>CM038793.1:286391580-287104603 GCA_021764765.1 Vicia sativa | reverse complement strand
AAAATTATTCTAAGTGTTTAGAATCACATCACATCGCTAGGAGTGTGGAAAGTGAAAGGATCTCATATCTTGGGTTCCTAGTTAGAATTATAGCAAGGGTAGTGATTGTTGTAAGTTAAACTGAGGAGTTTTAACTTTGAATTGATACCATTTAGTGAATTTCTCCCAGCTTGGTAGCCTTCAAGATGTAGGTGATTTTGCAATCGAATCGATAAACAATTATGTGTGTTCCTTTACTTTCGCAGACTATCAATTATATAATTTACATTGTTCATTGTGTTGTGTTCGCAGATTAGTGCCTCGACATCTCACAGGGACATTTGAGACCCGATCAAAATTTCATTAAGCCTTTATAAAAGGTGAATGGGTTAAGATCAAGGTGAGAGAATATGATTTTGTTTTGTATGAGAAGCTTAAGAAATGAAGGATGGCATTAGAGAGTTGAAGCACACATTTTTCGGTGGATTGATTTAAAAGTGAGCGAGAATGAAAAATCTTAATGTTTTGGATAGCTTGTTGTTGGATAATCATGGAGGAAATATTGAGGAGATTGTTAAGGATAGGAGTATCGAGCAAAGCGATTTATGGACTTTAAACTTAATGTAAAGTATACTTATATTGAAGTCTAAGTAACTTTGGTTGAAGGATGGAGATAAAATATTCATTTTCCAACTCTCTAAAGAGAGGCATGTAGAATGAAATCACTCTTGGAAGGGGTAGATGTACGTGGAGGTTGTCAATGATATAAAGGTTCTCAAAGTTTACTATGAAAGCTTATTCAAGAGAGCAATGTTACGAGACTGTTTCTGGTCTTGTTATCAAGACTTTAAATGAGAACGATGGGTATGACTCGAGATATTTTACAGAGGAGGAAGTGAAGAGGCGGTGTGGTCTTGTGATGGTAATCATTTA
This sequence comes from Vicia sativa, assembly GCA_021764765.1. NCBI lineage: Eukaryota > Viridiplantae > Streptophyta > Magnoliopsida > Fabales > Fabaceae > Vicia > Vicia sativa. Next base: position 287,103,691 of record CM038793.1, on the reverse strand, counting down.
CGCTATCGAAAAAATTCGACACGAACAATGAAACAATGAAGTCGCCACTAACTTTATTTATTCCTAATGAGAAAAGGAAAATATAGATAAAACCCATGAAATGAAAATGTGAAAAGGAATGGTCGTCGGGACCAAGAGATGGTTCGGGAGTCACGGTAAGGGAAGGTATTAGCACCCTCACATCCATCGGACTCGATGGGACCCATTTAGTTCTAAGTGTGTTTGTGTGTTTAAAATCAAATTTGCAATCTTCTAATTATGCTAAAAAGAGAAATGAAAAGAGAAACATGTTTTAATTTTTGAAAGTGTGCTCGCCAAGATGTTAGAATCTCGTGGCTCACGTATTCCCCAGTGCGCGATGGGAAAGTCGAGCTACGAGTTCCTTGCGAGAACAATTGTTGGTTTGTTGATTTTATTTATGAAAATAGGAGCTTAATCGATGGACGATAAGACATCACTAGTGCACCAAGGCAGAGCGAAAGAAGATCACGTGTGAGCGGATGAGTGTCGATGTGAGCGATGTTTGAAAAATGACTTGCACGTGGGCAAGGTTTGATGAGTTTGAATTGATTTTATGTGGAAGACGAGTATTGGACCATAGCGCTCAACGGCTAACGCCCCAAATACCGGATGAGTGACGTAACCATCCTAATCATCTTTTTCTACCCAAAAGTTTTATTGAGAAAGAGTGAGGTGAAACGGGTTCACTTGTTAAGATTCATTTAAGAAACCAAACGCATAATCGAGGGTCGAAACAGACCATCACTACATTGGGAAGAGAGAAGTGGAGTATTTATTTGATAAAATATTTTTGAAAAGAAACACTCGATGTTGGATCGAGGTTTGAGAATTTATTATGAAAGTGGTGAATGAAAAGAAGAAGATATTTGGGTTATGATTAACTAAGAAAAACTTGATTAATCTAGAGAGAATAGACAAGTGAATTAAAAGCCCATACAAGGTGGCTAACATAAATGATAAGGCAATTTATATTGTGTAGGTGCATGCACGAAATAAATTTATTCGACTAATTAAACAAAATTTCATCAAGTAATTAAATTAATAAAATTAATTAGACGGACTAATCAATTTTAAATAACCTAATTAGATAATTAAATAATGTTTAACTATTCAATTAAAGTTTCATTGTAAGCCCAAGAGCAAGCGTGGTGTGCATAAATATGTGGCCCAGACGCTTCAAAGCTTTTAACTCAAGGTATGAAATGGCTCAAATGAGTATTAGTTTGAAAATGTTTTTGGCTTCAGAGAGTGATGAATAATTAAATGAATAAAGCGATAAAATATTTACTAAAATTATTACAAACCATGGGATGGGATACAACTTTACAAATGGGGATGACGGATAATTACAAGTGCTATACAAGAAATGATATAAATTTAAATAATTAGTTAAATAAATTAAACATTAACTAAAATTTCGCTTAAAAAATTACACAATATTAGTTGAAATGATTAATTATTTAAAACATAAATTAATTAACTAATTAAAAAAGTTTGAGAAGCTAAAAAATGGAGTTAAAAATATGAAATTTGGGATGTAAACAAAAGAATGGGTCGGGTGTTAAGTGAAGTATTGATGAGAGCAAGATTAAAAAACATGGGTCTATACCCAATAAAAGCCCAAACCGAAATTACAAGAGAAAACCCTAAAAACTATAGCTAGCCGCCACACACTTATCCTATCATTTTTATATCTTTTCAAATTTAATAAAATAAGGAAAAGAAAAGAAAAGCGCTTTCTCACCGCTAACCACACGCTTTTCTCTATCATTTCATCATGTTACTCGTGCTACAAAATTTCAGCGCCTTCTCTCAAGGATCAAGTTTCAACGGTGTCATCATCGATTCTCCCGCTCGTCAATCGGGAAACTCTCGCCACCTTTGCAACTTGTTTCCATGACCTTAACCTCACATCATATTCGCAACAAACAGTAATCAAGAACAACAAAATCCCTAATTCCCAATCAAACCGAAATGCCCCAAGTTCATCAATGTAAACTAGAATACAAACACACATGATAAAGATCAATCTCAACCATAAATCAAGATTCATGGTGGATCTACCGTATGAAGGCTCAGAAAAACGCAAAAAGGTAAACCTTCTATTCTCTCTTCTCCGACTCTGCGCTAACTGCTGTTTTTCATCTATATCGCTTCATCTCCTTCAACTGGATTTGTGGTTTCTGGTTTGATATGCTTTTGAATCTGCTCGAACTGCTTCTTCCGTCTCTTCTTGGCGATCTTCTCGTCCGACTCGAGGTTTATCGAAACCGGTTTTGTTGCAGGTAGAAGGATTTCGGGTTTGGATTGGATGAGTGTAACTCGTTTTGATGAAGATGAGTATTGAGTATTTATGGAAGTTGTTGGTCTATGGTTTTTAGTGTTGGAAATTTCATCCGTTGGAGTATGGTGGTTTGGAGGAGTGAGAGTAGTGAGAAGGTATGGTTTACTGTGGTGGTTTTGGTAGTGATTGTTGGTGAGTTTTTTTTATAATTCTTGGTGAGAATATGAGAAGAAACTAGGTGTTGTATAGGAGGATTGGAGTCGGTCCTTTAGAGTGAGTGGTTACTGGTGTTATATAGTAGTGGAAGAGTGAGGGTAGAATGGAGAATTGGGAAGAAACTTAGTGAGGAAGGATTGAGGTACTACAAGGTAGTGGAGCGTAAATTGAGCAGAAATTATGTAGTGAGAGGAGTGAAGAGAGGTATGAGAAATTGCAACCGTACTAATTTGTTTTTTTTTTGTTTTGAAATTTTGTGCAGTGCAAGTTGTACAAGAGTGGTGGCAAGGAGTGATTTATGGTGTGAAATTGTTGTACTATTGTGAGCTGTGAAATTCTCTACAATGTTTGGTGTTGAGGTGGTGTTGAGGATTGAAGAACCATGGAATGTGTACAATTTTCAATATCCTTTTGTATTTTTGCTAGTATTGAAATGGTTATGTACAAAGGATGGTGGAAGGTAGTGAAAATAACAATTTTTTGTATTTCTTTTAATTGAATTTATACAAGATATTTAATGTAATACTAATATTTTTTGTTGTGTATGTGAGGCATGCAAATGTGTACCGATATATAAAAGGCTTGGTTAATTGTAACAACGAGAAACTAATTTTGATTTGACCAAAGAAAAAAAAAAGAGTTAATGCAATTTCAAATAAAATATGAATTTAATTAAACTTATTAATTAAAAGAAAATAAATTCAATTAATAATAAGAGTAATTATTATAAACAAATTTCACTTAATCAATCAAATAATAAAAACTACTAGTGGAAAAGCTACAAATATGCAAAAATTGACAAAACACAAATTTAATTAAAAATGCAAAAACCAAACACAAATTCAAAAACAATAATGCAAAATATGATATGCACCTAAAATATATGATTATATAAAAACTCGACTCTTATCCCGATGCAAATGCAAATGTATTTAAAAAAATAGATAAAAATTGGGGCGAAATTTAGTGTGACAAGAATAAAATGTTGTGTGGATTGTTATTCTTTTGAATTCTTTAAGTAGAATTGAGAGGTTATCAAGGAGGACATTGTTAGATTTGTAATGGGTTTTCATGGAAAGGGAAAGATAGCAAAAGCCTGTACTCCATCCTTTTTAACTCTCATCCCAAAGGTAAGAAACCTGCAACATTTATCCGAAAGTATAGCCTATTTTCTTAGTGGGAAGTTTGCATAAGTTGTTATCTAAGCTTTGGCAGCAAGATTGAAAACAATTCTTGGAAAATTAGTTTTGTGTAATCAAGCCACTTTTGTACCATGGAGAAACATTTAGTATTGGATCTTAGTGGTTAATGAGGTGTTGGATTTTGCAAATAGAAATAAGAGGAGTTGAGTGGTGTTGAAAGTGGATTTCGAAAAAACATACGATTGTGTTAGTTTGAATTACTTGAGGTTTTTGTTGAACAAAATGGGGTTTGGAGATAGATGAATTAGATGGATGGAAGGTTGTGTTTTCTCTAGTTCCATGTACCTAATTGTCAATGGAAGTACGACGAAAGACTTTAAGGTTGAGAGAGGTATTCAAAAGGTGACCCTCCCATTTTTGTTCTTTCTAGTTATGGGGTTCTAACTTGTTTGATGAATAAGGCCATGGATATAGGGATTATCACAATTTTAAGATCAATGAAGAGGAGGAAGTTAACATGTTGCAATTTGTGGATGATACGATCATAGTGGCGTATGGTAGTAGCGACAATCTTTGGAGCATGAAAGATCCTGGGGCTTTGAAATGATGTCAGTTTGAAGAATAATTTTCACAAAAGTAAAATATATGGTATTCATGTGGAGAGTGGTTCTTGAATGCAACCTCGGTTCTTATCATGCAATATAAATAACTTACCATTCAAATTCCTTGGTGTGAAAGGGAGATAGCCCGAAAAGTTATCAATGTGGAGGGACTTGATCAATCGCTTGAAGAATAGGTTGATTATGGAAAGGAAGATATCTTAAGATTTTGGGCCTCATAATGATGATCAACTCAGGTTGAATTCTATTCCTATCTATACGTTATCCTTCTATAAAGTACTCTAAGGTTTTACAAGAGATCCGTGGTATCCAAAGTAACTCTTATGGGTGGGAGAAAGAGTAGATGCACTATACATTGGGTGAGTTGGAAAATCGTGTGCACTCAACATGACAAATGAGGCCTAGGAGTTAAAGACGCCGAGGTTTTTAATATGGCATTGTTGAATAAATGAAAGTGGAGGATTTGAAGGAACATAATGTGGTTTGGAATAATGTCCTAAGAAGTATATATGGAATATCGAGTCAAAAGTTCTTGTTTGAGAAAAGTGTGTTTACATAATAGTGACTCTATTTGGTGGATATATTTAGTGATGTGTGATTATTCCTTAACCCTAGGTAAAACTGCTTTGATGGAGTTGCAGTGCATTGTGGGGAGCCCACGATACTCCTTTTCAATCTTCTAATTGGACCGGTAATCAATCTATGTGTTCGCCTTCTCAAAATTTTGTGTTGGCCATCAAAAATATATTACATGGTGGCTGATGAAGATGGAATTGACTTTCGGTGCTAGGACCCGAGGATACTCGAAACAAAGGCGTCCGAGCTGATCTTGTGGGACGACTTCGCAAATACAATTCTTGAGGTGGTTTTAGAGAAGAACTCAATAGATAGCTATGCTTGGATGAAAGAACCAAGGCTCTTTTATGGTAAAATCATGTTTTGTTCATCTTTGTGATCCCGCTCGTTTTATTATTTTCATGTGGTGAAACCATCAATCAACCGGAAGATTAAAGTTCGCTCTAATTTGCAAATGTTTGGTTGGAGATTTTTGCTCAATAGGATTCCTACAAAGGATCAATTGTACAAAATAGGTATTTTGAGGGAAAATAGTGACCTATGTTATGCCTTTTGTTCCACGGATTTAGAAACTTTATTGCTCGTTGGAACTTGAATGTACCGCTAGATTTTGAAGAAGGTTTTAGTAGACACTTTGCGGATTTATCTTTGGGAAATTTGTGGTTTCTTTTCCAACTATGATAAGGTGAGTGCGCTAAGAGGACTATCATGGCGATAATTTGTCGTGAAATAATATGAAGTCTTTGGTTAATGCGTAATATTGAAATCTTTAAAGGTGAGGTTTTCAACTTTAAAGAGTGTACATTGGCGATTATTCTTAAGGTGTGAAAGTGCTTATGCACGTTTTGTAAAATAGCAGATTTAAGTAACTTTTACATTTGTGATACTCTAACTTTATTTTGTTTTACGATGTAGAGGTTTTCCATGTTTGTTCGGGTGTGTTCGCAGTAAAAAGTGATGAACGGTGGAAATGAAATTCAAATCTCAGGCTCAAAACGATTTACTCTTTTGATTTTTTTGTTTTAAAAGATGTCGCGAGCATCAAGCTTTATTGTTTTCAAATGAGAAAAAAGATGGAAAAGGGAAAAGCTGAAATACCCTAAACAAATAATGATATGTGATGTGACTAGCATGAACTAGACGCAACGCATTAGGGAGACACCGGGGTAAGGGTTTGGTTATATAAAGGGAAGGTATTATCACCCTATATATCTATAGTTTTCTATAGGAACTTTTTTATGCATATTTTTGTATGTTTGTGTGTTTTATTTGCTACTCTATTTCGAAAGTTTCTCCTTTGGGTTTTAAGAAAGGTAGGTTAGCGAATCCTAAGTTTTGTTATTATTATGCTCAAGAAAGATCATTGGGATCCTCTTCACATATCCCCTAGTGGGAATCGTAGCATCAGAGCTCGGACCTAAGGTAACTTAGGTTTGTTTGATTTGAGGGAGAAAAATATGCTCGCCAAGGATGAGACCTTGTGCCACGTATTCTCAAAGGAGGTTTAGAAAGTCGAGCAATCATAGTTCCCACTTATGCTAGTGGAAGAAAAGGGTGATTTTATTTAGAGATAAATACAAATATCATCTTAATGAGAAATGTATCTAATCTATTTCATCACATACATTTTATTGAAAGGTTGATTGATTAAATCTTTCATTGTAAGTATTAGGTCTTTTGCTTGAGTGTAAGCCGCTATCACTTACAAGTTAAGAAAGATGTTTGAAAATGTTTGAATCTTTCATTGTAAGCATCATGCTTGCTTGAGTGTACAAGTGTTGCCACTTACAAGTAAAAGATGTTTTGTTTGAAAAAGTGTTTGAAAAAGTGTTTGTTTTGAAGAAAAGTTTGATTTGTATGTGATGTTATAGATGAGATACTTCTTCCATAGATATGGTAAATGTCTAAATCTCTAGGAGAAATTGATTATTGATTAGGGGATGCTTTTAATAAGCCCGTGGGCTTGTATTGTAAGCCCAAGAGGAGGCATTCCGAGTGACATCGGGGTCCTTGTATTGTGAGCCCAAGAGGACGATTCCGAGGGACACGAGGGTCTTTTATGAAGCTCAAGAGGAAGCAATAGGGTATGACTATCTTGGCTTTAAGAGTGATTTCACCGGAAAACATCCTCTTAGGATTCAAGAGTGATTTCACCGGAAATCATACTCTTAGGTTCTATCCTAGTGTGATTCTTTGTATTGGAAGCTCAATAGGAGGCTGCAAGAGATTTCCAGATCTCTTTCTTGTATCATGCCCAAGAGAAGGCTAAACTCAACAAGGGAGTTCTTTTGAACGAAGCCCAAGAGGAGGCTAACTCAGCAGGGGAGTTCTTTTGTATTAAGCCCAATGGGAGGCTAACTCAATATATGAGTTATCTTGTACAAAGCCCAAGAGGAGGCTATGGGGAACCTAGTTGTTGTACTAGTTGTTGCGTTATAAATGAACAAGTATATGAACAAGTATATATGATAAAATGTGTGTGTGCATTCATAGGAGATTATGAAGGAAATATATAAACAAGTGTATAAAACAAGCATTTAAAGCAAGTGTAACTTGAATATATACAAATAATGTGAAAATATAAACAAGTGTTTAAAACAAGCGGATAAGCTAGTATACTTGGATATATATAAAGGAGTTGAGACTTACACCTTGGGAGGCCCATTGGTTTATGATCGCTTCCCGGGAATAATGCTCCTCTTAATGCCAATGGAATTGGTGTATAAACAATGGATGAAAACAAACGAACGAAGTTTGTTATACTTGATTATTTGCAAGGTTGATTGAATATGTACAAGGAATTGAATATGTACAAGGAATTGAATATGTACACAAAAGGGTGGATATGTACAAGGAAATAAATATGTACATAAAAAGGGTTGGGACTTACACCGTGAGGGAGGCCCATGATCAATTTGATTTTGATGAAATTCGAGGAAAAACCTAGTTCGATTTATATTTTCAAATCGAATCGATCATGGAAAAGAGGTGCGTAAGTCAGTTAAAACATTTTGAAAGTTTTGAAAATGATTTGAAAAGTGAAGGATATTCACAAGAAGTTTTGAAAAAGATTAGGTTTGAAAATCGGAAAGAAAACATTTTTTGAAGAGTATCAAAATACTTAAAAACGTCTCATTTTTAACCTAATAAAAATATATCAAAAAGAAAATATTTTTGGATTTACCGAACATCAACGTCGAGAAGTTGAAACGAGAAGGTAAACTGACGGAAACACATAGAATGAGTGTTGTACATATAAAACAACATCAAGGATAAGTTAAAACATATAAAACAATTCAAGAAACTTATATGATGCACATGAACAATTCAAGAACCAAGTAATCGATCATTCAAGAAATTTAATTCACAAATGAAACTAAAACCAAAGAAACTCAAGTTATTATCTAATTCACATTCCAATCAATCTCAATGAAATTAGAATGTATGAATGCACATGAACAATGCGATTTACAATGGAATTAGAATGAACCGAATGAAACATGCATGAATAATTTGATCAAAAGAATATTTACAAGTAAGAAACAAGAAAAAACAAGTTAGTATTCAATGTACATGTAAAAAATCAGCATTATATACATTGTACTAAACACACTTAAACTCAAGTAAACGCAACGGTAAACATGATTATCGCTCACAAAAAACCTAGAAATCCGTAAACGATGCTATTTGTTCAATTCAACTTCAAAACATGATAAATCAAGTTCACAACAAGCCATAATCAAAAACAAACCTCAGACAACAAGTAAGAATAAAATAACGACCCGAAATTCAACTCAAATCAATCAAACATCTATCAGAAATACAATGGTATCACAAACCTATTTTCTCATTTAAGTCCAATCCCAAAAAATAATCATTATCTCTAACATTTACACTCAAACCAACATCCTCTAATCTTCAATAATGAACTCACAAGATAAATTCAATTACAAACAAGCTCAACAACGATATCACAAAACCAAATGTATAAACTCTATTTCAAAATAGACCAGTAGCGTAAATGTACATCGAAAAGCAAACTATGCATCTAAATTTGAAACAGATCACAACCGGAATTAAACAACAATCACTTCATCTATAACAAACAGAATCGGACAACATAACATTTGTATATCAGATTTGTAGCGAATAAAGGAATTAAATTATCACAATCGAACCGAGATTATCACAATCAAACCAACATATTTCACAGCATAATATTCTTAACTACCTAAATCCAATCATGCTCAATAAAATTAGAACTATGAATCTACATGAACAATGCGTATTTACAATGGAATTAGAATGAACTGAATGAAACTTGCATGAATGATATGAACAAAAGAATATTTACAAGTAAGAAACAAGAAAAAAAAAGTTAGTATTCAATGTACATGTAAAAAATCAGCATTATATACATTGTACTAAACACACTTAAACTCAAGTAAACGCAACGTTAAACATGATTACTGCTTCACAAACAAAACCGGAAATCCAAAATTACATGCTATTTGTTCAATTCAACTTCAAATCATTTTTTTCAAATTTGTAGCGTAACTGTGGACACATTAAGGGTTAAATTACCAAGAGTTAACGTAATTTCTAAAACAAAATATACTAGTATATATTTAAAGATATAGATACTTTGATGAATTTTAGGAATAAAATTAGAGTAATTATTTTGAATTTAAAGTGGAGGAAGACCTTGTTTTAAAGAATATACTTTAGTTTTATTCTATTGAGAATAGGTTATTTTGATTTGAAATAAAATAAAATGATAAGTATTAGAGAATTTTTTTTGATAACTTATTACTAGGTGACTATGGATTTATGTTTTTAAGCATTAAATAAATAGTACTAGTAATATTTATTTTCAAATTCAAATTAACAGTATCTTATTTTTTTAACATAAATATTAAGCACCTTATATGTTTGTAAACTACAATCGAAAGTATGTTCTTATTTTATATTGTTATTGTAGTAAAATTTAGGAGTTGAGCGCCTATTATTGAATTCAAATTCAAAATTAATCGACTAAAACAAATCTAGGCAGCCACAATTCAATCGATTAATCAAATTAAAATGACTTTTCTCGCTAAATTCACAAAAGAAACGATATGCTTCATAAGTTTCTCGCTTATATCTACGCGGTAAACGCGCGATATCGATCTTCATCGAAACTAGAACAAATATCAATCAAGATAACTTTAACTAAAACAAAAATACCTTAACATTATCATCCCATTTCGCACTACCTAAGCATACATCGATAAATCGTAATAACCTAGCATTATTAACATATACAACAACATTTCTACTAAAAATGATCGAACCTAACACAACAAGATGTCTTCGTGACAGTCCTAACAAAATAAATTTATCACAGAAACACCGTAACAAAGAAAGAATAAACTTCAACAAACATAAACAAAATCGAGAGAGGAATAAAGTGAACCGAACTAGAGTTGAAGACTTCTCTTGTGATTCTTCAACAATGGCTTCGATGAGGGTTCGATAAGGTGAATCGCTTTCATCTTCTACTTTCTCACTGCTTAAAACAAAATCGCCTCTTCGCTCACCTCTTCTTCGCACCGCAAGTAGTGAAGGTTGGCACGCGAGGGACAGGCTCGGCAGTAGACGGAGGGAGTAGTCGGCGTGTGTAACAATGGCCATGGCAGAGAGAAGAGAGAACAAAAAGAGGGAAATATGAAAGTAATTAGGAAGACTGTAATTAGTTTTATTAAAATTTTATAAATGACGTATAAGAGCGCTTTTGAAAAGCGCTTAGGTGCAGCTTTACCCGCTTTTTCCTTGAAAGCGCTTTCTTTTCATTGAGTTTAGCTTTTGAAAAGCGATTCTAAGGTTAATATTTTCGTTGGTTTTAACAACGCTTTAAAGCGCTTAAGCTATAGCCTTTACTAGCTTTTTCCTTGAAAGCGCTTTTCATTGGCTTTAGCAGGTTTTTGAAAGCGTTTTAAGGATAATATTTTCATTGGCTTTAGCGCTTTTTCAAAAGTGCTTTCTAAGGTACACCTATAAGAGTTTTTGTAAAAGCACTTTCTAAGGTGGAGGTTTAGCCGCTTTTGAAAAGCGCTTTGTAAAGGTAGCCTTTAGAAGAAAGTTGAAAAGCGCTTAAAGGTAGCCTTTAGCAGCGCTTTTTTAGCGAAATTTTTTAACAACTTATGGCAGCGCTTTTAGATAAAAGCGCTGTCTTTGTAGTGCTTCCATAAGTTGTTTTTGGCGTAGTGAACTTACTACAAAAGTAAGTTTGTTTAACTTACTCTACAATCTTTGCATTTAAATTAGATTTAATCTAATGGTTAATGCTTATTGCAATTTTTAACCATTAGATTAAATCTAATTTAAATGCAAAAATTGTGGAGTAATTTGAAAAAACTTACTCTTGGAGAAAGTTAATCTCCACTCTTATTTTATTGAATTTTAAATATATTAAGAGTTGGTTTTTACAAAATATGATTACTAAATTTGTATTACAAACTATTTTTGTGAATTTCAATAGAAACAATAACATAAATTAATCAAATAGACAAATATACATTTCATTTGAAAAAATAGATGTGTTTAAATTTAGAGTGATATACGTAATTTAGGTTTGCAAGTGATATTATTGTTTTTCTAATTCTCGCGGGTTTTTTTTTTCACTTATCTTTTAATTAGATATTTTACTTTAATTTTTAAATATATGTATTTATTTTTAGTGTTAAAAAAAATTAAAAATTTGTTTAGAATTATTATCAAATATAACTTCCAATAACTTTATAAAATTTATGTCTATTTTGTCGAACTTTATAAGTTTGTTGCATACTATACTATTTTTTAAGATCAACTTAAAGTGCCTTATATTTGAAAATTGTGTATGAACTACTTTAAGATAAAAAAAACATTTATTTCAAGTGTTATTTTTATTGCTATAATTTCAGAAAACCAAAAAAATATTTTATTCTGTTTAGATTTGGACATCTCTTTTATTTTTGAAATTTGAGAGAAATATTCTTAATATAAGTGAATACGTAATGATTGGTTTGTTAGACTATTTTTTTTCAAAATAAAATAAAAAACATTTTATTGTGTTTTAATTCTATTATCTCTTTTGTGTAGTATTTAGTTATTTTTCATTAGTTTATTATTTGATAATATTTAAAAGAATATTATAGTAAAGTATATAGACACTGTAAAAAAAATTGTATATTATGTTATATTTTAAACAAGTTTTGTTGTGAATCGAATGTCTTGGAAACAAACTATAGACTTGTTTCTTTATGATAAAAAAAACAATTAGGGTAGAAAAAGAATGAAGAACACGATGAACACAAGGATTGGTTATGAATTGTTATTCTTTCATTTATCTTCAAGACAATATTACAAGTATGTAAGAATAACAAATAACTCTCTCACTTTAAATTAGGATTTACAGTATGCAATGATGAGATACTAGCAGGGCCGGCCTTGGGTCAGGGCAACCAGGCCCATGGCCTAGGACCTCAAAATTGGGTGATTAATTAAAAATTATAATAACAATTATAATATATATATATTCTATGCTAAAATAATAACAACATAAAGTAATAGTCAAGCGGAATTTTATATTTTAAAAAAAATGAATTTTGAATAATATATATAACTTATATTTAAATTTAAATTTATAGATTTCAAATAAAAAATTTATTTATTATTATATTTATATGATAAAATATAATATATTATGATTTATGTTTAGTTTTATTTTATTTTATTTTATTTATATAAAACATTTTATTAGATTTCATTTTGTAATAATAAATTCAAACTTAAAAAATTTTGTATTATTTTTAATTAAGTCAACATAATTAAATATATAGTAGATTAAATTATTTAAATTAAAATCATTTTGAACAACTTAATTAAAGTTAATCCAATTTGATGTAATATTTATAAGATTTATAATTTTATTTAATTTGTTTAACTTCCTTTATATTTATATATCAATTTTAATTAAATTTTGAGGCTTTTATTATTTTATCTTAAAATTTTAAAAGTTTCATTATTCTAAAAATAATTTTAAAATATAAATTTTATATTTTTTGTTTTAAAAACTATAGGATCAACCGGTATTCTTATATTTTACAATTTTAAAATTTTGTTGATTATTAATTAAAATACTTTGAGATTAACTTTGCAGATATAAAAATCATATTTATATCAGTCAAATTCTATTGACATACATAGGACTGTTTTTTAGTTTTTAATATTGTTTATAATTTAAATATAAAAAATATCTCCCTTTGATTTCATCAATACCAATATAAAATTCACATCACATTTCTCAATAAGTTTTCACATTTTCACGCATGTATCTCTTTTTTAACTCTTCAAATCATTGCCTCCCACACGCCAACCACTTCATCGCGCCGCCACCTCCGATGATAATCATAACCACCTTTAAGCTGACATAACGGTCTCTCCTCAAAACAAAGAGAAAATTACAATTGTAAATCAAAATATATAAATTCAAGGTTAGTTGCTCAATTTTTATTCGCCCACTTTTTATTATTTGTCCAGTATTCTAAAAGGTCGGGACCACCTCAATACTAGTATGCTATTTATAATAAACTTAACATACTAAACTAATGAACTTTTATCATAAATATACCTATTGTGTTAATTTAAGGTACAAGCTAACTTAAACAATTGGACATAACAAACAGCACAATTCAATGCTAATAGTCCTAGCATCCTTCGACTATTGCATGCTTGATCCTTTTCAACTACAACATACAATACTGACACCAAAGATGTCACCACTCGACTCATGCACAACTCATCAAACTGTCAAAACCAAGAAACCTCTTCAAATAAATAGAGTTCGATACAATTCTCAAAAGTTTAAAGTGAATTATATTTCAAAATTATGTAAGAACTATTTTAAGATTAAAAATATTTATTTCAAGTGTTAGTTTTATTGTTATAATTTTAGAAAACAAAAATAGTATTTTATTGTATTTGAATTTCGACATCTCTTTTATATTTAAAGTGTCATGCTAACATGTGCCTTTAACATGTGCCTTTAGTTAATGGGAGTCCGACGAAGGAATTTGTGGTGGAAAAGGTTTACGCAAGGAGATCTTATTTCTCCTTTCCTCTTTGTTTTAGTGACGGAAGGTCTTGGGTTGGTTAGAAAGTCCAAAGAAATCGGAGACTATGGAGATTTTGTGGTCAATGGTAGATGTTTGATTGATATCCTTCAGTTTGTCGATGATACTTTGATTATTTGTAATGGCTCTTGAAACAAATTGGGCGATCAAATCGATTTTGAACGCTTTTGAATTGGTACCGGTCTAGGAATAAATTATCATAAGAGCAAATAAATAGGCATTAACGTGAATCAACTTCCTAGAAGCACTTCATATGTGTTAGCTTGCAAGCTTGAAGAGAGTAATTTTAAGTTCCTTGGTATACGATCGAATCTAATCCGAGAAAGTTGGCAACTTGGTCCCCTCATTCATAAGATGAAGAATCATTATCGGGATGAAAGAATAGGCTTCTCAATCTCGGTGGTATAATTACCACTTTGAAATATATTCTTTGTTCTTTATCCATCTTTCTTATGTCTTTTATAAGATGCCTAGAAAGGTTGTTAAGATAATAACTAATTTACAAGGTGGTTTTTGGGGAGGGACGGAGGAGAAGAGGAATATTCATTGGGTGAGTTGGAAGCAAGTTTGTCTTCCATTTTAAATTGGGATTAAAGAAGTGGGGGATTTCAATATGACCCTTCTTAATAAATGGAGGTGGAGAATTCTTCAAGGCCAAGAGTCCCTTTGGTTCAAGGTTTTGAAAGCTAGGTATGGTGATGTAGCAATAAAAGTTTTTGTATGGTCAAAAATCCAATGTTTTAGAATCTCAATCTTTTTGGTGGAAAGATATCTTGTTCATTGCTCATTTTTCTTCAAACGACCCTATTGTGGAAAGTGCAAAATTGAGGTGGGAAAAGGTTTTGCTATCCCATTTTGGGAGGCGGATTGGTTGGAGGATGGTTGTTTAAAAGAAAGTTATCTAGAATTACATGTGTTATCTAGTTTGAAAAGGGTTTCGGTGGCTGGAATGGGAAGTTGGATAAATGGTGAGTGGATGTGGAATAATTATGGTATTTGCGGAGAATGTTTGCATCTGGAGTTAAGAAATATGTATAATAGTTTGGTTCTGAAGTTGAATAACTCATCTTTGATAGAATCCAGAATTGATAAAGTTATTTGGTTGTTGGAACCGAAAGGGCTTTTTTAGGTGTCTTCTTGCTATGCTTTTATGCTAATAGGCGATTCCTTCCGTCCGAGGAATAGAGGTGAGGAAGCTTTGGGATTGGTTTGGAAATTAGAGGTTCCTTTTAAGATTAAAGCTTTTGGTTGGAGACTTTTTGTGGATAGAATTTCGACTAAAAATCTTTTCGCACATAGAGGTATTCCATTCCCTTTGGAAACCTTAAAATGTGTTTTTTGTGGTGTGGATAATGAAAGTAGAGAGCATTCTTTTTTTAATTGCTCAGTGGTGAAAATTTTATGGAGGGATATAGCTAATTGGATTGGTAAACCTTGGAGGGAGGTAGAGGATTGTTTAACTAATTTTTTGGATTGGTATACTTTTTGTAAAAAAAAAGAAAGTTAAAGAGAGAAAGTTAGGCATTGTGTGGCTTGCAACTTGTTGGATTATTTGGTTGACAAGAAATGGCATATACTTTAGAGGTGATACTTGGAATATTAGTGACATGGTTTGGAACATTAAGATGTTGATATGGAAGTGGTCGCTCATAGGAGATATTACATATCCCAATTACAACTTCTACAATTTTAACAAAAATCCTTTGTTATTTTTAGAGTAGTGAAATTGATTTATAATTTTCTCTTTTTTGTTTGAGTTTCATTTCCTTTTTTTGTGTAAAGGTTGAAAAATCCTTAATTCTTATTTTCATCAATGAAACTTGCTTACACAAAAAATAATTTTTTTATGACAGAGACAAAATACAAGTTAGGCTTTCTGAAATTTTAATTGTTATTGGAATAATTAACAACAATAAAATATTGCAATATAAAATGAATGAATCATATCCTATAATCATATTTTGCTTTGAAAAAAAAAAAACACTGTCAAGCACTATTAGACAAAAATGAGCAAACTAATTTAATATATTAGAGATTAAAATATATGCACACTTTACACGGACAAAATAGAAGATCTGCCAATAAAGACAAAATGTCATTCAACCGAATAACTGTAGAACTTGTTGTTTGACCCCAAAAGTGATCCTATAGTGATGTAGTGACACATACATTTTCTTTTCTTTTGTTTGACCTCAAATGGAATATATATTTGGTGACCCAAAATCTAACTCGACATATCTTTTTCTTTTGCTTTGTTATTACAAAGTCACCAAATTACTTTACAAAAGAGTGGAGTTCTCTATATATACTTACTTAAATCTCTCCCCAAATCATCAAGCACCAACAACTACTACTACAAAAAGAAAAACACAGAGTTGCATACACAAAATGAAAAGATTTAGCCCCGTAGTTTGTTTTGTATTGTTTGTCTGTCTCTATATTGACAAGTTGTGTGCATTCTAATGCTCGAGTTCCGCCCAAGTGGTAGAATTGAAGGAAAGAATGCTCCCGCAGACAATGTAATCAAGAGAATGATTCGATTGTTGTGTGCAAGGAAAATGTACACCACTTATCAATGTTCTCCTTCGTGTCGACTTACACAAAAGCATATCTTACTCTTAATAGTTTCCAAAATGGTGGAGATGGAGGTGGCCCTTCGAATGTGATAATCAAGATCATTCGATGACACCAGAGTTGCACTTTCTACCGGATGGTTCAGCCACGAGCCGGTGCCTCAAAAACATTACAATCTGGTAATGGAAAAGTGTGGTGGCCATGGTGGTTGATGAGTGTGACTCTACAATGGGATGTGATAAAGAACATGATTACCAACCTCCATGTCCAAACAACATTGTTGATGCTTCCAAGGCTGTGGAAGCTTTAGGTGTTCCTCAAGATCAATGGGGTGGCCTTGACATCACTTGGTCGATGCTTGATATTGTATAAGTTGAAATCCATTTTAGTGTTTATATGGTCTAATTTTCGATATTATGTACTTCTATTTCTCATCGATGTGTATCTTATACTTGATGTAACCATATTCTGTTATATTAAAAAAATACAATACATATTCTTTTAAATCAAAATATAAAAAATAAATGTTTTATGTAATATAGTAAGATAACCAAAATATAATTTTCTAAATCTTTTATGTAATGAATGAGCAATATGTTTTAGAGTTCTTTTTGTTTTGATTATTGTCATTGTTGTTTGATTTTCTAAGTATTTGTAAAAGGAAGGTTGTTTGTAAACAGGAAGGTTTTTTATACTTAATTTGCTTGAATCTTTAAATTGTACTCTTGTGATATTATTATTTTTTAATGAATCAAATGCTTAACTTTAACACATGTATAATTGTATATATATTTGTCTCAATTGCTATAAAAATATGGAATTTTTTAGTAGGATCAAATCAAACATTATTTTAAACCAACATTTAACACTAGTTTTCTATCAAAATTATGTATCGTATAATATTTTACAACTTTTATTTAATAAAACAGGTACCATACCATGTTTTTCACACCGATTTTTAAAGTAGTTTGGTGTTAAAAGCAGGTCTGTAGTGCAGTAGTGCTAGATAGTACACAAGTCTATACCCATTTAATATTGGTTGAATTTTGTATACTTGTTATAAGACCGGTCTCAAATTATGGATGGTAATTGTTAGAAATCCACCAAAATTTATGGGAAATTTCAATCAATCTTGACGAATAAGATTCTTATTGTTAAGAATCTATTATCAATCAATTAGTATTGATTGATATTGATTGATATTTAATTAGTAATAATTGTAATTGATATTATTTTCTATTGTATATTTTATATTTGCATATCAATATACACCATGTTTGATCATATTCGACACACAGAGATACAATCTCAATATGGTATCAAGAGCTGGTTGAACTACTGTCTTCCACAAATTTTTATTTCTCTTTTTTTTTTCGACCGCCACTTTCAGCTGCTTTCGCCGCTCCTCTTGAAGACTTTTCGGCGAGGAACCTATACCATCGAAATTGTCTCCTCCAGGTCGGCTAGAATCTGACTTTTCGCGCGCCACCCTACCATACGCACGTCCACCACCCCTGTTGTCGCCTTTTTTCTCACCGGACTCGTTTTTCGGTCCTCTTTCCAAATCTCGGTTTTTGTTCCAAGCCATCAAATATCATGGGAGATTCGATTTTGTCACGCTCACTAAAATTCCACTTATTTCGTGTGAGAAACTAACCGAACAGCCAACTACAACCTATGGGTTGGTGTCAAGATGTGGTTTCACGGTCAGGGTATGAGGATCACTTAACTATAAAAGTTGATGTTAATCTCAAGTGCAATAAGTGGAAACAAACCGATGTTTCTTTGTGCATTGTGTTATGGTTTTCCATAGCAACTAATCTCTAAGATAGTACCAAGCCTTTACCACTTGCTATGAGGTTTGGGAAAAGGCTAGGAAAGTTTTCTCAAATGAAGTCCACAATCTTTATAGTGTCATCACCAAACTCCACTCTTTGCAATTGGAGAATGTGGATATGCAACACTATCTAACTAAGCTTGATGTATTAAAGGAAAATTTAACAACCTTAATGCCCTTTACAAAAGACGCAACAACTTATGTTGAACAACAAAGTAAGTACTTCATGGTCATGGAACTTGTTGGACTTCCATCGAACTTGATTCCGCTCGAATCGATTTTATCATGAACCAATATTCCTAACTATGAAGCGATTAGTGAATAGCTGTTACGCTTGGCTACACCTCATACTTTTGGACCGGTTCCTACTTCATCTCTCAATGAATCATCTGCTCTTGCTTCCCACTATCCTGGTCGTAGTGGATGAACCGATGAATGAGATGGAAGTTATGGTATTCATTGTAATTATTGTAATCGTTACGGTCACATTGAAACCGATTATCGTACAAAGGCAAGAGAACAACAACCCCGACCACGGACCGTTATCGTCGCTCAAATAGATATCACTAAAGATGTTAGTATTCTTGTCATTGATTACAATAATTTCCTTCAATACAAAGCAATTCATCAACAATTATCATCTACCGCTATTGCTTAGTTGGTTAATCTTGTAGCCTTTGTCTCTACATATTCTCTTGGTCCTTGGGTCCTTAACTCTGGTGCCTCGATCATATGATTGGTAATAAATCTTTTATATCATTTGTCTTATTCTCGATTATTTACCTTTATCACCGTGGCGAATAGTTCTAAAGTCAAAGTTCAAGCTTATTTACCTTTACATTCTCGGTTGTCCTTTTAATCTAATATCTGTTCACAAGCTTATTTGTACTCTTGATTATTCAACTTTTTAATGATAATTTGCTTATATCCGTGGATCGACGTACGTGACAACAATTGGAGCAGGGAGTGAAGTTGGAGGATGATATCATCTTTCTTCACCAGTGGCATGTGCTTCTATTGCTTATCAAGAGTTCACACAACAATTTTTGGGTCACCCTAGTCTTAATAAAATGCGTCTTTTAGTTCCTATTCTTCCTTAGCTTTCATCTTTTGAGTGTCAGTCTTGTCAATTAGGCAAACATACTCATAGTACTTATTGTCAACGAGTAAATAAAAGTGTTGCATCACCTTTTGCTTTAGTTCACTCTAATATTTGGGGTCCTAGTCATGTGAAGTCTACTTTAGGATAATATTACTTTGTAACGTTCATCGATGATTACTCACGATGCACTTGGTTATTTCTAATGGAAAATCGTTTAGATGGTTTTTGTATATTCCAAGAGTTTTATGCTGAAATTAAAAATCAGTTTAACACTTCCATTAAAATTTTACGCATAGATAATGCTTGTGAATATATGTCATCCCAACTTCAGTCCTTTTTAACATTACAAGGAATTATTCACCGATCATCATGTGCTCATACACTACAATAGAACGGTGTTGTTGAACGGAAGAATCGTCATTTAGTTGAAATCGCACAGACTCTTTTACTTCACCATAATGTACCCTCTCATTTTTGGGGTGATGCTCACCTCACCGCATGTCACCTTACTAACCAAATGCCTTCCTCGGTCCTTCCAAGATCAGATTCCATACTCTATCTTGAATCTGCAATGTGGTCTCTACCCAATTCCCCTTCGCGTGTTTGGTTGCACATGCTTTGTTTACAATCTTAGTCCAGGTAAAGACAAACTTTCCGCTAAATCTCTCAAATATATTATTCTAGGCAACTAACGTATACAAAAGGGATATCGTTGTTTTTGTCCTTATCTTCAACGGTACATTGTTTGTTTCGCTGTTACATTCTTTGAAGGTTCCCTTTTATTTTCTTTGCCTCTTCGTCCTCCCATGAGATTTTTAATTTAGGTGATCAAGATATCCCTTCTATCATCCCCATACCCATTAAACCTCCTTTTTAGGTATATCTGTGATGCACAGCACGTCCATCGGCAGTTAGAGATGATATTGATCCACCAGCATCATCGCCTACTCCAATTGTTCCTCCAGCTACATCACCTGAACTTGACCTTTCAATAGCATTTAAAAGGTATTCAATCTCATAATCCAAATCCAAAATATGTATGTGCTTAAATTATGATTGCTCTCTACTTATGTTTCTTTTGTGTTTGCGTTGGATTTTGTGTATATTCCTAAGTCTATAGGTGAAGCTATGATTGATCCCAATTGGAGTTAGGAGATGGTGGAAGAAATGGTTGTATTGTATTCAAATAACACTTGGGACATTGTTCATTTACCTCTAGACAAAACTACATGGAATATTTATGGGTTTATACATTTAAAATTGGACCGATGGTCGATTGATCGCTTTAAAGCTCATTTGGTAGCCAAGGGTTACACATGATATTTGGCATTGATTATGGTGACACCTTTTCTCCAGGCCAAGATTAGATCGTTTGTCTCTTCCTTGCATTAGTCGCTATTAATTATTGGTCACTTCATCGCTTGGACATTAAAATGCCTTCTTACATGGAGAATTGGAGGATGAGGTAAATATGGATCAACCTCCAGGTGTTATCATTCCTGGTAATTCAAGATTTGTTTGTCGGCTTAATCCATCTCTTTATGGGCTAAATAAGTCTCTACGTGCTTGGTTTGGTCGCCTACCGCCTTGATACAATTTGGTATAAATAGATGTGAACCAGATCACTCTTTTTTCTTCCTTCACTCTTTCACCGGTCAACACATCTTTCTTGTGGTTTATGTTGATGACATTGTTATTACTAGAGACGATACATATGGTATCCAGCGACTCAAAACTCATATTTTCAAAAATATCGATAAAATATTTGGGTCCACTCAGATATTTCTTAGGTATTGAAGTTTCTCAATCTTCATCAGACGTTGCAATTAACCAACGTAAGTATGCATTAGATATCCTAACTGAAATTGGTATGCTTAATTGTTGTCCGATTGATACTCATATGGATCCCAATGTCAAGCTTCTTTCGGTTTAGGGGGAGTTGTTGAAAGACCCGGGAAGATATCGATGTTTAGTGGGTAGACTCAATTATCTTACAATCACCAGACTGGATACTAATTTTGCAGTGAGTATTGTGAGCCAATTACTTAATGCTCCATGGGATACTCATTGGAATGCAATTATTCGGATTCTCATATATATAAAGAATGCACCAGGAAAATTCCTATTATATGAAGATAAGGGTGATGCTAAAATCACTTGTTATTCAGATGCAGATTGGGTAGGATCACCATCGAATAGGAGATCCACTTTTGGATATTGTGTTCTTATTGGAGAAAATATGATCTCATGGAGGATTATTAAACAAAACACGGTTGCATTATCTAGTGTTGAAGCTGAATATCAGGTTATGGCATCAACCTCAAAAGAACTTGCATGGCTTAATACTTTTCTCTCAGAAATTAGGTTTGGTGACCTTCAAAACACAAAACTCATATGTGACAATCAAGCGGGACTCCACATTACATCAAATCTTATTTTCCATGAACGGATCAAGCACATAGAAATAACTTGTCACTATGTAAGAGACAAGGTACTGTCAGGAGAAATAACCACTAAATTTTTCAAATCTAAAGATCAATTGGCTTATATGTTTTCCAATACTCTCAAGGTTTCTCTAGTTAATTATATTTGTAACAGGATCAGATCATACAATATGTATGATCCGACTTGAGAGGGAGTGTTAAGAAGCCGTTATCAATCAATTAGTATTGATTGATATTCAATTAGTCGTAATTGTAATTGATATTATTTCTTATTGTATATTCCTCATAACATGAATTTATATAGCATAATTTAGTTTAATTAGCATAAATAATATCAGTATTTTTGTTTAATTATATTGTTTTACTTTTGTATTATGCTGTTATTTTAATGTTTCATGTATTTGTATTAAATAAAGATTAATTGAGCAAAGAAATGAAATTGTGGAGAAATCTAAATAAAAAGCTAGAGATATGAAAGAGGATGTGTGATAGCAAAAAAGGAGGAGATAATAATAAGAGAAATGATTATACGAAGACCAAGTCCATTCACTAGTCCAGAAGACGTACACGCCCAAGTCAAACGACTCTTTGTACCTTGAGGCGCCGATCCAATCAACGGCCCAAGTGAGACGACGCCTCATTATCTACTCTTAGGCAGTTGGAATATGGGAAGATGCGAAATTTTAGGGATTACGGGACCACTATTTCCTACAAAATTGGAAGTAGTAGTTGCAAAGAAGAGTATAAAAACAACGTACAAGACCAAAGCAGGGGGTCGGAATTTTTACCGAACAATTGCTTTCATGCTTTTCTTTATTCACATTTCCATTTTTCAGTTTTGCAATTTTATTTTATTTTCCATTTCCGCTTCTTAGTTTTAAGCATATAATATTTTTTCTCACAATAATTTCTACACTGGAAAATGTTGTGTACTTTCTGCTGATCTAACCTTACATTAGATCTAGTGCTTTTTATTTTTTGTCTTATTTTTCTTTTGATTCAAGAGTTTCAAGAGTAGATCCAACCAGCCTGTGGTGGAGTACTCTGCATTTTTAAAGAACGAGATTAACTGAAATATTCTTATTTCAGGTTCCTAAATATTTATTAGCTTTAATTTATTTGCATGCCATTTATTTGTATGTTTATGGATATGCCTAAATATATGAAATATTGTTGTTTATGCATGATTGAGTTAATAAAAATGTTTGGCTAAACTGATTAGATATCTGTATGTAAATTAATCGAACCAAAGGAATCCGAAATAAACTGGCCTAATATTATTTTGTTAAAAATACTCTTTCTGACTTTGGTATCCAAATTAATTTATTAAAAGGTTTAGAAACCAACAGAGCGAAAGTTTGAGGTTAAATAAACTGGACTAAGGTTAGAAACCAACAGAGCGAGAGTTTGAGGTTTAAAATCGGATAATGGATACTAGGTATTAATTTTAAAGACTGCGAAAGCGTTTTAAAACTTATTAAACCTTATTTATTTTCAAAAAGTATTTTTGAGTTCAGCAGGATAGCGAGAGCATACGTTAGAATTTAAACATATAATTTGATTCAATAGAGCGAGAATTTGAGATAGGATTTTTAGATAAGTATTGTTTGTTGAAAAGGAATTTTTTACCAACTTGAAAAACAAGCCAGTGGAAATTCGGATCCCCTAAGTTATACGAATTACATAATGATATTCGTTTAATTAATATTTTTCTTTAATCATCATCCAAAAGAATTATTGGCCTTAGGTATAAACAGTAACTTAGGATAACAGTAGATCCATTTATAGTCCCTGTGGATTCGATATCTTTTAAAACTACCCGATAGGACTGTGCACTTGCAGTCTCCCGATTAATAGACGATAAAGTCGCAATCAAGTCTTTGGCGCCGTTGTTGGGGACTATTTAAGTCGATATTGTAACTCTAGTGTTACACCGTATAGACTAAGGCACTGTTACTTTGTTTACTATGTATCACCCAAATTTTCTCTACACCCATTATCATTAGTTTGAGGAATCACAAGAATCCCACAACCGACCTCGAAATATCGATGGATGATTTCAATGCTTCACAAACTCACTCTTACCCAAATTACCTCCACAACTACCAATCACAAACATTTTAGGAGTCACAAGAATACCAAAGATCCAATCTCAAAACATTATTGGATGATTACAATGCGACACTAACTTATCCTCAACCGAATCTCTTCTACAATCATCACGCCCACTATTTTGAGGAGTCGCACAAACCCCAAAATTCCACTCTCGCCGCATTAATGGAAGAAATGACTGCGACACAACATCGCGCTAGGCTAGAAACTATGAAGATGGAGCGCTTGGAAACATAAAATGCAATGCGATTCACTTGAGGAACCGCAGAATCCTATAATTCCATCCTCGAAACATCAATGGAGGATTTTGAAGCGACGATAACTCACTCTAGGATAGAATCTATGATAGAGCACTATATAGAGACACAAACTATCCAAAATGAGGAGGTAAGAAAACAGAGTCTTCAAAATAATGAAACCCTCAGGCAATTAACCATTGTGGTTGAGTCCCTCGCGACTCACAGCATGGCCCTAGAGACTCAAATTTCCAAACTTGAACAAAACCCTCTAGGACCCTTCCCTGAGGAGCATGTGGATGTTGAAATAACCATTAGTAAAAAACAAATCGAAAACACTAAAGAGAGTGATAATGATGTTGAGGAGAGTGATGTTGAGGAGAGTTTTGACGAAAAAAGAGTAGAGATTGAGAAAAATCCACCTAGACCATTCGAAAGGAAGGTTGTAGAAGTCGTAGAGAAAGAAACACCTACCGTTATTCCAAGTCACTACATCCAACTAATTCATCCCCCGAAAAGTTGTATGGAAGCTCAGGCAGACCTCCAATCTCAAACTTATGTTAAGGTATCGAAAAGTATCCACACCAATGCATCATTGTTTGAAGTATTTCCTAAAAAGAGAAAATTAGAGGGCCATGAAATTAGGGATATAATTACTGTTAAGAGGGTAAGGTTAACCCTTACGGTGGTGGATGAAATAACTAAGCCCAAACTCAAAAAGCGGATACTTAAGATAGATCCAGAACCACCACCACAAGTCCAAAAGAATGAACCACCCCACAGAAGAAAGAAAAGAAAGGGTGAGGGATATGTGAAATGACTTGAGAAGTGGCCATGGAAAATCAGCGAGGAGTCATTCTCGAGAGGACCACCATGAAAGATTACCCTCCTGAACTGTCGAGCTTATGACCTTAAGCAAGCGCTTTGTGGGAGGCAACCCACAAGTTTTTTGATTTCATTCTTATTCTTATTTTCACATTTCTATTTTATGTTAATTTTTAAAATTTTACTCGATTATCGGGTGCACCTCTTATACTGATACGTTGGTACTACTTCTACGTAATACCGATAATTATACTCAATTTTATCTCAATTAAATAATTTGCAGTTATAATTGAGTATTTTAATTATCGTTATTTTCCGCCTTCTATCAAGATATTGAATTAATATCTCCAACATTTATCATACCAATTATAATGCATGTTGACTATTATATGTACTAGTATATATATATATATATATATATATATATATATATATATATATATATATATATCCTATGGTTTAAATTTCAAACTATCTATAATATATGTATATATATACATGTATGTATACATATGGGACATAATCTGATGAAAAACTTATTTTCGATCCAATTATACTAGTTGATATGGTCAAAATTCTTGTCTAATTACACACACTTGCCATTTGAATTTTGTCTTTGTTTTGCCCCTGCTCTCTCTGCTTCTGTAATGCAAAATCATAACTATTCCCGAAAGATTCCTCCATTGTTTAAGATTTCTATTAGTGAAACGCACGCCTTCATAATTAGCATTCCGTCCTTTGAGACGCACGCCTTAAACATTGCATGTTGTCGTTCTCACGCCTTGTCCCCACTTGAGACGGCCGTCTCAGCCTTCGAGGCCTCCGCCTCATGCTTTTCGTGTCTGTCTCCTTGTCCTGTCTTCCTATCTCCTTTCCTCCTTGCGATTCCCATGCATCTTTCGTCCGTTTCACACCCCTTCACTACCCACTATAACTCTCATTCAACCCCTTCATTATTATTCCTTTAACCAAAATATTCCCTCACCATTTCACACAAATAATTAACAAAAAACTTTTATTCCCCATAATTCCACAAACCATTATAAATATCCACCTTTATTTCTTTTCTTCCATAACCTTTCCATCTACATCTCACATATTTTCTCTCCACTACTTCATATTTCCACCATTTTTATTTTTCACTCTTATCTCACCATGCCTCCACGAAACTCTAACCGTCAAGTGAGACCGGAATGACCACCACCCGATTTATCCACCGTGGTGTTCCGTGAGAATGACGAAGGACAACAGCACCAAATATCTTAAGTTCTATGCACGCCATTGTTCCCACAAAATATGTGGATTGATGCTTAGTAACTTTGGGTTTAAATGACAGCATAATCTTCTTGCTCACCAATATAGGTCTGCTACATCTCTGCACTCACCCGTTTCCCACTTTTGAACCTCTAGTTTTGGAGTTCCTAAGTTCTTTTCCTACACCACTCCTCTCGACGATCCTTTCACGGTAGGAAATGTCACTTTCTGCATGTTTAATAGCGAGTTCAATCTCGATCAAGAGAGAGTGGCCGAACTCCTTCGTTTCTCACAAGGGCCAAACGTCTACTACAAAACCTTCGATGAAGAAGGGGAGGTACCTTGGGATTACATCGGTTTCTCATTCTGGGAAGATATCACCGGTCACGCAACGGAAAGTTGGAGAGACCTATACGCCTCTCACATCCAAAATCCAGCTTTGAGTTACTTCCATCGCATTATTGCAAACACTATTTTTGGGAGAACCAATAATCACAAGGTCAACAAAAATGAAATGTTTTTCATCTTCTGCGCACTAAATGGCAGCCCAGTGAATGTTGCCCCTTTCTTGCTTAACCACTTCCAAACATGCGTCAATGCGGCCGGTGCAAATCCTTTCATTTTTGGCGGTATAATCACCTAACTAGCCTATTCTCTAGGTTTGGCCGGTGAACTCCTATCTATTGGTCATTTTATGATGTCGGCCCAACTTTTTGATATCACATATTGTATTGATTCCCACTTGGTCTCTCCAAGGCAAGGTGGGCGAGGCTTTACCTTGATGATTAATAAACGTTTGGTCCCACATGTAATTCTTCCTCGAATTGAATTGATGTACGTAATAATAATAATTGGCATTTTGATCATGATGTGCCTGCTCCACAACCTCCACCTGAAATTCCTCAACCTGCTGCCCAGCCGCCTCCGAAAATTTTTCCACCACCCGCCACTCTTGACACGATGTATGCTGCTATCTTACGACAGGATCATCGTTTCCAAGCAATGGAACAAAATCAATCAGAAACATTGCGCCTGATTCGAGAGTTACAGCAAGATCAACGAGAATATGCCATTCAAACTAGTCGTAACTTCGAATCTCTTTCAAATCGTATGCCGGATGCTTTACATCTTAATGATTTCGATTCGATAGGCACAGGTGGCCACGAACTAGAGGACGAGCCAGAGCACACCATCATCCTGACGAGGAGTAGCTACCTTTTGTACTCTGATCTTCCCGATATTTATCTCATTGGGGACAATGCTCATTTCATGTCTAGGGGAGTCAGAATATATTTTTCCCGCATTATTAGCACTTTCCTTTTCATTTTATTTCCCTTTATTGTAAAATTTCAATTCAATAAAAGCATGTTTATACAACTTTAATTCTCTTATGCAAAATTTTCATGTTTATTCGAATTCCTCCACTTTCTTGGGCCATAACAAAAATTTCAAACGCATATCTCGACGCACTCAAAGAGTATAAAGGTTGTTTATTTTTAAAGATAAGAACTTGAGTGTGATTGAAATAAAATCTTTACCGTCCTAACACTCTAGAACTCTAAGACGCTAGATCGGTTTAAGTACCTATTATACCTTAAGACTTAGTTTTAAAGTAGCCCTGAGTAGTTTAAATAAGCAGTCGGCACCGTCTTAAACAGCAAACTACGTGGAGAATCGATGAATATAAGTGATTGATCAAAGATTTTTAAGAGAAAATTGTAGGAAATACAATAACTAAGTTAGATGGTCCTCACCAGATCATTTATCCTAACAGTTGCGGACACTAAATTTTTTCAAACAATCCATTATGAATAGGTTCAGTGGTTCCTGGTGCTGAGCTTGGTAGGGCGAACTACGGCCCGATCCCCCACAATTTATAATTGGATAAAGGAGTACTAAATATAAAGTACCAGAACTCTCATCTAGATTACAAAGATCAAATTCACTAACCGGTTACTCCACTATGTGCGCAAAAAGGCAAAGGGCTTAATGTGATTGCACTCGAATGAAAACGGGCGAAACAAAACAAAAGAAATCAAATTAGGCTATAATAGCATGACTAGAACTGGTTTGCAAAAATGGGGTTATCTAGTGTTTTTACGGCAACTTTGGTGTCCAAGTCAAGCTCAAGTTTTTCAACAAAGAACGTCGCAAACCAAGTACGAATCGATCTGTTTTATACTGCTTGACCAATGCTTAAGAGTTTTCACTTTACTTCTTGCTTGAGGACAAGCAAAGGTTCAAGTATAGGGAGTTTGATAACATGAATTTATATAGCATAATTTAGTTTAATTAGCATAAATAATGTTAGTATTTTTGTTTAATTATATTGTTTTACTTTTGTATTATTACCGTTATTTTAATGTTTCGTATTTGTATTAAATAGAGATTAATTGAGCAAAGAAATGAAATTGAGAAGAAATCTAATTAAAAAGCTAAAGAAATGAAAGAGGAGGTGTGATAGCAAAAAAGGAGGAGATAATAAGAAGAGAAACGATTATACGAAGACCAAGTCCAGCCCAGCACGTGCCACTTCCAAGCTGAGACGACCGTCTCTTGTACCTTGGAGGCGCCTGCCTCCAGTTAAAAGGCCCAAGTGAGACGCACGTCTCATTATCTACTCTCTTAGGCAGTTGGAATATGGGAAGAAGCGAAATTTTAGGGATTACATGACCACTATTTCCTAAAAAAATGGAAGTAGAAGTTGCAAAGCAGAGTATAAATACAACGTACAAGACTAATGCAGGAAATCGGCATTTTTCCGAACAATTTCTTTCAAGCTTTTCTTTATTCGCATTTCCATTTTTTAGTTTTGCAATTTTATTTTATTTTCCATTTCCGTTTCTTAGTTTTAAGCATATAATATTTTTTCTCACAACAATTTCTACACCGGAAATTGTTGTGTACTTTCTGTCGATCTAACCTTACATTAGATCTAGTGCTTTTTATTTCTTGTATTATGTTTATTTTGATTCAAGAGTTTCAAGAGTAGACCCAGCCAGCCTGTGGTGGAGTACTCTGCATTTTTGAAGAACAAGATTAATTGCAATATTCTTATTTCAGGTTCCTAAATATTTATTAGCTTTAATTTATTTGCATGCCATTTATTTGTATGTTTATGGATATGCCTAAATATATGAAATATTGTTGTTTATGCATGATTGAGTTAATAAAAATGTTTGGCTAAACTGATTAGATATCTGTATGTAAATTAATCGAACCAAAGGAATCCGAAATAAACTGGCCTAATATTATTTTGTTAAAAATACTCTTTCTGACTTTGGTATCCAAATTAATTTATTAAAAGGTTTAGAAACCAACAGAGCGAAAGTTTGAGGTTAAATAAACTGGACTAAGGTTAGAAACCAACAGAGCGAGAGTTTGAGGTTTAAAATCGGATAATGGATACTAGGTATTAATTTTAAAGACTGCGAAAGCGTTTTAAAACTGATTAAACCTTATTTATTTTCAAAACGTATTTTGAGTTCAGCGGGATAGCGAGAGCATACGTTAGAATTTAAACATATAATCTGATTCAATAGAGCGAGAGTTTGAGATAGGATTTTTAGATAAGTATTGTTTGCTGAAAAGGAATTTTTATCAACTTGAGAAACATGCCAGTGGAAATACGGATCCCCTAAGTTACACGAATTACATACCGATATCCGTTTAATTAATATTTTTCTTTAATCATCATCCAAAATAATTATTGGTCTTAGCTATATACAGTAACTTGGGATAACAGTAGATC
The DNA here is from genome assembly GCA_021764765.1 of Vicia sativa. Lineage (NCBI taxonomy): Eukaryota > Viridiplantae > Streptophyta > Magnoliopsida > Fabales > Fabaceae > Vicia > Vicia sativa. The sequence goes on along the minus strand of CM038793.1, from coordinate 287,073,545 downwards.
GATTTATAGTCCCTATGGATTCGATATCTTTAAAATTACGCGATAGGACTGTGTACTTGCAGTCTCCCGATTAATAGACGATAAAGTCGCGATCAATTCGTTATTTGTATATAAATATACACCATGTGTGATCATATTCAACACACAGAGATACAATCTCAATAGTTATCAATGCAAAATAATAATGAAAAATTGAGGAAGAAAGAAAATTAGGGTTTCACTAAATAAAAGAGAAGATTATTTTCTGCAGAGTAACTCTCTTCCCACATATTGTGGAAAAATTTTATTCACTTTGCAAATGCAAAATCATGTGAATGCAGGTTGTTAGTTATTTCAAATAGGAGTTACTCTTCCTATATTTATATTTGAGCTAGCTTGATCTCTAATCTAAATCCCGAAATAACTATTTTAGACCTAACTCAAAATCCTGTGTAGAGACTAAGTCAACACACTATTCCTTCTGTCGAGCAACATGTTGCTTTGACACAAGGAATTACACTTTCAACACACTACCTAATTCATTGTATCTAATCTAATTATATTCATCGTAGCTCTTAGTCTTCTAAGTACTTCGTCATGCACCCTTTGTCATGATATACGAATCGATTCTCGCTGCAGTTGTTCCAAGTTCATCTTCCCTTTTGTTACCTACTCACGAAGATAATGGAACTTCATTTCAATGTGCTTTCTTCAACCATGTGTTATTGTATTCTTCACCAGATTGATAGTTGGCATGATATTGATAATCATGGTAATTGCTCCTTGATCTTTACTTGTAATCTCTTCGACCAAGTTCATCACCCATGTTGCTTGACATGCACAAAGAGAAGCAACTATGTACTCTGCTTCACATGATGGTAGCGTCACTATTGGTTCCTTTCTCAAACTCCAAGAAACATGTGCACCACATAGCATCACTACACCAACTTGAGTAGTTGTACCCACTAACTTGCATTTTTCCTCTATCGACTGTAAGAAATAAAATGCCATAGTCGAGAGTTTATTTGAGATACCTTAGTATTCATCTTCGTTGTTGCTAGATGTAATACTTTTATCTTTTGTATGTTAAGTCAGGCCTTGTTTGACAAAGGCACCTTAATTACACAATAAGTCTTCTCTACTGTGTTGGGTCGACATCATCTTCATATGAATCTTTCGACAGTTGCTATCTTGGTTCAATAGGTGTAGAAGTCGAGTTTAATTCTTCCATCTCAAATCTCTTGAGAATTTCACTTTCATATCTTCTTTGATGCATCATCAAACTCTACGTCTTTTTTAGGATTCGATGCCATGGAAATATAAAATTTTTCCCATATCAAGCATTTTGAATGCTTGTTGAGATCACGTTTGAAGCCTTCGATCTCTTTCTTGCATCTACTTGTTATCAACAAGTCATCGACATACAAACATAGTATAAGAAATTCATTATTACTTCTTCTTACATATACTCCATGCTCGGTTGTGCACTCTTTAAATTCCTTCTCCATTAGGAAACTATCTATCATCTTATTCCAAGCTCTTGGAGCTTTTTTTAGTTCATACATGGCTTTATACAGGCTATACACCTTTTTTTATTCTCCATGCTTCACAAACCCAACTGGTTGTACAACATAGACTTCTTCATCTAATGGGCCATTTATGAATGCGCATTTCACGTCCATCTAACATATGCTCCAACCGTTCATTTCTATCAGACCAACAACAAACTTGATTGTTTCGATCCTAACAACATGTGCAAAAACTTCATCAAAGTCGATTCCTTCTTTCTGAAAAAATCATTTCGCCACAAGTCTTGCCTTGTGTCGAGTTACTTCTCATTTGGGATTCAACTTCACCTTATATACCCACTTGACATCAATTCCTTATTTCCTTAAGGAAATTTGACAAGTGACCAAGTATTGTTGACTTCGATGGACTTCATTTCTTCATTTATAGCTTTCATCCACTTCGAATTCCTCAATGCCTCACCTACATTGCCTAGTTCAACATATGTATAGAAAGCATAGTGTACTGATCGACCACCATTTTCATCAGTTTCATGTCACTTATTCGGTCATGATTTAGGTATTTTGCACTATTTGTGTCGTATTTTCATTCGGTTTGAGTTATTTCATGTTTTTCTAGTTTTTTCGCATTTTCTTAGTAAGTTGGTTATTTGCTAGTATTTTTCTACTTTTATGCTTCTCTAGGGTATTCTTATGATTTCAGGTTCAGAGGAAAGCTCCGAAGGATTCAGGATGAGAAAGTTCAAGGAACGGGACACGTCAACAAAAGTTTCAGCAAGCCACAACATGCCTAACACAACCACCTATGTCACCTGACACGGGCCGTGTCAACAGAATTATAGGATACAAGAGCAAAAACCAGAGACTCAACACGGGCGCCCGTGTCATCTAACACAGGTCGTGTCAAGATGCCTGAAGCCAATGATTTTTGGAGTTTTTGAGAAATGCCAACACGACCACCCGTGTCACCTGACACGAGCCGCGTTGGCTTGTGTGCTGAAGAAATTTGGTTCTATTTCTTTATTATTTTGAGATTTGAAATGGGCATTTTGGACTATTGATAAGGGAAAATAGAGAAATTTCATTACTTGAGGCTAGAGGAAGACCTAGAGAGGTATTTTTGGACTTTGGAGAACACACGATAAGGAGAGCTGGAGGATTTGAGGAGAATTGGAGAAGAAGACTCATCCATGCAGTATAATTGAAGAATCAACCAATCCAAGTTTCTTTGTAATGTTTAACTTATCACTTGTTATTGTTTTCATTATGAATATTATGAGAGTCTAAATCCCCCAATGCTAGGGGGTGTCCCTGATTTGTCAAACAAGAATATTGATCTCTTTGTTTTATCACGTTAAGGTTTATGAATGTCAATTTGTTAGTTTTGTTTACAATACTGTTTTACTCTATCGAACCAATAGGTTTTACTTTTCTTAACACAATAGAACCGACATTCGTAAAGGCTTTCAAAACGAACACGCTTTTAGGTGTTTCACCTAGTACTAGGGAAATCCTATGATGACCGGAGAATTATTGATAATCCAATGCATACTCTTCACTAATTCTTAATGGACATTAGAATTAGGGTAGTTGGTAAAAGTTTTTCTCTAAGAATTAGGGAAAAATAATCTTAAGAAATGGTAATTGCATTAATGAACTTGTTGAGAAAATCAAAGAGTCAATGTTAGAAAAGGGCAAATCATACACTCACGCTAACATATTATATTCTCTATTTGAAAAATTCAATTTTCTACTTTCTCTAAATTGTTAATTTATAGAATCTAATGACAAACCAACATCAACTATATTGTTTTTGTTTGATTGAATTACATATCCAACCTGATATTTCTTACGCAGTCCTCAAGATCGATATTCGGGATAAATCCCAATATTACTACATCGGTAAAAATAGTACACTTACTATTTTTCTATCAAGTTTTTGGCGTCGTTACCGGGGAATGCCAAAATACATAGTTGAAATTAAGTCGATTGAAATTTTATTGCTATGCAATTAAAATTTTATTTTTCCTGTTAATTTTATCCTTACTAATATATTGTCTAATCTTTTATGCGAGGTCAGACCTCAGCTGAACTTCTTTTTGACGCAGAGATTGAAAGAACCTTTCACACTCGGCGAAGGAAAGAAAAACAAGTGAGACTAGAAGCAGAAGAAGATAAAGGCTCAGCACATGCGGGCTCGGAATTAGATTCTGAATCCATGGATCCACCACAAGAGATACTACTAGGTGACTATTGAGGCACAAATGCACCGAGTGGTAGATTAACCATTGTCAACCAACCAGTGAATGTTCCTAACTTCCAGCTCCACCCGAGCACCATTACTCAGCTGGAGAGAAGATCCTTCTCGAGAATGTTTAATGAAGATGCTAACAAGCATTTGAAACGATTTCTAACAATGAGTACCACTTTAAAAATAGAGGGGCATACTGAAGAACATAAAAAGTTGTGAATGTTCCCGTTTAATCTAGCAGATGAAGCGGAAGAATGGTTCTATTCAATTCCAGCTAGCAGCATTACATTGTTGGAAGAAATGGGGAAAGCTTTTTTAAGTGAGTATTTCCCCGCATCGATGTTCATGAGAAAAAGATATGAGATCCTTAATTTCAAGCAGAAAGAGAGTGAGGGGCTTAGGGAGTCATTCAAAAGATTTAAAAGACTATTGGTGGCTTGTCCAACTCACAATTTAGATCAAACAGAACAGATGCAGACATTTATGAATGAATTGGGGATTAAAACCAAGAAGCTAATCGACACAACAGCTGGTGACTCATCTAGTTTTTCAACAGCCACTGGTATCAAATAGATAATTGAGGCAATTGCGGCGAATGAGCATTTGGAGATTTATGACAGAGTTACTAGAAAGCTTGAAGGTGTGATTGATTTGAAGTTTGACGCCAATAAGCAGCTGAAAATGGAAGAAACAATAACTGCCGAAGTAGAAAAGAAGTTGAAGACGATGAATATTAGTACTCAGCAAGTGGCTCAAGTTCAACAAGGGAAAAATGCTATTTGTGATATTTGTATGGACCTCATTTGACAATGCATTGTTTTGCAACCGTTCAACAGATTTAAGACATAAAGTTCCTAAAGAAAAACAATCCCTATTATAGCACCTACAATCCAGGGTGGAAGAACCATCCAAATTTTGGGTGGAGGGATCAAAAAGGAAACACTCAACAGCAAGGCCAACGTTAATATCAAAATCATTATCAGCAGCAGCAACAACAACAACCTCCGAAGAAAGCAGATTGGGAGTTATCCATTAAAAAGATGGCAGCTCACAATATACAATTCCAATATGAGACAAGGACTAATCATAAGAACACTTCCGCCTCTATTAAAAATTTAGAGGTTCAGATGGGTCAAATAGCACAACAATTGGCAAATGCTCAAGCACCTAGCTCTCTGCCTAGTGCGTCAATAACAAATCTAAGAGATAACCATGGTGTGAAGGCTATCGTGACAAGAAGTGGTAAATCTGTAGGATGTTGAGAATGAGGTAGTTAAAGATGAAGGGTTACTTGAAGTTGACTTGGAAATCAGAGAGGATCAGGAAAAGATTGAGGAAGCTTTGATACCGCCTGTGGTGGAAAAAGAAAAACCTAAGGAAATAAAGCCTAAGGTTGTTCTTTCTTACCTTGCAAGGACAAAGAAGAAAGATCTTAATGAGAAGAACTTCGAGAAATTTTTGGAGTTGTTCGAGAAGCTTGAGATCAACATTCAGTTTGTTGAGGCGTTAGAACAAATGCCAATATATGCTAACTTCATAATAGATATTATATCAAAGAAGCGTTTCATAGAGACTGAGTCAGTTATGCTAACTGAAAGGGGTAATTCTATCTTGCAGGTTGTGAAAGTTCCACTGAAGAAGAAAGACAAAGGTGTAGTTATTATTCCTTGCGCGATAAGGGATAGGTCGTTCAAAAAGGCGCTTATTGATCTTGGTGCCGGTGTAAGTCTTATGCCGCTATCAATCTATAACAAGTTAGGGATTAGTGAAGTAAAGGACACAAGGATGACGTTGCGCCATCGATAAATCAACGAAAAGACCACATGGAATTTCAACATACGTTCTGTGAAGATTGACAAATTTGGTTTCAATTTGATTTTGTAGTTTTGGATATAATCTTGGAAGACCTTTTCTTGAGACCGGAAGAGTGATGATAGATATGGAATAAAGTACTATGACCCTCAAAGTCTATAATGAGATGCTAAAAATCAATGTTAGAGAGTCAATGAAGTTCAAAGAAGAAATAGGCACAAGCAAGAATATTGAAGTATTGGACACAAGTGTTCATCAAGTTAGTGAATTTCCATGTGCCCGAATTGCCTCTAAAGAGTTTTAAGTTTGTCTATTTTTGAGAAGGATGAAGATGCTGATGAGAAAGAGTTAGAAGTGTTAGATGTGATGGAAGTCCAGCCTCAGCGGCAAAAATCTAAACCACACCGGTGGGAAGATTTAAGACAGCCACAATCTATTGAAGAAAATAGGGAAGCAAAGAAAATGACAGAGTTTAAATAGTTGCCTGAAAATCTGAAGTACATTTTTCTCGATTTTGAAGAGAAGTGTCCAACTATTATCAATTCTGGCCTAAAAGATGTTCAGGAAGAGAAGCTCATACAAGTGCTCAAGAAGTATAAGGGTGTTATTGGGCGGGCGATTCAAGACTTGAAAGGTATCAGCCCTATAGTTTGTATGCACAAGATCTTAGTGGAAGATGACCAGAAGCCGATCGTTCAACCTCAGAGGAGGCTTAATCCAACCACAAAAGAAGTTGTGCACAAGCAAGTTGTCAAGTTGTTGGATGCGGGTCTTATTTACCCCATATTTGATAGCTCATGGGTAAGTCTTGTTCATGTAGTACCGAAAATGGGAGGAACAAATGTTGTAATGAATGAAAAGAACGAGTTAATTCCGACAAGGAAAGTTACCGGATGAAGAGTTTGCATTAATTATAGGAGGTTAAATACTGCTACAAGGAAGGACCATTTTCCCTTACCTTTCATTAATCAAATGTTGAGAGGTTGGTTGGTCATGATTACTACTGCTTGAATGGGTATTCGGCTACAATCAAATTGTTGTAGCACCTAAAGATCAAGAGAAGACTACTTTCACATGTCCATACGGTATCTTTGCCTATAAAAGGATGCCATTTGGCTTATGCAATGCACCAGCAACTTTTCAAAGGTGTATGACATCCATATTTGATTACATGATCGAAAAGCACATGGAGGTGTTTATGGATGATTTTTCATTGTTCGGTCCGTCATTTGATGATTGTTTGACTAACTTGTATCTAGTTCTAGAAATATGTCAGCAAACCAAGCTGGTCCTCAACTGGGAGAAGTGCCACTTTATGGTGAGAGAAAGAATAGTATTGGGCCACAAGATTTCTCATCTAGGAATTGAAGTTGATAAATCAAAAGCAGAGGTGATAGAAAATTTACCTCCACCAGTGAATGAGAAGGGTATAAGAAGCTTCCTAGGACATGTGGGATTCTACCGCGGATTCATAAGAGACTTCTCCAAAATTGCAAAGTCGTTGACTAGTTTTCTTATGAAAGACACTTTGTTACTTTTTGATAAAAAATACGGAGAAGACTTTGAAACATTGAATAATAGGTTAGAATCTTCTCCTATAGTCATCTCTCCTTATTGGTCTCTGCCATACCCCAATTTTTTACCTAAGATACCACCTTACATTATTCACATATGCATCATTGCATTACTAACACTTTCAGAATAGGATAGATCGTGCATGTACTCCTGAAGTCAAAATTAGGGTTTCATTAAAATTTCATTTGTTCAAGATATAATCAATTAGGGTTTGAGTTCCCACTCCCCTCAATTGATCTATCTTAATCAATCATCAACATTTGATCTTCCAATTCCCAACTTTTTCAATCATAAAATCATTTCAAAAAAGTCAAACTTTGACTTTTGGTCAACTTTTTCAAGTCCAAACTTTTTCAATCATAAAATTATTTCAAATAGTCCATCATGATCATTAAAAATCACGAAATGTGAAAAAGTCAACAAAAAGTCAAAGTTGGAATTCTTTCTAACACTTAGAAAAATTTTCAAGTGTTAAGAAACATGGTTTTTCCTTACTTTCATGACCATTTTTCACCTAGATCCATTTTGATTCAAGAAAAAATCAAAACATGAAAGTTGTAGGTCTTGTTACAAGATTTCTAAAATGTCCAAGAACTTGCAAAAACACTTTGTGTAGCTAGGGTTTTGATTTTGAAACATAGAGCTCTAAAACCATGGATTTCCAAAATCATGCATCAAAATTACAAGTCATTTTTGCAACTTCTCCTTCTAGAAGCCTTGTCACCATTGAGAGATAGGTTATAAATGATAAATATCAGTTAGCAATGATTGAGAGAAGGATTGGATCAACAAGAAATTTTAACCATGGTTAAAAAGTTAACCGTTTGCATTAAATGCAAAAGATTCTTTCTTACCTCTTAAGCCAAGTTGCAAGCTCTTTCAATTATAACCTTGCCTTGTCATTCAGAATTTTTGGCCTATAAATAGAGGTCATTTCTTCATTCAGAACTACCCCAAAGCAATCATAATCCAAGCTTTCCTTCTTTCTTTCTTGATTTCCAAGTTTCAAAGTTCTAAGAAGGAGAATTTTGCAAGTTTCAAGTTTTGCAATTTCTGAGCAAACTTAGGCTTCAAATACTTTCTAAACATCATTAGAAAGTTGTTAGAATCCTCAAGCTAGCACAAAAACTAGCCAAACTCATAAATCATTTTCAAACTTCATGTATGCACATATTGAGCCATAACTTACAAACTCTCAATCCACTTGTGCATCTTCCAAACTTTCACTTCAAACACCTTCTATACATCATATAGAAGTAATCCAAATCATCATTCCATCATCGAAATGTAATCACCAGATTCGATTCTCACTTCCAGTGACTATAATTGGACTTGGTCAGAACAATCCAGACCATTTAAAACCAAGGTAAGCATACCAACACCTTCCATAAACATCATTGAAGCTGTAGCAATCATCAAAATACCTCTGGAACACCTCCAACAAGAAACACGATTTCAGTTTAAAGAGGTGTAAACTTGAACTTTGAACTCTGTGATTTCTAACTTTCAGTTCAAAAAAGGCTTGGCCATTTTGTTTCTGCACTATCACTGAGTAATAACCCTCAATCAATTGCTTAAAATTATGCTCATACATTATTTCATAATCAAAACTTAGAATTAGGGTTCTTGGTGTTCATATGAAAATTAATGATTCTAAGCTTAAAATAAATGAAATTAATTGTCATAATCATGTTCCTGGTAAAAATCCGAGCAAGTTTGATGTTTGGATCATGTAATTTCATTGAGAAATGAAGAATTCAGGGAGAAAACAATCTGGGAGGTTGAAGATGACATGATGCGCGCGTTTTCTGATTCTGGAAAATTCAAATTCCTTGTTTATTTTAAATTTATTGGTTGTTGTTTTATGACCAGATGTAACAGCCACCCCAGTGGCAAGCCAACACGCACTTAGTCCTTTGCCTCGCCTCAAGGTCCAGGGTTCGAATCCCCCTGGGACCTTTTTTTTAATAGAAGGCATCACAACTTCTGATGCTTGCTTCTTCAGAAGCACTTCTGAGGCTCAACCCTCCAGAAGTACTTCTGATACTTCTGCCCCTAGAAACTTTCAGTTTCTACACTCTTCAGAAGCACTTCTAGTGCTTCTACCTCCAGAAGCATCAAGCTTCTCACCCTCTAGAAGCATCAAACTTCTAACATTGCTAGAAGCATCAAGCTTCTCATGCTCCAGAAGCAGCTAGCTTCTCATGCTCCCAGAAGCAACGTGCTTCTTATCCATCCAGAAGCAGCATGCCTCCAAGACCTTCCAGAAGCAGCCAGCTTCTAAGCCCTCTTCCTCCAAAAGCAAGCCAGCTTCTGACCCCATCAGAAGCATACAACTTTTGATCCTTTTCCAAAAAACTTCATTTTCTCAAAACTCCTTCTAAACAAGGTGATTAAATGACAAGTCAAGCACATGGCTCAGTGGAAAAACTCTTCACTTCTAAGCCAAAAGTCCAAGGTTCAAACCTCCTTAGGGCCAAAAAAACTCTTTTTTTATCACTAATTTCTCAAGTTTCTAACAAACTTCAACATTTTCAAAAACTAATCAAAACTTCTCATTTTGAGATGATTTTTTGCACACTTGTCATTTAATATACCTATTTTATGATTATGTCAAAAAAATACAAAAATATTTTCTTTTAATTATATTTTTATTAAGTTAAAAATGAGACATTTTAAGTATTTTAATACTTTTCAAAAATATTTTCTTTACAACTTTCAAATTTAAATCTTTTTCAAAACTTCTTGTGAATATCCTTCACTTTTCAAAATCATTTTCAAAACCTTTTCAAAACTTTTTCAACAAACTTACACACCTTTTTCCATGATCGATTAAATTTAAATATAAACCAAACCAGGTTTCTCCTTGAAATTCTTAATTGATCATGGGCCTCCCTCACGGCGTAAGTCCCAACCCTCCTATGTACATATTCATTTCCTTGTACATAACAACCCTTTTGTGTACATATTCATTTCCTTGTACACATTCAATCATCTTTGTAAATATTCAAGCATAAACAAACTTCATTCGTTTGTTTTCATCCGCTTGTTTATACACCGATTCTATTGGTATTAAGAGAAGCATTATTCCCGGTGAAACTACTCTTAAACCAATGGGCCTCCCTTAAGGTGTAAGTCCCAAAACCTTGTATATATTCAAGTTACACTTGCTTTTAAATTGCTTGTTTTATACACTTGTCTATATATTTCCTTCATAAACTCCAGTAAATACACATCACACACTTGTTCATATAACTGTTCAGTTATAACATAACAACTAGCCTAACAACTAGGTTCCCTATAGCCTCCTCTTAAGCTTCGTATAAGATAACTCATTCATCTGAGTTAGCCTCCTCTTAGGCTTCGTATAAGAAAACTCACTCATTGAGTTTAGCCTCCTCTTAGGCTTCATATAAGACAACTCCCCTGCTGAGTTAGCCTCCTCTTGGGCTTCGTTCAAAAGAACTCTCTCGTTGAGTTTAGCCTTCTCTTGGGCATCAAACAAGAAAGAGACCTGGAAATCTCTTAACAGCCTCCTATTGGGCTTCCAATACAAAGAATCACCCGCGCTAGGATAGAACCCTGAGAGTATGATTTCCCGGTGAAATCACTCTTGAATCCTAAGAAGATGGTTTCCCGGTGAAACCAATCTTAAAGACAAAGTCAGCCATACCCTATAGCTTCCTCTTGAGCTTCATATAAGGACCCTCGATGACCCTCGGAATGCCTTCTCTTGGGCTTACAATACAAGGACCTCGATGACCCTCGGAATGCCTCCTTTGGGCTTACAATACAAGGACCCACAGCTTCTTAAAAGCATCCCCATAATCCATAATCAATTTCTCCTAGATTTAGACATTTATCATCTCTATGGAAGAAGTATCTCATCTATCACATCACATACAATCAAACTCTTTTCAAACACTTTTTCAAACAAAAACATCTTTTAACTGTAAGTGGTAACGCTTGTACACTCGAGCAAAACACCTAATACTTAGAATTAAAGATTCAATCATCTTTCAAACATCTTTCTTAAACTCGTAGTGGTAACGCTTGTACACTCAAGCAAAACACCTAATACTTACGATGAAAGATTCAATCAATCCACCCTTCAAAATGTATGTGATGAAATAGATTAGATACATTTTTCATTAAGATGACATTTGTCTTTGTCTCTTAATAACATCCCGTTGCTTCCACTAGCATAAGTGGGAACTACGATTTCCGACTTTATCAACCTCCCTTTGAGAATACGAGGCACAAGGTCTCATCCTTGGCGAGCATACTTCTTTCTCCCTCAAACCAAACAAAGCTCCCTTAGATCCGAGCTACAAATGCTCGATTCCCATTAGGGATATGTATAAGATCCCAATGATCTTTATGAGCACAATAATAACAAAACCTAGGATCCCACATAACCTACCCTTCTTAAAATCCAAAGGAGAAACTTTCCCAAGAATAAAATAGCAAATTAAAACACACAAACATATCAAAAATATTCATATATATAAGGCTATAGATAACTATATATATTTAGGGTGCCACATCTATTCCTTTATATAATAAACCCCTTGCTCGATCTCCGCATATCATTACTTATTGAGGGTATTGCGTTTTCCCTTTTTCATCTCATGTTTCTTGTTTTGAAACAATAAAGCTTGATGCTCATGGCATCTTTAAAACAAATCAAAAGAGTAAATTGTTTTGAGCCGTAGATTCAATTCGATTTGATTCCCTGCTCGTCACTTTTAACGCGAAAAAAAAATGGTGACTCACTGGGAGAAAAATGGTCGGTAGCATGGTAGCCTTTGAAGTCGCTTTTGGCTTTACTCATCTATGGATTGGTGTTGTTTCAACGTCCCAAGTTTCGTTGATATCAACCCCATAAGGATCTTTCTCGATTGGAAATCCCATTCCCACTTTGCTTGGTGACACGATTTCCATTCATCATAGGAATCATCAAGGAGATGGAATTATCGTGTTGTGTACCTGTTATTCAAATGGATTGTCTCACACTTGCCTAAGTCTCCTATCTTCCGAGAAAACAAAAACGGTTGGCATTGGTCTCGGAAGACTCATGTCACTTACTTTGGCTTGGGTTGTTTGTCATCCTTGTCACTTTCATCGGGATCAGAGCTATCTAGTTCCTCACTATCATAGTCCATACTTCTACTTCCAAAATTATTTTCATTCCTCTATTAACTAGATCCCAACACACTTTTAGGAACCAAAAACATTCACTTTGGACCCCTTGATTACAAATTTCATCTTTTTGGGATCCTTGGATACCATAACCTTGTATTTCATAGACTTACCATTTACCTCAACCCTATTTCCACTAACTGGTAATTCTACTTGCACTTCCTTAAATTGCTCCTCTTCTACTTCACATTCCCTTTCTTCTTCACTATCATCAAAGATTATGCCTCCATCATAATCATCATCAGCGCTATCATCTTCACTGAAGTCACTAAAGTTGTCAAAATCAAGATTCAACACCTTGGTCATCATGTCTTGAACACCATGTTCTACCCATATATGGCCATCAACATTAAAAGACATGATGTGATTAGCAATTTCTCCAGCTTGTGCATCATCAACAAAGTGGGTAAAGACTTCATCCACATTTGGATCTTCCTCCAAAGCCTAAATCCTTCGTAACCCCAATCTTTAACCAAGCTAACAACTTCAAAAAAACTCCACTTATCGTAGTCTTGACCTTGTACAATGGTTTCACCTCCCTCAAAACATGTGATTGTCTTGCACAAAGTTTCCATGGTGAAATATGACTGAAAAACCCCATTTCTACAAACACAAAGACTCCAAGAAATTATTATTCACAGAGAATAAACATGCATGTCGGGCATCATAAGAAAATATGCATTGGGACCACATTCAACTCGTAAGGAAATGAACATCATCGTAACTAACCATAAGAAACTTACCTTTTGAAATAGCGAAGCTAACACGGTAGTTGTTCCAGACGAGAGATGAACGAACAAACGAAGACCAAGAACACGATGGATTGTGATTTTTCAAACAGTTAGGGTTTAAAATGAGCATGGAAAAAGTTTGTTAAATTCACTAGAGTTATGTATTAAGACTAAAGGGCAATTTCATCTTTCCAACAGTCCCTGAACACATGTGGCATTTCTTTTGAATTAAAATAAATAAAAAAGGTTGTCACGTCATCATTTTTAGTGATGTGGCCTAACCAGGGTTTAAAAACAAAATTTTTCAAAAATTGAGGGAATCCGTGCAAGTTTTTCTTTTGCAGGGTTTTTTTTCAAAAGAGTCCTATATGGCAGGGGAAAAATAGGTATTAACCCTTAAATATATTAAGAGTTGGTTTTTACAAAATATGATTCCTAAATTTGTATTACAAACTATTTTTGTGAATTATAATAGAAACAAGGGTTAAATAAGATTTTGGTCCCTATAAATATCTCAAATTTCGTTTTTAGTCCCTCTAAAATTTTTCTTCAAAGAATGATCCTCCTAAAAATTTAAATTTTCACTTTTGATCCCTCGTGTAAAAATCATAGCCAAAATGGTCTCTAATTTCGTCGTTAAATAAAAAATCGTCGCTAAAACCGTCGTAAAAACTGTCGCTAAATACAAAATTGTCGCTAAAACCGTTGTAAAAACCGTCGTTAAATTGTAAAAATCGTAGCTAAATTGCAGGAGGGACCAAAAGTTAAAATTTAAATTTTTAGGAGGACCATTCTTTAAAGAAAAATTTTAGAGGGTTAAAACCAAATTTAAGATATTTATAGGGACCAAAAACTTATTTAACCTTGGAAACAATAATATAAATTAATCAAATAGAAAAATATACATTTCATTTGAAAAAAATAGATGCGCGTAAATTGAGAGTGATATATGTAATTTAGATTTGCGAGTGGTAATTTTTTTTTTTAATTCTCGCAATTTTTTTCCACTTATCTTTTAGTTAGATACTTTACTTTAATTTTTAAATATATGTATTTATTTATAGTGTTAAACAAAATTAAAAATTTATTTACAATTATTATCAAATATAACTTTCAATAACTTTATAAAATTATGTCTATTTTGTTGAACTTTATAAATTTGTTGCATACTATATTATTTTTTAAGATCAACTTAAAGTGCCTTATATTTGAAAAATTGTGTAAGAACTACTTTAAGATTAAAAAAAACATTAACTTCAAGTGTTATTTTTATTCGTATAATTTCATAAAAACAAAAAAAAAATTATTCTGTTTAGATTTGGACATCTCTTTTATTTTTGAAATTTGAGAGAAATATTCTTAATATAAGTGAATACGTAATGATTGGTTTGTTAGACTATTTTATCCAAAATAAAATATAAAAAAAATTTATTGTGTTTTAATTCTATTATCTCTTTTGTGTAGTATTTAGTTATTTTTCATTAGTTTATTATTTGATAATATATAAAAGAATATTATAGTAAAGTATATAGACACTGTAAAAAAATATTGTACATTATGTTATATTTTAAATAAGTTTTATTGTGAATCGAATATCTTGGAAACGAACTATAGACTTATTTTTTTATGATAAAAAAACAATTAGGGTAGAAAAAGAATGAAGAACACGATGAACACAAGGATTGGTTATGAACTATTATTCTTTCATGGGTTAGTATGTTTTTGGTCCCTCTAAATATCTCAAATTTCATTTTAAGTCCCTCTAAATATTTCCTTCAAAGAATGGCCCTCCTAAAAATTTGAATTTTAACTTTTGGTCCCTCTTGACAAAATCGTATCTAAAATGGTCTCTAAAATCGTCACTAAGTTGTAAGAACTGTCGTTAAAATCGTCGCTAAGTTGTAAGAACCGCCGCTAAATTGCAGGAGGGGCCAAAAGTTAAAATTTAAATTTTTAGGAGGACCGTTCTTTGAAGGAAAATTTTAGAGGGAATAAAAATAAAGTTTGAGATATTTAGAGGGATCAAAAACATATTTAACCATTCTTTCATTTATCTTCAAGACAATATTACAAGTATATAAGAATAACAAATAACTCTCTCACTTTAAATTAGGATTGACAGTATGCAATGATGAGATACTAGCAGGGCCGATTTTGGGCAAGGGCAACCAGGTCCATGACCAAGGGCTTCAAAAAATTGGGGGCCTCAAAATCGGGTGATATATATATATATATATATATATATATATATATATATATATATTCAATTCTAAAATAATAACAACACAAAGCGATAGTTGTTGAATTTTCAATTTTTAAAAATTGAATTTTGAATAATATATATAAGTTATATTTAAATTTAAATTTAAAGATTTCAAATAAAAATTTATTTATTATTATATTTATATGATAAATATAATATATTATGATTTATGTTTAGTTTTTAAGCATCAAATAAATAGTACGATAATATTTATTTTCAAATTCAAATTAATCAGATCTTATTTTTTACATAAATATTAAGGACCCTATCTGCTTGTAAACTACAATAGAAAGTATATTCTTATTTTATATTGTTATTGTAGTAAAATTTAGGAGTTGAGCCCTATTATTGAATTCAAATTCAAAATTAATCGACTAAAACAAATCTAGGCAGCCACAATTCAATCGATTAATCAAATTAAAATGACTTTTCTCGCTCAAATTCAAATAAAAGAAACGACATGCTTCCCATAAGTTTCGGTTATATCTTATGTGTTTACGCGCGATATCAAACCTTCATCGAAACTAGAACAAATATCAATCAGATAACTTTAACTAAAACAAAAATACCTTAACATTATCATCCCATTTCGACACTACCTAAGCATACACTGATAACTCAGAATAACCTAGCATTATTAACATAGACAACAACATTTCTACTCAAAAACAGATTGAACCTAACACAACAAGATGTCTTCATACAGTTCCTAACAAAGTAAGTTTATCACAGAAAACACCAGAACAACGAATGAATAAACTTCAGCAAACAACAACAAAATCAGAGAGAGGAATAAAGTGAATCTGAACTGGAGTTGAAGACTTTCTCTGGTGATTCTTCAACAATGGCTTCGATGAGGGTTCGATAAGGTGAATCTCCTTTCTTCCTTCTACTTTCTCACTGCTTAAACGAAATCGTTCCTCTTCGCTACCTCTTCTCAAGCAACAAACCAAGTAGTGAAGGTTGGCAGGGACGACGCTCAGTAGTAGCAGAGAGGAGTAGTCGGAGTGAGTAACAATGGTCGTGGCAGAGAGAATAGAAAAGAGGGAAATATGAAAGTAATTGGGGCAGACTTCGTAAGTAGTTTTATTAAAAAATTTATAAATGACCTATAAGAGCAATTTTGAAAAGCACTTTCTAAGGTTAATATTTTCGTTGGCTTTAGCAGCGCTTTTCAAAAGCGCTTCCTAAGCTACATCCTTTACTAGCGCTTTTTCCTTGAAATCATTTTCTTTTCATTAGCTTTAGCAGGGCTTTTGAAAGCGCTTTCTAAGGTTAATATTTTCATTTGCTATAGCAGCGCTTTTCAAAAGCGCTTTCTAAGGTACACTTATAAGAGCGCTTTTGTAAAAGCACTTTCTAAGGTGGAGGCCTTTCTCAGCGCTTTTGAAAAGCCCTTTCTAAAGGTAGCCTTTAGCAGCGCTTTTTTTAGCAAAATTTATTAAAAACTTTGGCATAGTGAACTTACTACAAAAGTAAGTTTGTTTAACTTACTCTACAATCTTTGCATTTAAATTAGATTTAATCTAATGGTTAATGCTTATTGCTAAATTTGTATTACAAACTATTTTTGTGAATTATAATAGAAACAATAACATAAATTAATCAAATAGACAAATATACATTTCATTGAAAAAAATAGATGCGTATAAATTGAGAGTGATATACGTAATTTAGGTTTGCAAGTGATATTATTGTTTTTCTAATTCTCACGGGTTTTTTTTTCCACTTATCTTTTAATTAGATATTTTACTTTAATTTTTAAATATATGTATTTATTTTTAGTGTTAATCAAAATTAAAAATTTATTTACAATTATTATCAAATATAACTTCCAATAACTTTATAAAATTTATGTCTATTTTTGTCGAACTTTATAAGTTTGTTACATACTATATTATTTTTTAAGATCAACTTAAAGTGCCTTATATTTGAAAATTTTGTAAGAACTACTTTAAGATAAAAAACATTTATTTCAAGTGTTATTTTTATTGCTATAATTTCAGAAAAACAAAAAAATATTTTATTCTGTATAGATTTGGACATCTCTTTTATTTTTGAAATTTGAGAGAAATATTCTTAATATAAGTGAATACGTAATGATTGGTTTGTTAGATTATTGTTTTTCAAAATAAAATAAAAAACATTTTATTGTGTTTTAATTCTATTATCTCTTTTGTGTAGTATTTAGTTATTTTTCATTAGTTAATTATTTGATAATATATAAAAGAATATTATAGTAAAGTATATAGCCACTGTAAAAAAATATTGTATATTATGTTATACTTTAAACAAGTTTTGTTGTGAATCGAATGTCTTGGAAACAAACTATAGACTTGTTTCTTTATGATAAAAAAAAATAATTAGGATAGAAAAGAATGAAGAACACGATGAACACAATGATTAATTATGAACTGTTATTCTTTTATTTATCTTTAAGACAATATTACAAGTATATAAGAATAACAAATAACTCTCCCACTTTAAACTAAGATTTACAGATGCAATGATGAGATACTTAACAGGCCGACCTTTGGTCAGGTAACTGTGCCCATGGCCTAGGACCTCAAAATTGGGTGATTAATTAAAATTATAATAACAACATAAAGTGATAGTCAAGCGGAATTTAATATTTTAAAAAATGAATTTTGAATAATATATATAAGTTATATTTAAATTTAAATTTAAAGATTTCAAATAAAAAATTTATTTATTATTATATTTATATGATAAAATATAATATATTATGATTTATGTTTAGTTTTTTTTATTTTATTTTATTTATATAAAACATTTTATTAGATTTCATTTTGTAATAATAAATTCTAACTTAAAAAATTTAGTATTATTTTTAATTAAGTCAACATAATTAAATATATAGTAGATTAAATTATTTAAATTAAAATCATTTTGAACAACTTAATTAAAGTTAATCTTATTTGATGTAATATTTATAAGATTTATAATTTTATTTAATTTGTTTAACTTCCTTTATATTTATATATCAATTTTAATTAAATTTTGAGGCTTTTATTATTTTATCTTAAAATTTTAAAAGTTTCATTATTCTAAAAATAATTTTAAAATATAAATTTTATATTTTTTGTTTTAAAAATTATAGGCTCAACCGGTTTTCTTATATTTTACAATTTTAAAATTTTGTTGATTATTAATTAAAATACTTTGATATTAACTTTGCAGATATAAAAATCATATTTATATCAGTCAAATTCTATTGACATACATAGAACTGTTTTTTAGTTTTTAATATTGTTTATAATTTAAATATTAAAAATATCTCTCTTTGATTTCATCAATACCAATATAAAATTCACATCACATTTCTCAATAAGTTTTCACATTTTCACGCATGTATCTCTTTTTTAACTCTTCAAATCATTGCCTCCCACACGCCAACCACTTCATAGCGACGCCACCTCCGATGATAATCATAACCACCTTTAAGCTGACATAACGGTCTTCTTCTCTCTCGCAAAAACAAAAGAGAAAAATACAATTGTAAATAAAAATACATAAATTCAAGGTTATTTGCTCAATTTTTTATTCGGGCCACCTTTTATTATTTGTCCAGGGCCTCTAAAAGGTCGGGACCAGCCCTGAATACTAGTATGCTATTTATAATAAACTTAACATACTAAACTAATGGACTTTTTATCATAAATATACCTATTGCAAGTTAACTTAAGATACAAGCTAACTTAAACAATTGGACATAACAAACAGGCCCAATTCAATACTAACAGTCCTAGCATCCTTCGACTATTGCATGCTTGATCCTTTTTCGACTACAACATACAATACTTCGACACCAGCATGTCAGCTACCTTCGACTGCATGCTACAACTCTGTCAAACTGTCAAAACCAAGAAACTCCTCTTCAAATAAATAGAGTTCGATCCAATTCTCAAAAGTTTAAAGTGAATTATATTTCAAAATTATGTAAGAACTATTTTAAGATTAAAAATATTTATTTCAAGTGTTAGTTTTATTTTTATAATTTTAGAAAACCAAAAAATAGTATTTTATTGTATTTGAATTTCCACATCTCTTTTATATTTAAAGAGTCATGCTAACATGTGCCTTTAATGATACTATAATTAGAAAAATCTAAATATAATTATTAAATGTAATAAAGTCATATTTAAAGTTTTCAAAACGTTGAATGCACACGTTAAAGAGAATATTTCTACAAATAGTTTATTAACTTTGTTTCTTTGGGACAATGACATATGTTAGCATTTTCCATATTTAAAATATGAGAGAATATTTTTAATTTTCTCTAATTTGTAGAAGTATAGGAAGAAAATATGTTTTGAGATATGACATATAAGACTATAGAATGATGTGGTCAATTTATAGTTATACTTGATGATTTGATATAGTTATAAGGAGATTTATTAACTCACTTCATGTCTTTCTTATTTACCACGTGAAATTTCATAAATGTCCTTCAAAATTAAAAATATAATTTCGATGCGCACCTAGGTTTGATAATATAAATATAGAAACTGAAAATACACTCATAATATAAATCGGAAGT
Organism: Vicia sativa; assembly: GCA_021764765.1. Classification (NCBI taxonomy): domain Eukaryota; kingdom Viridiplantae; phylum Streptophyta; class Magnoliopsida; order Fabales; family Fabaceae; genus Vicia; species Vicia sativa. The sequence goes on along the minus strand of CM038793.1, from coordinate 287,053,645 downwards.
ACATTTCTGATTTCACTCTTTTTTTCTCCTCTACCAATAATATCTTTGATGCTTTAGTATTTTCTTATTAAATTTTTGTTCACACATGCAACAAACCTATTTGAAAAGAGGTCAAAAGATAGGTTCATGCATTATCTATTTTAATTATAGTTAGATGACATATCAGTAAAAATTAACAATAGCAATATCTCATTTATTTACAAACTCAGGATCTATTTGTAGACTTTTCAAATCATTGTCTCTTTTATCTCATCCGTGAAACAAATAAGAGGAGAGAAAAAGAAGAATGAAACCGGAAATGTATTTCTGATTTATACGAAAATATATTTCGGAATATTTTTGTATTTTGAGGGATGAAACTACAATTGACATGATTTGTGGAGAAAAATTGCGAATCAAAATACATTTCGATTTTTAAAAGGCATTTTAAATTTTTATAGAGTATCCCACACACTATGGAGTGAGTTAAGAAAATCCGTAATTATAATTAGTGATATGTTGTTATAATTATAATATTTGATGCAATAAATTTAATATATTATATAGATGATTAAATACTAGATAACTAAGTACAGAAATATAAGTATGCGGATTTCTTTAAATTTGATTTTAAGAATATTTTATGTACATGTTTCCTAAATATGTATCATTCTTGATCAATAATTTAATTGTTTTCTCATGAAAACGCTAAATAAAATAAATCTTTGTTTTAACCTGCTATTGCCACAATTTAATGTAAGACACAAATCTAGTAGGAGAGAAACCTACAAAGTATCGTTCAACCAAATAAAGTAACTTTGTGTCCTGGATTAGATGCATACCTTTTAATACAAAATAAATATTGTATGAATTTGGCATTGAATTTCACTTTCTACGTTTTGGCTGAATTTATTTATTCGTGTTATTTAGGAACCTCAAAATTGATAAAGAGCTAATCAATATGTGTATTGTAATATCAAATAATACTGACATTTCACGTTATGCATTTTAATAAATAATCATCTTTTTATTAATAGTTTAAAAGTCTTATAAAAGAACAAATTACCAGAATCAATAGTTGTAATTGGCTAAACATCAAGCTAAGTGTAGAACTTGTTTGACCTCAAAACTGATCCTATAGTGATGTAGAAATAAACACATACCTTTGACTCAAAATCTAACTTGTATATATCTTTTCTTTTGCTATGTTTACATAGTGGAGTTCTATATATACTCACTTAAATTACACCCAAATCATCAAACATTAACAACAACAACAAAGAGGAAAACACAGTTGCATAGCCAAAATGAAGAGATTTTGCCCCAAAGTTTCTTTTGTATTGTTTGTCTGTCTCATATTGACAACTTGTGTACCCTCTAAAGCTCAGAGCTGCCGTCCTAGCGGTAGAATCAAGGAAAGAAAGCTCCTCCAGACAATGCAATCAAGAGAATGATTCTGATTGTTGTGTGCAAGGAAAATGTACACAACTTATCAATGTTCTCCGTCTGTATCTACTTACACCAAAGCATATCTCACTCTTAACAGCTTCCAAAAGGTGGAGATGGAGGCGGCCCTTCGAATGTGACAAGCAAGATCATTCGACGATACTCCAGAGTTGCACTTTCCAGGATGGTTCAACCACGAGCAGGTGCCTCAAAACATTACCATCGCTAATGGAAAAGTGTGGTGGCCATGGTTGTTGACGAGTGTGACTCTACAAAGGGTGTGATGCGAACATGACTACCAACCTCCATGTCCAAACAATATTGTTGATGCTTCCAAAGCTGTGTGGAAAGCTTTAAATGTGCCTAAAGAACAATGGGGTGGCCTTGACATTACTTGGTCGATGCATGATTTTGATTGTGGTAATTAATACTTTTGTTATTGATATAGTATACTTTTATTTTCTTCTTATGTATATATTATGAAACCGTTATTACGGGTAAGCATAGTTATAATTAAGAAAATTCTATACATTCATATGGTTTTATAAAGTAAATTTTGTCACAACCTTATGACATGTCTGCTACATTTCTAACTGTGAATCATACAATGTTTAGAATAAGCATGAGAAAAGTTATGAATAATTCTCAATAAAATAGAAATTAGCTCAATGAATATAGATAAAATGGAAAACAAACTCTATCTGAAAAGCATAACTACTTCCAATTGTTATTTAACAAACTTCTAATAATGGACAATTTGGTGAAAATATAAGCAACTTGAGAAACAAATGACACCCATATTATCTAATTGCAAATCAAAATGAACATAACCATTAAGGGATGTACTAAGGGAACAACGACATTCAATAATAAAATTAAATCTCACTCCTTTGATTTGGAAAAATATAGTTTTGAAAAGCTTTTCGAGATTAAAATTAAAGTTTGAAAACATTTGTCTAAAACCTAAACAACGGGGTTATGTGAATTTTACACTTTATTACGCCTGCATAGCTCCATGGGCAAATAGAAACAAACCAGCCCACGAATCAACTTATGCGCAACATCGAAGGCGGCAGATTCTAATGGTACATTTTCTAATTGTAACTCAATGTATGATTATGAGATTTTGAGGTGCAATAATAGATTACTTAAGAATAGTAATTCGTAAGTGGAGAGAAAATCTGGGAGTCTATTTTTAACTTGGGTGTTGTTATCCATGAAGATCGGAATGTCAGTATTAAGTTAGTAGAGGCGATGGAAATCGGAGACAAGGAAGGGAAGTTAGATAAGAGGGTGGATTTAACGAAGTTACCATGAATCTTCTCTCCTTCAATGTCAGAGGGGGAGATTTATCTTCGAAGCGTAAGAGGAAAAGCGTAAGATCGGAATGTCCGAGGGTCATCGAGGGTCCTTGCATGAAGCTCAAGAGGAAGCTATAGGGTATGGCTGGCTTTGGCTTGAAAGGGATTTCACCGAGAAACCATCCTTTTCTGAATAAGAGCAATTTCACCGGGAAATTTTACTCTCTGGGGGATTTGAAAGTGATTTCACCGGGAAACCATCCTTCCAGGGTTCTATCTTAGCGCGGGTGATTCTTTGTATTGGAAGCCCAAGAGGAGGCTGTTTAAGAGATTTCCTATCTCTTTCATTGTATGATGCCCAAGAGAAGGCTAAACTCAATGAGGAGTTCTTTTGAACGAAGCCCAAGAGGAGGCTGACTCAACAGGGGAGTGTTGTCTTATATGAAGCCTAAGCGGAGGCTAAACTCTGTGGGGAGAGTTTTCTTTGTACAAAGCCCAAGAGAAGGCTAGACTCTGTTGGAGATAAATTATCTTGTATGAAGCCCAAGCGGAGGCTATACTGTGGGGAACCTATTGATTAGTCTAATTGTTATGTTTATGATTAGACAATTTGTATAAACAAGTGTGTGTGTGATATGTATTCACAGGAGTTTATGAAGGAAATATAAACAATGCATGATGTTTATTTACAGTAGTTTATGAAATATAAACAAGTGTCTGTGAAACGAACGTTAAAAAACGAGCGTAACTTGATTATTTACAAGTTTGAACTCTGTACAAGGAAATGAATATGTACACGGACGAGTTTTTATGTACAAAGAAAGATGGATGTACATAGGAGGGTTGGGACTTACACCATAAGGGAGGCCCATTGATTTGAAAGCAGTTTCACAGGGAATAATGCTCCTTTCAATACCAATGGTATTCAATGTAAAATGTACAGATGTGAATTTTACACTTTATTACGCCTGCATAGCTCCATGGGCAAATAGAAACAAACCCAGTTCCACTGAATCAACTTATGCGCAAATAAGGGGCGTATTTCTAATGGTACATTTTCTAATTGTAACTCAATGTATGATTATGAGATTTTGAGGTGCAATAATAGATTACTTAAGAATAGTAATTCAAAAGTGGGAGAGAAAATCTGGGAGTCTATTTTTAACTTGGGTGTTGTTATCCATGAAGATAGGAATGTCAATATTAAGTTAGTAGAGGCGATGGAAATCGGAGACAAGGAAGGGAAGTTAGATAAGAGGGTGGATTTAACGGTTACCATGAATCTTCTCTCCTTCAATGTCGAGGGGAGGTTTATCTTCAAGCGTAAGAGGAAAAGCTTTTAGTCCAAAGTAACATTGATCTGTTTTATACGAAAACCAAAATTCCTTGTTTTCACGAGGCTTTGGCGTGTTCCTTTTGGGGTAACAAGGATGTGGAATGAACGGTGTAAATCATATTACTTGGTGGAATGGTGATTCTTTGAGAAGAAATTCCTTATCCCTTAATTTTAGTTTTAACGGTCCCATTTCATAGAGTCGATGTGAATTGGAATGGGTGTATAATTTTGTAAATGTGTATGCTCTTTGTAATGTAGTGGAAAGGAAAGTGGTGTGGAGTGGACTGGTTGAGAGGAGACAAAAAAACATAAACAAAGAATGGTTTTTGGGTGGAGATTTTGATGAAGTTTGTTCTAGAGAAGAAAGATTAGGAGCAGGGGAGTATCTTAGTAGAAGAGACTTGAGAGATTTTGAAGGATTTATCGAGGATATTGGTTTGGTTGACATGTCGTGTGTTGGGGGTAGATTATCTTTGTTTAAAGGGAACACGACAACTATGAGTAGACTAGATATATTCTTTCCTATCTAGAAATTTCATTGAGGAGTCGAATGTCATTGATTAAAGAATGGGGCGTAGAGATATCTCAGACCATTGTTCCATTTGGCTTAAAATGGGTAAAATTGATGGGGGGTCCAAACCCCTTTAGATTCAATAATGTTTGGTCCAAACATGAAAGTTTTAAGTGTTAATTCTCTAGGTTATGGTTGTCATCAATTTTAATAAAATAAAATAGACAGCAACTTGTTAAATAGGATGTTAAATAATGTTGAACAAAATTTCCTATTTTGAACATTTGACATAATATATGTTACGATTGGAGTGTGTAGGTGTGTTACAGATCCTGAATATTCTGGAAATATATAGGATATTACATGTGTAGTCCAATATGAAGAAATCAAAGGTGTTTAACTAAGAGGTTCTATCATCAGAAGAAATATGTCGAATAAAGATGTCTTATGCAAAATCATTTGATATCGAGCATGTGTGCAGCTGAAAAATTGGATTGGAGATTAAGGAATAAGAGATTCAAGCAGAAATCAAGGAGTTGTGTTAGTTTCTAATTATGGAGATAAATTAGGAAACTAATTATTTATATCCTAAATTTTAGGAGATATATCTGCAGCCTTATTTGCTACAGGTCAGTTGCGGTTTTGAAGTCCAATCCAGTCAGAAGATTGTTATAAATAGAAGGGTTCAAATCTAATGTAGGTATGGAACTTATTGTACCATTTATCTAGCCTTTAGGGTTTGTGTTCCATCAATTATGTCATCCACTCTATAGTAGAGTTGGATTGTGCAAATTGTGAGTTATTCTTGTATTGTTTAATACTTGAGTTAGACTGTTAGTTGAGTTGTAACTATTGTCAATCACTCATAATATATTAAGCAATAGTTGATTGTTTGTCTTCTAAAAAATTATTCTAAGTGTTTAGAATTGTTACTGTCATTGTTTGTGAGTGTGGGAAAGTGAAAGGGATCTCATATCTAGGAGTTCCTAGTTAGAATTATAGCAAGGGTAGTGATTAAGTTGTAAGTTGTAAACGGAGGAGTTTAACTTTGAATTGATATTGTTTAGTGAATTTCCTTCCTAGCTTGGTAGCCTCAAGATGTAGGTGATTTTGCACCGAACTGGATAAACAATTATGTGTGTTCCTTTACTTTCTGCACTATCAATTATATATTCTACATTATTCATTGTGTTGTGCTCAGAGATTAGTGTCTCGACATCTCATAGGACATTTGAGACCCGACTTCCAAAATTTCATTAAGCCTTTATAAAAGGTGAATGGGTTAAGATCAAGGTGGAGGGAATATGAGATTTTGTTTTGTATGAGAAGCTTAAGAGATTGAAGGATGGAATTAGAGAGTTGAAGCACACATTTTTCGGGTGGGTTGATTTAAAAGTGAGCGAGAACGTGAAAAATCTTAATGTTTTGGATAGCTGTTGCGGCGGTGTAGCGGCAAGCAAAGAGCTGGTATTATTTTTACCGGGTGATATATACCGGTTAGGTTATATCGTATCGTGTCCACAGAGATTGGTTATTGATTCTTCGTTCGACAATTCTACCGTTAATGAGTTTGGGATTAAAAGAAATGAAAATAAAAGACAAAAAGTAAATGAACAAAAAGTATAAAAGATAGACAGCTTGTCCGGAACGAATGTAAACTACCCGTCACAGACTTAAATCTACCACCCATGTTATACTCGGCCTATGATACTCTTTTGTGTCATCACATACCTCTCACAATCTAAGCTATTTCTAACCCAACTTGAGAATCCTCCTAAATCATCTCAATATCCATCCCTGGTATACTTCGACAACAAAGAAGTCAACTGCGTCACCTCCATACCCATTCCTGGCATACTTCACCGACGCAGAGGCATTAAGTTCGGATACTCTATAGTGAATGTCAGCTCTAAACCTATCTCTAGCATTCAAAAACTAATAGATAATCATCCTAGGTAAGAATCTAAGCAATCTATCCCTAGCAAAGCTTAAATCCCTAACATAAAGTAAAAACCCAAGATAATCACCGACACAAATTCGTAAAGCAAACTTTATACAAGCCAAAGGCGATAAATATACAAGAGTTATGAGTAGAAATACATATAAACCCAACAAAAGAGAAATACACAAAGAGGAGAAGAGATAAACCACAAATCTACATTGGTTGTCAAGCCAATCGAAGAGCAATCCACCTCCAATCATCAAAATGCAAGCTCCAATGTTGTTTTCTAAGCTAATCTACCAAAGAAATGAAGGTGATGGTGTTGGGACTCAAAAATACCCAACCCATAACCTAAAAATGTGTTTTGAGCCCCTTTTAAAGAATTCTGATGTCGCAGGGCGCGCTAAGCGCGGCCTTCGCGCTATGCGCGGTCTGCTATTTTCAGCATTTTATTTTTGCCGTATCTTGAGAACCGTAACTCGGCATTGCGCCCGGTTTGAAGCGTTGGAAAGCTTATTCAATGCTCTATCTTTTGGCCTTTATTACTCAATGCTCCAATTATGAATGAATAACTATAAAAGAGATTAAAAACTATCAAATGATACAATATTTACACAAAAACTCAATTATTCTATTATGTATCAAATATACTAAAAGCGGGGGATTTATTCGAAGAATATCAACAAAAGAACGGATAAGTGCCACAAAATGTATATACAAAATAACTACATTTTGGCACTTATCAACTCTCCCCAACTTGAAACATTGTTTGTCCTCAAACAAAGTCAAATAACTCAAAGAAACAAAGAATGATAATCAAAGAATCACGAATCAACAAGTTTTTAAAACGGAAAACAAATGTATGGTTCAAACGAAAAATGTACACGACAAAATACAAACTTACCACTATACTACAGCAATAACATATAAACGAAACAAATCCTAAGTACAAAAATCATGCAAAACATTCTAAAACAAAACAAGCTCAATCATGAATCACGCCTAGCAAAAATTCTTCGGTAGATGAAGAACACACAAAGGTGAGGGATAAAAAACACTCCTCCACAATCTTGCAAACAATAGACTAAATTATGCATTCATCCAAAAACGTATTGAAAATACAAATGCAAGAATCACAAGGGCTTTTCAAGGTTGTAATGTGGCTTGGTTAACAAACAAGTGATAATTCCTAAAGCTAATCGAAACAAAAACTTGCCTAAACCTAAGGGAGTGATCAACTCACAAAGTTTCAAACAATAGAATTTCAATCAAACTTATTCTTCATCACAAATTTCACACCAAACACACTTCACTTATTAACATAACATTATTCCTACTTTTTTTTGTTTTTCTTTTTCAAAGCTTTTCTCTTTTTTTTCTTTCTTTTTCTAATCTTTCTTTTTCACTTTTTTTTTTCTTTTTCTTTTCTCTTAACCTCATACAAACCACAATATAAGTATATAAACATTTCTCTCCCCAACTTGAATTCAACCAACATTAATGTGTGAATACTCCCTACTTTCTAAGGCAAGGTAAAAAATTCATACAACAACATGTAGTTGAGGGTTCAAGAAACAAAGAAATCAACATCCATACAAAAAAGTGAATTGACACTCATAGACAAGCATCAAGTTCAAATAAAAATGGATGTTGATAAAAGTTCAAAGGGGTTAACAAAGGTTCACACACTCACAAGGTGAATTGAATATTTGGCCAAGATAGTTATGCTCAAAATCAACAAAATGCCTTGATCATTTTCTTGCAATCATACAATCAACACAAAACAAAAGATTAAGCATAATAAAATCCAGTTAAAACAAGAATGTGGACTCTCAGCATATGTAAACAATGGAAAACTTCCTCACATTTATGGGTAAAAAGGGAACTAAAGTGATTCAATTCATGAGCAAGTAATGCAAAAAGAATGAATAGCATGGTAATTATACAAATGATAAATTTCCTAAACATGTTGTGCTATAGAAAGCGATAAACGAGTACCTGACGTGTACCAACTTTGAAAACTATCATTACTATACATCCGCGAGTTGAAACGATCAAACTCAGAAAATCACTTCAAAAGTCTTCAAGTTACCGAACCAAAATTTGAGTCCAAACAACAACAAAAGAATTAGAAAAACAATACTAATTTTATTCAATACAAAAAGCCTTGGTGAAAGTGGGAAAAAGGAAAACCAAGTGAAATTTTAAAAGAATTCACGACCAGATAGCAGAGCGCCGCGCCAGAGAGCGCCGCACACCATTGCGTAAAATGACAAGAATAGTGCAATCGCTATGCAAGCTCCACTTACACACCTATACAATCTCATTTACACATCTAAATAATATTTATAATACATACACACTTCCACAAGCTAAAACACTACAAACTTGTGGAAAATAACAAATTGACATAACAAAACTAAAGCAAATAACAATACAAAAACTTGGTGAAAATGAATTAACAAGTTGAAAAGTGAAAATTTGAAATTAAGAGCAAGTCATATTTCAACTTGTTAAAACATAATCCACCAAACAACATAAACATAAACAAACAAAAACATGCTTGTTTTACGTCGTAAGCTCGACGCCTTTATTGTGCGAGCACTAGTAACCTCATCTCGTCATGCCATGGTATTGCCACACCGCGCAAACCTAAAGAAAGTGTCCTAACAAACACACAACAAACGTCACGAGTACGAGACAATTCACAACATCACATGAAAACTAAGAAAATCACAAATATGTACAAGTATGGAAAGTAAACACATAACATGTACAAGTAATAATATACAAGTTCATATACAAAGTCTATACAACATATACATTAATTACAAAACTCAAAAACAACGGAATTATCGCAATACAAAACCAATAAAACCAATCCCCGGCAACGGCGCCATTTTGTTGCTGCGGTAAAGCGGCAAGCAAAGAGTTGGTATTATTTTTATCGGGTGATATATACCGGTTAGGTTATATCGTACCGTGTCCACAGAGATTGGTTATTGATTCGTCGTTCGACAATTCTACCGTTAATGAGTTTGGGATTAAAAGAAATGAAAATAAAAGACAAAAAGTAAATGAACAAAAAGTATAAAAGATAGACAGCTTGTCCGGAACGAATGTAAACTACCCGTCACAGACTTAAATCTACCACCCATGTTATACTCGGCCTACGATACTCGTTTGTGTCATCACATACCTCTCACAATCTAAGCTATTTCTAACCCAAATTGAGAATCCTCCTAAATCATCTCAATATCCATCCCTGGCATACTTCGACAACAAAGAAGTCAACTGCGTCACCTCCATACCCATTCCTGGCATACTTCACCAACGCAGAGGAATTAAGTTCGGATACTCTATAGTGAATGTCAGCTCTAAACCTATCTCTAGCATTCAAAAACTAATAGATAATCATCCTAGGTAAGAATCTAAGCAATCTATCCCTAGCAAAGCTTAAATCCCTAACATAAAGTAAAAACCCAAGATAATCACCGACACAAATTCGTAAAGCAAACTTTATACAAGCCAAAGGCGATAAATATACAAGAGTTATGAGTAGAAATACATATAAACCCAACAAAAGAGAAATACACAAAGAGGAGAAGAGATAAACCACAAATCTACATTGGTTGTCAAGCCAATCGAAGAGCAATCCACCTTCAATCATCAAAATGAAAGCTCCAATGTTGTTTTCTAAGCTAATATACCAAAGAAATGAAGGTGATGGTGTTGGGACTCAAAAATACCCAATCCATAACCTAAAAATGTGTTTTGAGCCCTTTAAAGAATTCGATGTGAGGGCGCTAAGCGCTTCGCTTAAGCCGGTCTGCTATTTTCAGCATTTTATTTTTGTCGTATCTTGAGAACCGTAACTCGGAATTGCGCCCGGTTTGAAGCGTTGGAAAGCTTATTCAATGCTCTATCTTTTGGCCTTTATTACTAAATGCTCCAATTATGAATGAATACCTATAAAAGAGATGAAAAACTATCAAATGATACAATATTTACACAAAAACTCAATTATTCTATTATGTACACAAATATACTAAAAGCGGGGGATTTATTCGAAGAATATCAACAAAAGAATGGATAAGTGTCACAAAATGTATATACAAAATAACTACATTTTGGCACTTATCAATAGCTTGTTGTTTGATAATCATGGAGGAGATATTGAGGAGATTGTTAAGGATAGGAGTATCGTAGCAGGCGATTTATGAACTTCTTAAACTTAATGTAAAGTATACTTATATTGAAGTCGAAGTAACTTTGGTTGAAGGATGGAGATAAAAATATTCATTTTTCCATAACTCTCTAAAAGAGAGGTATAGAAGGAATGAAATCACTCTTCTGGAAGGGGTAGATGGTACGGTGGAGGTTGTCAATGATATAAAGGGGGTTCTTAAAGTTTACTTTGAAAGCTTATTCAAAGAGAGCAATGTTACAAGACCTGTTCTAGAAGGTCTTGTTATCAATACTTTAAATGAGAACGATGGGGTATGACTCGAGAGATATTTTACAGAGGAGGAAGTGAAGAAGTCGGTGTGGTCTTGTGATGGTAACAAAATGTTGTGCCGGATTGTTATTCTTTTGAATTCTTTAAGTAGAATTGAGAGGTTATCGAGGAGGACATTGTTAGATTTGTAATGGGTTTTCATGGAAAGGAAAAGATAGCAAAAGCCTGTACTCCATCCTTTTTAACTCTCATCCCAAAGGTAAGAAACCTGCAACATTTATCTGAGTATAGGCCTATTTTCTTAGTGGGAAGTTTGCATAAGTTGTTATCTAAGCTCTTGGCAGCAAGATTGAAAACAATTCTTGGAAAATTAGTTTTGTGTAATCAAGCCGCTTTTTTACCATGGAGAAACATTTAGTATTGGGTCTTAGTGGTTAATGAGGTGTTGGATTTTGCAAATAGAAATAAGAGGAGTTGAGTGGTGTTGAAAGTGGATTTCGAAAAAACATACCATTGCGTTAGTTTGAATTACTTGAGGTTTTTGTTGAACAAAATGGGGTTTGGAGATAGATGAATTAGATGGATGGAAGGTTGTGTTTTCTCTAGTTCCATGTACCTAATTGTCAAGGGAAGTACGACGAAAGACTTTAAGGTTGAGAGAGGTATTCAAAAAGGTGACCAATTCTCCCATTTTTTGTTCTTTCTAGTTATGGGGTTCTAACTTGTTTGATGAATAAGGCCATGGATATAGGGGATTATCACAATTTTAAGATCAATGAAGAGGAGGAAGTTAACATGTTGCAATTTGTGGATGATACGATCATAGTGGCAGATGGTAGTAGCGACAATCTTTAGAGCATGAAAGTGATCCTCTGGGGCTTTGAAATGATGTCAGGTTTGAAGAATAATTTTCACAAAAGTAAAATCTATGGTATTTATGTGGAAGAGTGGTTCTTGAATGCAACCTCGGTTTTCTTATCATGCAATATAGATAACTTACCATTCAAATTCCTTGGTGTGAAAGTGGGAGATAGCCCGAAAAAGTTATCAATGTGGAGGGACTTGATCAATCAGTTGAAGAATAGGTTGATTATGTGGAAAGGAAGATATCTTAAGATTTCGGGCCTCATAATGATGATCAACTCAGTGTTGAATTCTATTCCTATCTATACGTTATCCTTCTATAAAGTACCTGCTAAGGTTTTACAGGAGATCCGTGGTATCCAAAGTAACTTCTTATGGGGTGGGAGAAAGAGTAGACAGACTATACATTGGGTGAGTTGGAAAATCGTGTGCACTCAACATGACAAATGAGGCCTAGGAGTTAAAGACGTCGAGGTTTTTAATATGGCATTGTTGAATAAATGAAAGTGGAAGATTTTGAAGGAACATAATGTGGTTTGGAATAATGTCCTAAGAAGTATATACGGGAATATCGAGTCAAAAGTTCTTGTTTGAGAAAAGTGTGTTTACATAATAGGGACTCTATTTGGTGGATATATTTAGTGATGTGTGATTATTCTGTTAACCCTAGGTAAAACTGTTTTGATGGAGCTGCCAGGTGCATTGTGGGGAGCGCCCACGATACTCCTTTTCAATCTTCTAATTGGACCGGTAATCAATCTATGTGTTCTGCCTTTCTAAAAATTTTTGTGTTGGCCATCAAAAATATATTACATGGTAGCTGATGCAGGAAGATGGAATTGGACTTTCTGGTGCTAGGACCTTGAGTATACTTTCGAAAACAAAGGCGTCATTGAGCTGATCTTGTGGGACGACTTCGCGAATACAATTCTTGAGGTGGTTTTGGAGAAGAACTCAATAGATAGCTATGCTTGGATGAAAGAACCGTAAGGCTCTTTTATGGTAAAATCATGTTTTGTTCATCTTTGTGATCCTGCTTCTGTTTCTATTATTTTCGCGGATGTGGTGAAAACCATCAATCAACCGTGGAAGATTAAAGTTCTGTCTAATTTGCAAATGTTTGGTTGGAGATTTTTGCTCAATAGGATTCCCACAAAGGATCAATTGTACAAAATAGGTATTTTGAGGGAAAATAGTGACTTATGTTGCGCCTTTTGTTCCACGGATTTAGAAACTTTATTGCTTCTGTTTGGAACTTGAATGTACGCCGCTAGATTTTGGAAGAAGGTTTTCGAGTAGATTGGCACTCGAGCGGATTTATCTTTGGGGAAATTTGTGGTTTTCTTTTCCAACTATGATAAGGTGAGTGTTGCGCTAAGAGGACTATCATGGCGATAATTTGTCGTGAAATAATATGAAGTCTTTGGTTAATGCGTAATGTTGTAATCTTTAAAGGTGAGGTTTTCAACTTTAAAGAGTGTACATTGGCGATTATTCTTAAGGTGTGAAAGTGCTTATGCACGTTTTGTAAAATAGCAGATTTAAGTAACTTTTACATTTGTGATACTCTAACTTTATTTTGTTTTACGATGTAGAGGTTTTCCATGTTTGTTCGGGTGTGTACGCAGTAAAAAGTGATGAACGGTGGAATTGAATCATAATTCAAATCTCAGGCTCAAAATGATTTACTCTTTTGATTTTTTTTGTTTTAAAAGATGTCGCGAGCATCAAGCTTTATTGTTTCCAAATAAGAAAAAAAGATGGAAAAGGGAAAAGCTGAAATACCCTAAACAAATAATGATATGTGATGCGACTAGCGTGAACTAGACGCAACACATTAGGGAGAGACCGGGGTAAGGGGTTGGTTATATAAAGGGAAGGTATTATCACCCTATATATCTATAGTTTTCTATAGGAACTTTTTTATGCATATTTTTGTATGTTTGTGTGTTTTATTTGCTACTCTATTTCGAGAAAGTTTCTCCTTTGGGTTTTAAGAAAGGTAGGTTAGGCAGGATCCTAAGTTTTGTTATTATTATGCTTGCAAAGATCATTGGGATCCTCTTCATACATATCCCCTAGTGGGAATCAGAGCATCTGTAGCTCGGATCTAAGGTAACTAAGGTTTGTTTGATTTGAGGGAGAAAGAAATATGCTCGCCAAGGATGAGACCTTGTGCCTACGTATTCTCAAAGGGAGGTTTAGAAATTCAGAGCAATCATAGTTCCCACTTATGCTAGTGGAAGAAAAGGGTGATTTTATTTAGAGATAAATACAAATATCATCTTAATGAGAAATGTATCTAATCTATTTCATCACATACATTTTATTGAAAGGTTGATTGATTAAATCTTTCATTGTAAGTATTAGGTGTTTTACTTGAGTGTACAAGCGTTATCACTTACAAGTTAAGAAAGATGTTTGAAAATGTTTGAATCTTTCATTGTAAGCATTGGGCGTTTTGCTTGAGTGTACAAGCATTGCCACTTACAAGTAAAAGATGTTTTGTTTGAAAAAAGTGTTTGTTTTGAAGAAAAAGTTTGATTTGTATGTGATGTTATAGATGAGATACTTCTTCCATAGATATGATAAATGTCTAAATCTCTAGGAGAAATTGATTATTGATTAGGGGGATGCTTTTAATAAGCCCGTGGGTCCTTGTATTGTAAGCCCAAGAGGAGGCATTCCGAGTGACATCGGGGGTCCTTGTATTGTGAGCCTAAGAGGACACATTCCGAGGGACATCGAGGGTCTTTGTATGAAGCTCAAGAGGAAGCAATAGGGTATGGCTGGCTTGGCTTTAAGAGTGATTTCACCAGGAAAACATCCTCTTAGGATTCAAGAGTGATTTCACCGGGAAATCATACACTTAGGGTTCTATCCTAGCGAAGGTGATTCTTTGTATTGGAAGCTCAATAGGAGGCTGCAAGAGATTTCCAGATCTCTCTCTTGTATCATGTCCAAGAGAAGGCTAAACTCAACAAGGGAGTTCTTTTGAACGAAGCCCAAGAGGAGGCTAACTCAGCAGGGGAGTTCTTTTGTATTAAGCCCAAGGGGAGGCTAACTCAATATATGAGTTATCTTGTACAAAGCCCAAGAGGAGGCTATGGGGAACCTAGTTGTTGTACTAGTTGTTGCGTTATAAATGAACAAGTATATGAACAAGTATATATGATAAAATGCGTGTGTGCATTCATAGGAGTTTATGAAGGAAATATATAAACAAGTGTATAAAACAAGCATTTAAAGCAAGTGTAACTTGAATATATACAAATAATGTGTGAAAATATAAACAAGTGTTTAAAACAAGCGGATAAGCTAGTATACTTGGATATATATAAAGGAGTTGAGACTTACACCTTAAGGGAGGCCCATTGGTTTATGATTAGTTTCTTCGGGAATAATGCTCCTCTTAATGCCAATGGAATTGTTGTATAAACAAGCGGATGAAAACAAACGAACGAAGTTTGTTATACTTGATTATTTGCAAGGTTGATTGAATATGTACAAGGAATTGAATATGTACACAAAAGGGTGGATATGTACAAGGAAATAAATATGTACATAAAAAGGGTTGGGACTTACACCGTGAGGGAGGCCCATGATCAATTTGATTTTGATGAAATTCGAGGAAAAACCTAGTTCGGTTTATATTTTCAAATCGAATCGATCATGGAAAAGAGGTGCGTAAGTCAGTTAAAACATTTTGAAAGTTTTGAAAATGATTTGAAAAGTGAAGGATATTCACAAGAAGTTTTGAAAAAGATTAGGTTTGAAAATCGGAAAGAAAACATTTTTTGAAGAGTATCAAAATACTTAAAAACGTCTCATTTTTAACCTAATAAAAATATATCAAAAAGAAAATATTTTTGGATTTACCGAACATCAACGTCGAGAAGTTGAAACGAGAAGGTAAAACTGACGGAAACACATAGAATGAGTGTTGTACATATAAAACAACATCAAGGATAAGTTAAAACATATAAAACAATTCAAGAAACTTATATGATGCACATGAACAATTCAAGAACCAAGTAATCGATCATTCAAGAAATTTAATTCACAAATGAAACTAAAACCAAAGAAACTCAAGTTATTATTCAATTCACATTCCAATCATTCTCAATGAAATTAGAATGTATGAATGCACATGAACAATGCGTATTTACAATGGAATTAGAATGAACCGAATGAAACTTGCATGAATAATTTGATCAAAAGAATATTTACAAGTAAGAAACAAGAAAAAACAAGTTAGTATTCAATGTACATGTAAAAAATCAGCATTATATACATTGTACTAAACACACTTAAACTCAAGTAAACGCAACGGTAAACATGATTATCGCTTCACAAAAAAAACCTGGAAATCTAGAAACGTATGCTATTTGTTCAATTCAACTTCAAAACATGATAAATCGAGTTCACAACAAGCCATAATCAAAAAAACAAACCTCCAGACAGTCACAAGTAAGAATAAAATAACGACACGAAATTCAACTCAAATCAATCAAACATGTATCAGAAATACAATGGTATCACAAACCTATTTTCTCATTTAAGTCCAATCCCAAAAAATAATCATTATCTCTAACATTTACACTCAACATCCTCTAATCTTCAATAATGAACTCACAGTATAAATTCGAATTACAAACAAGCTCAACAACGATATCACAAAACCAAATGTATAAACTCTATTTCAAAATAGATCAGCAGCGCAAATGTACATCAAAAAGCAAACTATGCATCTAAATTTGAAACAGATCACAACCGGAATTAAACAACAATCACTTCATCTATAACAAAAAGAATCGGACAACATAACATTTGTATATCAGATTTGTAGCGTAACAGTGGAATTAAATTATCACAATCGAACCGAGATTATCACAATCAAACCAACATATTTCACAGCATAATATTCTTAACTACCTAAATCCAATCATGCTCAATGAAATTAGAACTATGAATGTACATGAACAATGCGTATTTACAATGGAATTAGAATGAACTGAATGAAACTTGCACGAATGATATGAACAAAAGAATATTTACAAGTAAGAAACAAGAAAAAACAAGTTAGTATTCAATGTACATGTAAAAAATTAGCATTATATACATTGTACTATACACACTTAAACTCAAGTAAACGCAACGTTAAACATGATTACCGCTTCACAAACAAAATTAGGAATCCAAAATTACATGCTATTTGTTCAATTCAACTTCAAATCACTTTCTTCAAATTTGTAGCGTAACTGTGGACACATTAAGGGTTAAATTATCAAGAGTTAACGTAATTTCTAAAACAAAATATACTAGTATATATTTAAAGATATAGATACTTTGATGAATATTAGGAATAAAATTAGAGTAATTATTTTGAATTTAAAGTGGAGGAAGACCTTGTTTTAAAGAATATACTTTAGTTTTATTCTATTAAGAATAGGTTATTTTGATTTGAAATAAAATAAAATGATAAGTATTAGAGAATTTTTTTTTATAACTTATAACTAGGTGACTATGGATTTATGTTTTTAAGCATCAAATAAATAGTACTGGTAATATTTATTTTCAAATTCAAATTAACTGTATCTTATTTTTTTAACATAAATATTAAGCACCTCATATGTTTGTAAACTACAATCGAAAGTATGTTCTTATTTTATATTGTTATTGTAGTAAAATTTAGGAGTTGAGCACCTGTTATTGAATTCAAATTCAAAATTAATCGACTAAAACAAATCTAAGCAGCCACAATTCAATCGATTAATCAAATTAAAATGACTTTTCTCGCTCAAATTCACACAAAAGAAACGATATGCTTCCCCATAAGTTTCTCAGTTATATCTTACGCGGGTAAACGCGGCGATATCAGACCTTCATCGAAACTAGAACAAATATCAATCAGCATAACTTTAACTAAAACAAAAAATACCTTAACATTATCATCCCATTTCGGCACTACCTAAGCATACACTGATAACTCAGAATAACCTAGCATTATTAACATATACAACAACATTTCTACTAAAAAACGGATCGAACCTAACACAACAAGATTTCTTCGTACAGTTCCTAACAAAATAAATTTATCACAGAAAACACCAGAACAAAGAAAGAATAAACTTTAGCAAACATAAACAAAATCAGAGAGAGGAATAAACTAAACCTGAACTAGAGTTGAAGACTTTCTCTTGTGATTCTTCAACAATGGCTTCGATGAGGGTTCGATAAGGTGAATCTTTCATCTTCTACTTTCTCACTTCTGTTTAAAACAAAATCAGTTCCTCTTCATCTACCTCTTCTCTTCGCACGGTCGGAACTGAAGTAGTGAAGGTTGGCACGAGGGACGCAGAGAGAGAGGAGTAGTGTGTAACAATGGCCATGGCAGAGAGAACAGAGAGAATAGAAAAGAGGGAAATATGAAAGTAATTAGGGAAGACTTCGTAATTAGTTTTATTAAAAAATTTATAAATGACGTATAAGAGCGCTTTTGAAAAGCGCTTTCTTAGGTGCAGCCTTTACCAGCGCTTTTTCCTTGAAAGCGCTTTCTTTTCATTGGCTTTAGCAGCGCTTTTGAAAAGCGCATTCTAAGGTTAATATTTTCGTTGGCTTTAGCAACGCTTTCAAAAGCGCTTTCTAAGCTATAGCCTTTACTAGTTTTTCCTTGAAAGCGCTTTTCATTGGCTTTAGGGCTTTTGAAAGCGTTTTCTAAGAATAATATTTTCATTGGCTTTAGCAGTTCTTTTCAAAAGTGCTTTCTAAGGTACACCTATAAGAGCGCTTTTGTAAAAGCACTTTCTAAGGTGGAGGCCTTTAGCAGCGCTTTTTTTTAGCGAAATTTTTTAACAACTTATGGCAGCGCTTTTAGATAAAAGCGCTGTCTTTGTAGTGCTTCCATAAGTTGTTTTTGGCGTAGTGAACTTACTACAAAAGTAAGTTTGTTTAATTTACTCTACAATCTTTGCATTTAAATTAGATTTAATCTAATGGTTAATGCTTATTGCAATTTTTAACCATTAGATTAAATCTAATTTAAATGCAAAAATTATGGAGTAATTTAAAAAAACTTACTCTTGGAAAAAGTTAATCTCCACACTTATTTTATTGAATTTTAAATATATTAAGAGTTGGTTTTTACAAAATATGATTACTAGATTTGTATTACAAACTATTTTTGTGAATTTTAATAGAAACAATAACATAAATTAATCAAATAGACAAATATACATTTCATTTGAAAAAAATAGATGCGTGTAAATTTAGAGTGATATACGTAATTTAAGTTTGCAAGTGATATTATTGTTTTTCTAATTCTCGCGGGTTTTTTTTTTCACTTATCTTTTAATTAGATATTTTACTTTAATTTTTAAATATATGTATTTATTTTTGTGTTAAAAAAAATTAAAAATTTATTTAGAATTATTATCAAATATAACTTCCAATAACTTTATAAAATTTATGTCTATTTTGTCGAACTTTATAGGTTTGTTGCATACTATACTATTTTTTAAGATCAACTTAAAGTGCCTTATATTTGAAAATTGTGTAAGAACTACTTTAAGATAAAAAAAAATTTATTTCAAGTGTTATTTTTATTGCTATAATTTCAGAAAAACAAAAAAATATTTTATTCTGTTTAGATTTGGACATCTCTTTTATTTTTGAAATTTGAGAGAAATATTCTTAATATAAGTGAATACGTAATGATTGGTTTGTTAGACTATTTTTTTTCAAAATAAAATAAAAAAACATTTTATTGTGTTTTAATTCTATTATCTCTTTTGTGTAGTATTTAGTTATTTTTCATTAGTTTATTATTTGATAATATTTAAAAGAATATTATAGTAAAGTATATAGACACTGTAAAAAAAATTGTATATTATGTTATATTTTAAACAAGTTTTGTTGTGAATCGAATGTCTTGGAAACAAACTATAGACTTGTTTCTTCATGATAAAAAAAACAATTAGGATAGAAAAAGAATGAAAAACACGATGAACACAAGGATTGGTTATGAATTGTTATTCTTTCATTTATCTTCAAGACAATATTACAAGTATATAAGAATAACAAATAACTCTCTCACTTTAAATTAGGACTTACAGTATGCAATGATGAGATACTAGCAGGGCCGGCCTTGGGTCAGGGCAACCAGGCCCATGGCCTAGGACCTCAAAATTGGGTGATTGATTAAAATTATAATAATAATTATATATATATATATATATATATATATATATATATATATATATATATATATATATATATATATATATATATATTCTATGCTAAAATAATAACAACATAAAGTGATAGTCAAGGAATTTAATATTTTTAAAAAATGAATTTTGAATAATATATATAAGTTATATTTAAATTTAAATTTAAAGATTTCAAATAAAAAATTTATTTATTATTATATTTATATGATAAAATATAATATATTATGATTTATGTTTAGTTTTTTTTATTTTATTTTATTTATATAAAACATTTTATTAGATTTCATTTTGTAATAATAAATTCTAACTTAAAAAATTTAGTATTATTTTTAATTAAGTCAACATAATTAAATATATAGTAGATTAAATTATTTAAATTAAAATCATTTTGAACAACTTAATTAAAGTTAATCTTATTTGATGTAATATTTATAAGATTTATAATTTTATTTAATTTGTTTAACTTCCTTTATATTTATATATCAATTTTAATTAAATTTTGAGGCTTTTATTATTTTATCTTAAAATTTTAAAAGTTTCATTATTCTAAAAATAATTTTAAAATATAAATTTTATATTTTTTGTTTTAAAAATTATAGGCTCAACCGGTTTTCTTATATTTTACAATTTTAAAATTTTGTTGATTATTAATTAAAATACTTTGATATTAACTTTGCAGATATAAAAATCATATTTATATCAGTCAAATTCTATTGACATACATAGAACTGTTTTTTAGTTTTTAATATTGTTTATAATTTAAATATTAAAATATCTCTTTGATTTCATCAATACCAATATAAAATTCACATCACATTTCTCAATAAGTTTTCACATTTTCACGCATGTATCTCTTTTTTTAACTCTTCAAATCATTGCCTCCCACACGCCAACCACTTCATAGCGACGCCACCTCCGATGATAATCATAACCACCTTTAAGCTGACATAACGGTCTTCTTCTCTCTCGCAAAAACAAAAGAGAAAAATACAATTGTAAATAAAAATACATAAATTCAAGGTTATTTGCTCAATTTTTTATTCGGGCCACCTTTTATTATTTGTCCAGGGCCTCTAAAAGGTCGGGACCAGCCCTGAATACTAGTATGCTATTTATAATAAACTTAACATACTAAACTAATGGACTTTTTATCATAAATATACCTATTGCAAGTTAACTTAAGATACAAGCTAACTTAAACAATTGGACATAACAAACAGGCCCAATTCAATACTAACAGTCCTAGCATCCTTCGACTATTGCATGCTTGATCCTTTTTCGACTACAACATACAATACTTCGACACCAGCATGTCAGCTACCTTCGACTGCATGCTACAACTCTGTCAAACTGTCAAAACCAAGAAACTCCTCTTCAAATAAATAGAGTTCGATCCAATTCTCAAAAGTTTAAAGTGAATTATATTTCAAAATTATGTAAGAACTATTTTAAGATTAAAAATATTTATTTCAAGTGTTAGTTTTATTGTTATAATTTTAGAAAAACAAAAAATAGTATTTTATTGTATTTGAATTTCCACATCTCTTTTATATTTAAAGAGTCATGCTAACACGTGCCTTTAATGATACTATAATTAGAAAAATCTAAATATAATTATTAAATGTAATAAAGTCATATTTAAAGTTTTCAAAACGTTGAATGCACACGTTAAAGAGAATATTTCTTCAAATAGTTTATTAACTTGTTTCTTTGGGACAATGACATATGTTAGCATTTTCCATATTTAAAATATGAGAGAATATTTTTAATTTTCTCTAATTTGTAGAAGTATAGGAAGAAAATATGTTTTGAGATATGACATATAAGACTATAGAATGATGTGGTAAATTTATAGTTATACTTGATGATTTGATATAATTATAAGAAGATTTATTAACTCACTTCATGTCTTTCTTATTTACCACGTGAAATTTCATAAATGTCCTTCAAAATTAAAAATATAATTACGATGCGCACCTAAGTTTGATAATATAAATATAGAAACTGAAAATACACTCATAATATAAATCGGAAGTACATTTTTAATTTCACTCTTTTTTTCTCCTCTACCAATAATATTTGATGCTTTAGTATTTTCTTATTAAATTTTTGTTCACACATGCAACAAACCTATTTGAAAAGAGGTCAAAAGATAGGTTCATGCATTATCTATTTTAATTATAGTAAGATGACATATCAGTAAAAATTAACAATAGCAATATCTCATTTATTTACAAACTCAAGATCTATTTGTAGACTTTTCAAATCATTGTCTCTTTTATCTCATCCGTGAAACAAATAAGAGGAGAGAAAAAGAAGAATGAAACCGGAAATGTATTTCTGATTTATACCGAAAATATATTTCTGAAATATTTTTTATATTTTGAAGGATGAAACTACAATTGACATGATTTGTGGAGGAAAAAATTACGAATAAAAAATGCATTTTTGATTTTTCAAAAGATATTTTCAAAATTTTATAGAGTATTGTTGCACCCCAAAATTCGCCCTCTTCATTTTGTTAATAAATAATTGGCTAATACTTAATTAATAGGTGCATCGCATACATATCATTCATGCATTGATCATGGGTTCGGGATTCTCTAAATCGTATGAACCTATACAATTCTGAAGAAGAGGTTTGGTTCTCAAAAACTGGATATCCGAGGTTCTGTTATTTCGAGCGTCATCTCAATATGCAAGATTGTGTGTTAGAAGCTTCTGATTATCTATCGAGAATTGGAGTTTTGAGGTTCTGATTGCCTATCATATGGATGTTGATTACAGTTTCGAGCTGCAGTGTGCTACGATCGAATATTTGAGCCTGAATTGATTCTGTGGCCTTCCGTGAGTTTCGAAGTGTCAGTATACGGCTTATCGATTCACACGATTTATCAGAAAATCAAGAGCGGACGGATAAAATGATATTTGAGTGTGTGTATCGAAAAGTCAACAAAAAGTCAAAGTTTGACCGGACGGAATTTCGGGTCAAAATTATTGTCAAAAGTCGACATTTGAGAAAATGCGATCATTTGTTGAGAAAAATCGGAAGAATCGGGTGAAAATGAGGTTTCTTGCATTTTAAGTAATCTTGGACTTAGAAAAATTTTCTAAGTTTTAAGTACTTTGTGTTCACAGAGCCATGTTGCCGCATCTGTATCTTATCCGTCTGTGGTCAGAAATTTGTGAATTGATAGTCGTTGGAAAGAGCGCATTTCGTACTCCGACTTTGTCACTGTGAAGATTTTTCCAGAAATGCCCGGATTTCGAGCTATACAGCACCGAAATTTGAAGTTCATAACTTTTGAAGTTTTACACTTAGTAAAATTTTGAGTGTTTTTAACATGTTCAAGTGCTCGACTTCGGAGACAATTTACACGTGTTTCAAGGCGTCGATTCGAATTAAGTTCAACATCAAAGTTGTTCATTTAATGGCAATCTACAACTTTGCTGAAGAAATCGAATCCATTCGGGAAACGGATAAAAAATTACGGAGCTCGGAAGTTACGATTTATCATTTCTCAAAATTTCAACACTTAGAAAAAATTTGAAGTGTTTGTTTCTAGGCTTTTGCTGACAGCTTCAGGGTCGATTTCATCATAGTTCTTAGCTCCGAAACGAAAAATGCTCAACTGAGAAGTTGTTCATTTCACGGCAATCTGAAACTTTGCTGAAGGAGTCGAATTCATTCGGTACACGAATCGGAAGTTATAAATCTCGGAAAATAAGAACTCATTATGTTTGTTAAATTCGAGTATTTTTGTGCATACGTTCAGGGCTGTTTTCGTCAATGATTCGGTCGCCGCACGAAGAAATTCCAAACACAAAAGTTTGAGTTCGTAATTCCATCTACAAGTTTCGTTTAGAAACTTTTTCGTTTCGGACGTCGGAGCTGGGAGATACGGGACGCCGTAGTTTGCAACATGAAGTTGTTAAAATGCAAGACAGCATGCAATTTTTGCCATGGTCAAGACGCATTTCATCGAACAGTTGGCATACGCACGTTTGGAGCTGTTTTCTCGTTGATCCGATCGCCGCATGGAAAAACTCCGAACACAAAAGATGAAGTTTGTCGTGTTCTCTACAAGTTATGTTTAGAAACTTTTTCGTTTCGGACGTCGGAGCTGGGAGATACGGAGCGCCGTAAGTGGTGACTTGAAGCTGGTAAATTGCCGCAAGACATGCACCGAACTTGCCCAGCCAGGCATTTTATCGAACACTTGCGTTGCAGTTTTCAAACACTTTTTTTCCGTGAATTAGGCTTCGTTCGAATTTTCGTCGAACTACAAAGTTGTTATATTACACGCACTCTTTCCAACGGTACCGGATTTTTATCATTTGATCGAGTATTGAGAGAATTACGGATCTTTAAAGTGGTGTACATGGGTTAATTTAAAACTTGAGACTTAGAGAAATTTTTCAAATATGCAGTCAGTTTGTGTCGGCATGACTTCGAAGCTAATTACGGCGAGCTTGTGATCATTTTTTCGTCGGGCACTCAACATCAAAGTTACTCTACTACATGTTTTCTTTCCAACGACACCGAGTTTGTGCCATTTGACAGAGTATTGAAAGAGTTATAAGACCTCAAAGTCATGAAAAAAATACATTCGGCAAACTTTTGCCATCATTGCCGTAATTTTGTAAATGATGATTTCCAAACTTCAGAGCCGATTTCAAGTGAGCTACGGGTTCCGTTTCGAAAAGTTGTCAACACAAAAATTATTCACGGAAGTTTTTTCTCCGACTTTTATTTTTGGATTTTTTTCAGAAGAGTGTTGTATTTCGACTTATCGAGCGCACGAAGTGAGGTGTATGACATTTCGAAGTTCGGTTCGAAATTAATAAAAATTAAAGCCAGGATTATTATTACATTTTTTGTGACCATCAGTACTGCTCACTCCACACGCACTGACTACTTCCATTCTTCATCTTTTCTTTTCACAACCAGTTGTTAAAAAACTTTTTCTTCTCCATCTTTCTACACTTTTTTTTCCATTCTTCATGCTGTTGCTAACAAATTCACGTCACATGCCTGCTTCCACTGTCTCCTTTCTGCTCCTTCACCACTTTAATCATAACAAGACCGATTTTCTTTCTTTCCTCTCTTACACCACTTTTTCTTAGACCACTTTTTATTACACCATTTTGATTACACTCTTCACACTTTTTCCTTTTTTTCCGGATTGAAACTGACAGTAACGAAAAACCTCACTGCATTCTTGATCCGTCTAACACGCACACTTTCTTTTTCTTTCCCTCTTCATCAGCGGAATCCACGATCTTCTTTCAGTTTCCTTCACTCTCACTGTAACAAGAAAGAATGAGCTATAACAACATTTCTCACTCCCATCCATACCATCATGCTCTCATCTTCTTTCCCTAACCGATTGTAACAGCAACACTCATCATGAAGAACTTCTTTGAATCTCTCGCCTCGTTAGCAATACCATAACAACACCGTCATCTTCATTCACTCCGCCTTCATCCAAACACCACGCTCGCCATGACAATCCTTCGTTTTTCGGATTACGCCGCCTCTCTCAAGTAGCTTCAAATCTTGAAGGTGCATCTTCCGATTGAAACCGGTTTTCCTTCGCTTGCCGATATCGTCCGTAATATCGAGCTTGTTCTTTCCTTCGTGAAAGCTGGAGCTAGATTGCGTTTATCTTGAAGAAACTGATCTTCCATAACGACGATCTTGTCATCTGCAGCCGATCTCAAGAACAAGTGATTTTCCTTTCTTCGCAATCATCCGCAAGCTCGGACATGTAAGTTATCTACGCCTCTAAACATGTAGCGTAGTTTCATTCATTGGCGATTCATGTGAGAGTAGAGCAAATTGATTCACGCTTGTATCGAAAGCTCTTGCAATTTTAGATTTAGGATCCGGTTTTGCTCCGTTGTTTTAGAATAGGATTTCAAAGAAATTAAGGTCGGATTCGTGTTCCACGTGACAAGACGAGTATCAAGATGTAACTTCCGTGCATTTTCGTTGAGAGTGGGAGTTTTTTCAGCAAGAAGACTGTCGGAGAAGACGGTGGCTCCGCCGTCGAGTCTGTTTCCGGTCAAACGTGGCCGATGGACCCAAGCGTGGCAGATTTTAACTGGTTCATGTGTTTTCTTACTAAGCCAACCATAACTCGCCACGTGTCTTTAGTTTATTTCAAAGAAAATAATAAAAACCTGAAAATATAACTTAAATAATTTTTGACCAGTTGATGTTTATATATTACATAATAAAATAAAATAAAAACGTGACAGGTATTAATTTAAATAAAATCTGAATATTGGAAAATATAATAGTTTTCTGGACTTAGAAAAAAATACAAAAATTGGACTTAGTTAAAAAATAGAGAAATGGGCTTAGTATCAATTCGGACTGGACTTAGTATTTACTGACTCATACCCCCTGAATTAAGCTTACAACAACGATTCAACATAAACTAGTTCAATTCAGAATTCTGCTTTGCACCTCCCTGTTTCTACATTTTACATATTGACATATTGTTTGATTTCGATTCCGATTTCGATTCATTTGACATATAAAAAAATATATAGAAAATATATTCTGACATTTTTAGATATTAGAATATTTTTGACATTTTTTTAATATTTTTTTAATTAATTCCCTTTATTAATTCTAATTCATGTATAATAATACATTTAGATGCTTTTTTTGTATATAATTGACTTAGGAGTATAATGTCACTTTTTTTAGAAACTCTAAGATATTGTTATACCGTTTAATTATAATCGAAAAGTACGTTATCTTAGTGTTGTGAGTAAAATTCCGAATTTAGTTTCGATATTCCGATTTCATTATAAATAATCATTTTTGCGTTTTATGCTTTATTTAAAAGCCGCATTGCTGTTTCTGATATTCTGTTTTGTATGCGAGGTACACGAAGCGTTATACCATTGATTGGGATTTATAAAATCCATTGATCTGATGTTACACACATGTGTGTGTATTCTGTATCTGTCTGTTTGGTTTTTACCATCTTTTGCAGGTTATCTGATTGATTTTGGATGTATAGTATCCATTGTTTAATGTTACATATATGTGGGTGTATTCCGTATCTGTTTGTCTGTATTATCCGGATATTTTATGCAGGTTTATTGGATATACGTCGAGTGTGTATAGACACACATTCTTGACCGTGCATCTACGCATATCCTTTATCTGTATTTGTCTGGATTATGATCTTGTACAGGTGTATTTGCTTCAGATGTGTGTGACACACGTCTTGATTATGCGTTTTTGTGCCTCCGCACACTTCTCACCGGATTTTCTTATTGCGTGCCAGCAGTACTTGAAGTTTTCCGGAGTATTTCTTAGCTTGCGTGCTCTTCGGATTTAATATCCGTCTGGTATTTATTTTACTTTACTTATCGCATTTCTTTACCGCTTTTCTAGAGAGCATGAGAAGTAGGATTTTACTGCTTTCCTTGCCATGAGAAGTAGGAATAGAGATGTATGAAGGGGCTTCCGTAGTTGGAGCATGTTCAGGAACCCCTCTGGTTTATTTAAAGACCCGTTTTGGGCAATTCTGGTTTGCTAATTGTGTTTGATTTGTTTTAAATCCTCCATCCGCATAGGGAGGTAATTTCTAGTGTTTACATTTGTGCTTGCATAGGTCGAGTGGTTAGGACACCGACGTGGTACCACTAAGCGAAGTCCCGCTTTTATATTTCCGTCATCGAGTCATTGATATATGGGCAAGCGGAAGGTAGGGTCAAGAACGAACCCCGCACAGTTCTAGTCCGTCACCCGCACACGCGAATCGTGTTGCTTTATCGAGTCAATAAAAGTGGCAAGAGTCCCTATTCGACTCTCCACGCTTCCGGGTTCGCATTTATTGCGAACTCGCATCATTTGCTCTTCAACAGAATTGGATGTGTCGGCTCTGGTTGACTCACGGTATGCTCGTTCATCCGAGGCTATGGGACTTCCTCCTTTTCCCGCTTGTGTGCCATTTGTTTTGCATTGCATTGTTTGTGTGCTTTTGTCAAAGCACTTGTTTGCTTTATCCTTTTGTCGCCTTCGACTCTACTTTAGTTAGTGATTCGAGATGGACATAGACTTAGGTTGTAAACCTTTTCCCTCCTTTTTGTCATCTTCGACTCCATTCTAGCTGGTGATTCGAGATAGACATAGATCTAGGTGGTAAACCTTTGCATGTTCCTTTAGGATTCTCTCGACTCTACCTTAGTTAGTGATTCGAGTTAGACCTTAGGATGTAATCCATGTATGATGACATTAGGGATAGCATTAGACAGTTTCCCTTATTTGTTTTCCAGTTTCTTTTGCATTCATGCATTTAATAAAACTAAAAATTGTTTTTTTTCTTTTTCTTTTTGCAAATTAAAACACTTAATAATGGTTCAAACTCCTTTTCAAAGGTAAAAACAACCAACCAAATGCAAACTTTTTGCCTACGGGTTTTCTTTTGTGTTTAAATTATTTTCATAATTAAAAAACACATAACCCATCAAAACTTGTGAGCCGAACTACGGCGCTCTGACTTTCCCATTGCACGCGGGAATACGTAGGCATCTTGTCACGGGGCTCGACCGAGCAAACTTTGTAAATACTTTCTTCTTTTCCCCGTGTTTTCTTTATTTTCCTTTTCTTTCACATGCATTTTATTTTAGCATACAATTATAGCAATTAAGCAGTAAATAGATTTAAACACACCCATTAGACAGAAAGTAGAAGTGGATACCGTAGAGTACTACGGACGTGTGGGGTGCTAATACCTTCCCTTCGCGTAATAGATTCCCTTACCTATCTCTCGGTCGCAAGACCGTGCCTTATCCCTTTTAGGTTTTCGCGATGCGTTCACCTTTCTCCTTTTGTGAGATAAAAAACGTTCGATGGCGACTTCATTGATATAGTTATCGGATGATGTTCAGCCGGTTGTTTCAAGTATCCCACTCCACTATGGAGTGAGTTAAGAAAATCCCTAATTATAATTAATGATATGTTGTTATAATTATAATATTTGATGCAATAAATTAAATATATTATATAGATGATTAAATACTAGATAACTAAGTACAGAAATATAAGTATGCGGATTTCTTTAAATTTGATTTTAAGAATATTTTATGTACATGTTTCCTAAATATGTATCATTCTTGATCAATAATTTAATTGTTTTCTCATGAAAACGCTAAATAAAATAAATCTTTGTTTTAACCTGCTATTGCCACAATTTAATGTAAGACACAAATCTAGTAGGAGAGAAACCTACAAAGTATCGTTCAACCAAATAAAGTAACTTTGTGTCCTGGATTAGATGCATACCTTTTAATACAAAATAAATATTGTATGAATTTGGCATTGGAATTTCACTTCTCTACGTTTTGTCTGAATTTATTTATTCGTGTTATTTAGGAACCTCAAAATTGATAAAGAGCTAATCAATATGTGTATTGTAATATCAAATAATACTGACATTTCACGTTATGCATTTTAATAAATAATCATCTTTTTCTATTAATAGTTTAAAAGTCTTATAAAAGAACAAATTACCAGAATCAATAGTTGTAATTGGCTAAACATCAAGCTAAGTGTAGAACTTGTTTGACCTCAAAACTGATCCTATAGTGATGTAGAAATAAACACATACCTTTGACTCAAAATCTAACTTGTATATATCTTTTTCTTTTGCTATGTTTACATAGTGGAGTTCTCTATATATACTCACTTAAATTACACCCAAATCATCAAACATTAACAACAACAACAAAGAGGAAAAACACAGTTGCATAGCCAAAATGAAGAGATTTTGCCCCAAAGTTTCTTTTGTATTGTTTGTCTGTCTCATATTGACAACTTGTGTACCCTCTAAAGCTCAGAGCTGCCGTCCTAGCGGTAGAATCGAAGGAAAGAAAGCTCCTCCAGGACAATGCAACATAACCATTAAGGGATGTACTAAGGGAACAACGACATTCAATAATAAAATTAAATCTCACTCCTTTGGTTTGGAAAAATATGGTTTTGAAAAGCTTTTCGAGATTAAAATTAAAGTTTGAAAACATTTGTCTAAAACCTAAGCAACGGGGGGTTATGTGAATTTTACACTTTATTACGCCTGCATAGCTCCATGGGCAAATAGAAACAAACCCAGTTCCATCGAATCAACTTATGCGCGCAATGGGGCAGATTTCTAATGGTACATTTTCTAATTGTAACTCAATGTATGATTATGAGATTTTGAGGTGCAATAATAGATTACTTAAGAATAGTAATTCAAAAGTGGAGAGAAAATGGGAGTCTATTTTTAACTTGGGTGTTGTTATCCATGAAGATCGAATGTCAATATTAAGTTAGTAGAGGCGATGGAAATCGGAGACAAGGAAGGAAGTTAGATAAGAGGGTGGATTTACCGAAGTTACCATGAATCTTCTCTCCTTCAATGTCGAGGGGAGGTTTATCTTCAAGCGTAAGAGGAAAAGATTTTAGTCCATCAGTAACATTGATCTGTTTTATACAAAACCAAAATTCCTTGTTTTCACGAGGCTTTGGCGTGTTCCTTTTGGGGTAACAAGGATGTGGAATGAACGGCGTGTAAATCTGTTACTACTTCGGGTGGAATGGTGATTCTTTGGAGAAGAAATTCCTTATCCCTTAATTTTAGTTTTAACGGTCCCAGTTTCATAGGAGTCGATGTGAATTGGAATGTGGGGTGTATAATTTTGTAAATGTGTATGCTCTTTGTAATGTAGTGGAAAGGAAAGTGGTGTGGAGTGGACTGGTTGAGAGGAGACAAAAAAACATAAACAAAGAATGGTTTTTGGGTGGAGATTTTGATGAAGTTTGTTCTAGAGAAGAAAGATTAGGAGCAGGGGAGTATCTTAGTAGAAGAGACTTGAGAGATTTTGAAGGATTTATCGAGGATATTGGTTTGGTTGACATGTCGTGTGTTGGGGGTAGATTATCTTTGTTTAAAGGGAACACGACAACTATGAGTAGACTAGATATATTCTTTCCTATCTAGAAATTTCATTGAGGAGTCGAATGTCATTGATTAAAGAATGGGGCGTAGAGATATCTCAGACCATTGTTCCATTTGGCTTAAAATGGGTAAAATTGATGGGGGGTCCAAACCCCTTTAGATTCAATAATGTTTGGTCCAAACATGAAAGTTTTAAGTGTTAATTCTCTAGGTTATGGTTGTCATCAATTTTAATAAAATAAAATAGACAGCAACTTGTTAAATAGGATGTTAAATAATGTTGAACAAAATTTCCTATTTTGAACATTTGACATAATATATGTTACGATTGGAGTGTGTAGGTGTGTTACAGATCCTGAATATTCTGGAAATATATATTAGGATATTACATGTGTAGTCCAATATGAAGAAATCAAAGGTGTTTAACTAAGAGGTTCTATCATCAGAAGAAATATGTCGAATAAAGATGTCTTATGCAAAATCATTTGATATCGAGCATGTGTGCAGCTGAAAAATTGGATTAGTTTTGTTTGTTACAAATGCACAATATTTTGGGAATATTATGCTATCCTATGTGGCATTCCATTTTTGAAATAAGATATTCAAGCAGAAATCAAGGAGTTGTGTTAGTTTCTAATTATGGAGATAAATTAGAAAACTAATTATTTATATCCTAAGTTTTGGGAGATATATTTGTAGCCTTATTTGCTACAGGTCAGTTGAGGTTTTGAAGTCCAGTCCTGTCAGAAGATTGTTATAAATATAAGGGTTCAAACCTAATGTAGGTATGGAACTTATTGTACCATTTATCTAGCCTTTAGGATTTGTGTTCCATCAGTTATGTCATCCACTCTATAGTAGAGTTGGATTGTGCAAATTGTGAGTTATTCTTGTATTGTTTAATACTTGAGTTAGACTGTTAGTTGAGTTGTAACTATTGTCAATAACTCATAATATATTAAGCAGTAGTTGACTGTTTGTCTTCTAAAATTATTCTAAGTGTTTAGAATTGTTACTGTCACTGTTTGTGAGTGAGGGAAAGTGAAAGGGATCTCATATCTAGGAGTTCCTAGGTAGAAGTATAGCAAGGGTAGTGATTAAGTTGTAAGTTGTAAACGGAGGAGTTTAACTTTGAATTGATATTGTTTAGTGAATTTCCTTTCTAGCTTGGTAGCCTCAATATGTAGGTGATTTTGCACCGAACTGGATAAACAATTATGTGTGTTCCTTTACTTTTTGCACTATCAATTATATATTCTACATTGTTCATTGTGTTGTGCTCAGTGATTAGTGTCTCGACATCTCATAGGACATTTGAGACCCGACTCCCAGAATTTCATTCAGCCTTTTTTAAAAGGTAAATAGGTTAAGATCAAGGTGGAGTGATGAGGAGATTTTGTTTTGTATGAGAAGCTTAAGAGATTGAAGGATGGCATTATAGAGTGGAAGCACACATTTTTTGGGTGGATTGATTTAAAAGTGAGCGAGAACGTGAAGAATCTTAATGTTTTGAATAGCTTGTTGGTGGATAATCATGGAGGAGATACTGAGGAGATTGTTAAGGATAGGAGTATCGTAGCAGGCGATTTGTGGAACTTCTTAAACTTAAAGTAAAGTATACTTAGATTGAATTCGAAGTAACTTTGGTTGAAGAATGGAGATAAAAATATTCATTTTTTCATAACTCTCTGAAAGAGATGTATAGAAGGAATGAAATCACTCTTCTGGAAGGGGTTGATGGTACGGTGGAGGTTGTCAATGATATAAAGGATGTTCTCAAAGCGAAGGTTTCTTGCTTCTTTTCCAAATTCAGGATAATCATTATCAATTTTCATCCATTGTGGTGAATCTGCCAGATGTCGAAACTTCCCATCAATAATTATTTCATCTGCATGCCAAGTCAAGTGTCTTGAATCGGTTTCACTACGATACATGCGTCTAAATCTTAGAATTATAGGAAAATACCATAAGACTTTTGTCGGAGACAACTTTTTCTTATATCGAGGGGCATCACATTTAGGAGACTGGTTTAATGATGCATACTCGTTTCGAAACAAAACGCAATCTTTTGGACATGCATGTATCTTATCATAGCTCATGCCAATAGAGTACAACATCTTTTGTGCCTCATACATTTTGGGACAATCATTAAAATCTTCTTCAAGCGCTTCTACAATCTCTTCGACTCGATCACAATCGTATGTATCTGTGCAATTGTCGTTTGAAGCATTGGTCGTATTATCCCCTGATTCAACATTCTCGTTACTTTTCTTACCATACATATTCCAACATGTATAACTTCTATCAATTCCATACCGTATTAAATGTGATGCCAACTGAACTGCATCAACCCGACTCCCATAACAGCAACCCAAACAAGGACATGTCATTCGACTAGAAACTTAACGAATTCCGATACCCCATTCTCGTACTCTTTCGACAACAGATTGGAATACATTCATGTCTTATCCATGGCTTTACTAATTAAGCTAAACAAAAATAACTAATTAGGGCACAAAATGTTATAATGCGTTTCTGTCAAAATGCAAAGTATACACGGAATGGATCCGGAGCAAGAAAATGCAACATATTCATGCAATTTTAGACAAATTAATCACAATACCAGTAACTTGAGGAAGAAATTTACCTCGGATTTATTGAACAGCAACGTCGAGAAGTTGAAACGAGAAGGTAAAACTGACGGAAACACAGAGAATGAGTGTTGTACATATAAAACAACATCAAGGATAAGTTATAACATATAAAACAATTCAAGAAACTTATATGATGCACATGAACAATTCAAGAACCAAGCAATCTATCATTCAAGAAATTCAATTCACAAATGAAACTAAAATCAAAGGAACTCAAGTTATTATTCAATTCACAGTCCAATCATGGTCAATGAAATTAGAATGTATGAATGTACATGAACAATGCCTATTTACAATGAAATAAGAATGAACCGAATGAAACTTGCATGAATGATATGAACAAAAGAATATTTACAAGTAAGAAACAAGAAAAAACAAGTCAGTATTCAATGTACATGTAAAAAATCAGCATTATATACATTGTACTAAACACTCTTAAACTCAAGTAAACGCAACGGTAAACATGATTATCACTTCACAAACGAAACCGGGAATCCAAAAACGCATGCTATTAGTTCAATTCAACTTCAAAACATGATAAATCAAGTTCACAATAAGCCATAATCAAACAAACAAACCTCCAGACAGTCACAAGTAAGAATAAAATAACGACCCAAAATTCAACTCAAATCAATCAAACATCTATCGGAAATACAATGGTATCACAAACCGATTTTCTCATTTAAGTCCAATCCCAAACAATAATCACTATCTCTAACATTTACACTCAAACCAACATCCTCTAATCTTCAATAATGAACTCTCAGTATCAAAGCCGAATTACAAACAAACTCAACAACGATATTGCAAAACCAAATGTATAAACTCTATTTCAAAATAGATCAGCAATGTAAATGTACATCCAAAAGCAAACTATGCATCTAAATTTGAAACAAATCAAAACCGGAATTAAACAACAATCACATCATCTATAACAAACAGAATCGGACAACATAACATTTGTATATCGATCAAAACACTTTCTTCAGATTTGTAGCGTAACAGTGGAATTAAATTATCACAATCGAACCGAGATTATCACAATCAAACCAACAGATTTCACAACATAATAGTCTTCACTATCTAAATCTAATCATGCTCAATGAAATTAGAATGTATGAATGTAGATGAACAATGCGTATTTACAATGGAATTAGAATGAACTTGATGAAACTTGCATGAATGATATGAACAAAAGAATATTTACAAGTAAGAAACAAGAAAAAACAATTCAATGTACATGTAAAAAATAAGCATTATATACATTATACTAAACACACTTAAACTCAAGTAAACACAACATTAAACATGATTATTGCATCACAAGCAACACCGGAAATCCAAAACACGTTCTATTTGTTCAATTCAACTTCAAATCACTTTCTTCAGATTTGTAGCGTAACAGTGGACACGTTAAGGGTTAAATTATCAAGAGTTAACATAATTTCTAAAACAAAATATACTAGTATATATTTAAAGATATAGATATTGTGATGAATTTTAAGAATAAAATTAGAGTAATTATTTTGAATTTAAAGTGGAGGAAGACCTCGTTTTAAAATACACTACTAAACGTAAGTTGTTTAATAACTATAAACTAAAAAAATTTGTAAAGTATAAAAAATATACTTTAGTTTTATTCTATTTAGAATATGTTACTTTAATTTGAAATAAAATAAAATGATAAGTATTAGAGAATTTTTTTTGATAACTTATAACTAGGTGACTATGGCTTTATGTTTTTAAGAATCAAATAAATAGTACTGAAAATATTTATTTTCAAATTGAAATTAACTGTATCTTATTTTTTAACATAAATATTAAGGACCCTATATGTTTGTAAACTACAATAGAAAGTATGTTCTTATTTTATGTTGTTATGGTAGTAAAATTTAGGAGTTGAGCGCTCCTGTTATTGAATTCCAATTCAAAATTAATCGACTAAAATAAATTCAGGCAGCCACAATTCAATTGATTAATCAAAATAAAATGACTTTTCTCGCTCAAATTCTCAAAAAGAAACGACATGCTTCCCCATAAGTTTCTCGGTTATATCTTACGTGGGTAAACGC
The DNA here is from genome assembly GCA_021764765.1 of Vicia sativa. Classification (NCBI taxonomy): domain Eukaryota; kingdom Viridiplantae; phylum Streptophyta; class Magnoliopsida; order Fabales; family Fabaceae; genus Vicia; species Vicia sativa. The sequence continues at coordinate 287,017,883 of CM038793.1, read as the reverse complement.
GGAAATATCAAACTTTCATCGAAACTAGAACATATATCAATCAATATAATTTAACTAAAACAAAAAATACCTTAACATTATCATCCCATTTCGACACTACCTAAGCATACACTGATAACTCAGAATAACCTAACATTATTAACACAGACAACAACATTTCTACTCAAAAACAGATCGAACCTAACACAACAAGATGTCTTCATATAGTTCCTAAAAAAATAAGTTTATCACAGAAAACACCAGAGCAAAGAATGAATAAACTTTAGCGAACAACGACAAAATCAGAGAGAGGAATAAAGTGAACCTAAACTGGAGTTCAAGAATTTCTCTAGTGATTCTTCAACAATGGATTCGATGAGGGTTCGATAAGGTGAATCTCCTTTCTTCCTTCTACTTTCTCACTTCTGTTTAAAACGAAATCAGTTCCTCTTCGTCTACCTCTTCTCTTCGCACGGTCGGAACTGAAGTAGTGAATGTTGGCAAGTTGAGGGACGGCGTTTGGTAGTAGTAGACGGAGGGAGTAGTTGGAGTGAGTAACAATGGTTGTGGAAGGGAGAACAAAAAAGGGGAAAATATGAAAGTAATTAGGGAAGACTTCGTAATTAGTTTTATTAAAAAATTCATAAATGACCTATAAGAGCGCTTTTGAAAAGTGTTTTCTTAGGTGCAGCCTTTACCAGCCCTTTTTCCTTGAAAGCGTTTTCTTTTCATTGGAATTAGCAGCGCTTTTGAAAAGCGCTTTCTAAGGTTAATACTTTCATTGGCTTTAGCAGCGCTTTTCAAAAGCGCTTTCTAAGGTACAGCCTTTACCAGCGCTTTTTCCTTGAAAGCAATTTCTTTTCATTGGCTTTAGCAGCGCTTTTGAAAGCGCTTTCTAAGGTTAATATTTGCATTGGCTTTAGCAGCGCTTTTCAAAAGCTCTTTCTGAGGTACACCTATAAGAGCGCTTTTGTAAAAGAGCTTTCTAAGGTGGAGGCCTTTAGCAACGCTTTTTTTTAACGAAATTTTTTAACAACTTATGGCAACGCTTTTAGATAAAAGCGTTGTCTTTGTAGTGCTGCCATAAGTTGTTTTTGGCGTAGTGAACATACTACAAAAGTAAGTTTGTTTAACTTACTCTACAATCTTTGCATTTAAATTAGATTTAATATAATGGTTAATGCTTATTGCAATTTTTAACAATTAGATTAAATCTAATTTAAATGTAAAGATTGTGGAGTAAGTTAAAAAAACTTACTCTTGGAGTAAGTTGATCTCCACTCTTATTTTATTGAATTTTAAATATATTAAGAGTTGATTTTTACAAAATATGATTACTAAATTTGTATTAGAAACTATTTTTGTGAATTACAATAGAAACAATAACATAAGTTAATCAAATAGATAAATATACATTTCATTTGAAAAAAATAAATGTGTGTAAATTGAGAGTGATATAGTAATTTAGGTTTGCAAGTGGTATTATTGTTTTTCTAATTCTCACGGTTTTTTTTTTCACTTATCTTTCAATTAGATACTTTACTTTAATTTTTAAATATATGTATTTATTTTTAGTGTTAAAAAAAATTAAAAATTTATTTATAATTATTATCAAATATAACTTTCAATAACTTTATAAAATTTATGTCTATTTTGTCGAACTTTATAAGTTTGTTACATACTATATTATTTTTTAAGATCAACTTAACTTATATTTGAAAATTGTGTAAGAACTACTTTTAGATTAAAAAAATATTTATTTCAAGTGTTATTTTTATTGCTATAATTTCAGAAAAACAAAAAAATATTTTATTCTGTTTAGATTTGGACATCTCTTTTATTTTTGAAATTTGAGAGAAATATTCTTAATATAAGTGAATACGTAATGATTGGTTTGTTAGACTATTTTTTCCAAAATAAAATAAAAAGCATTTTATTGTGTTTTAATTCTATTATCTCTTTTGTGTAGTATTTAGTTATTTTTCATTAGTTTATTATTTGATAATATATAAAAGAATATTATAGTAAAGTATATAGACACTGTAAAAAAAATATTGTATATTATGTAATATTTTAAATAAGTTTTGTTGTGAATCGAATGTCTTGAAAACAAACTATAGACTTGTTTCCTTATGATTAAAAGTTAATCTATGTCTTGAACAACTTAATTAAAGTTAATCTAATTTGATGTAATATTTATAAGATTTATAATTTTATTTAATTTGTTTAACTTCATTTATATTTATATATCAATTTTAATTAAATTTTAAGGCTTTTATTATTATATCTTAAAATTTTAAAAGTTTCATTATTCTAAAAATAATTTTAAAATACTGTTTTTTTTGTTTTTTTTTTTAAAAACTATAGGATCAACCGGTATTCTTATATTTTACAATTTTAAAATTTTGTTTATTATTAATTATAACACTTTGATATTAATTTTGCAGATATAAAAATTATATTTATATCAGTCAAATTCTATTGATATACTTGGAACTATTTTTTAGTTTTTAATATTGTTTATAATCTAAATATAAAAAATATCTCCCTTTGATTTCATCAATAACAATATAAAATTCACATCACATTTCTCAATAAATTTTCACATTTTTACGCATGTATCTTTTTTTAACTCTTCAAATCATTTTCTCCCACACGCCAACCACTACATCGCGTCGCCACCTCCGATGACAACCATAACCACCACCTTTCCCTTTAAGCTGACATAACGGTCTTCTCTATCTCGCAAAAACAAAAGAGAAAAATACAATTGTAAATAAAAAAAATATAAATTCAAGGTTAGTTGCTCAATTTTTTATTCGGGCCACCTTTTATTATTTGCTCAGGGTCTCTAAAAGGTAGGGACTGGCGCTGAATACTAGTATGTTATTTATAATAAACTTAACATACTAAACTAATGGACTTTTATCATAAATATACCTATTGCAAGTTAATTTAAGGTACAAGCTAACTTAAACAATTAGACATAACAAACAGGCCCAATTCAATGCTAATAGTCCTAGCATCCTTCAATCATTGCATGCTTGATCCTTTTTCGACTACAACATACAATACTTCGACACCTACATGTCAGCTACCTTCGACTGCAAGCTACAGCTCTGTCAAACTGTCGAAACCAAGAAACTCGTCTACAAATAAGTAGAGTTCGATACAATTCTCAAAAGTTTAAAGTGAATTATATTTCAAAATTATGTAAGAACTATTTTAAGATTAAAAATATTTATTTCAAGTGTTAGTTTTATTGTTATAATTTTAGAAAAACAAAAAATAGTATTTTATTGTATTTGAATTTCCACATCTCTTTTATATTTAAATAGTCATGCTAACATGTGCCTTTAGTTAATGGGAGTCTGACGAAGGAATTTGTGGTGGAAAAAGGTTTACGTCAAGGAGATCTTATTTCTCCTTTCCTCTTTGTTTTAGTGACGGAAGGTCTTGCGGGGTTGGTTAGAAAGTCCCAAGAAATCGGAGACTATGGAGATTTTGTGGTCAATGGTAGATGTTTGATTGATATCCTTCAGTTTGTCGATGATACTTTGATTATTTGTAATGGCTCTTGGAAACAAATTTGGGCGATCAAATCGATTTTGAAGGCTTTTGAATTGGTACCGGGTCTAGGAATAAATTATCATAAGAGCAAATTAATAGGCATTAACGTGAATCTGAACTTCCTAGAAGCAGCAGCTTCATATGTGTTAGCTTGCAAGCTTGAAGAGAGTAATTTTAAGTTCCTTGGTATACCTATCGGATCTAATCCGAGAAAGTTGGCAACTTGGTCCCCCTCATTCATAAGATGAAGAATCGGTTATCGGGATGAAAGAATAGGTTTCTCAATCTCGGTGGTATAATTACCACTTTGAAATATATTCTTTGTTCTTTATCCATCTTTCTTATGTCTTTTATAAGATGCCTAGAAAGGTTGTTAAGATAATAACTAACTTACAAGGTGGTTTTTTATGGGGAGGGACGGAGGAGAAGAGGAATATTCATTGGGTGAGTTGGAAGCAAGTTTGTCTTCCTTTTAAATTGGGGGTTTAGGGATTAAAGAAGTGGGGGATTTCAATATGACCCTTCTTAATAAATGGAGGTGGAGAATTCTTCAAGGCCAAGAGTCCCTTTGGTTCAAGGTTTTGAAAGCTAGGTATGGTGATGTAGCAATGAAAGTTTTTTGTGGCGGTCAAAAATCCAGTGTTTTAGAATCTCAATCTTTTTGGTGGAAAGATATCTTGTCCATTGCTCATTTTTCTTCAAACGACCCTATTGTGGAAAGTGCAAATTTGAGGTGGGAAAAGGTTTTGCTATCCCATTTTGGGAGGCGAATTGGTTGGAGGATGGTTGTTTAAAAGAAAGTTATCTAGAATTACATGTGTTATCTAGTTTGAAAAGGGTTTCGGTGGCTGGAATGGGAGGTTGGATAAATGGTGAGTGGATGTGGAATAATTATGGTATTTGCGGAGAATGTTTGCATGTGGAGTTAAGAAATATGTATAATAGTTTGGTTCTGAAGTTGAATAACTCATCTTTGATAGAATCCAGAACTGATAAAGTTATTTGGTTGTTGGAACCGAAAGGGCTTTTTTCGGTGTCTTCTTGCTATGCTTTTTATGCTAATAGGCAGATTCCTTCTGGTCCGAGGAATAGAGGTGAGGAAGCTTTGGGATTGGTTTGGAAATTAGAGGTTCCTTTTAAGATTAAAGCTTTTGGTTTGAGACTTTTTGTGGATAGAATTTCGACTAAAAATCTTTTGGCACATAGAGGTATTCCATTCCCTTTGGAAACCTTAAAATGTGTTTTTTGTGGTGTGGATAATGAAAGTAGAGAGCATTCTTTTTTTAATTGCTCAGTGGTGAAAATTTTATGGAGGGATATAGCTAATTGGATTGGTAAACCTTGGAGGGAGGTAGAGGATTGTTTAACTAATTTTTTGGATTGGTATACTTTTTGTAAAAAAAAAGAAAGTTAAAGAGAGAAAGTTAGGCATTGTGTGGCTTGCAACTTGTTGGATTATTTGGTTGACAAGAAATGACATATACTTTAGAGGTGATACTTGGAATATTAGTGACATGGTTTGGAACATTAAGATGTTGATATGGAAGTGGTCGCTCATAGGAGATATTACATATCCCAATTACAACTTATACAATTTTAACAAAAATCCTTTGTTATTTTTAGAGTAGTGAAATTGATTTATAATTTCCTCTTTTTTGTTTGAGTTTCATTCCCTTTTTTTTGTGTAAAGGTTGGAGAATCCTTAGTTCTCATTTTCATCAATGAAACTTGCTTACACAAAAAATAATTTTTTTATGACAGGGATAAAATACAAGTTAGGCTTTCTGAAATTTAAATTGTTATTGGAATAATTAACAACAATAAAATATTGCAATATAAAATGAATGAATCATATCCTATAATCATATTTTGCTTTGAAAAAGAAAAAAAAACTGTCAAGCACTATTAGACAAAAATGAGCAAACTAATTTAATTTATTAGAGATTAAAATATATGCACACTTTACACGGACAAAATAGAAGATCTGCCAATAAAGACAAAATGTCATTCAACTGAATAACTGTGTAGAACTTGTTGTTTGACCCCAAAAGTGATCCTATAGTGATGTAGTGACACATACATTTTCTTTTCTTTTGTTTGACCTCAAAATGGAATATATATTTGGTGACCCAAAATCTAACTTGTACATATCTTTTTCTTTTGCTTTGTTATTACAAAGTCAGCCAAATTACTTTACAAACGGAGTGGAGTTCTCTATATATACTTACTTAAATCTCTCCCCAAATCATCAAGCACCAACAACTACTACTACAAAAAGAGAAAAAACACAAAAAACACAGAGTTGCATACACAAAATGAAAAGATTTAGCCCCAGAGTTTGTTTTGTATTGTTTGTCTGTCTCATATTGACAAGTTGTGTGCATTCTAATGCTCAGAGTTGCCGCCCAAGTGGTAGAATTGAAGGAAAGAATGCTCCTGCAGGACAATGTAATCAAGAGAATGATTCTGATTGTTGTGTGCAAGGAAAAATGTACACAACTTATCAATGTTCTCCTTCGGTGTCGACTTACACAAAAGCATATCTTACTCTTAATAGTTTCCAAAATGGTGGAGATGGAGGTGGCCCTTCAGAATGTGATAATCAGTATCATTCTGATGACACTCCAGTAGTTGCACTTTCTACCGGATGGTTCAGCAACGAGAGCCGGTGCCTCAAAAACATTACAATCAGTGGTAATGGAAAAAGTGTGGTGGCCATGGTGGTTGATGAGTGTGACTCTACAATGGGATGTGATAAAGAACATGATTACCAACCTCCATGTCCAAACAACATTGTTGATGCTTCCAAGGCTGTGTGGGAAGCTTTAGGTGTTCCTCAAGATCAATGGGGTGGCCTTGACATCACTTGGTCAGATGCTTGATATTGTATAAGTTGAAATCCATTTTAGTGTTTATATGGTCTAATTTTCTGATATTATGTACTTCTATTTCTCATCAGATGTGTATCTTATACTTGATGTAACCATATTCTGTTATATTAAAAAAATACAATACATATTCTTTTAAATCAAAATATAAAAAATAAATGTTTTATGTAATATAGTAAGATAACCAAAATATAATTTTCTAAATCTTTTATGTAATGAATGAGCAATATGTTTTAGAGTTCTTTTTTGTTTTGATTATTGTCATTGTTGTTTCGATTTTCTAAGTATTTGTAAAAGGAAGGTTGTTTGTAAACAGGAAGGTTTTTTATACTTAATTTGCTTGAATCTTTAAATTGTACTCTTGTGATATTATTATTTTTTAATGAATCAAATGCTTAACTTTAACACATGTATAATTGTATATATATTTGTCTCAATTGCTATAAAAATATGGAATTTTTTAGTAGGATCAAATCAAACATTATTTTAAACCAACATTTAACACTAGTTTTCTATCAAAATTATGTATCGTATAATATTTTACAACTTTTATTTAATACAACAGGTACCATACCATGTTTTTCACACCGATTTTTAAAGTAGTTTGGTGTTAAAAGCAGGTCTGTAGTGCAGTAGTGCTAGATAGTACACAAGTCTATACCCATTTAATATTGGTTGAATTTTGTATACTTGTTATAAGACCGGTCTCAAATTATGGGTGGTAATTGTTAGAAATCCACCAAAATTTATGGGAAATTTCAATCAATCTTGATGAACAAGATTCTTATTGTTAAGAATCTATTATCAATCAATTAGTATTGATTGATATTGATTGATATTTAATTAGTAATAATTGTAATTGATATTATTTTCTATTGTATATTCTATATTTGCATATCAATATACACCATGTTTGATCATATTCGACACACAGAGATACAATCTCAATATGGTATCAAGAGCTGGTTGAACTACTGTCTTCCACAAATTTTTATTTCTCTTTTTTTTTCGACCGCCACTTTCAGCTGCTTTCGCCGCTCCTCTTGAAGACTTTTCGGCGAGGAACCCTACCATACGCACGTCCACCACCCCTGTTGTCGCCTTTTTTCTCACCGGACTCGTTTTCCGGTCCTGTTTCCAAATCTGCTCTCGGTTTTTTGTTCCAAGCCATCAAATATCATGGGAGATACTGATTTTGTCACGTTCACTAAAATTCCACTTATTTCGTGTGAGAAACTAACCGAACAGCCAACTACAACCTATGGGTTGGTGTCGTCAAGATGTGGTTTCACGGTCAAGGATATGAGGATCACTTAACTATAAAAGTTGATGTTAATCTCGCCGTCAAGTGCAATAAGTGGAAACAAACTGATGTTTCTTTGTGCATTGTGTTATGGTTTTCCATAGCAACTAATCTCTAAGCATAGTACCAAGCCTTTACCACTTGCTATGAGGTTTGGAAAAAGGCTAGGAAATTTTTCTCAAATGAAGTCCACAATCTTTATAGTGTCATCACCAAACTCCACTCTTTGCAATTGGAGAATGTGGATATGCAACACTATCTAACTAAGCTTGATGTATTAAAGGAAAATTTAACAACCTTAATGCCCTTTACAAAAGACGCAACAACTTATGTTGAACAACAAAGTAAGTACTTCATGGTCATGGCACTTGTTGGACTTCCATCTGAACTTGATTCCGTTCGGAATCAGATTTTATCATGAACCAATATTCCTAACTATGAAGCGATTAGTGAATAGCTGTTACGCTTGGCTACACCTCATACTTTTGGACCGGTTCCTACTTCATCTCTCAATGAATCATCTGCTCTTGCTTCCCACTATCCTGGTCGTAGTGGATGAACCGATGAATGAGATGGAAGTTATGGTATTCATTGTAATTATTGTAATCGTTACGGTCACATTGAAACCGATTATCGTACAAAGGCAAGAGAACAACAACCCCGACCACGGACCGTTATCGTCGCTCAAATAGATATCACTAAAGATGTTAGTATTCTTGTCATTGATTACAATAATTTCCTTCAATACAAAGCAATTCATCAACAATTATCATCTACCGCTATTGCTTAGTTGGGTAATCTTGTAGCCTTTGTCTCTACATATTCTCTTGGTCCTTGGGTCCTTAACTCTGGTGCCTCTGATCATATGATTGGTAATAAATCTCTTTTATATCACTTGTCTTATTCTGATTATTTACCTTTTATCACTGTGGCGAATAGTTCTAAAGTCAAAGTTCAAGCTTATTTACCTTTACATTCCTGGTTGTCCTTTTAATCTAATATCTGTTCACAAGCTTATTTGTACTCTTGATTATTCAATCCTTTTTAATGATAATTTTGTTTATATCCAGGATCGACGTACAGGACGAATAATTGGAGCAAGGAGTGAAGTTGGAAGATGATATCATCTTTCTTCATCAGTGGCATGTGTTTCTATTGCTTATCAAGAATTCACACAACAATGTTTGGGTCACCCTAGTCTTAATAAAATGCGTCTTTTAGTTCCTAGTCTTCCTCAACTTTCATCTTTTGAGTGTCAGTCTTGTCAATAAGGCAAACATATTCATAGTACTTATTGTCAACGAGTAAATAAAAGTGTTGCATCACCTTTTGCTTTAGTTCACTCTAATATTTGGGGTCCTAGTCATGTGAAGTCTACTTTAGGATAATATTACTTTGTAACATTCATCGATGATTACTCACGATGCACTTGGTTATTTCTAATGGAAAATTGTTTAAATGGTTTTTGTATATTCCAAAAGTTTTATGCTGAAATTAAAAATCAGTTTAACACTTCCATTAAAATTTTACGCACAGATAATGCTTGTGAATATATGTCATCCCAGCTTCAGTCCTTTTTAACATTACAAGGAATTATTCACCGATCATCATGTGCTCATACACTACAATAGAACAGTGTTGTTGAATGGAAGAATCGTCATTTAGTTGAAATCGCACGGACTCTTTTACTTCACCATAATGTACCCTCTCATTTTTTGGGTGATGCTCACTTCACCGCATGTCACCTTACTAACCAAATGCCTTCCTCGGTCCTTCCAAGATCAGATTCCATACTCTATCTTGAATCTGCAATGTGGTCTCTACCCAATTCCCCTTCGCGTGTTTGGTTGCACATGCTTTGTTTACAATCTTAGTCCAGGTAAAGACAAACTTTCCGCTAAATCTCTCAAATATATTATTCTAGGCAACTAACGTATACAAAAGGGATATCGTTGTTTTTGTCCTTATCTTCAACGTTACATTGTTTGTTTCGCTGTTACATTCTTTGAAGGTTCCCTTTTATTTTCTTTGCCTTTTCGTCCTCCCATGAGATTTTTAATTTAGGTGATCAAGATATCCCTTCTATCATCCCCATACCCATTAAACCTCCTTTTTAGGTATATCTGTGATGCACAGCACGTCCATCGGCAGTTAGAGATGATATTGATCCACCAAAGCATCATCGCTACTCCAATTGTTCCTCCAGCTACATCACCTGAACTTGACCTTTCAATAGCATTACGAAAAGGTATTCAATCTCATAATCCAAATCCAAAATATGTATGTGCTTAAATTATGATTGCCTCTCTACTTCTTATGTTTCTTTTGTGTTTGCGTTGGATTTTGTGTATATTCCTCAGTCTACAGGTGAAGCTATGATTGATCCCAATTGGAGTTAGGAGATGGTGGAAGAAATGGTTGCATTGTATTCAAATAACACTTGGGACATTGTTCATTTACCTCTAGACAAAACTACAGTGGAATATTTATGGGTTTATACATTTAAAATTGGACCAGATGGTCAGATTGATCGTTTTAAAGCTCGTTTGGTAGCCAAGGGTTACACACAGATATTTGGCATTGATTATGGTGACACCTTTTCTCCAGTTGCCAAGATTAGATCAGTTTGTCTCTTCCTTGCATTGGCTGCTATTAGTTATTGGTCACTTCATCAGTTGGACATTAAAAATGCCTTCTTACACGGAGAATTGGAGGATGAAGTAAATATGGATCAACCTCCAGGTTTTATCATTCCTGGTAATTCAAGATTTGTTTGTCGGCTTAATCCATCTCTTTATGGGCTAAATAAGTCTCTACGTGCTTGGTTTGGTCGCTTCAGCTCTGCCTTGATACAATTTGGTATAAATAGATGTGAACCAGATCACTCTTTTTTCTTCCTTCACTCTTTCACCGGTCAACACATCTTTCTTGTGGTTTATGTTGATGACATTGTTATTACTAGAGACGATACATATGGTATCCAGCGACTCAAAACTCATATTTTCAAAAAAATATCAGACAAAATATTTGGGTCCACTCAGATATTTCTTAGGTATTGAAGTTTCTCAATCTTCATCAGACGTTGCAATTAACCAACGTAAGTATGCATTAGATATCCTAACTGAAATTGGTATGCTTAATTATTGTCCGATTGATACTCATATGGATCCCAATGTCAAGCTTCTTTCGGTTTAGGGGGAGTTGTTGAAAGACCCGGGAAGATATCGATGTTTAGTGGGTAGACTCAATTATCTTACTATCACCAGACTGGATACTAATTTTGCAGTGAGTATTGTGAGCCAATTACTTAATGCTCCATGGGATACTCATTGGAATGCAATTATTCAGATTCTCATATATATAAAGAATGCACCAGGAAAATTCCTATTATATGAAGATAAGGGTGATGCTAAAATCACTTGTTATTCAGATGCAGATTGGGTAGGATCACCATCGAATAGGAGATCCACTTTTGGATATTGTGTTCTTATTGGAGGAAATATGATCTCATGGAGGATTATTAAACAAAACACGGTTGCATTATCTAGTGTTGAAGCTGAATATCAGGTTATGGCATCAACCTCAAAAGAACTTGCATGGCTTAATACTTTTCTCTCAGAAATTAGGTTTGGTGACCTTCAAAACACAAAACTCATATGTGACAATCAAGCGGGACTCCACATTACATCAAATCTTATTTTCCATGAACGGATCAAGCACATAGAAATAACTTGTCACTATGTAAGAGACAAGGTACTGTCAGGAGAAATAACCACTAAATTTTTCAAATCTAAAGATCAATTGGCTTATATGTTTTCCAATACTCTCAAGGTTTCTCTAGTTAATTATATTTGTATGGATCGATCATACAATATGTATGATCCGCTTGAGAGGGAGTGTTAAGAAGCCGTTATCAATCAATTAGTATTGATTGATATTCAATTAGTCGTAATTGTAATTGATATTATTTCTTATTGTATATTCCTGATAACATGAATTTATATAGCATAATTTATTTTAATTAGCATAAATAATATCAGTATTTTTGTTTAATTATATTGTTTTACTTTTGTATTATGCTGTTATTTTAATGTTTCATGTATTTGTATTAAATAAAGATTAATTGAGCAAAGAAATGAAATTGAGGAGAAATCTAAATAAAAAGCTAGAGATATGAAAGAGGATGTGTGATAGCAAAAAAGGAGGAGATAATAATAAGAGAAATGATTATACGAAGACCAAGTCCAGCCCAGCTAGTCCAGCCCAGCACGTGCCACGTCCAAGCTGAAACGACTGTCTCTTGTACCTTGGAGGCGCCCGCATCCAATCAAACGGCCCAAGTGAGACGCACGTCTCATTATCTACTCTCTTAGGCAGTTGGAATATGGGAAGATGCGAAATTTTAGGGATTACGGGACCACTATTTCCTACAAAATTGGATGTAGTAGTGTTGCACCCCAAAATTCGCCCTCTTCATTTTGTTAATAAATAATTGGCTAACACTTAATTAGTAGGTGCATTGCATACATATCATTCATGCATTGATCATGGGTTCGAGGTTTTCTAAATCGTATGAATTTGTACAATTCTGAAGAAGAGGTTTGGTTCTCAAAAGTTGAATATTTAAGGTTCTGTCGATTCGAGCGCCATTTCAATACGCAAGCGTGTCCAGAAGCTTCTGATTATTATCTCGCGAGTTTTGGTATTTTGATCGTCTATCAGGTGGATATTGATTACAGTTTCGAGTTACAGTGTGTTGTGGTCGAATACTTGAGCCCAAATTGATTCTATGGTATTCTGTAAGTGGTGAAGTGTTAGTATACGACTTATCGATCCGCGCGACTCATTAGAAAATCAAGAACGGGCGGATAAAATAATATTTGAGCGCGTGTATCAGAAAGTCAACAAAAGTCAAAGTTTGACTGAGTGGAGTTTTTGGTCAAAATTACGGTCAAAAGTCGACATTTGAGAAAATGCAATCATTTGCTGAGAAAAATCAGAAGAATCGGGTGAAAACGAGGTTTCTTGCATTTTAAGTAATCTTGCACTTAGAAAATTTTTCTAAGTTTTAAGTACTTTGTGTTCATGGAGCCATGTTGCCGCATCCGTATCTTGCCCGTCTGTGGTCAGAAATTTATGAATTGATAGTCGTTGGAAAGAGCGCATTTCGTACTCCGACTTTGTCCTTCTAAAGATTTTTCCAGAGATGCCCGGATTTCGAGTTATAAAGCTCCGAAATTTGAAGTTCATAACTTTTGAAGTTTTACACTTAGTAAAATTTTGAGTGTTTTTAACATGTTCAAGTGCTCGACTTCGGAGACAATTTACACGTGTTTCAAGGCGTCGATTCGAATTAAGTTCAACATCAAAGTTGTTCATTTAATGGCAATCTACAACTTTGCTGAAGAAATCGAATCCATTCGGGAAACGGATAAAAAATTACGGAGCTCGGAAGTTACGATTTATCATTTCTCAAAATTTCAACACTTAGAAAAAATTTGAAGTGTTTGTTTCTAGGCTTTTGCTGACAGCTTCAGGGTCGATTTCATCATAGTTCTTGGCTCCGAAACGAAAAATGCTCAACTGAGAAGTTGTTCATTTCACGGCAATCTGAAACTTTGCTGAAGGAGTCGAATTCATTCGGTACACGAATCGGAAGTTATAAAGCTCGGAAAATAAGAACTCATTATGTTTGTTAAATTCGAGTATTTTTGTGCACACGTTCAGGGCTGTTTTCGTCAATGATTCGGTCGCCGCACGAAGAAATTCCAAACACAAAAGTTTGAGTTCGTAATTCCATCTACAAGTTTCGTTTAGAAACTTTTTCGTTTCGGACGTCGGAGCTGGGAGATACGGGACGCCGTAGTTTGCAACATGAAGTTGTTAAAATGCAAGACAGCATGCAATTTTTGCCATGGTCAAGACGCATTTCATCGAACAGTTGGCATACGCACGTTTGGAGCTGTTTTCTCGTTGATCCGATCGCCGCATGGAAAAACTCCGAACACAAAAGATGAAGTTTGTCGTGTTCTCTACAAGTTCTGTTTAGAAACTTTTTCGTTTCGGACGTCGGAGCTGGGAGATACGGAGCGCCGTAAGTGGTGACTTGAAGCTGGTAAATTGCCGCAAGACATGCACCGAACTTGCCCAGCCAGGCATTTTATCGAACACTTGCGTTGCAGTTTTCAAACACTTTTTTTTTCCGTGAATTAGGCTTCGTTCGAATTTTCGTCGAACTACAAAGTTGTTATATTACACGCACTCTTTCCAACGGTACCGGATTTTTATCATTTGATCGAGTATTGAGAGAATTACGGATCTTTAAAGTGGTGTACATGGGTTAATTTAAAACTTGAGACTTAGAGAAATGTTTCAAACATGCAGTCAGTTTGTGTCGGCATGACTTCGAAGCTAATTATGGCGAGCTTGTGATCATTTTTTTGTCAGGCACTTAACATCAAAGTTACTCTGCTACATTTCTTCTTTCCAACGACACCGAGTTTGCGCCATTCGGCCGAGTATTGAAAGAGTTATAAGACCTCAAAGTTGTGAAAAAACACATTCGGTAAACTTTTGCCGTCATCGCCGTTATTTTGTAAATTATGATTTCTAAACTTTAGGGTCATTTTTGAGCTTGCTACGGACGTCGAATCGAGAAATTTCGAACACGAGAGTTGTTCATCCACATGTCCTCTCTAATATTGGTGTTAAGATCTTATCACGATGGAGCTTGTATGCCGAGATAAAATGCCGCGAAGGGAGTATACGACGACGGATTTGGTTTTTGCTTTAACATGCATAGAAGGAAGTTGTGACAGCAAAATATTCATTATTCTCTCATCATAACAACACTCCACTGGCCATCCATATTCACCATTTTTTACCAACCTGTGACTATCTTTCTTTTCTCTAACAAACAGAATACAAACATAAACTCAACACCATTTTTATCATCACGGTAACCAACTCCACCATTCTTCATTCATCTCTCTAAACAACTTCCATTCATCACCATTTTTTGTTATTATTCTTTTTCTCCCAAAACTAACAGCAACCTTCCCTAACTAACCGAAATTCTGGAATTCTTTCTCTCTTCATCTCTTCCACATAACCTTCATCATAACTAATCCTCTTCTTCTTTCTTTCAATAACCATAACAAACTGACAGAATCAGTTATAACAACATTTCTCATCGTTTCCGCGCCATTGCCAACGATCTCACCATATTCATTCTTCTTCACAACCATAACAGAATGGATCTCATAACAAACTCCATTTTTCTTCTCTGTTTTCCTTTTTCTTCTCTCATCTCCACCATAACAAACGGAAAAACTCAAAGAAAAGCCATGGCAATCGAGAAAGCTCCATACACCAACCTGCAGTGACCTTCGCTCTCTCTCTCATCGGGATCGGAAGCCATAACTTCACTACTCGCTATAGGAATTTACTTCTTTCTATCTCCGCCGTCGGTGAATCAGTTTCTTGCACCGTTGTTTGTCAGATTCTACTATCTCGTCTACAGTCCGCCATAAGTTCGCGCTCGTCATCTTTTCCTCTGCAACACGCGTTTACTTCGCGTCAAGATTCGCTCGGCAAGTGGTATCCTCGTTACTTTTATCGGTTGTCCATGAACTCGAAATTACGGTGAGGTTCCGATCAACAGCATTATTATCAGAACTTGCGAGGAATTGTGGATTTCTCTCTCGTCATTTTTCAAGGTCTGCAACAGATTTCCGGTGCATAACGTTGAAGTATTCCGAAGATCCGCTTTGTTCGTAGCTTCCAGCAAGTAAGTTACTTCGAAACTTTTGCGTTGCTTACGATTTTCTTCATGATTAGAGTCTTGTAATCGGCGAGTAATACTTTATCTCCAGCTATGTGTGGCTTTAAGAGCATAATTTGTAGATTTTCCGTTTTATGCGTTAATCTTCGCGTCAAGATCTCGTGGCGTTAGAGTCGGATTTACGGAGATTCGAGATTAGATTCGTGATTAGCATGAAATTCCGATCAAGGTTGGCACCCTTATTTTCTGCTGCGTTTGGCTTTGACCGTCGACGACGTTAACGGCTACCGGAGAAGAAGGCGATCCCGGCGACTGTTTTTCCGGTCATTCATCCCTAGCCGTGGTTGCTTCTTACTGGTTCATGGTGTATTTCTTACTAACCAGACAGAGATTGACACGTGTCATGTAATTTTTATTTAATAAAAATAAAAAAATAAAAAAATCTGACTTAAGTTATTATTTTGACCAATTGATAATGTATGTTAGCACATAGATGTAATGTGACATTATTTAAATTATCTTAATAAAAATTCTGATTTTTTTTGTTTTAGACGAAACTGGACTATAAATAAAAAATGTAGAAAATGGACTTAGCAAAAAAAAACTGAATAGGCTTAGTGATATTCAGACTGGACCTTAACTTCTACTATCTCATACCCCCAGCATTTCATGCCCAGGCACCATTAATAACATGATTTAGTTCATTTAGAATTTCTGTTTTACACCCCCCCTGCTTCCATGTACATAATACTAACATCTAATCAATTTTGATTTCGATTTCGATTTAGCTTTCGTTTTCGATTGTTTCGAATTATAAAAAATACATGGGAAATAGTTTCTGACATTTTTAGATATTAGAACATTTTTTGACATTTTTTAAATATTTTTGCAATTAATTCTAATTCATTTTTAAATAATACATTTAGATGTTTTATATAATTGACTTAGGAGTATAATGTCATTTTTTTAGAAACTCTAAGATATTTCTTATACCATCTAATTATAATTGGAAGTGTATGTTGCCTTAGTGTTGTAAGTAAAATTTCAAATTTATTTTTGATATTCCGATTTCATTGTAAATAATCATTTTTTTAGTGCGTTTTATGCTTTATTTAAAAGCCGCATTGCTATTTTTGACATTCTGTTTTGTATGCGTACGGAGCGTTATACCATTGATTGAGATTTATAAAATCCATTGATCTGATGTTACACACATGTGTGTGTATTCTGTATCTGTCTGTTTGGTTTTTACCATCTTTTGCAGGTTATCTGATTGATTTTGGATGTATAGAATCCACACCTGTCGCTCGTACACTTGTGTGTGCCCCCTTTCTGTCTGTATTATCTGGATATTTTATGCAGGTCTATTGGATATACGTCGAGTGTGTATAGACACACATTCTTGACCGTGCATCTACGCACATCCTTTATCTGTATTACCTGGATATTTTCTGCAGGTTTATTGGATATACGTCGAGTGTGTATAGACACACATTCTTGACTGTGCATATCTACGCACATCCTTTATCTGCATTGTCTGGATTATGATCTTGTACAGGTGTATTTGATTCAGATGTGTATGACACACATTCTGATCATACTTTTTGTGCCTCCGCACACTTCTCACCGGATTTTCTTATTGTCGCCAGCGTGAAGTTTCGGAGTATTTTATAGCTTGTGTTTTCGATTTAAATATCCGTCGGGTATTTATTTTACTTTATTTACCGCATTTCTTACCGCTTTTAGAGAGCATGAGAAGTAGGATTTTACCGCTTCCTTGCCATGAGAAGTAGGAATAGAGATGTAAGGGCTTCCGTAGTTGGAGCATGTCGGGAACCCTCGGTTTATTTAAAGACCCTTAGGGCAATTTTTGCTAATTGTGTTTGGTTTGTTTTAAATCCTCCATCCGCATAGGGAGGTAATTTCGAAGTGTTTACATTTGTGCTTGCATAGGTCGAGTGGTTAGGACGTCCGACGTGGTACCACTAAGCAAAGTCCCGCTTTTATATTTCCGTCATCGAGTCATTGATATATGGGCAAGAAGGTAGGGTCGAACGAACCCCGCACGTTCTAGTCTGTCAGACACGCGAATCGTGTTGCTTCCTTTATCGAGTCAATAATAAAAGTGGCAAGAGTTCTATTCGACTCTCCACGCTTCCGGGTTCGCATTTATTGCGAACTCGCATCATTTGCTCTTCAACAGAATTGGATGTGTCGGCTCTGGTTGACTCACGGTATGCTCACATGTCGAGGCTATGGGACTTCCTCCTTTTCCTGCGCTTGTGTGCCATTTGTTTTCGCATTGCATTGTTTGTGTGTTTCACAAAGCACTTGTTTGTTTATCCTTTTGTCGTTCGACTCTACTTTAGTTAGTGATTCGAGATGGACATAGACTTAGGTTGTAAACATTTTCCCTCCTGTTTGTCATCTTCGACTCCATTCTAGCTGGTGACTCGAGATAGACATAGATCTAGGTGGTAAACCTTTGCATGTTCCTTTAGGATTCTCTCGACTCTACCTTAGTTAGTGATTCGAGTTAGACCTTAGGATGTAATCCATGCATGATGACATTAGGGATAACATTAGATAGTTTCCCTTGTCTGTTTTCCAGTTTCTTTTGCATACTTGCATTTAATAAAACTAAAAATTGTTTTCTTTTTCTTTTTTGCAAATTAAAACACTTACTAATGGTTCAAACTCCTTTTCTAAGGTAAAAACAACCAACCAAATGCAAACTTTTTGCCTACGGGTTTTCTTTTGTTTTTAAATTATTTTCATAATTAAAAAACACATAACCCATCAAAACATGTGAGCCGAACTACGGCGCTCTGACTTTCCCATTGCAAGAGGGAATACGTAGGCATCTTGTCACGGGGCTCGATCGAGCGAACTTTGTAAATACTTCCTTCTTTTCCCCGTGTTTTCTTTGTTTTTCTTTATTTTCCTTTTCTTTCACATGCATTTTATTTTAGCATACAATTATAGCAATTAAGCAGTAAATAGATTTAAACACACCCATTAGAAGTAGAAGTGGATACCGTAGAGTACTACGGGCGGGGTGCTAATACCTTCCCTTCGTAATAGATTCCTTGTCTATCTCTCGGTCGCAAGACCGTGCCTTATCCCTTTTAGGTTTCGCGATGCTCACCTTTCTTTTGCGAGATAAAAACGTTCGATGGCGACTTCATTGATATAGTTATCGGATGATGTTCAGGTTGTTTCACCGGCGACTTCAAGGGATCGCAGACTGTGGTCCGATCAGGAGTCGATCCTAGCTTTTATTTTTCATGTCTATTGGGTGTTTATTTATTTGTTTATTTATTTACATGCTTTATCGCATCATCCTTTGTATGCTTGCATTGCATTCTATTTGGCATATTTATTGCTTTCATATACTGGTTGGGCTGTTCTGCTGTGATCTGTTTCTGATTTGGGTGGGAGTTACAAGAGGTAAAAGGCCCAATACCCAGGCCAAGAGACACATAGGAACACATAGGAATAGAGTGGAACATGTCAGATACCGGATGTAGATCTTGTAGTCTGGCATGTCGTCCATGCTTCAGAGGAGGTTCAATCAGGGGGCTATCATCTTCACGTAGGTGATAAGATGTTAGTTTCTCTAGGCGAACTAGATCCTGGAGTTACCTTGACCTTACCCAGACCTTAGTTTCACCTGTGAGCGGGGCGGGATCATGATTATTACAGGTACCGTTGGTGACTATGTTCTGATGGTGACTATGGTCTGATAGTGACTATTTATTCTGATGGTGATTGTGTTGGTCCTTATGTGGCGTTCTGTTACTGATGGTCGTGAGCCTTATGATACTTGGTTCTTGACACCTGGTTCTCTGGTATTTTCTGTGATATTCTGAAATGATGTCGGACCTTTGATCCTATGATATTCAGACTTGGTTCTTCTATGGTATTTTGAATTGGTGCCGAACCTTTGATCCTGTGATATTCAGATTGTTCAGAGATTATGCAGTAGTTATTCAGCGGATTGTACAGATACTACCCGTTGTTATGCTGAAATTTTGAACCCATGGTTAATGTACTTGCATAGCATGTTTATTTTTCAAAAGAAATGTCAGAAAAATTAAATATGTACATATCTAACCTGCATATTCATTCATTTCATGCATTCATAACAGGTGTTCGGAACTTGGGATTTCTCTTATTCAGACCTGATATTGTCTTTACAGAATTACAAATCTTGACTTCTTACCACTCTACGATCTGATCAGATTTAAGTGATGGAACAACTTCGTGGGGAATTGGATGAAATGAAAGAACAAATGGCGTTTTTGATGCTAGACATACAAGATTTGGTTAGTGGACAAGAACTTTTGAAAGAGGAAAACCATCAATCGAAGATTCAGTTGAATTTGGTTATGGAAATGTTGAATACTGTGTTGAGAAAGGAATACAAACCTGCACCCATTTCCACAATCAGAGTTTCTATTTCTCCCTATACTTTGGGGGCTTCTTCAAGTCTTGAATCAGGGCTTACATCTCCTTTACCACCTTGTGTTCCGGGGTATTCTCATCCAGAACCAGTTTTTGTTGCTCAGAAAGATCCAAAGGGTAAAGCTCATCAACCAAGGTCGTCACAACCTGAGAGGAAATTTAATCCCATTCCGATGCTATATGCTCAGTTACTTCCTCAATTGCTTAAGTTTCAGTTGGTTGAGCTTCGAATTTTCACGATGCATGGAAAGCTTCCGTGTGATTATGATGAAAATGCTAGGTGTGATTTCCATTCTGGGGCACCTTGTCATGATACTGAGAATTGTATAGCATTGAAACATAGAGTTCAGGATTCACTTGATGAAGGGATAATTCTGTTTACTCCCACGGGTTTGAGTGTGCAAATAAATGTTACCCCAAGTGCCTATGCGACTATTTTGGCTGCTGCTGTGCCTCAAAAGCAAACGCATTCTTCCAAGCAAGATAATCAACAACGGCCAAAGGTGCCAAGGAAATTCGATCCTCTTCCGATATCTTATGCTGAAATGTTTTCCCACTTGCAACGGTTGAAGATGATTGAATTGCGAACTTTAAGGATTAATCCTAATAAGTTTCCAAAGAATTTCAATGCCAACGCTCGGTGTGCTTTCCATTCAAATGGCCAAGGGCATACTATTGAGAATTGCATAGCTTTTAAGCATATGGTGCAAGACCTACTTGATTCTGAGGCTTTTAACTTTGGATCAGCACCAACACCTGATGATACTCAACATCCATTACCAACTCATGTTGATGCTACTGTCAACGCTGTTGTTGAGGATGGAAGTTTAAACCCGGTTAAAGATGCAAATCTGCTGACAATTCCTTTATCCTTTGTGAAAGAGCATTTGTTGAGAAAAGGGGTATTCCCAGGTTGTGGTATTGATTGTGAAGATTGCATGGTCCAGCCAGAAGGTTGTAAATCCTTGAAAGACAAAGTGCATGACCTGCTTGATGCAAAGGTCATCAGTTTCACACCGGATGGTCAGATTTGGGTGCTCCTCTGACTCACTGAATGCCAAGACTTCAAAAGGCATCGTCTGAAGCAATAAACCCATTCGAAGACTAGTCTCCTCAATGATGGAAATTTCTAGTTGTAGTTTGCATTCTCATTTGTAATATTTCTTGTTTGTTCATTACTTAATTGTATGCAAAATTTGTTCATTCTTGAATATTAATCATAATGCATTGAATATGTTTGTCTTGAACTAATCCATTCGTATTCACTCTTAATTGTTTTTTAATGCTTTTGATGCTCAACTCTTATGAACAAAGCAAAACCTCTGCAGGGAGGATGATGAAAAATATACCAAGAATCTCAAACGGTATGGCTTTCGAATAAAAACCTTGCTGATGATGTACAGGCATTGTTTCAAATTCCCAAACACCGGAGATATAAGGGAGTGAAACCTCGTTAACCTTTGAGCCTTGAAGTAGGAGTTTCTTTTCTATTCAAAAACCCTCAATTTTAAACCCGGGGTAGTAGTTAATTAACCTGATCGAGCATTTAAAGCTCATCAGGAGAGTACATTCAAGGATCAACCACAATTGTTATCCTTCATTTATCAAAAGGTCGAGGAAAATGGCGAAACCCCAATGGGTATTCATTGTCCATCAAGGAATAAGGTAGTCACACCTTAATAAAGAGTCTAATGACTTAGTTTCACACGACTTGTTCAAAGCAAAAAAAAAAGAAAAGAGATGATAAAGAAGAAAAAGAAAGCAAAACAAAAGAAAGAATATGATGTTGCAAATCAAAGAATAAGGTCGTGTGATCATATACCATTAATGAAAGAGGTGAATGACTACCATGTCCAAAAAGAAGATACCTCGTTGATTCTCCAATTATTGTAAACTCCCTGTAAAGGATAGGTGCTCGTATTGAGTTGATTGAACGTAGGAATGGAGAACATCACGGAGAATGGGTGGGCACCAAATATTTTGAGCCTAAAAATCCTTTTTTTTCTAAACCGTGAACCAGGCCACGTTACAACCCTTGAAAGTCCTAATTGAAGCATGGGTTAATTTGAAAGCTAAACTGTAACGAGAGTACGGTATCCTGACTCCTAGGAGGCTTGCTAAAATTTTGAGTTGGTATCACTCCATCTTTTTGATTTCTTTGAACAAAATTCGATGTTTTGACATCTTTTCAATAAATGTTTTTAATTTCAAGACAAGCATAGGATTTGCATTAGAATTATCATTCATAGAATAAAACATTCTTTGCATATGAATAAGTGATTAAACATCAAGTAAGCTTGCACAATGAGCATCAGATGAAAAACTTGATTATCCCGAGAGACAAATTTCTTCAGGGATGTGTTGAAGATTAAACCATTCTTTTTAAAGAGTGTTCCTAACCTGGGGCATGCTTTCTTTTGACTCTATTGAGTATAAGAAGACTAGTTTGAAGATTGATTTGAAACATATTGTATGCAAGTTTCTGATTGCCTGAAAGTTTCTGTTGAGCTATGGCATGTCACTTTCAGTTGTTCCCAAGGGGTAGGTTGCTTAAAGTATCTGTTTGAACGCAAAGCAGATCATGCTGAGAAGTATAATTATGTGTTATCTTGCATTCTAGATATAAGACAATTGCCCTGATGAGGTTTGGTCTTCAAAATCTGTGAGTCTCTTTTGAGAAGAATTGGATTATCAAAACCCCGCGAAGCAGGGGCAGTATCCCTATGATGATACTTTTTTTGAGAATAATTATCTCAATGTTTGAATGCCCTGAAGGGTGAAGTAACATGTTGATGCTCTGTGGGTTGAGTTATGATTAAACCGGGGCAGTTACGTCGAGATTCTGATAATCTCTCAAAGTGATGACCAATCCAGTGAAGTTATGTCGAGATTCATAAATCTCTCAAGTGTTGATTAATCTGGGGCATTCAAGTCGGGATTATATCCCTCAAAGTTCAATCAAACTGGGGCAGTTATGTGAAGGTTGACTAATCCCTCCGAGAGTTTGTTGTTCAAAGGAGAATCTTTTCAAAATCCGAAGATGCAGGGGCAAGTTGTCTCTCTATAATTCTCTCTGTGCTTGGAGACATTGTTGTGACTTGCAACTTGCAGGTACATGATGAGTTATCAGTATGAGGTCCTTTTTCCCCAATGAAGAGTACACCTCGATCCAGGTTCATCCTCTGTGAAGCCAATTCTCGAGCAGAATTCATTTCCAGAAAGTCCTGATGGACTATTTTTGTTACCGGTGATTCGTGCTTTGACATGTTGATATTGTCGTACTCCCCAGCATAAACCTTGATGTTGTTTGAGGCTTATCCCCAGTGAGGTTGATTCTCAAGCAGAATTCATCGTCAGAAGGATCTGATGGGTTGATTAGTTCCCCAATGATATATATTTCGACATATCGACATTATCATAATCCCCAGTGCAAGTGATGGGTACCAATCTCAGGTAAATCCCCGGTGAGGTCATTGATACCTATTCCAGGATAAATTCCCCAATGAATGTCCATCGAATTCTCAAGTCATCCCCAATGGAAGGTTCTAGCCTTTATTCTCAGTGGAGATGGTGTTTTGAACCGTTGACTTAGGGTTGATACCCCCAATGAGTATGCTTGACAGATGGATTGTTATCATATTCTCCAGTGAACAGTGCCTTGTCACATCAAAGTTTACATTGTGAATTGCGCCCCGGCCAATTGATTATATTCCCCGGTGTAAGTCGCACTCTTCCATGTGAAGTTATTCTGAACATCTCCGAGAGTTTTGTTCTCAGATCAACCATGTTGGGACAAGAATATTTGTTTCCCCCAGTGGATGTGGATATCTGAATGTATTCCCCAGTGGAGCTTTCTATCCAAATCAGATTTCTCTTCTCCAGTGAAGATTAATCGTTCATCTATGCCGGTATTTCTAGACCGATGTGCATTCCTTAGTCAAAGTCTCCCCAGTGTGGTCTTGCTATTGAGATCCTTATTCTTGGAGACAAAAGTTGTTATGTTCTCCCCGTTGGATTCTTGGTTTAAAAGCTTCATATCCCCACAAGTGGATTGATTCTCCGATGAAGTCTAATGCTATTTGACTTATTCAAGATGCTAATGGTTGTTCGCAGATGTTTGCGAGTTTCCCCATGAAGTTGTGCTCCCCAACGGAGCTTCTTTCGAAATTCCCCATGAAGTCTCCAAATTCCCCAGTGAAAGTACGAGAATTCTCCAGAGAAGTTTTCTGTATCCTCAGTGAAGAATATTGACTCTCTCCCCAGGAAGACAGGTATTGGTTTGAAGTCCAAGTTGATTCTCCCTAAGTGAAGAACGCTTCCCATATTGGAACTGCAATTTATTTTTGCAAGTGTGCTCCAAAATCCACTTCCCAATGGAACCTCTCTCTTGGATGTTGATGACTTCTCAATAGCTGATCATTATTGTTACTTCTCATTTAACCATTCAAGCATGCATTCATTACATTGCATCTACCTTAAACGCATAGCATTCCGTTGGTTGGGAGCATTACGCCATAAAAGTTCAAACATGCATATTAAGTGTTTGCCAATTATGTATATCCAGAAGAAATAAACAACCTCTATGTGGTTCACCCTCAAGATTTTCTCAACGGATCTCTGTTTCCCTAATTGTCACTTCAAATTGAGTGTCTTATGGGAACACATTCTCCCTCCAGTGGAGTCTTCTGTGACTTTCTTTATCTTAGTCATGTCGGGTCGTGTTACCCTTTCCCCAGCAAGTCGTAGACTTTCCTTGCGTAGCAAGCCTTCGGTTACGTTACTCGTATTTGTATCGCCGTTAGAGTGCGAGTAAGAGTTGGTGTACAGCCTTTCTTACTTTTCAAGTATTTGAGTATCCATACTTAGTGTGTGGTAATTCAGATAATTGTCACTCTTGAAGAATTATACCCCGCCTTTGGCCTGAGGGATATTATAGTTCTTGTGCTTTTGCAAGTACCTTTTTTAAAATCCAACTTGTTTTGGAGAATTTTGTTAGAGTCTGTTTCAGTCGGTCTCTTTCTCATACCTAAGTTCTGCGTCGGTCAGTTCTTTTCTTCCCAGTTTACCCGTTGGTTGGGCATTCTTTCTGTTAGCTTGGCTAACATTGTTTGCTAGAGTCCCTTTAGTTGGTCTCCTTTCATGTAAATTTGCTTTCGATCTATGATTTGATCATTCTATATACCTTCTCCTTAGTGAGTCCATCATTGATTATCTTCTTGGTTTACCTGTATCTTAGATCGGGTATTCTTTCCGTTAGCTTAGCTAACATAGAGATCTGTTTTGATCAGTCTCTTCTTTTTTGGGTTACCTGTATCTTAGATCGGGTATCTCCTTCCGTTAGCTTAGCTAACACTGCAATTTAAAGGTTTCGTTTAGATCGATTCCTTTTGGTCGGTTTACCTGTATCTTAGATCGGGTTTTCCATCCGTTAGCTTAGCTAACGTTGCAGTCTAGAGTTCTGTTTTGATCGGTCTCTTCTTTTTGGGTTACCTGTATCTCCGATCAGGTATCGCCCTCCGTTAGCTTAGCTAACACTGCAATTTAAAGGTTTCGTTTGGATCGATTCCTTCCTTTTGGTCGGTTTACCTGTATCTTAGATCGGGTTTCCCATCTGTTAGCTTAGCTAACGTTGCAGTTTAGAGCTCTGTTTTGATCAGTCTCTCCTTTCTGGTTTACCTGTATCTTTGATCAGGTAGTTCCTTTCGTTAGCTTAGCTAACATTGCAATTCAGAGGTCTTGTTTGGATCAATTCCTTTTTGGTTGGCACCTGCACCTTAGGTCAGATATTCCTTCCGTTAGCTTAGCTAACATTGCAATTTAGAGCCCTTTAGTGCCTCTTCAAAATCCAGTTGTTTGGTATCGTTGGTCGGACAAGTGCGTCCTTCCTTTTAAGAGCCCTTTAGTGCCTCTTTGAAATCCAACTGTCTGGTATCCTCGGTCGGACAAGTGCGTCCTTCCTTTTAGAGCCCCTTAGCGCCTCTTCAAAATCCAGTTGTCTGGTATCTTCGGTTGGACAAGTGCGTCCTTCCTTTTAGAGCCCTTTAGTGCCTCTTTGAAAACTAGTGGTCAGTGAGTCGCTCTTTCATGGGTGTCTTCTGTATCATCCCTAGAGGGTCGTTTCAATACAGTTGTTCTCGTGAGCGGAATGCCCGAGTTCGCGTGTATAAGTTTTCCCTCTTTGTATCTCTCTGTATC
Source organism: Vicia sativa (assembly GCA_021764765.1). Taxonomy (NCBI): domain Eukaryota; kingdom Viridiplantae; phylum Streptophyta; class Magnoliopsida; order Fabales; family Fabaceae; genus Vicia; species Vicia sativa. The sequence goes on along the minus strand of CM038793.1, from coordinate 286,991,698 downwards.
ATTCTTGAGGGGTTGTTTCAATATAAATATTCTCGTGAGCGGAATGCCCGAGTTCATTCGTATGAGGTTGTCTCCTTTATTTCTAATCCTCACTGAGTCGCCCTTTCATGGTGTCCTCTCTTCATCATCTCTGGTGAATCACTTCAATACAATTGTTCTCGTGAGCGGAATGCCCGAGTTCATTAGTATAAGTGTGCACTCCTTCATGTTTTTCTAGTGTATATGTTCAAACAGAAAATCCTAAAAATATAACAATGTTCGCTCGCATTCAGAGCGCGAATTTTACGGTTCATTTAAGTATTCAATCATCTTCTACCCTGTTGGTTCGAAAGGCTTGCGTCAATCTCACCCTCTGGTTGAAGAAGATTGAATAGGGGCAGCTGTTGCACCCCAAAATTCGCCCTCTTCATTTTGTTAATAAATAATTGGCTAACACTTAATTAGTAGGTGCATTGCATACATATCATTCATGCATTGATCATGGGTTCGAGGTTTTCTAAATCGTATGAATTTGTACAATTCTGAAGAAGAGGTTTGGTTCTCAAAAGTTGAATATTTAAGGTTCTGTCGATTCGAGCGCCATTTCAATACGCAAGCGTGTCCAGAAGCTTCTGATTATTATCTCGCGAGTTTTGGTATTTTGATCGTCTATCAGGTGGATATTGATTACAGTTTCGAGTTACAGTGTGTTGTGGTCGAATACTTGAGCCCAAATTGATTCTATGGTATTCTGTAAGTGGTGAAGTGTTAGTATACGACTTATCGATCCGCGCGACTCATTAGAAAATCAAGAACGGGCGGATAAAATAATATTTGAGCGCGTGTATCAGAAAGTCAACAAAAGTCAAAGTTTGACTGAGTGGAGTTTTTGGTCAAAATTACGGTCAAAAGTCGACATTTGAGAAAATGCAATCATTTGCTGAGAAAAATCAGAAGAATCGGGTGAAAACGAGGTTTCTTGCATTTTAAGTAATCTTGCACTTAGAAAATTTTTCTAAGTTTTAAGTACTTTGTGTTCATGGAGCCATGTTGCCGCATCCGTATCTTGCCCGTCTGTGGTCAGAAATTTATGAATTGATAGTCGTTGGAAAGAGCGCATTTCGTACTCCGACTTTGTCCTTCTAAAGATTTTTCCAGAGATGCCCGGATTTCGAGTTATAAAGCTCCGAAATTTGAAGTTCATAACTTTTGAAGTTTTACACTTAGTAAAATTTTGAGTGTTTTTAACATGTTCAAGTGCTCGACTTCGGAGACAATTTACACGTGTTTCAAGGCGTCGATTCGAATTAAGTTCAACATCAAAGTTGTTCATTTAATGGCAATCTACAACTTTGCTGAAGAAATCGAATCCATTCGGGAAACGGATAAAAAATTACGGAGCTCGGAAGTTACGATTTATCATTTCTCAAAATTTCAACACTTAGAAAAAATTTGAAGTGTTTGTTTCTAGGCTTTTGCTGACAGCTTCAGGGTCGATTTCATCATAGTTCTTGGCTCCGAAACGAAAAATGCTCAACTGAGAAGTTGTTCATTTCACGGCAATCTGAAACTTTGCTGAAGGAGTCGAATTCATTCGGTACACGAATCGGAAGTTATAAATCTCGGAAAATAAGAACTCATTATGTTTGTTAAATTCGAGTATTTTTGTGCACACGTTCAGGGCTGTTTTCGTCAATGATTCTGTCGCCGCACGAAGAAATTCCAAACACAAAAGTTTGAGTTCGTAATTCCTTCTACAAGTTTCGTTTAGAAACTTTTTCGTTTCGGACGTCGGAGCTGGGAGATACGGGACGCCGTAGTTTGCAACATGAAGTTGTTAAAATGCAAGACAGCATGCAATTTTTTGCCATGGTCAAGACGCATTTCATCGAACAGTTGGCATACGCACGTTTGGAGCTGTTTTCTCGTTGATCCGATCGCCGCATGGAAAAACTCCGAACACAAAAGATGAAGTTTGTCGTGTTCTCTACAAGTTATGTTTAGAAACTTTTTCGTTTCGGACGTCGGAGCTGGGAGATACGGAGCGCCGTAAGTGGTGACTTGAAGCTGGTAAATTGCCGCAAGACATGCACCGAACTTGCCCAGCCAGGCATTTTATCGAACACTTGCGTTGCAGTTTTCAAACACTTTTTTTCCGTGAATTAGGCTTCGTTCGAATTTTCGTCGAACTACAAAGTTGTTATATTACACGCACTCTTTCCAACGGTACCGGATTTTTATCATTTGATCGAGTATTGAGAGAATTACGGATCTTTAAAGTGGTGTACATGGGTTAATTTAAAACTTGAGACTTAGAGAAATGTTTCAAACATGCAGTCAGTTTGTGTCGGCATGACTTCGAAGCTAATTATGGCGAGCTTGTGATCATTTTTTTGTCAGGCACTTAACATCAAAGTTACTCTGCTACATTTCTTCTTTCCAACGACACCGAGTTTGCGCCATTCGGCCGAGTATTGAAAGAGTTATAAGACCTCAAAGTTGTGAAAAAACACATTCGGTAAACTTTTGCCGTCATCGCCGTTATTTTGTAAATTATGATTTCTAAACTTTAGGGTCATTTTTGAGCTTGCTACGGACGTCGAATCGAGAAATTTCGAACACGAGAGTTGTTCATCCACATGTCCTCTCTAATATTGGTGTTAAGATCTTATCACGATGGAGCTTGTATGCCGAGATAAAATGCCGCGAAGGGAGTATACGACGACGGATTTGGTTTTTGCTTTAACATGCATAGAAGGAAGTTGTGACAGCAAAATATTCATTATTCTCTCATCATAACAACACTCCACTGGCCATCCATATTCACCATTTTTTTACCAACCTGTGACTATCTTTCTTTTCTCTAACAAACAGAATACAAACATAAACTCAACACCATTTTTATCATCACGGTAACCAACTCCACCATTCTTCATTCATCTCTCTAAACAACTTCCATTCATCACCATTTTTTGTTATTATTCTTTTTCTCCCAAAACTAACAGCAACCTTCCCTAACTAACCGAAATTCTGGAATTCTTTCTCTCTTCATCTCTTCCACATAACCTTCATCATAACTAATCCTCTTCTTCTTTCTTTCAATAACCATAACAAACTGACAGAATCAGTTATAACAACATTTCTCATCGTTTCCGCGCCATTGCCAACGATCTCACCATATTCATTCTTCTTCACAACCATAACAGAACGGATCTCATAACAAACTCCATTTTTCTTCTTTGTTTTCCTTTTTCTTCTCTCATCTCCACCATAACAAACGGAAAAACTCAAAGAAAAGCCATGGCAATCGAGAAAGCTCCATACACCAACCTGCAGTGACCTTCGCTCTCTCTCTCATCGGGATCGGAAGCCATAACTTCACTACTCGCTATAGGAATTTACTTCTTTCTATCTCCGCCGTCGGTGAATCAGTTTCTTGCACCGTTGTTTGTCAGATTCTACTATCTCGTCTACAGTCCGCCATAAGTTCGCGCTCGTCATCTTTTCCTCTGCAACACGCGTTTACTTCGCGTCAAGATTCGCTCGGCAAGTGGTATCCTCGTTACTTTTATCGGTTGTCCATGAACTCGAAATTACGGTGAGGTTCCGATCAACAGCATTATTATCAGAACTTGCGAGGAATTGTGGATTTCTCTCTCGTCATTTTTCAAGGTCTGCAACAGATTTCCGGTGCATAACGTTGAAGTATTCCGAAGATCCGCTTTGTTCGTAGCTTCCAGCAAGTAAGTTACTTCGAAACTTTTGCGTTGCTTACGATTTTCTTCATGATTAGAGTCTTGTAATCGGCGAGTAATACTTTATCTCCAGCTATGTGTGGCTTTAAGAGCATAATTTGTAGATTTTCCGTTTTATGCGTTAATCTTCGCGTCAAGATCTCGTGGCGTTAGAGTCGGATTTACGGAGATTCGAGATTAGATTCGTGATTAGCATGAAATTCCGATCAAGGTTGGCACCCTTATTTTCTGCTGCGTTTGGCTTTGACCGTCGACGACGTTAACGGCTACCGGAGAAGAAGGCGATCCCGGCGACTGTTTTTTCCGGTCATTCATCCCTAGCCGTGGTTGCTTCTTACTGGTTCATGGTGTATTTCTTACTAACCAGACAGAGATTGACACGTGTCATGTAATTTTTATTTAATAAAAATAAAAAAATAAAAAAATCTGACTTAAGTTATTATTTTGACCAATTGATAATGTATGTTAGCACATAGATGTAATGTGACATTATTTAAATTATCTTAATAAAAATTCTGATTTTTTTTGTTTTAGACGAAACTGGACTATAAATAAAAAATGTAGAAAATGGACTTAGCAAAAAAAAACTGAATAGGCTTAGTGATATTCAGACTGGACCTTAACTTCTACTATCTCATACCCCCAGCATTTCATGCCCAGGCACCATTAATAACATGATTTAGTTCATTTAGAATTTCTGTTTTACACCCCCCCTGCTTCCATGTACATAATACTAACATCTAATCAATTTTGATTTCGATTTCGATTTAGCTTTCGTTTTCGATTGTTTCGAATTATAAAAAATACATGGGAAATAGTTTCTGACATTTTTAGATATTAGAACATTTTTTGACATTTTTTAAATATTTTTGCAATTAATTCTAATTCATTTTTAAATAATACATTTAGATGTTTTATATAATTGACTTAGGAGTATAATGTCATTTTTTTAGAAACTCTAAGATATTTCTTATACCATCTAATTATAATTGGAAGTGTATGTTGCCTTAGTGTTGTAAGTAAAATTTCAAATTTATTTTTGATATTCCGATTTCATTGTAAATAATCATTTTTTTTGCGTTTTATGCTTTATTTAAAAGCCGCATTGCTATTTTTGACATTCTGTTTTGTATGCGAGGTACGCGGAGCGTTATACCATTGATTGAGATTTATAAAATCCATTGATCTGATGTTACACACATGTGTGTGTATTCTGTATCTGTCTGTTTGGTTTTTACCATCTTTTGCAGGTTATCTGATTGATTTTGGATGTATAGAATCCACACCTGTCGCTCGTACACTTGTGTGTGCCCCCTTTCTGTCTGTATTATCTGGATATTTTATGCAGGTCTATTGGATATACGTCGAGTGTGTATAGACACACATTCTTGACCGTGCATCTACGCACATCCTTTATCAGACACGGATATTTTCTCGCAGTTTATTGGATATACGCCGAGTGTGTATAGACACATTCTTCGATTGTGCATATCTACGCACATCCTTTATCTGCATTGTCTGGATTATGATCTTGTACAGGTGTATTTGATTCAGATGTGTATGACACACATTCTGATCATACTTTTTGTGCCTCCGCACACTTCTCACCGGATTTTCTTATTGCGTGTCGTGACGTGAAGTTTTGAGTATTTTTATAGCTATGCTCTTGATTTAAATATCCGTCGGTATTTATTTTACTTTATTTACCGCATTTCTTTACCGCTTTTAGAGAGCATGAGAAGTAGGATTTTACCGCCTTGCCATGAGAAGTAGGAATAGAGATGTATGGGGGCTTCGTGGTTGGAGCATGTTCAGAACCCTCCGGTTTATTTAAAGACCCGTTTAGGGCATTCGGTTTGCTAATTGTGTTTGGTTTGTTTTAAATCCTCCATCGCATAGGGAGGTAATTTCGATAGTGTTTACATTTGTGCTTGCATAGGTCGAGTGGTTAGGACGCCCGACGTGGTACCACTAAGCAAAGTCCCGCTTTATATTTTTCGTCATCGAGTCATTGATATATGGGCAAGCGGTAGGGTCAAGAACGAACCCCGCAGTTCTAGTCAGGTCACCAAAGACACCGAATCGTGTTGCTTCCTTTATCGAGTCAATAATAAAAGTGGCAAGAGTTCCCTATTCGACTCTCCACGCTCGGGTTCGCATTTATTGCGTAACTCGCATCATTTGATCTTCAACAGAATTGGATGTGTCGGCTCTGGTTGACTCACGGTATGCTCTCATCGCCGAGGCTATGGGACTTCCTCCTTTCCTGCGCTTGTGTGCCATTTGTTTTGGCATTGCATTGTTTTGTGCTTCACAAAGCACTTGTTTGTTTATCCCTTTGTCGCCTTCGACTCTACTTTAGTTAGTGATTCGAGATGGACATAGACTTAGGTTGTAAACATTTTCCCTCCTGTTTGTCATCTTCGACTCCATTCTAGCTGGTGATTCGAGATAGACATAGATCTAGGTGGTAAACCTTTGCATGTTCCTTTAGGATTCTCTCGACTCTACCTTAGTTAGTGATTCGAGTTAGACCTTAGGATGTAATCCATGCATGATGACATTAGGGATAACATTAGATAGTTTCCCTTGTCTGTTTTCCAATTTCTTTTGCATACTTGCATTTAATAAAACTAAAAATTGTTTTCTTTTTCTTTTTTGCAAATTAAAACACTTACTAATGGTTCAAACTCCTTTTCTAAGGTAAAAACAACCAACCAAATGCAAACTTTTTGCCTACGGGTTTTCTTTTGTTTTTAAATTATTTTCATAATTAAAAAACACATAACCCATCAAAACATGTGAGCCGAACTACGGCGCTCTGACTTTCCCATTGCACGAGGGAATACGTAGGCATCTTGTCACGGGGCTCGATCGAGCGAACTTTGTAAATACTTCCTTCTTTTCCCCGTGTTTTCTTTGTTTTTCTTTATTTTCCTTTTCTTTCACATGCATTTTATTTTAGCATACAATTATAGCAATTAAGCAGTAAATAGATTTAAACACACCCATTAGACAGAAAGTAGAAGTGGATACCGTAGAGTACTACGGGCGTGTGGGGTGCTAATACCTTCCCTTCGCGTAATAGATTCCCTTGCCCTATCTCTCGGTCGCAAGACCGTGCCTTATCCCTTTTAGGTTTTCGCGATGCGTTCACCTTTCTCTTTTTGCGAGATAAAAAACGTTCGATGGCGACTTCATTGATATAGTTATCGGATGATGTTCAGCCGGTTGTTTCACGTAGTTGCAAAGAAGAGTATAAAAACAACGTACAAGACCAATGCAGGGGGTCGGAATTTTTACCGAACAATTGCTTTCATGCTTTTCTTTATTCACATTTCCATTTCTCAGTTTTGCAATTTTATTTTATTTTCCATTTCCGCTTCTTAGTTTTAAGCATATAATATTTTTTTTCTCACAATAATTTCTACACTGGAAAATGTTGTGTACTTTCTGCTGATCTAACCTTACATTAGATCTAGTGCTTTTTATTTTTTGTCTTATTTTTCTTTTGATTCAAGAGTTTCAAGAGTAGATCCAACCAGCCTGTGGTGGAGTACTCTGCATTTTTAAAGAACGAGATTAATTGCAATATTCTTATTTCAGGTTCCTAAATATTTATTAGCTTTAATTTATTTGCATGCCAGTTATTTGTATGTTTCTGGATATGCCTAAATATATGAAATATTGTTGTTTATGCATGATTGAGTTAACAGATATGTCTAGCTAAACCGATTAGATATCGGTATGTAAATTAATCAAACCAAAGGAATCCGAAATAAACGGCCTAATATTATTTTGTTAAAAATACTCTTTCTGACTTTGGTATCCAAATTAATTTATTAAAAGGTTTAGAAACCAACAGAGTGAAAGTTTGAGGTTAAATAAACTGGACTAAGGTTAGAAACCAACAGAGCGAGAGTTTGAGGTTTAAAACCGGATAGTGGATACTAGGTATTAATTTTAAAGACTGCGAAAGCGTTTTAAAACTTATTAAACCTTATTTATTTTCAAAAAGTATTTTTGAGTTCAGCAGGATAGCGAGAGCATACGTTAGAATTTAAACATATAATTTGATTCAATAGAGCGAGAATTTGAGATAGGATTTTTAGATAAGTATTGTTTGTTGAAAAGGAATTTTTTACCAACTTGAGAAACAAGCCAGTGGAAATTCGGATCCCCTAAGTTATACGAATTACATAATGATATTCGTTTAATTAATATTTTTCTTTAATCATCATCCAAAAGAATTATTGGCCTTAGGTATAAACAGTAACTTAGGATAACAGTAGATCCATTTATAGCCCCTGTGGATTCGATATCTTTTAAAACTACCCGATAGGACTGTGCACTTGCAGTCTCCCGATTAATAGACGATAAAGTCGCAATCAAGTTTTTGGCGCCGTTGTTGGGGACTATTTAAGTCGATATTGTAACTCTAGTGTTACACCGTATAGACTAAGGCACTGTTACTTTGTTTACTATGTATCACCCAAATTTTCTCTACACCCATTATCATTAGTTTGAGGAATCACAAGAATCCCACAAATCCGACCTCGAAATACTGATGGATGATTTCAATGCTTCACAAACTCACTCTTACCCAAATTACCTCCACAACTACCAATCACAAACATTTTTAGGAGTCACAAGAATACCAAAGATCCAATCTCAAAACATTATTGGATGATTACAATGCGACACTAACTTATCCTCAACCGAATCTCTTCTACAATCATCACGCCCACTATTTTGAGGAGTCGCACAAACCCCAAAATTCCACTCTCGCCGCATTAATGGAAGAAATGACTGCGACACAACATCGCGCTAGGCTAGAAACTATGAAGATGGAGCGCTTTGTGGAAACATAAAATGCAATGCAGATTCACTTCGAGGAACCGCACGAATCCTATAATTCCATCCTCGAAACATCAATGGAGGATTTTGAAGCGACGATAACTCACTCTAGGATAGAATCTATGATAGAGCACTATATAGAGACACAAACTATCCAAAATGAGGAGGTAAGAAAACAGAGTCTTCAAAATAATGAAACCCTCAGGCAATTAACCATTGTGGTTGAGTCCCTCGCGACTCACAGCATGGCCCTAGAGACTCAAATTTCCAAACTTGAACAAAACCCTCTAGGACCCTTCCTTGAGGAGCATGTGGATGTTGAAATAACCATTAGTAAAAAACAAATCGAAAATACTAAAGAGAGTGATAATGATGTTGAGGAGAGTGATGTTGAGGAGAGTTTTGACGAAAAAAGAGTAGAGATTGAGAAAAATCCACCTAGACCATTCGAAAGGAAGGTTGTAGAAGTCGTAGAGAAAGAAACACCTACCGTTATTCCAAGTCACTACATCCAACTAATTCCTCCCCCGAAACGTTGTATGGAAGCTCAGGCAGACCTCCAATCTAAAACTTATGTTAAGGTATCGAAAAGTATCCACACCAATGCATCATTGTTTGAAGTATTTCCTAAAAAGAGAAAATTAGAGGGCCATGAAATTAGGGATATAATTACTGTTAAGAGGGTAAGGTTAACCCTTACGGTGGTGGATGAAATAACTAAGCCCAAACTCAAAAAGCGGATACTTAAGATAGATCCAGAACCACCACCACAAGTCCAAAAGAATGAACCACCCCACAGAAGAAAGAAAAGAAAGGGTGAGGGATATGTGAAATGACTTGAGAAGTGGCCATGGAAAATCAGCGAGGAGTCATTCTCGAGAGGACCACCATGAAAGTTTACCCTCCTGAACTGTCGAGCTTATGACCTTAAGCAAGCGCTTTGTGGGAGGCAACCCAAGAGTTTTTTGATTTCATTCTTATTCTTATTGTCACATTTCTATTTTATGTTAATTCTTAAAATTTTACTCGATTATCGGGTGCACCTCTTATACTGATACGTTGGTACTACTTCTACGTAATACCGATAATTATACTCAATTTTATCTCAATTAAATAATTTGCAGTTATAATTGAGTATTTTAATTATCGTTATTTTCCGCCTTCTATCAGTATATTGAATTAATATCTCCCAACATTTATCATACCAATTATAATGCATGTTGACTATTATATGTACTAGTATTATATATATATCCTATGGTTTAAATTTCAAACTATCTATAATATATGTGTATATATACATGTATGTATACATATGGGACATAATCTGAAAAACTTATTTTCGATCCAATTATACTAGTTGATATGGTCAAAATTCTTGTCTAATTACACACACTTGCCATTTGAATTTTGTCTTTGTTTTGCCCCTGCTCTCTCTGCTTCTGTAATGCAAAATCATAACTATTCCCGAAAGATTCCTCCATTGTTTAAGATTTCTGTTAGTGAAACACACGCCTTCATAATTAGCATTCCGTCCTTTGAGACGCACGCCTTAAACATTGCATGTTGTCGTTCTCACGCCTTGTCCCCACTTGAGACGGTCGTCTCAGCCTTCGAGGCCCCCGCCTCATGCTTTTCGTGTCTGTCTCCTTGTCCTGTCTTCCTATCTCCTTTCCTCCTTGCGATTCCCATGCATCTTTCGTCCGTTTCACACCCCTTCACTACCCACTATAACTCTCATTCAACCCCTTCATTATTATTCCTTTAACCAAAATATTCCCTCACCATTTCACACAAATAATTAACAAAAACTTTTATTCCCCATAATTCCACAAACCAATATAAATATCCACCTTTATTTCTTTTCTTCCATAACCTTTCCATCTACATCTCACATATTTTCTCTCCACTACTTCATATTTCCACCATTTTTATTTTTCACTCTTATCTCACCATGCCTCCACGAAACTCTAACCGTCAAGTGAGACCGGAATGACCACCACCCGATTTATCCACCGTGGTGTTCCGTGAGAATGACGAAGGACAACAGCGCACCAAATATCTTAAGTTCTATGCACGCTCAGTTGTTCCCACAAAATATGTGGACGCTGACTGTTTAGTAACTTTGGGTTTAAATGACAGCATAATCTTCTTGCTCACCAATACAGGTCTGCTACATCTCTGCACTCACCCGTTTCCCACTTTTGAACCTCTAGTTTTGGAGTTCCTAAGTTCTTTTCCTACACCACTCCTCTCGACGATCCTTTTACGGTAGGAAATGTCACTTTCCGCATGTTTAATAGCGAGTTCAATCTCGATCAAGAGAGAGTGGCCGAACTCCTTCGTTTCTCACAAGGGCCAAACGTCTACTACAAAACCTTCGATGAAGAAGGGGAGGTACCTTGGGATTACATCGGTTTCTCATTCTGGGAAGATATCACCGGTCACGCAACGGAAAGTTGGAGAGACCTATACGCCTCTCACATCCAAAATCCAGCTTTGAGTTACTTCCATCGCATTCTTGCAAACACTATTTTTGGGAGAACCAATAATCACAAGGTCAACAAAAATGAAATGTTTTTCATCTTCTGCGCACTAAATGGCAGCCCAGTGAATGTTGCCCCTTTCTTGCTTAACCACTTCCAAACATGCGTCAATGCGGCCGGTGCAAATCCTTTCATTTTTGGCGGTATAATCACCTCACTAGCCTATTCTCTAGGTTTGGCCGGTGAACTCCTATCTATTGGTCATTTTATGATGTCGGCCCAACTTTTTGATATCACATATTGTATTGATTCCCACTTGGTCTCTCCAAGGCAAGGTGGGCGAGGCTTTACCTTGATGATTAATAAACGTTTGGTCCCACATGTAATTCTTCCCCACTGAATTGAATTGATGTACGTAATAATAAAATTGGCATTTTGATCATGATGTGCTGCCCACAACCTCCACCGAAATTCCTCAACTCCGCCACCGCCCGAAAAATTTTCCACCACCCGCCACTCTTGACGCGATGTATGCTGCTATCTTACGACAGATCGCGTTTCCAAGCAATGGAACAAAATCAATCGAAACATTGCCGATTCGAGAGTTACAGAAGATCAACGAGAATATGCCATTCAAACTAGTCGTAACTTCAATCTCTTTCAAATCGTATGCGGATGCTTTACATCTTAATGATTTCGATTCGATAGGCGCGGTGGCTACGAACTAGAGGACGAGCGAGCACACCATCATCCCGACGAGGAGTAGCTACCTTTTGTACCGATCTTCCGATATTTTTCTCATTGGGGACAATGCTCATTTCATGTCTAGGAGTCGAATATATTTTTCCGCATTATTATCACTTTCCTTTTCATTTTATTTCCTTTATTGTAAAATTTCAATTCAATAAAAGCATGTTTATACAACTTTAATTCTCTTATGCAAAATTTTCATGTTTATTCAATTCCTCCACTTTCTTGGGCCATAACAAAATTTCAAACGATATCTCGACGCACTCAAAGAGTATAAAGGTTGTTTATTTTTAAAGATAAGAACTTGAGTGTGATTGAAATAAAATCTTTACCGTCCTAACACTCTAGAACTCTAAGACGCTAGATCGGTTTAAGTACCTATTATACCTTAAGACTTAGTTTTAAAGTAGCCCTGAGTAGTTTAAATAAGCAGTCGACACCGTCTTAAACAGCAAACTACGTGGAGAATCGATGAATATAAGTGATTGATCAAAGATTTTTAAGAGAAAATTGTAGGAAATACAATAACTAAGTTAGATGGTCCTCACCAGATCATTTATCCTAACAGTTGCGGACACTAAATTTTTTCAAACAATCCATTATGAATAGGTTCAGTGGTTCCTGGTGCTGAGCTTGGTAGGGTGTCGCACCCCAAAATTTCCCCTCCGTTTCATCCCATCATTTTCAAAAAAAAATAAAATATCTGTTGATTATGATTTTAGAGGAATTCTTGCTGAGAATGTTTCATGGAAAAGTTGTAACCAATTCATTTTATATTCCGGAAGTTTCGAACGACTTCGAATTTTTTCTCGCGCAAAGGAGTTGTTTGGAATCATTGGACAGAAAAAGGATCATTAATTTTAGAACTTAAATTCAAAAACAATTATTTGGGAATTTAAGTTTTAAAGAAATCTTTCTTTTTTCTTATTCGGTGAATGAAAATACTGTTTTTGCTGAGTAAATTCACTAGCTAGAGGTAATTAGTGGATACTTCAAGAAAAGTGCAAGAAGTGGAATTTCAGGATACAGTGTGAAGAAAGAGGAAAAAATTGTTTCTTCAAAGTTTCTTCAAAATTCGGTTACAATGTCGGATCGTGAAGTTACAAAAAAGATACAAAAACGGGGAAGCAGTACTAAGAATTCCGTTCATAACCAGAAGGAATCGGAATTGTATTTTTGAATTTGAATATTTTTTATATATCAAATTGATATTATGAAATATTTATGTTTAGAATACAAATTTCGAAGAGGAATTGGAATTAATTTGAATTTAGATTCGTTATTACGAATTTTCTAGTTTTGTTTTACAAATACAAAAGTCCTAATTCTATCCTAATTCTATCCTAATTCTACAATATTGCTACAATATTCTAAGGCCTATTTTTGGTTTGAGCGAGCTATTTGGCTTCCTCCGAATTTCTTCATAGAGCATTCTCCTTTCATGCTGTCCGCTTGTCATCCGAAACAACAAAAGAAATGCAATCAATAGCAATAGATTAAATTGCGGTGAAAACCAAAGGAATCATATTTTCGGGCTCATCATGAGGGTAGTGTTGAGGAATCGTTAAAGGTCAATTGTTTCAAAAGCCTCGAACCAAGTTCCTTCATCGCCATTATTTCCTTTGCAAATCACAACAACTTTCGTTGTTGGTTCACAAAGGAGGTATAGAGAAGGAAATCATAGAGCATCATTTTTCCAAAAGAAAAGCCCAATAGTGTCAAAAGATTGATTCACCAAAGAAAAAAAGCAGGCATACATAGAAAAGAAAGATGCCAAATTCAAATCCCAAATGACAGAGAAGTATAATGAAAGAAGAAATTGAGTTTAATAACAAGGTGACAGAAGTGATCCCAATGCAAAGACCAAGGCAAAGTCTTCTTAATGATGGAAAAGCATGGTATTCAAAAGATCAAGCATAGTATCTTACAAGAATACACCGTAATGGAAATAGGTGTATATTTGTTCAAAAGTATAGCGAAGAAAGAGATATCACCAACAAGGTTGAAGCCAAGAACAGACCAAAGCAAAGACTCGGGACCAAGACCAAATGGGTATCCGCTCCACAACTAAAAGGGACCCAAGAAAATCAAGAGGCATCTGTTCTTATAAAAATACCGATTAAATATACCGAAAGGGAGAGGAATCGGGTCTTAAAAAAAAAGAAAACACAGAGAAACCAAAAAAAAAATCCAACAGTAGCATCGCCTACCAACCCTATTCCAAACACAGAACACAAGCAACAAAGCAACAAAGCAACACGTAACACAAGCAACCCTAACCACTCATCATTTTCCAAAACACTACCCTTCAGAAAATAGTTTCAGAAATCTTTTTCTGATACTAAGAAAGAAGAAGAAGAAATTGAAAAGATCTCACCCGGAACCCATTGAAACTCGATCAAGTTCACATCGTTCTAGGGTTTCCAAACCCTTCAAGTTTCCAAACGGTAGCAATCATCATATAATCGAAATCAAACCATCGAGATCAAAGCAAACATTAAGAATCATAAATCAACATGCAAAGGAGTGAGAGGAGAGAAGCGAGAAATCGCGGTGAGGAGAGAGGTCGCGATCGGCGACGGAGAGGAGAAGAGAACGGTCACGGTGAGAGGAGATGAGAGGTCGCGATCGGCGGAGAGAAAGATCGCGAGGAAACGGTGAGAGGCGCTAGATTTTCGGGTTTCGTGGAAACCATCGAGAGAGAAAAAACGTGATGAGAGAAGAGAGTTTGAGTTTTGTTCTTTCTTTTCTTAGATCACATTTACTTTTTATTTTATTTTATATATACATATACTAATTATTATTATTATTTCTTTTACTAACTATTTTCTTTACTAATTATTACTGTTTATTTTAATTATTTATCATATTATTACTAGTATTATTATTAATTTTATTATTTATAATCATTACTATTATTGTATAACTACTATTATTATTATAACATTATTATTATTAACACTATATTATTATTACTATTATTATATTACTAACCACTAATCCTATTATTATTATTATTACTGTTAAGTTATCAGTAAGCTATCCCTATAATTTATATTATTATTAATCATATTACCAATACTTATTATTATTATTTTATTTATCATTATTATTAGTATTATTATTATTATATGTATATTATTACTAACATCACTTTTGTTACATTATTATTATTACTACTATTATTTATCATTACTACAAATATTATTAGTATCACTACTATTATATTATTTTTATTTTTATTTCCTTATTCTTTTATTTTAAGCTGTCAACAACCATTATTATTATTATTTACTACTATTAGTAACAAAGTTTATTTTTCCTAACCTATAAGTATTATTATCATCCATAAACTCATAAAATATTTAGTAACATCCAAAAAGTGTCAAAAATGCTATTAATATTAGGAAGGTTTTATTATTAGGAATTTTTAGCATTTTCTTTTTTCTATTTTATTCCCCATTTGTAAATTTGTACCCCCACTCCCCATCGGTTGTAATAGTTAGTAAGTACTTGTATTGCTTTATTATTTATTTATTATTCGCAAAGCACAAACCAAAAACATTTTCTAAACTAATACTCGTGCGAGCCATCTTTCAAACCCTGAGTTGACAAAGCTTTGAAGCGTCACAACGGCCACACCTTTACGCACACACCACGCTTACTCTTGGGCTTACAATGAAACTTTAATTGATTAGTTAAACATTATTTAATTATCTAAGGAGGTTATTTAAAATTAATTAGTTTACCTAATTAATTTTATTTAAACTAATTACTTGATTAAGTTTTGTTTAATTAGTCGATTGAATTTATTTAGTGCATGCACCTACACAATAGATTGTTTAAGCCACCTTGTATGGGCTTTTAATTTATTTAATGCTTGTATACAATTGTGTGTTCTTTTTCCATTATCACACCTTAGGACCATATATTCAATTAACCATAACTCGCATTGCAAAAAACACTTTCATAATAAGTTTCAAACCTCGATCCAACGTCGAGTGCATTTTCGAAACCTTTTTCATAATAAAGTACAAGTTTTTTTAGTCGTTAAACGCTAGACTAATTGCTAAAAAAAAAACTTGTCCCTCAAACAAACTTTAGTCTTTTAGTCGTTGGACGCTAGACCTGTGGCTTAAAGACTCCTAAATAACGTGCACTCGTTTCACTTCACTTTTTCTCAAGAAAACCTTTTGGGTGATAGACGACTTGTGCGAACTTTCGTTCCTCGGGTTTCTAGTATTTGAATCGTGAGACGCTAGCCTCGTTGTTCGGTACTTTTTCATCCACATAAAAAACAATTCAACCCATTCAAATTCTTTTATCGCTCATACGCGATCATAAAAAACTCTTTTCGGATAAAGAGAGTGTAATAGTCGTTTCAAATACGAACGAGGACTTAAGCTTTTCAAACAAACAAAACAAGTCCTAGTTCAAAGTATTTGAAATGTCTAGATGCACGATTTTTCTTATAAAATCAATACAACAAACTTAAAACCTTTTTAAGAGGAACTACAGAGTTTTGACTTTCCCATTGCACAAGGGAATATGTAGGCACACGGTTCCGAAACCGTGCCAAACTCAAAATAATAATAAACATTTCTTTTTCTTTTGGTATTCATAACTTAGCAATAAACACACACACAAACGCGTAGAATTAAATGGGTCCCATCGAGTACGATGGATGTAAGGGGTGCTAATACCTTCCCCTTACATAACCGACTCCCGATCCCACTTTTTTTGGTCACGTAGACCGCCTTATCCGCTTGTTTGGGGTTTTATCTATATTTTCCCGTTCTTTTTTAGAACAAATAAAATTAGGTGGCGATTTCACTAGTTTTCGAGAATTAAAAGATTTTTGAAAATCGAGTTGCTTCAGTTGGCGACTTCACTGGGGAAAATTTTAAAAGCGAGTTAACCCTAATTTAATTCTTCGCTTGTGTGTTTATTTATTGCTTTGATGTTTATTATTATTTCGTTATACTATCCTGTGATATATTCTGATATTTGGGCGTTTTGGTTATGATTCGTAGATAAGCCCAATACCCAGGCTTCTAGGAAACGTAAGTTTAGAGTGGTTGAGTAGCTTAGGTCCATTGGACATCCGTGTTCCTTGGATCGACGTGAAGACCACGACTTAGAGTTAGTCTTTTTAAGGGAGTTATTGCATCGTACAATAGTGCGGGATGATAATTCTTGGACAAAGGGCCTATAACTCTAAGTATTAGGATGTCCAAAATAAACCGACCGCTCAAAGGATCTTTTAGTATCCCTTTAAGAGCCGCTTCTTGGAGTATACTTTTGGAAGTATTATCCTCACGTAGTCCGATCGCGTGGTGATAATATTTCTAAAAAGGGGATCTGAGACTCCGAGAAGCATTTAGCATGAAAACACTAGAACCAACCTTATTTGGGGAATTGTTGGGTAGGCGTCGAAGCCATGTCCGACCATCCAGTGACCTTTTATGTGATTTACAGCTACACTTTCATTGGATATCATCATAATTCATTCACATTGCATTTTTGCATTAATTCATTCATTTTTCATCATATGTGTTGCCATTTTTCAGGTATCTTTAAAGGGCTCATTCGTGGAAACAATTGGATCACACATGGATTTAATCAAAAAGCATAACCCGCATCTCAAATTCAAGATCCCTGATACTCAAACACTGTTGAAGCTTAGAAGGAAGGTGAAATCATTCGGTTGAATAACTTTCATGCCGATATGGGTGGATCTTAGAACTGTTGGACACTCATTGATCATGACGCCCAAGGCCTTGGCGAAGTTTTATGATGCTCTCTACGATGTTTCACATTCCGTGATTTTCGCTAGTCCCGACGATTGAAGAGTTGGAAAGGTTGTTGAATTGGCCCTTGAAGGATGATGTTCCTTTTACCAGGTTAGGAGAATCTTTGGATGCAAAGGATATAGCAGCTGCTCTGCACCTCCCTATCAGAGAAATAGGACCAAAGTTAGTAGGAAAGGGTATCTCAAGGAAGTTTTTGGAACAAAGAGCCAAGAATTGGCAATGTCAAGAAAATTGGATGTCGCTCATGTTCTAGCTTTGTTAATTTATGGGTGGTTTTGTTTCCCAAAGAATGATGATGATTATATAAGTCACCGCCATTGGTGTTTTCCTCTCGACAACCCCCCTGCACTACTTGCGATATGCTTCTCAACATACATATCCGATATGAGAAGAAAAAGGAGTTGTAATGTGTTGCTCCGTTTTGCTCTATTCATGGTTGAAGTCACATATCCCTCAGCGAGGACCGTGGGTCAAAATCTTAGAGAATTTAAGTTGGTCTCAAAAGCTGACTTCTCTCACTGCTAATGGTGTTTTTGGTACTCCAGTTGGTACACGGAGGTCATCACACACGTGGGGCATTTCCCAACGTTCTATTGATTGGATCCCAAGGTTGCATCAACTACAATCCTAGGTTGGTTCTCAAACAATTGGGTTGTCCTATGGAAACCGCACCAAGGGAAGAACTTCTAAGAGAGTTTATCTTATTAGACTTTGGAAGGGAAGATGTTGGTTTGTTGAAACAAATGCAGAAGGCTTGGACTCAAGTTCATAGGAAGGAGCGAGCTTAGAAAAAGAGGGAATGGGGATGGTGAACCTTATGAATCCTGGATACTGAGGAGGGTAATGGAGGTAAAGTTACCATTCGCTGTGGAAGTTCCGTTTGAGGTGCCAGAGCTTGAAGTTACTCATGTTCCTATTGAAGAATTCAATAAGCTCAAGCTAACCATTACTGAAATGCAAGCTGAAGAGGGTCGACAACAAGCCACCCTTACTCGTGTTACTCGAGAGAGGGATGACTTGCAAAGTCTCGAGAAGGGATGATGAGTTGCTAAGAGTCAAGAGCTTGTGGAGATAGAAAAGAAAGCGAAGTTCCGTGTAAAGGACAACTTGAATGCTGCCAACTTTGAGCTAAGAGAGTTCAATCGAAAGTTGGCCAGGGCCGAACAGCAAAGAGGGAAGGCCTACGAAGATGAAGAGCGGGCCATCCAAGCAAAGTCGGATTTGAAAGAAACACTCACTGCTCAGATTCTAGAGTTGAAGGTTGCGCTGAGAAACCTTGAATCCGTTTGCGTGAGTCTCGCCTCAAGGAAGAAGCCCGTTGCCGAATACGCATCAAGAATTAGCGGAAAATCCACGAGTTAGACAACGCAAGGGATCTGTGGCCGGTGGGAGGCATCGTATGTAGAGTTGGAAGCCCAATGTGAGGGATGGCAAGAGGAAGCCAGGCGTCAGAACGAGCTTTGGATAAACAGAGGGGAAACCATTTTTATTCTGGAAGAGCAAAACAAAAGCTTGTATGACAACTACTCAGGTCTGGTTGAATTCTGCAGACAATTGATGGTAGAGGTCCCGTGGAGATTACAATCAGCTGTCGAAGATTTAGAAGAAAACCGAGTGCCCTCGGCGGTGGAGTATTTCATCGATCTTTGCAGAGACATGGTGGGGCGATTCCAACAAGAGATAAGAAATTTCAGGCCCCGAAGAGGACGACACTCGATCTTCTCATTGTTTTTATGTTTTATTCAGCTCCATTGTACTTGTTGAACTAAAAGCAGACCTGCGAGTCTTGCTCTTTTTTAATTTCTCCACAAAGACTAATGTTTGTATTTCGACTATTATGTTTGAATGAAGGAGCTGATTATCCATGTGTGCGTGCTAGTTATTTATCAGTGAATGAGTCCGATAAGGATCCTTGGAAATGGAAACACGGTCATAAGCATTTTTTGCATTCATCATACATAATCATGCATTTTTCTTTATTTAAAAAGGGGACGCCGAGCTCATTACGTGTCATTTCACCCAGGAATTCAAGCTGAACATCCGAAGCCCGTACGAAACCAGAACTAACGTGAGAAAAGCAATGGATCAATATGCGACGAACCAAACGGCTATGCAAGACGACATTGATACATTGAAGACAAAGATGGATCAGTTGATGGAAATGCTTACAGCTCAGCATGTAAGGGAGGAAGAAAGGGCCGCCACTGCCGCCGCCGCCGCCGCCTCGGTTGCCGCCGCTGTAGCCACAGCTAACAACGCGGCTAACAACACAGCTAACAACGCATCTAACAATGCAGCTGTTGTCATTCCTCCTGTCATCACCGAAAACATGAGAACTCTCCGAGGCGATACTCCATTTCCAAGAGTGCGAGCACTTAATCCTCCATTCCATGGAATGCCATTTGATTTCCTCAACGGAGCAGAGAATCAAGGAAACGCTGCTGCTCATGTCGCTAACCGAGCCATGGGAAGTGATGAGCAAAGGCAAGAAGAGGATGGACAAGAGCATCTGTGGTCAACAACTCCTCAAGGTGAGGAAGAGCAACAAGATGAGTATATGAGGCAATTCTATCAGAATGCGGCACCTGTGGGTAATCCAACTCCTTTCCAGGACGTGGCCGCCCAGAGGATGTGTAAGGAACTTGCCGATCAAGTAAGGGAGCTGAGAGGGAAGAATGTTATTGGCCTGAGTGCCGCGGATATGTGTCTCGTACCCGATGTGGTCATTCCGCCAAAATTCAAGGTGCCGGATTTTGAGAAGTACAAAGGGGTAAGCTGTCCAGACACCCATCTAAGAATGTACTGTCGCAAAATGGCGGCACATGTCAAAAACAGCAAGTTGATGATCCACTGCTTTCAAGATAGTCTCAGTGGGGCTTCTTTAGATTGGTATATGCAACTCGAAAAGACGAACATCTGCTCTTGGGATGATCTATCTAGCGCTTTCTTCAAGCAATACCATTTCAATACTACTTTGGCCCCCAACCGAGTACAGCTTCAGAACATGTCACAGAAAGAAAGGGAATCGTTTAAGGAATACGCTCAGAGGTGGAGAGAAGTGGCTTTGAGGGTGCAACCGGCTTTGGAAAGGAGTCAATGATTTGTTTATGGGAACATTGCCCGCATAATATTACGAAAGGTTGATTGAAGCACTTTCTCGATTTCTAATCGGTGATGGTGGGTGAGAGGATTGAAGAAGGATTGAAGACCGAAAGATTTCTGAGGAAATGTAGGACCGTCTCAAAGAAGGTGTTCAATGGTTTCAAGAGAAAGAGGTGAAACCAATGTCAGATTTGGAGCCGAGGAAGAGGAAGGGTAGATCACCGCTAGATCTCGCTCCGCCGTGTCCCTATATGTCATATCCCTATGTGGCTGCCATGCAATATCCGAGTATGCCCATCAAACCAATGCAAGTGCCAATACAAGACTCAACTCAGTTCCACCGAACCAAGTTCAACAACAACAACAGCAACAACAAATCAGGAGTCAGAACAAAGGCTTCGTCCAACAAAGGAGTCCACACTATCACAAATATACCAAAGAAGAAATTCAGCCTATTCCTATGACATACTCAAGTCTACTACCGTATTTAATCCAGATGGAAGGGTGATACCAAGAGAATGAAGCCGGTTCCGTGGCCTCCCAAGCCTTGGTTTAACGAGAATGCGGATGTGCTTTCCATGCCAACTCCGTGGCACACTACAGAGGATTGCTTCGCTTTCAAATGCAAAGTCCAGGAATTAATTGACCGGAAGTTGTTGACTTTCGCTGATGTTCCTAACATAGCTAACAATCCATTGCCGAGGCATGGGACATCATCAGTGAACGCTTTAATTGAAGAAAGTAGTTTGGTCATGGAGGTAGGGCAGTTGAAAGTGTCTTTGAAGAAGGTTTTGGAAGAATTGAAGAAGGCCGATTTAGTGGAAGAAGGTCACGAGGGCTGTCTGATTTGCCAAGACAACCCCGAACGTTGTGAAAAGTTTAAGAAGTATTTGCAAGAAGTGATGTATCAACATTTGATCCAGTTTAGCCGAGTTCCCGCTGAAGTGGAAGTGGACGTGGTGGTTCCCCTGATCAATAATAGGAGACTTCATGTGTCTCCAATCCAAGAAGAAGAGCCTGTTACGGCGGTGGAACCAATGATGGTCTACCCGCCTATCCAGATCCCTTATAAAAGCACAAAAGCAAGACCTTGGAATTATGAACCTAAGTTGTCGTTGGAGGTAAGCCATTGGTTTTAGAGGAGTCAATCAGGAGAACATAACCGGTTCGAGTGGTATGACCCGTAGCGGTCGAATTTATCACCAGGATCCAATGAAGAACCGAGCTGCCGAGAAAGTGTCGGATGTCCCTCCAAGGAAAGATGGAGCTGTTGATTTGAGTGCGGAAGAGTTAAGGGATATCTTCAAGCCGAGTGAGGAGACGTTAAAAATCATTAAGAGGAGTGACTACAAGGTAGTGGATCAACTTAGTCAGACTCCAGCGAAAATCTCAATCTTGTCTCTACTAAGAAGTTCTGAAGCCCACAAGGTGGCACTGTTGAAATTTCTTGATAGCTCGTATGTAGCGGAAGATATCACCATCAACCAGTTAGATGCGGCAGTTTCAAACTTAAATGATGGCAGCTGTTTGTCATTCACCGACGCTGATCTCCCTCAGAATGGATGTAGTCATAATATGGCCCTTCATATTTCTGTCACATGTGGTGGAGCAACTCTCGCCAGAGTTCTAGTTGATACAGGCTCAGCGCTGAACGTAATCCCAAAGACGACGTTGGCTCAGTTACAGGTAGAAGGGGCAATTTTGAAACCTAGCTCCCTGATTGTGAAGGCTTTCGACGGATCGCGCAGGATGGCGATAGGGGAGATTGATCTTCCAGTGCTCATCGGACCTCAAATTTTCAATATTACTTTTCAGGTGATGGACATCTTTCCAGCTTATAGCTGTTTGTTAGGAAGACCTTGGATCCATAGTGCAAAGGCGGTCACCTCAACTTTACATCGAACTGAAGTTCTTGCTAAACAACCAGATTGTGGAAGTTAGTGGTGAGGAGGACTATCTAGTCAGCCATGTGTCTGAATTCAAATATGTGGATGTAGGAGATGAAGTGCATGAGACCTTATTTCAAGCTTTGGAGATTGTAGGGAATGTGCAAAAGGAAGTGAAGACTGCTGAAAGGCCCAGAGGTAATATTACCCGTTGGCAAGATGTTAAGGCTCTTATTGAGGCCGGAAACCCTGAAGGTTGGGGAACTGTGATAAGTGTAGAAGAAAAGAAGGACAAGAGTGGACTTGGTTACCAATCATACTCCGGGATTAGCAGAAGTTCAGAGATGGGAAAAGGATTTATCCCTCGTCTAGAGGATACTTTTGTTGCAAAAGGTTTCCGCTCCGAGAAGGTTATCAATGCCATTGAAGACGATGAGCGTGCAGTGGAGACTTCCGGATGGTGTTTCGACTCCTGTGTGGCACTCAAGAATTGGAGCGCCAAGGATGTTACCCTATCATTTCGCTTTCAAAGTAATTTCTTATTTTCAATTAAAAATCCGTGCTCGCCCAAGGCACAAAGGATTGCTTTGTAGGGCTTGAACTTTTATCTTCAATAAAAAAGCGCATTTTGTTATTCAGTTTGAGATCCCTTTTGTTGTTTTTACTACTTTCCAAAGGCATCTTAAATAAATAAATAAAAACAACAACATTTTCACTATTTTTCGCTAAAATGAACATACATATCTAAAGATAAAATCAATCATTTATGCGATCACCAACCGAGCTTATTGAACATAGCCATGCTATAACTCCTTTGACTTCGATTTCCTATCAACCAAGTCAAGATGAAGGTGAAGAAGACTATGAACTCCTCAAGAGTTAGCGCGTCGATTGAGCACGAGGAGAAGATGATTCAACCTCATCAGAACCATGGATGTGATCAACTGGCAAGAGGAACTCAAAGAAGTCAAAGTTGGAACCGCCTTGGAGCAAGAGATAAAAGATGAGTTGGTCAGCTTACTACGAGTTTGCAGATGTGTTTGCTGGTCGTATCGGATATGCCCGACTTGATATGATATTGTTGTGCATAAGTTACCGCTAAAACCGAATGCTCGCCCGTGAAGCAAAGACCAAGGAGGACGACCCGAGATGGCTAAGAAGATCGAGACAAGTGAAGAAGCGATTCGACGGTTTCCTAGTCGTGCAAGATATCCAGATTGGATTGCTAACATTGTGTCCCCAAGAAGGATGGAAAGGTTCGGATGTGTGAGACTACGAGACTTGAATCGAGCCACCGAAAGACGACTTTCCTTACCTCACATTGATGTTTTGGTCGATAGCACCGCTCGATCGTGGTTTTCTCCTTCATGGATGGTTTCTCCGGCATAATCGATCAAGATGGATCCTGCAGACATGATGAAGACAACATTCACCACCCCGTGGGGCACCTTCTGTTACAAAGTCATGCCGTTCGGATTGAAGAATGCGGGGGCAACTTATCAAAGAGCCATGGTAGCTCTTTTCCATGACATGATGCATAAAGAAATTGAGGTCTATGTGGATGATATGATTGCCAAGTCTCAAACTGAAGAAGAGCACATTGTCCATCTCAGAAAGCTGTTTGAAAGATTGAGGAAGTACAAACTTCGATTGAATCCCAACAAGTGTACTTTCGGAGTCCGGTCTGGGAAGCTACTTGGATTCATAGTAAGCCAGCGCGGTATCGAGGTAGATCCTGATAAAGTGAAAGCTATTCAAGAAATGCCCGCACCAAGAACTGAGAAAGAAATTCGTGGTTTCTTGGGACGCTTGAATTACATCTCCCGATTTATATCGCATTTGACAGCTACTTGTGAACCTTTGTTCAAATTGTTGAAGAAAGATGAAGCCATTGTATGGAATGATAATTGTCAGCGAGCATTTGACAAGATCAAAGAGTACTTACAAGAACCGCCTATCTTGATACCACCTGTGCCTGGAAGACCTCTCATAATGTACCTCACTGTACTCGAAGGATCTATGGGTTGTGTTCTGGGGAAACATGATGAAACAGGAAGAAAGGAGCATGCAATCTACTATCTAAGTAAGAAGTTCACCGAGTGCGAAAGCCGGTACTCTATGCTAGAGAAAACTTGTTGCGCTTTAGCATGGGCTGCTCGTCGTTTGAGACAATACATGGTGTGCCACACTACAATGCTAATATCCAAGATGGATCCTATCAAATACATCTTCGAAAAACCAGCTTTGGTTGGAAGGATTGCACGTTGGCAAATGTTACTATCCGAATATGATATTCAATATGTAACTCAGAAAGCTATCAAGGGAAGTGTGGTATCGAATATCTCGCCCACCACCTATGGAGGACTATCAACCGATGAGGTTTGACTCCCAGATGAAGATGTCATGTTTATCGAGAGAATGCAACATTCCGGACGATGAAGGACCCGAACCGGGATCCCTGGACACTTGTGTTTGATGGAGCGTCCAATGCAAGGGCACCGCATAGGGCAATCATAACTTCCCAACAGTTTTCATATTCCTTTCACCGCCGTAACTGCTTTCCATTGTACCAACAACATGGCGGAATACGAAGCTTGTATTTTCGGGATAGAAGCAACCATTGATTTGAGAATCAAAATTCTTGAAGTTTATGGAGATTCAGCACTCGTCGTTTGCCAGGTCAAAGGAGAGTGGGAAACTCGTAATGAAAAGTTGATTCCGTACAGAGATCATGTCTTGAAGCTAATACCATACTTTGATGAGATTACTTTCCATCACATTCCTAGAGAGGAGAATCAGTTAGCTGATGCTTTAGCCACTTTGTCTTCAATGTTCAAGGTCAAGTGGGCTAACGAAGCACCTTCCATCACTATCGAGCGTCTAGATGAACCTGGCTACTGTATGATGGTTGATGAAGAAACTGACGGTAAACCTTGGTTCTATGATATTAAGCAATACATAGAAACGGGTGAGTACCCAGAAGGGGCATCTATTACGGATAAGAAGACTTTGAGGAAGTTGTCTGCCAACTTTTTCTTGAGTAGTGGGGTGTTGTACAAGCGGAATTTCGATTTGGTCTTACTCAGATGTGTGGATGGACACGAAGCAAATCAACTCATCAAAGAAATTCATGAAGGTTCTTTTGGTGTTCACGCAAATGGGCACGCAATGGCAAAGAAGATTCTCAGGGCTGGTTACTATTGGATGACCATGGAAACGGACTGTGTTGTTTATGCGATGAAATGTCACAAGTGTCAGATTCACGCTGATAAGATGCATGTGCCGCCCTTACCTCTGAATGTTTTGACCTCTCCTTGGCCATTCTCTATGTGGGGAATTGATATGATTGGAATGATTGAGCCGAAAGCTTCTAATGGACATCGCTTCATACTAGTCGCCATAGATTATTTCACCAAGTGGGTTGAGGCTGCTTCATATGTGAATGTGACACGACAAGTGGTTACCCGATTTATCAAGAATAACATAATCTGTCGCTACGGTATTCCTAGCAAGATCATCACTGACAATGGGACGAATCTGAACAACAAGATGATGAAGGAGTTATGTGACACCTTCAAGATCGATCATCACAACTCATCTCCCTACAGACCAAAGATGAATGGTGCTGTCGAGGCAGCCAATAAGAATATCAAGAAGATCCTTCGAAAGATGGTGAAGACGTATAAGGATTGGCATGAGATGTTGCCTTTCGCTTTGCACGGGTACAGAACGTCTATTCGCACTTCAACCGGAGCGACACCTTACTCACTTGTATATGGTATGGAGGCGATTCTATAGAGGTTGAGATTCCTTCTCTCGTAGTTCTAATGGAGTTGGAAGAGGCGGAATGGGTCCAGAATAGATACGACCAACTCAATCTGATCGAAGAAAAGAGGTTGACAGCAATCTGTCATGGCCAACTTTACCAGAAAAGAATCAAGAGGGCTTTTGACAAGAAAGTGCGTCCCCGTGAGTTCAAAGTGGGCGAATTGGTGCTAAAGAGGATAATCTCCCCACACAGAGACCCTCGTGGAAAGTGGGTGCCAAACTATGAAGGACCATACGTGGTAAAGAAGGTTTTCTCGGGAGGAGCTCTTGTTCTCACCAACATGGATGGAGAAGACTTGGCACATGCTATCAATTCAGACGCGGTCAAGAAGTATTATGTCTAAAAAAAAAGAGAAGAGAAAAAAAATTAAGCCCGGTAAGCTGAAAACCCGAAAGGGCGGCTTAAGCAAAAAAGGATAGATATCCCGGTGAACCAAAATCTTCTGAAATGGTTCACGCAAAAGTTAGGGAATGTGTAAGGACATAATGCTGCAGTACGCATCTCCGTGCCACAACAAAAGCTCATACGGAAAGAATTAGTTCAATCACCATATTCAGAAGCAAAGTGATGAAGAATAGCAGTCAGGAGGGGGAATAGCATGTTTCGGTTCAATGAAGTTCAGTTTCAATTTCGTTGTTGTTTTAAGAAATGTGTAATAGATTCACTTTTTCCGTATGTTCCTCCTAAAGGAATGTGCATCTTTATGTACAAAAATCCCTACTTATGAGTTATTTCTCTCATATTTTAAATAAAATTGTTCAGTTGAACTTCATTTCTTATCCTACTTTTTATCTTTTCCGCATGATTAACTTAATGCTGCTGTTTGTTTTAGAAAAAATTCAAATCATTCAAAATGGTGAAACAGTGAAATTTTGAAACTTAAAATTGCTTTGATTTACGGGATGATGGTAAGTGACTGACTCTCTAAGTATTACGCTTTTCCTCGGAATTGGAGTACCTCCGTATCCTTCTTGATGATTACGAGTAATCATAAGATATTTTCCCGGTGAGGAAATTTTTGCATTAGCATCCATAACTTGGGTTGTGGCCATTGCTGCTCATCTGATTTTCAGCGGTGTAGGGAATTCAGTTGACAAACCAATACATCAACCAGTATACTCACGCATGCATTCATTCATTCATCCATGTCATATCACGGTACAGTCATGCATAAACCCTTGCCGGAGTTTGGAATCTGTTCAGAAATTTTGGAGGTGGAGGTAAAGGTTCTCAGACGATATATTTATCTTTTTCTCCCCAGTGCTGGGTGAGCGCTTGGGTGACAGACAATCGACAATAGTGTCAATTCTCCAATGAAGTCTATTCCCCAAAGAAGCGATCAATCATCCCCAGTGAACTCTTATGACAACAAGATCGTTCAATTGGACTCCCCAGTGATATCTTCCTTCTCTCAACAGTCAGGAAATCATGCACCATTTGCATTAGAAAAATCATATCATGCATATCATACTCATACATATCATACCCATGCATTAGCTTCGCTATCTGTTTTGTGTTTTTTTAACTGAAACTCTAAGTATCCTCGTAAGGATCAAAATTTGAAGGATTAATTCTCAGACGACAAATTATCCTTTTCTTTCTACAAGCACAAGTGATATACTTGTTTGGACTTCCACAACTGATGGTTTCTCCAATCGAGACTTCTTCCCCAGTGAAACAGTTGTATTTTTCAGTTGGACTCAAATGTCAGCAAATCTATTCAATCGGGAATCCCCAGCGAACTTTCCACACGGTTTTATTACGAAGTTTCCCCAGCGAAGCTTATTTACTCCCCAAGTGAGTCTCCTTTAGAAAGGATTACTACAACATTATTCTTGGTATTTTCAAAGATTTCTTTCAGACAAGAATCTTCTCAGCAAATACTATTGGCAGTGGCTTCCACAATATACTCCTCTGAGCTGTTCTCAGAAAATTACAACAAACTTCTGGTGCGTTTATTTCCCCAGTAAGTCATCAACTACTCAACACATAAATATCCACCAGGTGGGATGTTTATTCAATCTCAAGATATTTCTCCAACTCAGACGTTGATCTACATATCCACTTGCTGCAACGCATTGTCCATACAATGTCAGCAAATTGAAGCTCATTACCCTAGAAGTTTTTCAGTCACAGGTGCTGAATCTGATCCTTCTATCAACGGTAAAGCTATCTGCATACAAATTGAAGATCTTGTCGACTCAGAAGTTGTTCAACATGTCCGTACATGTTCAGTAAGATCTCTCATCAGCAGAAATGTCAGAAACAAGATTTACCGACTTTATAAACATCTATATCGCACCAGTGTGCTGGATATTGTTTTGTTTATCCCCAGAGAATTATACTCTTGGGTGCGCTACTGATTTCATTCTGCTTGTAACTCAGAAGTTACACGGTCAAAGACATTCAGCATGCCATGGCTCCTCGCACCTTCGTGCACCAACAATTTCGACATTGTTCTAAGCCATATATTCAGAGAACTCTTTGCTAAGTTCTCAATCATGTCATTTCAAAGGTCTCCAGGTATTCCTTAGTTCAGAGAACTCTTTGTTAAGTTCTCATTCATGTCAATTTTTCAATTTTTGTTTAAGGTCTCCAGGTATTCCTTAATTATCAGGGAACTCTTTGTTAAGTTCCCAAGCATGTCAAATTCTTAATATGTTGTTTTTCTTTTCGCTTGAGAAGTTCGTTTCTCTTCTCATAGCATTTTCATTAAAATTGTTGTCAAAGTCATTTCGGTTACACGGTTATCCCCAGTGTTGTCGAAATCTCCTAATTGTTTCTCACTGTGCACTGCTGTGTTAAAGCATTCCGTTGATGCTTAGCAAGTTTTCTCTTCAAACGTTTTTCTTGGCTCCGTAGTCAAGATATGTTATCTGTTTTCTTTTGTGGCATTGGTTTCCGCAGAGGGCAAATTTTGTTCTTCGGTATTCAATCTTCTTCCACTCGAATGTTCGAAAGTCCGCTTTTTCTCACCTATCAGGTTTAAGATGATTGAATAGGGGCAACTGTCGCACCCCAAAATTTCCCCTCCGTTTCATCCCATCATTTTCAAAAAAATAAAATATCTGTTGATTATGATTTCAGAGGAATTCTTGCTGAGAATGTTTCATGGAAAAGTTGTAACCAATTCATTTTATATTCCGGAAGTTTCGAACGACTTCGAATTTTTCTCGCAAAGGAGTTGTTTGGAATCATTGGACAGAAAAAGGATCATTAATTTTAGAACTTAAATTCAAAAACAATTATTTGGGAATTTAAGTTTTAAAGAAATCTTTCTTTTTTCTTATTCGGTGAATGAAAATACTGTTTTTGCTGAGTAAATTCACTAGCTAGAGGTAATTAGTGGATACTTCAAGAAAAGTGCAAGAAGTGGAATTTCAGGATACAGTGTGAAGAAAGAGGAAAAAATTGTTTCTTCAAAGTTTCTTCAAAATTCGGTTACAATGTCGGATCGTGAAGTTACAAAAAAGATACAAAAACGGGGAAGCAGTACTAAGAATTCCGTTCATAACCAGAAGGAATCGGAATTGTATTTTTGAATTTGAATATTTTTTATATATCAAATTGATATTATGAAATATTTATGTTTAGAATACAAATTTCGCAAGAGGAATTGGAATTAATTTCGGAATTTCGTTCGTTATTACAGAATTTTCTAGTTTTGTTTTACAAATACAAAAGTCCTAATTCTATCCTAATTCTATCCTAATTCTACAATATTGCTACAATATTCTAAGGCCTATTTTTGGTTTGAGCGAGCTATTTGGCTTCCTCCGAATTTCTTCATACCCGAGCATTCTCCTTTCATGCTGTCCGTTTGTCATCTGAAACAACAAAAAGAAATGCAATCAATAGCAATAGATTAAATTGCAGGTGAAAACCAAAGGAATCATATTTTTCGGGCTCATCATGAGGGTAGTGTTGAGGAATCGCTAAAGGTCAATTGTTTCAAAAGCCTCGAACCAAGTTCCTTCATCGGCCATTATCATACTTCCTTTGCAAATCACAATAACTTTCGTTGTTGGTTCACAAAGGAGGTATAGAGAAGGAAATCATAGAGCATCATTTTCCAAAAGAAAAGCCCAATAGTGTCAAAAGATTGATTCAATAAAAGAAAACAAAGAAGAAAAGATACATAGAAAAGAAAGATGCCAAATTCAAATCCCAAATGACAGAGCAAGTAAGTATAGTGAAAGAAGAAATTGAGTTTAATAACAAGGGATAGAAAGTGATCCCAATGCAAAGACCAAGGCAAAGTCTTCTTAATGATGGAAAAGCATGGTATTCAAAAGATCAAGCATAGTATCTTTACAAGAATACACCGAATGGAAATAGGTGTATAGTTCAAAAGTATAGGAAGAAAGAGATATCACCAACAAGGTTGAAGCCAGCAACCAGCAGACCAAAGCAAAGACTCAGGGACCAAGACCAAATGGGTATCCGTTCCACAACTAAAAAGGGACCCAACAGAAAATCAAGAGGCATCTGTTTTATAAAAATACCATTAAATATATCAAGGGAGAGGAATCGGGTCTTAAAAAAAAAAAAGAAAACAGAGAAAAAAAATCCAACAGAGCATCGGCCTACCAACCCTATTCCAAACACAGAACACAAGCAACAAAGCAACAAAGCAACACAGAACACAAGCAACCCTAACCACTCATCATTTTCCAAAACACTACCCTTCAGAAAATAGTTTCAGAAATCTTTTTCTGATACTAAGAAAGAAGAAGAAGAAATTGAAAAGATCTCACCCGGAACCCATTGAAACTCGATCAAGTTCGTCACTGTTCTAGGGTTTCCAAACCCTTCAAGTTTCCAAACGGTAAGCAATCTGTCATATAATCAGAAATCAAACCATCAGAGATCAAAGCAAACATTAAGAATCATAAATCAACATGCAACAGTGAGTGAGACGGAGAGAAGCGAGAAATCACGGTGAGGAGAGAGGTCGCGATCGGCGACGGAGAGGAGAAGAGAACGGTCACGGTGAGAGGGAGACAGAGAGGTCGCGATCGGCGACGGAGAGGAAAGATCGCGAGCGGAAACGGTGAGAGGGCGTTGGGATTTTCTGGGTTTCGTGGAAACCATCGAGAGAGAGGGCGAAAAACGTGATGAGAAAGAAGAGAGTTTGAGTTTTGTTCTTTCTTTTTCTTAGATCACATTTACTTTTTATTTTATTTTATATATACATATACTAATTATTATTATTATTTCTTTTACTAACTATTTTTCTTTACTAATTATTACTGTTTATTTTAATTATTTATCATATTATTACTAGTATTATTATTAATTTTATTATTTATAATCGTTACTATTATTGTATAACTACTATTATTATTATAACATTATTATTATTAACACTATATTATTATTACTATTATTATATTACTAACCACTAATCCTATTATTATTATTATTACTGTTAAGTTATCAGTAAGCTATCCCTATAATTTATATTATTATTAATCATATTACCAATACTTATTATTATTATTTTATTTATCATTATTATTAGTATTATTATTATTATATGTATATTATTACTAACATCACTTTTGTTACATTATTATTATTACTACTATTATTTATCATTACTACAAATATTATTAGTATCACTACTATTATATTATTTTTATTTTTATTTCCTTATTCTTTTATTTTAAGCTGTCAACAACCATTATTATTATTATTTACTACTATTAGTAACAAAGTTTATTTTTCCTAACCTATAAGTATTATTATCATCCATAAACTCATAAAATATTTAGTAACATCCAAAAAGTGTCAAAAATGCTATTAATATTAGGAAGGTTTTATTATTAGGAATTTTTAGCATTTTCTTTTTTCTATTTTATTCCCTATTTGTAAATTTGTACCCCCACTCCCCATCGGTTGTAATAGTTAGTAAGTACTTGTATTGCTTTATTATTTATTTATTATTCGCAAAGCACAAACCAAAAACATTTTCTAAACTAATACTCGTGCGAGCCATCTTTCAAACCCTGAGTTGACAAAGCTTTGAAGCGTCACAACGGCCACACCTTTACGCACACACCACGCTTACTCTTGGGCTTACAATGAAACTTTAATTGATTAGTTAAACATTATTTAATTATCTAAGGAGGTTATTTAAAATTAATTAGTTTACCTAATTAATTTTATTTAAACTAATTACTTGATTAAGTTTTGTTTAATTAGTCGATTGAATTTATTTAGTGCATGCACCTACACAATAGATTGTTTAAGCCACCTTGTATGGGCTTTTAATTTATTTAATGCTTGTATACAATTGTGTGTTCTTTTTCCATTATCACACCTTAGGACCATATATTCAATTAACCATAACTCGCATTGCAAAAAACACTTTCATAATAAGTTTCAAACCTCGATCCAACGTCGAGTGCATTTTCGAAACCTTTTTCATAATAAAGTACAAGTTTTTTTAGTCGTTAAACGCTAGACTAATTGCTAAAAAAAAAACTTGTCCCTCAAACAAACTTTAGTCTTTTAGTCGTTGGACGCTAGACCTGTGGCTTAAAGACTCCTAAATAACGTGCACTCGTTTCACTTCACTTTTTCTCAAGAAAACCTTTTGGGTGATAGACGACTTGTGCGAACTTTCGTTCCTCGGGTTTCTAGTATTTGAATCGTGAGACGCTAGCCTCGTTGTTCGGTACTTTTTCATCCACATAAAAAAACAATTCAACCCATTCAAATTCTTTTATCGCTCATACGCGATCATAAAAAACTCTTTTCGGATAAAGAGAGTGTAATAGTCGTTTCAAATACGAACGAGGACTTAAGCTTTTCAAACAAACAAAACAAGTCCTAGTTCAAAGTATTTGAAATGTCTAGATGCACGATTTTTCTTATAAAATCAATACAACAAACTTAAAACCTTTTTAAGAGGAACTACAGAGTTTTGACTTTCCCATTGCACAAGGGAATATGTAGGCACACGGTTCCGAAACCGTGCCAAACTCAAAATAATAATAAACATTTCTTTTTCTTTTGGTATTCATAACTTAGCAATAAACACACACACAAACGCGTAGAATTAAATGGGTCCCATCGAGTACGATGGATGTAAGGGGTGCTAATACCTTCCCCTTACATAACCGACTCCCGATCCCACTTTTTTTGGTCACGTAGACCGCCTTATCCGCTTGTTTGGGGTTTTATCTATATTTTCCCGTTCTTTTTAGAACAAATAAAATTAGGTGGCGATTTCACTAGTTTTCGAGAATTAAAAGATTTTTGAAAATCGAGTTGCTTCATAGGGCGAACTACGGCCCGATCCCCCACAATTTATAATTGGATAAAGGAGTACTAAATATAAAGTACCAGAACTCTCATCTAGATTACAAAGATCAAATTCACTAACCGGTTACTCCACTATGTGCGCAAAAAGGCAAAGGGCTTAATGTGATTGCACTCGAATGAAAACGGGCGAAACAAAACAAAAGAAATCAAATTAGGCTATAATAGCATGACTAGAACTGGTTTGCAAAAATGGGGTTATCTAGTGTTTTTACGGCAACTTTGGTGTCCAAGTCAAGCTCAAGTTTTTCAACAAAGAACGTTCGCAACCAAGTACGAACTGATCTGTGTTTTATACCTGCGTTTGACCAATGCTTAAGAGTTTTCACTTTACTTCTTGCTTGAGGACAAGCAAAGGTTCAAGTATAGGGGAGTTTGATAACATGAATTTATATAGCATAATTTAGTTTAATTAGCATAAATAATGTTAGTATTTTTGTTTAATTATATTGTTTTACTTTTGTATTACGTTGTTATTTTAATGTTTCAGGTATTTGTATTAAATAGAGATTAATTGAGCAAAGAAATGAAATTGAGAAGAAATCTAATTAAAAAGCTAAAGAAATGAAAGAGGAGGTGTGATAGCAAAAAAGGAGGAGATAATAAGAAGAGAAACGATTATACGAAGACCAAGTCCAGCCCGACGTACATTTCAAGCGAGACGACCGTCTCTTGTACCTTGGAGGCGCCTGCCTCCAGTTAAAGGCCCAAGTGAGACGCACGTCTCATTATCTACTCTCTTAGGCAGTTGGAATATGGGAAGAAGCGAAATTTTAGGGATTACATGACCACTATTTCCTAAAAAAATGGAAGTAGAAGTTGCAAAGCAGAGTATAAATACAACGTACAAGACTAATGCAGGAAATCGGCATTTTTCCGAACAATTTCTTTCAAGCTTTTCTTTATTCGCATTTCCATTTTTTAGTTTTGCAATTTTATTTTATTTTCCATTTCCGTTTCTTAGTTTTAAGCATATAATATTTTTTCTCACAACAATTTCTACACCGGAAATTGTTGTGTACTTTCTGTCGATCTAACCTTACATTAGATCTAGTGCTTTTTATTTCTTGTATTATGTTTATTTTGATTCAAGAGTTTCAAGAGTAGACCCAGCCAGCCTGTGGTGGAGTACTCTGCATTTTTGAAGAACAAGATTAATTGCAATATTCTTATTTCAGGTTCCTAAATATTTATTAGCTTTAATTTATTTGCATGCCATTTATTTGTATGTTTATGGATATGCCTAAATATATGAAATATTGTTGTTTATGCATGATTGAGTTAATAAAAATGTTTGGCTAAACCGATTAGATATCTCGTATGTAAATTAATCGAACCAAAGGAATCAAATAAAGGCCTAATATTATTTTGTTAAAATACTTTTCGACTTTGGTATCCAAATTAATTTATTAAAAGGTTTAGAAACCAACAGAGCGAAAGTTTGAGGTTAAATAAACTGGACTAAGGTTAGAAACCAACAGAGCGAGAGTTTGAGGTTTAAAATCGGATAATGGATACTAGGTATTAATTTTAAAGATCATGCGTTTAAACCGATTAAACCTTATTTATTTTCAAAACGTATTTTGAGTTCAGGATAGCGAGCATACATTAGAATTTAAACATATAATCTGATTCAATAGAGCGAGAGTTTGAGATAGGATTTTTAGATAAGTATTGTTTGCTGAAAAGGAATTTTTATCAACTTGAGAAACATGCCAGTGGAAATACGGATCCCCTAAGTTAGACGAATTACATACCGATATCCGTTTAATTAATATTTTTCTTTAATCATCGTCCAAAATAATTATTGGTCTTAGCTATATACAGTAACTTGGGATAACAGTAGATCGATTTATAGTCCCTATGGATTCGATATCTTTAAAATTACGCGATAGGACTGTGTACTTGCAGTCTCCCGATTAATAGACGATAAAGTCGCGATCAATTCCTTATTTGTATATAAATATACACCATGTGTGATCATATTCAACACACAGAGATACAATCTCAATAGTTATCAATGCAAAATAATAATGAAAAATTGAGGAAGAAAGAAAATTAGGGTTTGACTAAATAAAAGAGAAGATTATTTTCTGAGTAACTCTCTTCCCACATATGTGGAAAAATTTTATTCATTTGCAAATGCAAAATCATGTGAATGCAGGTTGTTAGTTATTTCAAATAGGAGTTACTCTTCCTATATTTATATTTGAGCTAGCTTGATCTCTAATCTAAATCCCAAAATAACTATTTTAGACCTAACTCAAAATCCTGTGTAGAGACTAAGTCAACACACTATTCCTTCTGTCGAGCAACATGTTGCTTTGACACAAGGAATTACACTTTCAACACACTACCTAATTCATTGTATCTAATCTAATTATATTCATCGTAGCTCTTAGTCTTCTAAGTACTTCATCATGCACTCCCTTTGTCATGATATACGTAATCTGATTCTCAGTTCTGCAGTGTTCCAAGTTCATCTTCCCTTTTGTTACCTACTCACGAAGATAATGGAACTTCATTTCAATGTGCTTTCTTCAACCATGTGTTATTGTATTCTTCACCAGATTGATAGTTGGCATGATATTGATAATCATGGTAATTGCTCCTTGATCTTTACTTGTAATCTCTTCGACCAAGTTCATCACCCATGTTGCTTGACATGCACAAAGAGAAGCAGCTATGTACTCTGCTTCACATGATGGTAGCGTCACTATTGGTTCCTTTCTCAAACTCCAAGAAACATGTGCACCACATAGCATCACTACACCAACTTGAGTAGGTGTATCCCACTAACTTGCATTTTTCCTCTATCGACTGTAAGAAATAAAATGCCATAGTCGAGAGTTTATTTGAGATACCTTAGTATTCATCTTCGTTGTTGCTAGATGTAATACTTTTATCTTTTGTATGTTAAGTCAGGCCTTGTTTGACAAAGGCACCTTAATTACACAATAAGTCTTCTCTACTGTGTTGGGTCGACATCATCTTCATATGAATCTTTCGACAGTTGCTATCTTGGTTCAATAGGTGTAGAAGTCGAGTTTAATTCTTCCATCTCAAATCTCTTGAGAATTTCACTTTCATATCTTCTTTGATGCATCATCAAACTCTACGTCTTTTTTAGGATTCGATGCCATGGAAATATAAAATTTTTCCCATATCAAGCATTTCGAATGCTTGTTGAGATCACGTTTGAAGCCTTCGATCTCTTTCTTGCATCTACTTGTTATCAATAAGTCATCGACATACAAACATAGTATAAGAAATTCATTATTACTTCTTCTTACATATACTCCATGCTCGGTTGTGCACTTCAGAAATTCCTTCTCCATTAGGAAACTATCTATCATCTTATTCCAAGCTCTTGGAGCTTTTTTTAGTTCATACATGGCTTTATACAGGCTATACACCTTTTTTTATTCTCCATGCTTCACAAACCCAACTGGTTGTACAACATAGACTTCTTCATCTAATGGGCCATTTATGAATGCGCATTTCACGTCCATCTAACATATGCTCCAAATTCATTTCTATCGACCAACAACAAACTTGATTGTTTCGATCCTAACAACATGTGCAAAAACTTCATCAAAGTCGATTCCTTCTTTCTGAAAAAATCATTTCGCCACAAGTCTTGCCTTGTGTCAAGTTACTTCTCATTTGGGATTCAACTTCACCTTATATACCCACTTGACATCAATTCCTTATTTCCTTAAGGAAATTTGACAAGTGACCAAGTATTGTTGACTTCGATGGACTTCATTTCTTCATTTATAGCTTTCATCCACTTCGAATTCCTCAATGCCTCACCTACATTGCCTAGTTCAACATATGTATAGAAAGCATAGTGTCTTGATCGACCACCATTTTCACGGTTTCATGTCACTTATTCGGTCATGATTTAGGTATTTTGCACTATTTGTGTCGTATTTTCATTCGGTTTGAGTTATTTCATGTTTTTCTAGTTTTTTCGCATTTTCTTAGTAAGTTGGTTATTTGCTAGTATTTTTCTACTTTTATGCTTCTCTAGGGTATTCTTATGATTTCGTGTTCGAGGAAAGTCTCAAGGATTCGGATGAGAAAGTTCAAGGAACGGGACACGTCAACAAAAGTTTCAGCAAGCCACAACATGCCTAACACAACCACCTGTGTCACCTGACACGGGCCGTGTCAACAGAATTATAGGATACAAGAGCAAAATCCAGAGACTCAACACGGGCGCCCGTGTCATCTAACACAGGTCGTGTCAAGATGCCTGAAGCCAATCATTTTTGGAGTTTTTGAGAAATGCCAACACGACCACCCGTGTCACCTGACACGAGCCGCGTTGGCTTGTGTGCTGAAGAAATTTGGTTCTATTTCTTTATTATTTTGAGATTTGAAATGGGCATTTTGGACTATTGATAAGGGAAAATAGAGAAATTTCATTACTTGAGGCTAGAGGAAGACCTAGAGAGGTATTTTTGGACTTTGGAGAACACACGATAAGGAGAGCTGGAGCATTTGAGGAGAATTGGAGAAGAAGACTCATCCATGCGCAGAAGCAATTAAAGAATCAACCAATCCAAGTTTCTTTGTAATGTTTAACTTATCACTTGTTATTGTTTTCATTATGAATATTATGAGAGTCTAAATCCCCCAATGCTAGGGGGTGTCCCTGATTTGTCAAACAAGAATATTGATCTCTTTGTTTTATCACGTTAAGGTTTATGAATGTCAATTTGTTAGTTTTGTTTACAATACTGTTTTACTCTATCGAACCAATAGGTTTTACTTTTCTTAACACAATAGAACTGGACATTCGTGTAAAGGCTTTCAAAACGAACACGTTTTAGCAGGTTTCACCTAGTACTAGGGAAATCCTATGATGACCGGGAGAATTATTGATAATCCAATGCTTACTCTCTTCACTAATTCTTAATGGACATTAGAATTAGGGTAGTTGGTAAAAGTTTTTCTCTAAGAATTAGGGAAAAATAATCTTAAGAAATGGTAATTGCATTAATGAACTTGTTGAGAAAATCAAAGAGTCAATGTCAGAAAAGGGAAAATCATACACTCACGCTAACATATTATATTCTCTATTTGAAAAATTCAATTTTCTACTTTCTCTAAATTGTTAATTTATAGAATCTAATGACAAACCAACATCAACTATATTGTTTTTGTTTGATTGGATTACATATCCAACCTGATATTTCTTACGCAGTCCTCAAGATCGATATTCGGGATAAATCCCAATATTACTACATCGGTAAAAATAGTACACTTACTATTTTTCTATCAAGTTTTTGGCGTCGTTACCGGGGAATGCCAAAATACATAGTTGAAATTAATTCGATTGAAATTTTATTGCTATGCAATTAAAATTTTATTTTTCCTGTTAATTTTATCCTTACTAATATATTGTCTAATCTTTTATGCGAGGTCGACCTCACCGAACTTTTTGACGAGATTGAAAGAACCTTTCACACTCGCGAAGGAAAGAAAACAAGTGAGACTAGAAGCGTAAGAAGATAAAGGCTCAAAGACATGCGGGCTCGAATTAGATTCGAATCCATGGATCCACCACAAGAGATACTACTGGGTGACTATTGAGGCACAAATGCACCGAGTGGTAGATTAACCATTGTCAACCAACCAGTGAATGTTCCTAACTTCCAGCTCCACCCGAGCACCATTACTCAGCTGGAGAGAAGATCCTTCTCGAGAATGTTTAATGAAGATGCTAACAAGCATTTGAAACGATTTCTAACAATGAGTACCACTTTAAAAATAGAGGGGCATACTGAAGAACATAAAAAGTTGTGAATTGTTCCCATTTAATCTAGCAGATGAAGCGGAAGAATGGTTCTATTCTATTCCAGCTAGCAGCATTACATTGTTGGAAGAAATGGGGAAAGCTTTTTTAAGTGAGTATTTCCCCGCATCGATGTTCATGAGAAAAAGATATGAGATCCTTAATTTCAAGCAGAAAGAGAGTGAGGGGCTTAGGGAGTCATTCAAAAGATTTAAAAGACTATTGGTGGCTTGTCCAACTCACAATTTAGATCAAACAGAACAGATGCAGACATTTATGAATGAATTGGGGATTAAAACCAAGAAGCTAATCGACACAACAGCTGGTGACTCATCTAGTTTTTCAACAGCCACTGGTATCAAATAGATAATTGAGGCAATTGCGGCGAATGAG
This sequence comes from Vicia sativa, assembly GCA_021764765.1. NCBI lineage: Eukaryota > Viridiplantae > Streptophyta > Magnoliopsida > Fabales > Fabaceae > Vicia > Vicia sativa. The sequence continues at coordinate 286,951,713 of CM038793.1, read as the reverse complement.
CATTTGGAGATTTATGACAGAGTTACTAGAAAGCTTGAAGGTGTGATTGATTTGAAGTTTGACGCCAATAAGCAGCTGAAAATGGAAGAAACAATAACTGCCAAAGTAGAAAAGAAGTTGAAGACGATGAATATTAGTACTCAGCAAGTGGCTCAAGTTCAACAAGGGAAAAACGCTATTTGTGATATTTGTGGCGGACCTCATTTGACAATGAATTGTTTTGCAACCGTTCAACAGATTTAAGACATAAAGTTCGTAAAGAAAAACAATCCCTATTATAGCACCTACAATCCAGGGTGGAAGAACCATCCAAATTTTGGGTGGAGGGATCAAAAAGGAAACACTCAACAGCAAGGCCAATGTTAATATCAAAATCATTATCAGCAGCAGCAACAGCAACAACCTCCGAAGAAAGCAGATTGGGAGTTAGCCATTAAAAAGATGGCAGCTCACAATATACAATTCCAATATGAGACAAGGACTAATCATAAGAACACTTCCGCCTCTATTAAAAATTTAGAGGTTCAGATGGGTCAAATAGCACAACAATTGGCAAATGCTCAAGCACCTAGCTCTCTGCCTAGTGCGTCAATAACAAATCTAAGAGATAACCATGGTGTGAAGGCTATCGTGACAAGAAGTGGTAAATCTGTAGGATGTTGAGAATGAGGTAGTTAAAGATGAAGGGTTACTTGAAGTTGACTTGGAAATCAGAGAGGATCAGGAAAAGATTGAGGAAGCTTTGATACCGCCTGTGGTGGAAAAAGAAAAACCTAAGGAAATAAAGCCTAAGGTTGTTCTTTCTTACCTTGCAAGGACAAAGAAGAAAGATCTTAATGAGAAGAACTTCGAGAAATTTTTGGAGTTGTTCGAGAAGCTTGAGATCAACATTCAGTTTGTTGAGGCGTTAGAACAAATGCCAATATATGCTAAGTTCATAATAGATATTATATCAAAGAAGCGTTTCATAGAGACTGAGTCAGTTATGCTAACTGAAAGGGGTAATTCTATCTTGCAGGTTGTGAAAGTTCCACTGAAGAAGAAAGACAAAGGTGTAGTTATTATTCCTTGCGCGATAAGGGATAGGTCGTTCAAAAAGGCGCTTATTGGTCTTGGTGCCGGTGTAAGTCTTATGCCGCTATCAATCTATAACAAGTTAGGGATTGGTGAAGTAAAGGACACAAGGATGACGTTGCAGTTTACTGATAAATCAACGAAAAGACCACATGGAATTTCAACATACGTTCTTGTGAAGATTGACAAATTTGGTTTCAAGTTGATTTTGTAGTTTTGGATATAATCTTGGGAAGACCTTTTCTTGAGACCGGAAGAGTGATGATAGATATGGAATAAAGTACTATGACCCTCAAAGTCTATAATGAGATGCTAAAAATCAATGTTAGAGAGTCAATGAAGTTCAAAGAAGAAATAGGCACAAGCAAGAATATTGAAGTATTGGACACAGTGTTCATCAAGTTAGTGAATTTCCATGTGCCTGAATTGCCTCTCGAAAGAGTTTTAAGTTTGTCTATTTTTGAGAAGGATGAAGATGCTGATGAGAAAGAGTTAGAAGTGTTAGATGTGATGGAAGTCCAGCCTCAGCGGCAAAAATCTAAACCACACCGGTGGGAAGATTTAAGACAGCCACAATCTATTGAAGAAAATAGGGAAGCAAAGAAAAGGACAGAGTTTAAATAGTTGCCTGAAAATCTGAAGTACATTTTTCTCGATTTTGAAGAGAAGTGTCCAACTATTATCAATTCTGGCCTAAAAGATGTTCAGGAAGAGAAGCTCATATAAGTGCTCAAGAAGTATAAGGGTGTTATTGGGCGGGCGATTCAAGACTTGAAAGGTATCATCCCTATAGTTTGTATGCACAAGATATTAGTGGAAGATGACCAGAAGCCGATCGTTCAACCTCAGAGGAGGCTTAATCCGACCACGAAAGAAGTTGTGCACAAGCAAGTTGTCAAGTTGTTGGATGCGGGTCTTATTTACCCCATATTTGATAGCTCATGGGTAAGTGTTGTTCATGTAGTATCGAAAATGGGAGGAACAAATATTGTAATGAATGAAAAGAACGAGTTAATTCCGACAAGGAAAGTTACCGGATGAAGAGTTTGCATTAATTATAGGAGGTTAAATACTGCTACAAGGAAGGACCATTTTCCCTTACCTTTCATTAATCAAATGTTGGAGAGGTTGGTTGGTCATGATTACTACTGTTTCTTGAATGGGTATTCGGGCTACAATCAAATTGTTGTAGCACCTAAAGATCAAGAGAAGACTACTTTCACATGTCCATACGGTATCTTTGCCTATAAAAGGATGCCATTTGGCTTATGCAATGCACCAGCAACTTTTCAAAGGTGTATGACATCCATATTTGATTACATGATCGAAAAGCACATGGAGGTGTTTATGGATGATTTTTCATTGTTCGGTCCGTCATTTGATGATTGTTTGACTAACTTGTATCTAGTTCTAGAAATATGTCAGCAAACCAAGCTGGTCCTCAACTGGGAGAAGTGCCACTTTATGGTGAGAGAAAGAATAGTATTGGGCCACAAGATTTCTCATCTAGGAATTGAAGTTGATAAATCAAAAGCAGAGGTGATAGAAAATTTACCTCCACCAGTGAATGAGAAGGGTATAAGAAGCTTCCTAGGACATGTGGGATTCTACCGCGGATTCATAAGAGACTTCTCCAAAATTGCAAAGTCGTTGACTAGTTTTCTTATGAAAGACACTTTGTTACTTTTTGATAAAAAATTACGGAGAAGACTTTGAAACATTGAAGAACAGGTTAGAATCTTCTCCTATAGTCATCTCTCCTTATTGTTCTCTGCCATACCCCAATTTTTTACCTAAGATACCACCTTACATTATTCACATATGCATCATTGCATTACTAACACTTTCAGAATAGGATAGATCGTGCATGTACTCCTGAAGTCAAAATTAGGGTTTCATTAAAATTTCATTTGTTCAAGATATAATCAATTAGGGTTTGAGTTCCCACTCCCCTCAATTGATCTATCTTAATCAATCATCAACATTTGATCTTCCAATTCCCAACTTTTTCAATCATAAAATCATTTCAAAAAAGTCAAACTTTGACTTTTGGTCAACTTTTTCAAGTCCAAACTTTTTCAATCATAAAATTATTTCAAATAGTCCATCATGATCATTAAAAATCAAGAAATGTGAAAAAGTCAACAAAAAGTCAAAGTTGGAATTCTTTCTAACACTTAGAAAAATTTTCAAGTGTTAAGAAACATGGTTTTTCCTTACTTTCATGACCATTTTTCACCTAGATCCATTTTGATTCAAGAAAAAATCAAAACATGAAAGTTGTAGGTCTTGTTACAAGATTTCTAAAATGTCCAAGAACTTGCAAAAACACTTTGTGTAGCTAGGGTTTTGATTTTGAAACATAGAGCTCTAAAACCATGGATTTCCAAAATCATGCATCAAAATTACAAGTCATTTTTGCAACTTCTCCTTCTAGAAGCCTTGTCACCATTGAGAGATAGGTTATAAATGATAAATATCAGTTAGCAATGATTGAGAGAAGGATTGGATCAACAAGAAATTTTAACCATGGTTAAAAAGTTAACCGTTTGCATTAAATGCAAAAGATTCTTTCTTACCTCTTAAGCCAAGTTGCAAGCTCTTTCAATTATAACCTTGCCTTGTCATTCAGAATTTTTGGCCTATAAATAGAGGTCATTTCTTCATTCAAAACTACCCCAAAGCAATCATAATCCAAGCTTTCCTTCTTTCTTTCTTGACTTCCAAGTTTCAAAGTTCTAAGAAGGAGAATTTTGCAAGTTTCAAGTTTTGCAATTTCTGAGCAAACTTAGGTTTCAAATACTTTCTAAACATCATTAGAAAGTTGTTAGAATCCTCAAGCTAGCACAAAAACTAGCCAAACTCAGAAATCATTTTCAAATTTCATGTATACACATATTGAGCCATAACTTACAAACTCTCAATCCACTTGTGCATCTTCCAAACTTTCACTTCAAACACCTTCTGTACATCATATAGAAGTAATCCAAATCATCATTCCATCACTGTAAAACAGAATCACCAGATTCGATTCTCACTTCCAGTGACTATAATTGGACTTGGTCAGAACAATCCAGACCATTTAAAACCAAGGTAAGCATACCAACACCTTCCATAAACATCATTGAAGCTGTAGCAATCATCAAAATACCTCTGGAACACCTCCAACAAGAAACACGATTTCAGTTTAAAGAGGTATAAACTTGAACTTTGAACTCTGTGATTTCTAACTTTCAGTTCAAAAAAGGCTTGGCCATTTTGTTTCTGCACTATCACTGAGTAATAACCCTCAATCAATTGCTTAAAATTATGCGCATACATTATTTCGTAATCAAAACTTAGAATTAGGGTTCTTGGTGTTCATATGAAAATTAATGATTCTAAGCTTAAAATAAATGAAATTAATTGTCATAATCATGTTCCTGGTAAAAATTCGAGCAAGTTTGATGTTTGGATCATGTAATTTCATTGAGAAATGAAGAATCCAGGGAGAAAACAATCTGGAGGTTGAAGATGACATGATGCGCGCGTTTTCTGATTCTGGAAAATTCAAATTCCTTGTTTATTTTAAATTTATTGGTTGTTGTTTTATGACCAGATGTAACAGCCACCCCAGTGGCAAGCCAACACGCACTTAGTCCTTTGCCTCGCCTCAAGGTCCAGGGTTCGAATCCCCCTGGGACCTTTTTTTTAATAGAAGGCATCACAACTTCTGATGCTTGCTTCTTCAGAAGCACTTCTGAGGCTCAACCCTCCAGAAGTACTTCTGATACTTCTGCCCCTAGAAACTTTCAGTTTCTACACTCTTCAGAAGCACTTCTAGTGCTTCTACCTCCAGAAGCATCAAGCTTCTCACCCTCTAGAAGCATCAAACTTCTAACATTGCTAGAAGCATCAAGCTTCTCATGCTCCAGAAGCAGCTAGCTTCTCATGCTCCCAGAAGCAACGTGCTTCTTATCCATCCAGAAGCAGCATGCCTCCAAGACCTTCCAGAAGCAGCCAGCTTCTAAGCCCTCTTCCTCCAAAAGCAAGCCAGCTTCTGACCCCATCAGAGAAGCATACAACTTTTGATCCTTTTCCAAAAAACTTCATTTTCTCAAAACTCCTTCTAAACAAGGTGATTAAATGACAAGTCAAGCACATGGCTCAATGGAAAAACTCTTCACTTCTAAGCCAAAAGTCCAAGGTTCAAACCTCCTTAGGGCCAAAAAAACTCTTTTTTTATCACTAATTTCTCAAGTTTCTAACAAACTTCAACATTTTCAAAAACTAATCAAAACTTCTCATTTTGAGATGATTTTTTGCACACTTGTCATTTAATATACCTATTTTATGATTATGTCAAAAAAATCCAAAAATATTTTCTTTTAATTATATTTTTATTAAGTTAAAAATGAGACATTTTAAGTATTTTAATACTTTTCAAAAATATCTTTTTTCTTGTTTTTCAAAACTTTTGAATATCCTTCTTTTCAAAATCATTTTCAAAATTTTTTTTTTTCCAAGTTTTTTTTTAATTGATCATGGGTTAATCCTATGTACATATTCAACATAACTTTGTGTTTACACATTCAATCATCTTTGTAAATATTCAAGCATAAACAAATGTTTTTTTCATATATTCTATTGGTATTAAGAGAAGCATTATTCGGTGAAACTACTTAAACCAATGGGTAAGGTGTAAGTCCCAAAACCCAAGTTACACTTGCTTTTAAACTTGTCCCATAAAAAACTTATTTGAGGTTAGCCTCCTCTTGGGCTTCGTTCAAAGAACTCTCTCGTGAGTTTAGCCTCTCTTGGGCATCAAACAAGAAAGAGACTGAAATCTCTTAACAACCTCCTATTAGGCTTCCAATACAAAGAATCACCGCTAGGATAGAACCACGAGTATGATTTCCGGTGAAATCACTCTTGAATCCTAAGAAGATGGTTTCCCGGTGAAACCAATCTTAAATACAAAGCCAGCCATACCCTATAGCTTCCTCTTGAGCTTCATATAAGGACCCTCGATGACCCTCAGAATGCCTTCTCTTGGGCTTACAATACAAGGACCCTCGATGACCCTCGGAATGCCTCCTTTTGGGCTTACAATACAAGGACCCACAGGCTTCCTAAAAGCATCCCCATAATCCATAATCAATTTCTCCTCGAGATTTAGACATTTATCATCTCTATGGAAGAAGTATCTCATCTATCACATCACATACAATCAAACTCTTTTCAAACACTTTTTCAAACAAAACATCTTTTAACGTAAGTGGTAACGCTTGTACACTCGAGCAAAACACCTAATACTTAGAATTAAAGATTCAATCATCTTTCAAACATCTTTCTTAAACTCGTAAGTGGTAACGCTTGTACACTCAAGCAAAACACCTAATACTTACGATGAAAGATTCAATCAATCCACCCTTCAAAATGTATGTGATGAAATAGATTAGATACATTTTTCATTAAGATGACATTTGTCTTTGTCTCTTAATAACATCCCGTTGCTTCCACTAGCATAAGTGGGAACTACGATTTCTCTGACTTTCTCAACCTCCCTTTGAGAATACGTAGGCACAAGGTCTCATCCTTGGCGAGCATACTTCTTTCTCCCTCAAACCAAACAAAAGCTCCCTTAGATCCGAGCTACAAATGCTCTGATTCCCATTAGGGGATATGTATGCAGAAGATCCCAATGATCTTTGCGAGCACAATAATAACAAAACCTAGGATCCCACATAACCTACCCTTCTTAAAATCCAAAGGAGAAACTTTCCCAAGAATAAAATAGCAAATTAAAACACACAAACATATCAAAAATATTCATATATATATATATATAAGGCTATAGATAACTATATATATTTAGGGTGCCACATCTATTCCCTTTATATAATAAACCTCCTTGATCAGATCTCTCCGCATATCATTACTTATTGAGGGTATTGCAGCTTTCCCCTTTTTCATCTCATGTTTCTTGTTTTGGAAACAATAAAGCTTGATGCTCGCGGCATCTTTAAAAACTAATCAAAAGAGTAAATTGTTTCGAGCCAGAGATTCGAATTCCGATTTGATTCCCTCGTTCGTCACTTTTTAACGCGAACAGAAAAAATGGTGACTCTGCTGGGGAGAAAAAATGGTCGGTAGCATGGTAGCCTTTGAAGCTGTTTTGGCTTTACTCATCTATGGATTGGTGTTGTTTCCCAACGTCCCAAGTTTCGTTGATATCAACCCCATAAGGATCTTTCTGATTGGAAATCCCATTCCCACTTTGCTTGGTGACACGTATTTCTCCATTCATCATAGGAATCATCAAGGAGATGGAATTATCGTGTGTTGTGTACCTCTGTTATTCAAATGGATTGTCTCACACTTGCCTAAGTCTCCTATCTTCCGAGAAAACAAAAACGGTTGGCATTGATCTCGAAGACTCATGTCTCTTACTTTGGCTTGGGTTGTTTGTCATCCTTGTCACTTTCATCGGGATCAGAGCTATCTAGTTCCTCACTATCATAGTCCATACTTCTACTTCCAAAATTATTTTCATTCCTCTATTAACTAGATCCCAACACACTTTTAGGAACCAAAAACATTCACTTTGGACCCCTTGATTACAAATTTCATCTTTTTGGGATCCTTGGATACCATAACCTTGTATTTCATAGACTTACCATTTACCTCAACCCTATTTCCACTAACTGGTAATTCTACTTGCACTTCCTTAAATTGCTCCTCTTCTACTTCACATTCCCTTTCTTCTTCACTATCATCAAAGATTATGCCTCCATCATAATCATCATCAGCGTTATAATCTTCACTGAAGTCACTAAAGTTGTCAAAATCAAGATTCAACACCTTGGTCATCATGTCTTGAACACCATGTTCTACCCATATATGGCCATCAACATTAAAAGACATGATGTGATTAGCAATTTCTCCAGCTTGTGCATCATCAACAAAGTGGGTAAAGACTTCATCCACATTTGGATCTTCCTCCAAAGCCTAAATCCTTCGTAACCCCAATCTTTAACCAAGCTAACAACTTCAAAAAAACTCCACTTATCGTAGTCTTGACCTTGTACAATGGTTTCACTCCCTCCCAGAAACATGTGATTGTCTTGCACAAAGTTTCCATGGTGAAATATGACTGAAAAAACCCCATTTCTACAAACACAAAGACTCCAAGAAATTATTATTCACAGAGAATAAACATGCATGTCGGGCATCATAAGAAAATATGCATTGGGACCACATTCAACTCGTAAGGAAATGAACATCATCGTAACTAACCATAAGAAACTTACCTTTTGAAATAGCAGAAGCTAACACCGGTAGTTGTTCCGCATTTAGAGATGAACGAACAAACGAAGACCAAGAACACGATGGATTGTGATTTTTCAAACAGTTAGGGTTTAAAATGAGCATGGAAAAAGTTTGTTAAATTCACTAGAGTTATGTATTAAGACTAAAGGGCAATTTCATCTTTCCAACAGTCCCTGAACACATGTGGCATTTCTTTTGAATTAAAATAAATAAAAAAGGTTGTCACGTCATCATTTTTAGTGGTGTGGCCTAACCAGGGTTTAAAAACAAACTTTTTCAAAAATTGAGGGAATCCGTGCAAGTTTTTCTTTTGCAGGGTTTTTTTTCAAAAGAGTCCTATATGGCAGGGGAAAAATAGGTATTAACCCTTAAATATATTAAGAGTTGGTTTTTACAAAATATGATTCCTAAATTTGTATTACAAACTATTTTTGTGAATTATAATAGAAACAAGGGTTAAATAAGATTTTGGTCCCTATAAATATCTCAAATTTCGTTTTTAGTCCCTCTAAAATTTTTCTTCAAAGAATGATCCTCCGAAAAATTTAAATTTTCACTTTTGATCCCTCGTGTAAAAATCGTAGCCAAAATGGTCTCTAATTTCGTCGTTAAATAAAAAATCGTCGCTAAAACCGTCGTAAAAACTGTCGCTAAATACAAAATTGTCGCTAAAACCGTCGTAAAAACCGTCGTTAAATTGTAAAAATCGTAGCTAAATTGCAGGAGGGACCAAAAGTTAAAATTTAAATTTTTAGGAGGACCATTCTTTAAAGAAAAATTTTAGAGGGGTTAAAAACCAAATTTAAGATATTTATAGGGACCAAAAACTTATTTAACCTTGGAAACAATAATATAAATTAATCAAATAGAAAAATATACATTTCATTTGAAAAAAACTAGATGCGTATAAATTGAGAGTGATATATGTAATTTAGATTTGCGAGTGGTATTTTTGTTTTTTTAATTCTCGCAATTTTTTTCCACTTATCTTTTAGTTAGATACTTTACTTTAATTTTTAAATATATGTATTTATTTATAGTGTTAAACAAAATTAAAAATTTATTTACAATTATTATCAAATATAACTTTCAATAACTTTATAAAATTATGTCTATTTTGTTGAACTTTATAAATTTGTTGCATACTATATTATTTTTTAAGATCAACTTAAAGTGCCTTATATTTGAAAAATTGTGTAAGAACTACTTTAAGATTAAAAAAAACATTAACTTCAAGTGTTATTTTTATTCCTATAATTTCAGAAAAACAAAAAAAAAATTATTCTGTTTAGATTTGGACATCTCTTTTATTTTTGAAATTTGAGAGAAATATTCTTAATATAAGTGAATACGTAATGATTGGTTTGTTAGACTATTTTATCCAAAATAAAATATAAAAAAAATTTATTGTGTTTTAATTCTATTATCTCTTTTGTGTAGTATTTAGTTATTTTTCATTAGTTTATTATTTGATAATATATAAAAGAATATTATAGTAAAGTATATAGACACTGTAAAAAAATATTGTACATTATGTTATATTTTAAATAAGTTTTATTGTGAATCGAATATCTTGGAAACGAACTATAGACTTATTTTTTTATGATAAAAAAACAATTAGGGTAGAAAAAGAATGAAGAACACGATGAACACAAAGATTGGTTATGAACTATTATTCTTTCATGGGTTAGTATGTTTTTGGTCCCTCTAAATATCTCAAATTTCATTTTAAGTCCCTCTAAATATTTCCTTCAAAGAATGGCCCTCCTAAAAATTTGAATTTTAACTTTTGGTCCCTCTTGACAAAATCGTATCTAAAATGGTCTCTAAAATCGTCACTAAGTTGTAAGAACTGTCGTTAAAATCGTCGCTAAGTTGTAAGAACCGCCGCTAAATTGCAGGAGGGGCCAAAAGTTAAAATTTAAATTTTTAGGAGGACCGTTCTTTGAAGGAAAATTTTAGAGGGAATAAAAATAAAGTTTGAGATATTTAGAGGGATCAAAAACATATTTAACCATTCTTTCATTTATCTTCAAGACAATATTACAAGTATATAAGAATAACAAATAACTCTCTCACTTTAAATTAGGATTGACAATATGCAATGATGAGATACTAGCAGGGCCGATTTTGGGCAAGGGCAACCAGGTCCATGACCAAGGGCTTCAAAAAATTGGGGGCCTCAAATCGGGTGATATATATATATATATATATATATATATATATTCAATTCTAAAATAATAACAACACAAAGCGATAGCCAAGCGGAATTTTCAATTTTTAAAAAATTGAATTTTGAATAATATATATAAGTTATATTGAAATTTAAATTTAAAGATTTCAAATAAAAAATTTATTTATTATTATATTTATATGATAAATATAATATATTATGATTTATGTTTAGTTTTTAAGCATCAAATAAATAGTACTGATAATATTTATTTTCCAATTCAAATTAACTGTATCTTATTTTTTAACATCAATATTAAGGACCCTATCTGTTTGTAAACTACAATAGAAAGTATGTTCTTATTTTATATTGTTATTGTAGTAAAATTTAGGAGTTGAGCGCTCCTATTATTGAATTCAAATTCAAAATTAATCAACTAAAACAAATCTAGGCAGCCACAATTCAATCGATTAATCAAATTAAAATGACTTTTCTTGCTCAAATTCAAACAAAAGAAACGACATGCTTCCCCATAAGTTTCTCGGTTATATCTTACGCGGGTTTACGCGGCGATATCAAACCTTCATCGAAACTAGAACAAATATCAATCAGCATAACTTTAACTAAAACAAAAAATGCCTTAACATTATCATCCCATTTCGACACTACCTAAGCATACACTGATAACTCAGAATAACCTGGCATTATTAACACATACAACAACATTTCTACTCAAAAACGGATTGAACCTAACACAACAAGATGTCTTTATACAGTTCCTATCAAAGTAAGTTTATCACAGAAAACACCAGAACAAAGAATGAATAAACTTCAGCAAACAACAACAAAATCAGAGAGAGGAATAAAGTGAATCTAAACTGGAGTTGAAGACTTTCTCTGGTGATTCTTCAACAATGGCTTCGATGAGGGTTCAATAAGGTGAATCTCCTTTCTTCCTTCTACTTTCTCACTTCTGTTTAAAACGAAATCAGTTCCTCTTCGTCTACCTCTTCTCTTCGCACGGTCAAAACTGAAGTAGTAAAGGTTGACACGCGAGGGACGGCGTTCGGTAGTAGTAGACGGAGGGAGTAGTCGGAGTGAGTAACAATGGTCGTGGCAGAGAGAATAGAGAGAACAGAAAAGAGGGAAATATGAAAGTAATTGGGGCAGACTTCGTAATTAGTTTTATTAAAAAATTTATAAATGACCTATAAGAGCACTTTTGAAAAGCGCTTTCTTAGGTGCAGCCTTTACCAGCGCTTTTTTCTTGAAAGCGCTTTCTTTTCATTGACTTTAGCAGCGCTTTTGAAAAGCACTTTCTAAGGTTAATATTTTCGTTGGCTTAAGCAGCGCTTTTCAAAAGCGCTTTCTAAGTTACAGCCTTTACTAGCCTATTTTCCTTGAAAGCGTTTTCTTTTCATTAGCTTTAGCAGGGCTTTTGAAAGCGCTTTCTAAGGTTAATATTTTCATTGGCTTTAGCAGCGCTTTTCAAAAGCGCTTTCTAAGGTACGCTTATAAGAGCGCTTTTGTAAAAGCACTTTCTAAGGTGGAGGCCTTTATCAGCGCTTTTGAAAAGCGCTTTCTAATGGTAGCCTTTAGCAGCGCTTTTTTTTAGCAAAATTTTTTAACAACTTATGGCAGCGCTTTTAGATAAAAGCGCTGTCTTTGTAGTGCTGCCATAAGTTGTTTTTGGCATAGTGAACTTACTACAAAAGTAAGTTTGTTTAACTTACTCTACAATCTTTGCATTTAAATTAGATTTAATCTAATGGTTAATGGTTATTGCTAAATTTGTATTACAAACTATTTTTGTGAATTATAATAGAAACAATAACATAAATTAATCAAATAGACAAATATACATTTCATTTGAAAAAAATAGATGCGTATAAATTGAGAGTGATATACGTAATTTAGGTTTGCAAGTGATATTATTGTTTTTCTAATTCTCACGGGTCTTTTTTTTCACTTATCTTTTAATTAGATATTTTACTTTAATTTTTAAATATATGTATTTATTTTTAGTGTTAATTAAAATTAAAAATTTATTTACAATTATTATCAAATATAACTTCCAATAACTTTATAAAATTTAAGTCTATTTTGTCGAACTTTATAAGTTTGTTACATACTATATTATTTTTTAAGATCAACTTAAAGTGCCTTATATTTGAAAATTGTGTAAGAACTACTTTAAGATAAAAAAACATTTATTTCAAGTGTTATTTTTATTGCTATAATTTCAGAAAAACAAAAAAATATTTTATTCTGTTTAGATTTGGACATCTCTTTTATTTTTGAAATTTGAGAGAAATATTCTTAATATAAGTGACTACGTAATGATTGGTTTGTTAGATTATTGTTTTTCAAAATAAAATAAAAAACATTTTATTGTGTTTTAATTCTATTATCTCTTTTGTGTAGTATTTAGTTATTTTTCATTAGTTAATTATTTGATAATATATAAAAGAATATTATAGTAAAGTATATAGACACTGTAAAAAAATATTGTATATTATGTTATATTTTAAACAAGTTTTGTTGTGAATCGAATGCCTTGGAAACAAACTATAGACTTGTTTTTTTATGATAAAAAAAACAATTAGGGTAGAAAAAGAATGAAGAACACGATGAACACAAGGATTAGTTATGAACTGTTATTCTTTCATTTATCTTTAAGACAATATTACAAGTATATAAGATTAACAAATAACTCTCCCACTTTAAATTAAGATTTACAGTATGCAATGATGAGATACTAGCAGGGCCGGCCTTGGGTCAGGGCAACCAGGCCCATGGCCTAGGACCTCAAAATTGGGTGATTAATTAAAAATTATAATAATTATATATATATATATATATATATATATATATATATATATATATATATATATATATATATATATTCTATGCTAAAATAATAACATAAAGTGATAGTCAAGCGGAATTTTATATTTTAAAAAAAATGAATTTTGAATAATATATATAAGTTATATATAAATTTAAATTTAAAGATTTCAAATAAAAACTTTATTTATTATTATATTTATATGATAAAATATAATATATTATGATTAATGTTTAGTTTTATTTTTTTTATTTTATCTATATAAAACATTTTATTAGATTTCATTTTGTAATAATAAATTCAAACTTAAAAAATTTAGTATTATTTTTAATTAAGTCAACCTAATTAAATATATGGTAGATTAAATTAATTAAATTAAAATCATTTTGAACAACTTAATTAAAGCTAATCTAATTTGATGTAATATTTATAAGATTTATAATTTTATTTAATTTGGTTAACTTCCTTTGGATTTATATATCAATTTTAATTAAATTTTGAGGCTTTTATTATTTTATCTTAAAATTTTAAAAGTTTCATTATTCTAAAAATAATTTTAAATTACAAATTTTATATTTTTTGTTTTAAAAACTATAGGATCAACCAGTATTCTTATATTTTACAATTTTAAAATTTTGTTGATTATTAATTAAAATACTTTGATATTAACTTTGCAGATATAAAAATCATATTTATATCAGTCAAATTCTATTGCCATACTTAGAACTATTTTTTAGTTTTTAATATTGTTTATAATTTAAATATAAAAAACATCTCCCTTTGATTTCATCAATACCAATATAAAATTCACATCACATTTCTCAATAAGTTTTCACATTTTCACGCATGTATCTCTTTTTTAACCCTTCAAATCATTGCCTCCCACACGCCAACCACTTCATCGCGACGCCACCTCCGATGATAATCATAACCACCTTTAAGCTGACATAACAGTCTTCTCCTCTCTCGTAAAAACAAAAGAGAAAAATACAATTGTAAATAAAAATACAATTTTAAGATTAGAAATATTTATTTCAAGTGTTAGTTTTATTGTTATAATTTTAGAAAAACAAAAAATAGTATTTTATTGTATTTGAATTTTCACATCTCTTTTATATTTAAAGAGTCATGCTACCATGTGCCTTTAATGATACTATAATTAGAAAAATCTAAATATAATTATTAAATGTAATAAAGTCATATTTAAAGTTTTCAAAACGTTTAATGCACACGTTAAAGAGAATATTTCTACAAATAGTTTATTAACTTGTTTCTTTGGGACAATGACATTTGTTAGCATTTTCCATATTTAAAATATGAGAGAATATTTTTAATTTTCTCTAATTTGTAGAAGTATAGGAAGAAAATATGTTTTGAGATATGACATATAAGACTATAGAATGACGTGGTAAATTTATAGTTATACTTGATGATTTGATATAGTTATAAGGAGATTTCTTAACTCACTTCATGTCTTTCTTATTTACCATGTGAAATTTCATAAATGTCCTTCAAAATTAAAAATATAATTTCGATGCGCACCTAGGTCTGATAATATATATATATATATATATATATATATATATATATATATATAGAAACTCAAAATACACTCCTAATATAAATCAGAAGTACATTTCCGATTTCACTCTTTTTTTCTCCTCTACCAATAATATCTTTGATGCTTTAGTGTTTTCTTATTAAATTTTTGTTCACACATGCAACAAACCTATTTGAAAAGAGGTCAAAAGATAGGTTCATGCATTATCTATTTGTAGACTTTTCAAATCATTGTCTCTTTTATCTCATCCGTGAAACAAATAAGAGGAGAGAAAAAGAAGAATGAAACCGGAAATGTATTTCTAATTTATACCGAAAATATATTTCTGAAATATTTTTTATATTTTGAAGGATGAAACTACAATTGACATGATTTGTGGAGGAAAAAATTATGAATAAAAAATGCATTTTTAATTTTTCAAAAGATATTTTCAAAATTTTATAGAGTATCCCACTCCACTATGGAGTGAGTTAAGAAAATCCCTAATTATAATTAATGATATGTTGTTATAATTATAATATTTGATGCAATAAATTAAATATATTATATAGATGATTAAATACTTGATAACTAAGTACAGAAATATAAGTATGCGGATTTCTTTAAATTTGATTTTAAGAATATTTTATGTACATGTTTCCTAAATATGTATCATTCTTGATCAATAATTTAATTGTTTTCTCATGAAAACGCTAAATAAAATAAATCTTTGTTTTAACCTGCTATTGCCACAATTTAATGTAAGACACAAATCTAGTAGGAGAGAAACCTACAAAGTATCGTTCAACCAAATAAAGTAACTTTGTGTCCTGGATTAGATGCATACCTTTTAATACAAAATAAATATTGTATGAATTTGGCATTGGAATTTCACTTCTCTACGTTTTGGCTGAATTTATTTATTCGTGTTATTTAGGAACCTCAAAATTGATAAAGAGCTAATCAATATGTGTATTGTAATATCAAATAATACTGACATTTCACGTTATGCATTTTAATAAATAATCATCTTTTTTTATTAATAGTTTAAAAGTCTTATAAAAGAACAAATTACCAGAATCAATAGTTGTAATTGGCTAAACATCAAGCTAAGTGTAGAACTTGTTTGACCTCAAAACTGATCCTATAGTGATGTAGAAATAAACACATACCTTTGACTCAAAATCTAACTTGTATATATCTTTTTCTTTTGCTATGTTTACATAGTGGAGTTCTCTATATATACTCACTTAAATTACACCCAAATCATCAAACATTAACAACAACAACAAAGAGGAAAAACACAGTTGCATAGCCAAAATGAAGAGATTTTGCCCCAAAGTTTCTTTTGTATTGTTTGTCTGTCTCATATTGACAACTTGTGTACCCTCTAAAGCTCAGAGCTGCCGTCCTAGCGGTAGAATCGAAGGAAAGAAAGCTCCTCCAGGACAATGCAATCAAGAGAATGATTCTGATTGTTGTGTGCAAGGAAAAATGTACACAACTTATCAATGTTCTCCGTCTGTATCTACTTACACCAAAGCATATCTCACTCTTAACAGTTTCCAAAAAGGTGGAGATGGAGGCGGCCCTTCAGAATGTGACAAGCAGTATCATTCCGACGATACTCCAGTAGTTGCACTTTCCACAGGATGGTTCAACCACGAGAGCAGGTGCCTCAAAAACATTACCATCAGTGCTAATGGAAAAAGTGTGGTGGCCATGGTTGTTGACGAGTGTGACTCTACAAAGGGGTGTGATGCAGAACATGACTACCAACCTCCATGTCCAAACAATATTGTTGATGCTTCCAAAGCTGTGTGGAAAGCTTTAAATGTGCCTAAAGAACAATGGGGTGGCCTTGACATTACTTGGTCAGATGCATGATTTTGATTGTGCTGTAATTAATACTTTTGTTATTGATATAGTATACTTTTATTTCTCTTCTTATGTATATATTATGAAACTGTTATTACGGGTAAGCATAGTTATAATTAAGAAAATTCTATACATTCATATGGTTTTATAAAGTAAATTTTGTCACAACCTTATGACATGTCTGCTACATTTCTAACTGTGAATCATACAATGTTTAGAATAAGCATGAGAAAAGTTATGAATGAGTAGGAATAATTCTCAATAAAATAGAAATTAGCTCAATGAATATAGATAAAATGGAAAACAAACTCTATCTGAAAAGCATAACTACTTCCAATTGTTATTTAACAAACTTCTAATAATGGACAATTTGGTGAAAATATAAGCAACTTGAGAAACAAATGACACCCATATTATCTAATTGCAAATCAAAATGAACATAACCATTAAGGGATGTACTAAGGGAACAACGACATTCAATAATAAAATTAAATCTCACTCCTTTGATTTGGAAAAATATGGTTTTGAAAAGCTTTTCGAGATTAAAATTAAAGTTTGAAAACATTTGTCTAAAACCTAAGCAACGGGGGGTTATGTGAATTTTACACTTTATTACGCCTGCATAGCTCCATGGGCAAATAGAAACAAACCCAGTTCCACTGAATCAACTTATGCGCGCAACAGCGAAGGGGGGCAGTATTTCTAATGGTACATTTTCTAATTGTAACTCAATGTATGATTATGAGATTTTGAGGTGCAATAATAGATTACTTAAGAATAGTAATTCAAAAGTGGGAGAGAAAATCTGGGAGTCTATTTTTAACTTGGGTGTTGTTATCCATGAAGATCGGAATGTCAATATTAAGTTAGTAGAGGCGATGGAAATCGGAGACAAGGAAGAGAAGTTAGATAAGAGGGTGGATTTAACGAAGTTACCATGAATCTTCTCTCCTTCAATGTCAGAGGGGGAGGTTTATCTTCGAAGCGTAAGAGGAAAAGCTTTTTAGTCCAGTCAGGTAACATTGATCTGTGTTTTATACAGAAAACCAAAATTCCTTGTTTTCACGAGGCTTTGGCGTGTTCCTTTTGGGGTAACAAGGATGTGGAATGAACGACGTGTAAATCTGTTACTACTTCGGGTGGAATGGTGATTCTTTGGAGAAGAAATTCCTTATCCCTTAATTTTAGTTTTAACGGTCCCGATTTCGTAGGACTCGATGTGAATTAAAATGTGGGGTGTATAATTTTGTAAATGTGTATGCTCTTTGTAATGTAGTGGAAAGGAGAGTGGTGTGGAGTAGACTGGTTGAGAGGAGACAAAAAAGCATAAACGAAGAATGGTGTTTGGGTGGAGATTTTAATGAAGTTTGTTCTAGAGAAAAAAATATTAGGAGCAGGGGTGTATCTTAGTAGAAGAGACTTGGGAGATTTTAAAGGATTTATCGAGGATATGGGTTTGGTTAACATGTCGTGTGTTAGGGGTAGATTATCTTTTTTTAAAGGGAACAGGACAACTATGAGTAGACTAGATAAATTATTTCCTATCTAGAAAGTTCATTGAGGAGTCGAATGTCATTGATCAAAGAATGGGGCGTAGAGACATCTCGGACCATTGTCCCATTTGCCTTAAAATGGGTAAGATTGATTGGGGTCCAAAGCCCTTTAGATTCAATAATGTTTGGTCCAAACATGAAAGTTTTAAGTGTTAATTCTCTAGGTTATGGTTGTCATTAATTTTAGTAAAATAAATTAGGCAGCAACTTGTTAAATAGGATGTTAAATAATATTGAACAAATTTCCTATTTTGAACATTCGACATAATATATGTTAAGATTGGAGTGTGTAGGTTTGTTACAGATCCTGAATATTATGGAAATATATATTAGGATATTACATGTTTAGTCCAATATGAAGAAATCAAAGGTGTTTAACTAAGAGGTTCTATCATCAGAAGAAATATGTCGAATAAAGATGTCTTATTCAAAATCATTTGATATCGAGCTTGTGTGCAGATGAAAAATTGGATTAGTTTTGTTTGTTACAAATGCACAATATTTTGGGAATATTATGCTATCCTATGTGGCATTCTATTTTAGAAATAAGATATTCAAGCAGAACTCAAGGAGTTGTGTTAGTTTCTAATTATGGAGATAAATTAGAAAACTAATTATTTATATCTTATGTTTTGGGAGATATATTTGCAGCCTTATTTGCTACAGGTCAGTTGAGGTTTTGAAGTCCAGTCCTGTCAGAAGATTGTTATAAATATAAGGGTTCAAACCTAATGTAGGTATGGAACTTATTCTACCATTTATCTAGCCTTTAGGATTTGTGTTCCATCAGTTCTGTCATCCACTCTATAGTAGAGTTGGATTGTGCAAATTGTGAGTTATTCTTGTATTGTTTAATACTTGAGTTAGACTGTTAGTTGAGTTGTAACTATTGTCAATAACTCATAATATATTAAGCAGTAGTTGATTGTTGATCTTCTAAAATTATTCTAAGTGTTTAGAATTGTTACTGTCACTGTTTGTGAGTGATGGAAAGTGAAAGGAATCTCATATCTAGGAGTTCCTAGATAGAAGTATAGCAAGGGTAGTGATTAAGTTGTAAGTTGTAAGTTGTAAACGGAGGAGTTTAACTTTGAATTGATATTGTTTAGTGAATTTCCTTTCTAGCTTGGTAGCCTCAATATGTAGGTGATTTTGCACCGAACTGGATAAACAATTATGTGTGTTCCTTTACTTTTTGCACTATCGATTATATATTCTACATTGTTCATTGTGTTGTGTCAGAGATTAGTGTCTCGACATCTCATAGGACATTTGAGACCCGACTCCCAGAATTTCATTAAGCCTTTTATAAAAGGTGAATAGGTTAAGATCAAGGTGGAGGGAAGAGGAGATTTTGTTTTGTATGAGAAGCTTAAGAGATTGAAGGATGGCATTATAGAGTGGAAGCACACATTTTTCGGGTGGATTGATTTAAAAGTGAGCGAGAACGTGAAGAATCTTAATGTTTTGAATAACTTGTTGGTGGATAATCATGGAGGAGATACTGGGGAGATTGTTAAGGATAGGAGTATCGTAGCAGGCGATTTGTGGAACTTCTTAAACTTAAAGTAAAATATACTTAGATTGAATTCGAAGTAACTGTGGTTGAAGGATGGAGATAAAAATATTCATTTTTTCATAACTCTCTAAAAGAGATGTATAGAAGGAATGAAATCACTCTTCTGGAAGGGGTTGATGGTACGGTGGAGGTTGTCAATGATATAAAGGAGGTTCTCAAAGCGAAAGTTTCTTGCTTCTTTTCCAAATTCAGGATAATCATTATCAATTTTCATCCATAGTGGTGAATCTGCCAGATGTCGAAACTTCACATCAATAATTATTTCATCTGCATGCCAAGTCAAGTGTCTTGAATCGGTTTCACTACGATACATGCGTCTAAATCTTGGAATTTATAGGAAAATACCATAAGACTTTTGCTGGAGACAACTTTTTCTTATATCGAGGGGCATCGCATTTAGGAGACTCGTTTAATGATGCATACTCGTTTCGAAACAAAACGCAATCTTTTGGACATGCATGTATCTTATCATAGCTCATGCCAATAGAGTACAACATCTTTTGTGCCTCATACATTCGATTGGGAAGAACATTGTCCTCTGGTAGCATATCTTTCATAAGAACTAATAACTCTGTGAAACTGACCATCCATTACCCGCCTTTAAGTTGTACAACTTTAATATCGCAGACAATCTTGTGAATTTTGTACAACCATTATACAACGGTTTCTTTGCATCGCTTACCAACCTCTCGAACATTTTGGGACAATCATTAAAATCTTCTTCAAGTGCTTCTACAATCTCTTCGACTCGATCACAATCGTATGTATCTGTGCAATTGTCGTTTGAAGCATTGGTCGTATTATGCCCTGATTCAACATTCTCGTTACTTTTCTTACCATACATATTCCAACATGTATAACTTCTATCAATTCCATACCGTATTAAATGTGATTCCAACTGAACCGCGTCAACCCGACTCCCATAATAGGAACCCCAACAAGGACATGTTATTCGACTAGGGTCTTTGGCGTGCGCAACAGCAAAATTAACGAATTCCGATACCCCATTCTCTTACTCTTTCGACAACCGATTGGAATACATTCATGTCTTATCCATGGATTTACTAATTAAGCTAAACAAAAACAACTAATTAGGGCACAAAATCTTATAATGCGTTTCTGTCAAAATGCAAAGTATACACGGAATGGATCCGGAGCAAGAAAATGCAACATATTCACACAATTTTAGACAAATTCATCACAATACCAATAATTTGAGGAAGAAATTTACCTCGGATTTATCGAACAGCAACGTCGAGAAGTTGAAACGAGAAGGTAAAACTGACAGAAACGCAGAGAATGAGTGTTGTACATATAAAACAATATCAAGATAAGTTATAACATATAAAAAAATTCAAGAAACTTATATGATGCACATGAATAATTCAAGAACCAAGTAATCTATCATTCAAGAAATTCAATTCACAAATGAAACTAAAATCAAAGGAACTCAAGTTATTATTCAATTCACAGTCCAATCATGCTCAATGAAATTAGAATGTATGAATGTACATGAACAATGCCTATTTACAATGAAATTAGAATGAACCGAATGAAACTTGCATGAATGATATGAAAAAAAGAATATTTACAAGTAAGAAACAAGAAAAAACAAGTCAGTATTCAATGTACATGTAAAAAATCAGCATTATATACATTGTACTAAACACTCTTAAACTCAAGTAAACGCAACGGTAAACATGATTATCGCTTCACAAACAAAACCGGGAATCCAAAAACGCATGCTATTAGTTCAATTCAACTTCAAAACATGATAAATCAAGTTCACAATAAGCCATAATCAAACAAACAAACCTCCAGACAGTCACAAGTAAGAATAAAATAACGACCCAAAATTCAACTCAAATCAATCAAACATCTATCGGAAATACAATGGTATCACAAACCGGTTTTCTCATTTAAGTCCAATCCCAAACAATAATCACTATCTCTAACATTTACACTAAAACCAACATCCTCTAATCTTCAATAATGAACTCACAGTATCAAATTTGAATTACAAACAAGCTCAACAACGACATCACAAAACCAAATGTATAAACTCTATTTCAAAATAGATCAGCAATGTAAATGTACATCGAAAAGCAAACTATGCATCTAAATTTGAAACATATCACAACCGGAATTAAACAACAATCACTTCATCTATAACAAATAAAATCGGACAACATAACATTTGTATATCAGATTTGTAGCATAACAGTGGAATTAAATTATCACAATCGAACCGAGATTATCACAATCAAACCAACATATTTCACAGCATAATATTCTTAACTACCTAAATCCAATCATGCTCAATGAAATTAGAACTATGAATGTACATGAACAATGCGTATTTACAATGGAATTAGAATGAACTGAATGAAACTTGCATGAATGATATGAACAAAAGAATATTTACAAGTAAGAAACAAGAAAAAACAAGTTAGTATTCAATGTACATGTAAAAAATCCGCATTATATACATTGTACTAAACACACTTAAACTCAAGTAAACGCAACGTTAAACATGATTACCGCTTCACAAACAAAACCGGGAATCCAAAATTACATGTTATTTGTTCAATTCAACTTCAAATCACTTTCTTCAAATTTGTAGCGTAACTGTGGACACATTAAGGGTTAAATTATCAAGAGTTAACGTAATTTCTAAAACAAAATATACTAGTATATATTTAAAGATATAGATACTTTGATGAATTTTAGGAATAAAATTAGAGTAATTATTTTGAATTTAAAGTGGAGGAAGACCTTGTTTTAAAATACACTACTAAATTGTTGCTGCAGTATAGCGGCAAGCAAATAGTTGGTATTATTTTTACCGGGTGATATATACCAGTTAGGTTATATCGTATCGTGTCCACAGAGATTGGTTATTGATCCGTCGTTCGACAATTCTACCGTTAATGAGTTTTAGATTAAAATAAATGAAAATAAAAGACAAAAAGTAAGAAGGATAGACAGCTTGTCCGGAACGAATGCAAACTACCCGTCACAGACTTAAATCTACCACCCATGTCATACTCGGTCTACGATACTCATCTGTGTCATCACATACCTCTCACAACCTAAGTTATTTCTTACCCAAATTGAGAATCCACCCGAATCACCTAAATAGCCATGTCCGGCCTATCTCAACAACCAGAAGTCAACTGCATCACCTCAACACCCATCTCTAACATACTTCACCGACGCAGAGGCATTAAGATCAGATATTCTAAGTGAATGTCAGCTCTAAACCCATTTATAGAATTCATAACTAACAGATAACCATCCTAGGTAAGAATCTAAGCAATCTATCTCTAGTAAAGCTCAAATCCCTAACACCGAGTAAAAACCCAAGACAATCACCAACACAGATTCGTAAAGAAAACTTTATACAACGCCAAGGGCGACAAATATACATGAGTTAGAGTAGATATACATACAAAACCCAACAAAAGATATTACAAAGAGAAGAGAAGAAGAGGAACCAAACATTTCTTGGTTTGTCAACACCAATCGACGAGGGATTTGACTCCGGATCATCCAAATGCAAGCTCCAATGTTGTTTTCTAAGCTCTCTAGACCAAAAAATGATGTTGATGGTGTTGGGACTCAAAAATACCCAACCCATGACCTAAAAATGTGTTTTTAGCCCCTTTTAAAGAACTCTGATATCGCAGGGCGCGCTAAGCCCGGTATTTTCGCGCTAAGCGCGGTCTGTGTTGTTCTGAAAAAAATCAGCATCTTGTTTTTGCCATATCTTGAGAATCGTAACTCGGAATTGCGTCCGGTTTGAAGCGTTGGAAAGCTTATTAAATTTCCTATCTAACCCTGAAAAAATATCAATCAAATTGATGATTTTTATTCTTTGATTTTGAGCCTTATTCATTGATGAGTTGCTCAAATCGCGCATTTGAAGCCGTGTCTTCGACACTTTATTACTCAATGCTCCAATTATGAATGAATACCTATAAAAGAGATGAAAAACTATCAAATGATACAATATTTACACAAAAACTCAATTATTTTATTATGTACACATTTATACCAAAAGCGGGAGATTTATTCGAAGAATATCAACAAAAGAACCGATAAGTGCCACTAAACATATATACAAAATAACTAAATTTTGACACTTATCATAAACATAAGTTGTTTAATAACTATAAACTAAAAAAAATTGTAAAGTAAAAAGAATATACTTTAGTTTTATTCTATTAAGAATATTTTACTTTAATTTGAACTAAAATAAAATGATAAGTATTAGATAATTTTTTTTGATAACTTATAACTAGGTGACTATGGATTTATGTTTTTAAGCATCAAATAAATAGTTCAAATTAACTGTATCTTATTTTTTTAACATAAATATTAAGGACCCTATATGTTTGTAAACTACAATAGAAAGTATGTTCTTATTTTATATTGTTATTGTAGTAAAATTTAGGAGTTGAGCGCCTGTTATTGAATTCAAATTCAAAATTAATAGACTAAAACAAATCTAGGCAGCCACAATTCAATCGATTAATCAAATTAAAATGACTTTTCTCGATCATATTCACACAAAAGAAACGACATGCTTCCCCATAAGTTTCTCAGTTATATCTTACGCAGGTAAACGCGGCGATATCAGACCTTCATTGAAACTAGAACAAATATCAATCAGCATAACTTTAACTAAAACAAAAAATACCTTAACATTATCATCCCATTTCGACACTACCTAAGCATACACTGATAACTCAAAATAACCTAGCATTATTGACACAGACAACAACATTTCTACTCAAAAACGGGTCGAACCTAACACAACAAGATGTCTTCGTACAGTTCCTAACAAAATAATTTTATCACAGAAAACACCAGAACAAAGAAAGAATAAACTTCAGCAAACATAAACAAAATCAGAGAGAGGAATAAAGTGAACCTGAACTGGAGTTGAAGACTTTCTCTGGTGATTCTTCAACAATGACTTCGATGAGGGTTCGATAAGGTGAATCTCCTTTCTTCCTTCTACTTTCTCATTTCTGTTTAAAACAAAATCAGTTCCTCTTCGTCTACCTCTTCTCTTCGCACGGTCGGAACTGAAGTAGTGAAGGTTGGCACGCGAGGGACGGCGTTCGGCAGTAGTAGACTGAGGGAGTAGTCGGCGTGTGTAACAATGGTCATGGTAGAGAGAACAGAGAGAACAGAAAAGAGGGAAATATGAAAGTAATTAGGGCAGACTTTGTAATTAGTTTTATTAAAAAATTTATAAATGACATATAAGAGCGCTTTTGAAAAGCGCTTTCTTAGGTGCAGCCTTTACCAACGTTTTTTCCTTGAAAGCGCTTTCTTTTCATTGGCTTTAGCAGCGCTTTTGAAAAGCGCATTCTAAGGTTAATATTTTCGTTGGCTTTAGCAACGCTTTTCAAAAGCGCTTTCTAAGCTACAGCCTTTACTAGCGTTTTTTCCTTGAAAGCGTTTTCTTTTCATTGGCTTTAGTAGGGCTTTTGAAAGTGTTTTCTAAGGTTAATATTTTCATTGGCTTTAGCAGTTCTTTTCAAAAGCGCTTTCTAAGGTACACCTATAAGAGCGCTTTTGTAAAAGCACTTTCTAAGGTGGAGGCATATAGCAGCGCTTTTGAAAAACGCTTTCTAAAGGTAGCCTTTAGCAGCGCTTTTTTTTAGCGAAATTTTTTAACAACTTATGGCAGCGCTTTTAGATAAAAGCAATGTCTTTGTAGTACTGCCATAAGTTGTTTTTGGCGTAGTGAACTTACTACAAAAGTAAGTTTGTTTAACTTACTCTACAATCTTTGCATTTAAATTAGATTTAATCTAATGGTTAATTCTTATTGCAATTTTTAACATTTAGATTAAATCTAATTTAAATGCAAAGATTGTGGAGTAAGTTAAAATAACTTACTCTTGGAGAAAGTTAATCTCCACTCTTATTTTATTGAACTTTAAATATATTAAGAGTTGGTTTTTACAAAATATGATTACTAAATTTGTATTACAAACTATTTTTGTGAATTACAATAGAAACAATAACATAAGTTAATCAAATAGACAAATATACATTTCATTTGATAAAAATAGATGCGTGTAGATTGAGAGTGATATACGTAATTTAGGTTTGCAAGTGGTATTATTGTTTTCCTAATTCTCGCGGTTTTTTTTTCACGTATCTTTCAATTAGATACTTACTTTAATTTTTAAATACATGTATTTATTTTTAGTGTTAAACAAAATTAAAATTTTATTTATAATTATTATCAAATATAACTTTCAATAACTTTATAAAATTTATGTCTATTTTGTCGAACTTTATAAGTTTGTTACATACTATATTATATTTTAAGATCAACTTAACCTATATTTGAAAATTGTGTAAGAACTACTTTAAGATTAAAAAAAAACATTTATTTCAAGTGTTATTTTTATTGCTATAATTTCATAAAAACAAAAAAATATTTTATTCTGTTTAGATTTGGACATCTCTTTTATTTTTGACATTTGAGAGAAATATTCTTAATATAAGTGAATACGTAATGATTCGTTTGTTAGACTATTTTTTCCAAAATAAAATAAAAAGCATTTTATTGTGTTTTAATTCTATTATCTCTTTTGTGTAGTATTTCGTTATTTTTCATTAGTTTATTATTTGATAATATATAAAAGAATATTATAGTAAAGTATATAGACACTTTAAAAAAAATATTGTATATTATGTAATATTTTAAATAAGTTTTGTTGTGAATCGAATGTCTTGAAAACAAACTATAGACTTGTTTCCTTATGATTAAAAAATAATTAGGGTAGAAAAAGAATGAAGAACACGCTGAACACAAGGATTGGTTATGAACTGTTATTCTTTCATTTATCTTCAAGACAATATTACAAGTATATAAGAATAACAAATAACTCTCTCAAGAATAACAAATGAACTGACGAAGGAATTTGTGGTGGAAAAAGGTTTACGTCAAGGAGATCTTATTTCTCCTTTCCTCTTTGTTTTAGTGACGGAAGGTCTTGCGGGGTTGGTTAGAAAGTCCCAAGAAATCGGAGACTATGGAGATTTTGTGGTCAATGGTAGATGTTTGATTGATATCCTTCAGTTTGTCGATGATACTTTGATTATTTGTAATGGCTCTTGGAAACAAATTTGGGCGATCAAATCGATTTTGAAGGCTTTTGAATTGGTACCGGGTCTAGGAATAAATTATCATAAGAGCAAATTAATAGGCATTAACGTGAATCTGAACTTCCTAGAAGCAGCTTCATATGTGTTAGCTTGCAAGCTTGAAGAGAGTAATTTTAAGTTCCTTGGTATACCTATCGGATCTAATCCGAGAAAGTTGGCAACTTGGTCCCCCTCATTCATAAGATGAAGAATCGGTTATCGGGATGAAAGAATAGGTTTCTCAATCTCGGTGGTATAATTACCACTTTGAAATATATTCTTTGTTCTTTATCCATCTTTCTTATGTCTTTTATAAGATGCCTAGAAAGGTTGTTAAGATAATAACTAATTTACAAGGTGGTTTTTTATGGGGAGGGACGGAGGAGAAGAGGAATATTCATTGGGTGAGTTGGAAGCAAGTTTGTCTTCCTTTTAAATTGGGGGTTTAGGGATTAAAGAAGTGGGGGATTTCAATATGACCCTTCTTAATAAATGGAGGTGGAGAATTCTTCAAGGCCAAGAGTCCCTTTGGTTCAAGGTTTTGAAAGCTAGGTATGGTGATGTAGCAATAAAAGTTTTTTGTGGCGGTCAAAAATCCAATGTTTTAGAATCTCAATCTTTTTGGTGGAAAGATATCTTGTTCATTGCTCATTTTTCTTCAAACGACCCTATTGTGGAAAATGCAAATTTGAGGTGGGAAAAGGTTTTTCTATCCCATTTTGGGAGGCGGATTGGTTGGAGGATGGTTGTTTAAAAGAAAGTTATCTAGAATTACATGTGTTATCTAGTTTGAAAAGGGTTTCGGTGGCTGGAATGGGAGGTTGGATAAATGGTGAGTGGATGTGGAATAATTATGGTATTTGCGGAGAATGTTTGCATGTGGAGTTAAGAAATATGTATAATAGTTTGGTTCTGAAGTTGAATAACTCATCTTTGATAGAATCCAGAAC
This sequence comes from Vicia sativa, assembly GCA_021764765.1. Taxonomy (NCBI): domain Eukaryota; kingdom Viridiplantae; phylum Streptophyta; class Magnoliopsida; order Fabales; family Fabaceae; genus Vicia; species Vicia sativa. Next base: position 286,923,631 of record CM038793.1, on the reverse strand, counting down.
TGATAAAGTTATTTGGTTGTTGGAACCAAAAGGGCTTTTTTCGGTGTCTTCTTGCTATGCTTTTTATGCTAATAGGCAGATTCCTTTTGGTCCGAGGAATAGAGGTGAGGAAGCTTTGGGATTGGTTTGGAAATTAGAGGTTCCTTTTAAGATTAAAGCTTTTGGTTGGAGACTTTTTGTGGATAGAATTTCGTCTAAAAAATCTTTTGGCACATAGAGGTATTCCATTCCCTTTGGAAACCTTAAAATGTGTTTTTTGTGGTGTGGATAATGAAAGTAGAGAGCATTCTTTTTTTAATTGCTCAGTGGTGAAAATTTTATGGAGGGATATAGCTAATTGGATTGGTAAACCTTGGAGGGAGGTAGAGGATTGTTTAACTAATTTTTTGGATTGGTATACTTTTTGTAAAAAAAAAGAAAGTTAAAGAGAGAAAGTTAGGCATTGTGTGGCTTGCAACTTGTTGGATTATTTGGTTGACAAGAAATGGCATATACTTTAGAGGTGATACTTGGAATATTAGTGACATGGTTTGGAACATTAAGATGTTGATATGGAAGTGGTCGCTCATAGGAGATATTACATATCCCAATTACAACTTATACAATTTTAACAAAAATCCTTTGTTATTTTTAGAGTAGTGAAATTGATTTATAATTTCCTCTTTTTTGTTTGAGTTTCATTCCCTTTTTTTTGTGTAAAGGTTGGAGAATCCTTAGTTCTCATTTTCATCAATGAAACTTGCTTACACAAAAAACAATTTTTTTATGACAGGGATAAAATACAAGTTAGGCTTTCTGAAATTTAAATTGTTATTGGAATACACAAAAAGAGAAAAAACACAAAAAACACAGAGTTGCATACACAAAATGAAAAGATTTAGCCCCAGAGTTTGTTTTGTATTGTTTGTCTGTCTCATATTGACAAGTTGTGTGCATTCTAATGCTCAAGAGTTGCCGCCCAAGTGGTAGAATTGAAGGAAAGAATGCTCATGCAGGACAATGTAATCAAGAGAATGATTCTGATTGTTGTGTGCAAGGAAAAATGTACACCACTTATCAATGTTCTCCTTCGGTGTCGACTTACACAAAAGCATATCTTACTCTTAATAGTTTCCAAAATGGTGGAGATGGAGGTGGCCCTTCAGAATGTGATAATCAGTATCATTCTGATGACACTCCAGTAGTTGCACTTTCTACCGGATGGTTCAGCCACGAGAGCCGGTGCCTCAAAAACATTACAATCAGTGGTAATGGAAAAAGTGTGGTGGCCATGGTGGTTGATGAGTGTGACTCTACAATGGGATGTGATAAAGAACATGATTACCAACCTCCATGTCCAAACAACATTGTTGATGCTTCCAAGGCTGTGTGGGAAGCTTTAGGTGTTCCTCAAGATCAATGGGGTGGCCTTGACATCACTTGGTCAGATGCTTGATATTGTATAAGTTGAAATCCATTTTAGTGTTTATATGGTCTAATTTTCTGATATTATGTACTTCTATTTCTCATCAGATGTGTATCTTATACTTGATGTTAGGGGTGTGCATAGTTACCAAATTTCAAGAACCAATCCATTTTATTGGTTCTAGTTTTAAAACCAAACCATTTTTTATAATATCCAGTTTAAAAATATAAAATGGTTTCAATTTGGTTCAAAACCGATTTTAAACCGGTTTGTAAGGAAATTGTACACCTAACTTATTTGTAATGAATGAATGACTTTAGTAATAACATGCGATCCCTACCAGTTTATAATGAACATGATATTAAAAAAAACAGAGAAAAAATAATATTCATAAACTGGGAAGATTAATCAATAAATATATAATTATGTGTGCAAATTCAAAGAAATGAGAAATCGGTGTCTGTCTTGTAGCAGTATTAAGTTCATTATAACTAGAGTGAATATAGAGTTGGTTTTATGCTTCAAAACTGGTTATAAGAAATGGAAACCGGTTTCTTGTTTTGGCAACAAAATGGATCTGGAGCGGTTCTCATCCAACAAAAATTGGATTTTTGAAATTGGTGCACTGAATTTTTAAAATTGGTCCATGTGAACCAGTTTTTTTGCACACCCCTACTTGATGTAACCATATTCTGTTATATTAAAAAAATACAATACATATTCTTTTAAATCAAAATATAAAAAATAAATGTTTTATGTAATATAGTAAGATACCCAAAATATAATTTTCTAAATCTTTTATGTAATGAATGAGCAATATGTTTTAGAGTTCTTTTTTGTTTTGATTATTGTCATTGTTGTTTCGATTTTCTAAGTATTTGTAAAAGGAAGGTTGTTTGTAAACAGGAAGGTTTTTTATACTTAATTTGCTTGAATCTTTAAATTGTACTCTTGTGATATTATTATTTTTTAATGAATCAAATGCTTAACTTTAACACATGTATAATTGTATATATATTTGTCTCAATTGCTATAAAATATGGAATTTTTTAGTAGGATCAAATCAAACATTATTTTAAACCAACATTTAACACTAGTTTTCTATCAAAATTATGTATCGTATAATATTTTACAACTTTTATTTAATACAACAGGTACCATACCATGTTTTTCACACCGATTTTTAAAGTAGTTTGGTGTTAAAAGCAGGTCTGTAGTGCAGTAGTGCTAGATAGTACACAAGTCTATACCCATTTAATATTGGTTGAATTTTGTATACTTGTTATAAGACCGGTCTCAAATTATGGGTGGTAATTGTTAGAAATCCACCAAAATTTATGGGAAATTTCAATCAATCTTGATGAACAAGATTCTTATTGTTAAGAATCTATTATCAATCAATTAGTATTGATTGATATTGATTGATATTTAATTAGTAATAATTGTAATTGATATTATTTTCTATTGTATATTCTATATTTGCATATCAATATACACCATGTTTGATCATATTCGACACACAGAGATACAATCTCAATATGGTATCAAGAGTTGGTTGAACTACTGTCTTCCACAAATTTTTATTTCTCTTTTTTTTTTCGACCGCCACTTTCAACTGCTTTCGCCGCTCCTCCTGAAGACTTTTCGGCGAGGAACCTATACCATCGAAATTGTCTCCTCCAGATCGGCCAGAATCTGACATTTCACGCGCCACCCTACCATACCCACGTCCACCACCCCTGTTGTCGCCTTTTTTCTCACCAGACTCGTTTTCCGGTCCTCTTTCCAAATCTGCTCTCGGTTTTTTGTTCCAAGCCATCAAATATCATGGGAGATATTGATTTTGTCACGTTCACGAAAATTCCACTTATTTCGTGTGAGAAACTAACCGAACAGCCAACTACAACCTATGGGTTGGTGTCGTCAAGATGTGGTTTCACAGTCAAGGATATGAGGATCACTTAACTACAAAAGTTGATGTTAATCTCGCCGTCAAGCGCAATAAGTGGAAACAAACTGATGTTTCTTTGTGCATTGTGTTATGGTTTTCCATAGCAACTAATCTCTGAGCATAGTACTAAGCCATTACCACTTGCTATGAGGTTTGGGAAAAGGCTAAGAAAGTTTTCTCAAATGAAGTCCACAATCTTTATAGTGTCATCACCAAACTCCACTCTTTGCAATTGGAGAATGTGGATATGCAACACTATCTAACTAAGCTTGATGCGTTAAAGGAAAATTTAACAACCTTAATGCCCTTTACAAAAGACGCAACAACTTATGTTGAACAACAAAGTAAGTACTTCATGGTCATGGCACTTGTTGGACTTCCATCTGAACTTGATTCCGTTCGGAATCAGATTTTATCATGAACCAATGTTCCTAACTATGAAGCGATTAGTGAAAAGCTGTTACGCTTGGCTAAACCTCATACTTTTGGACCGGTTCCTACTCCATCTCCCAATGAATCATCTGCTCTTGCTTCCCACTATCATGGTCGTAGTGGATGAACCGATGAATGGGATGAAAGTTATGGTATTCATTATAATTATTGCAATCTTTACGGTCACATTGAAACCGATTATCGTACAAAGGCAAGAGAACAACCACCCCGACCACGGACCGCTATCGTCGCTCAAATAGATATCACTAAAGATGTTAGTATTCTCGTCGTAGATTACAATGATTTCCTTCAGTACAAAGCAGTTCATCAACAATTATCATCTGCCGCTATTGCTTAGTTAGGTAATCTTGTAGCCTTTGTCTCTACATCTTCTCTTGGTCCTTGGGTCCTTAACTCTGGTGCCTTGGATCATATGATTGGTAATAAATCTCTTTTATATCACTTGTCTTATTCTGATTATTTACCTTTTATCACTGTGCCGAATAGTTCTAAAGTCAAAGTTCAAGCTTATTTACCTTTACATTCCTGGTTGTCCTTTTAATCTAATATCTGTTCACAAGCTTATTTGTACTCTTGATTATTCAATCCTTTTTAATGATAATTCTGTTTATATCCAGGATCGACGTATAGGACAAACAATTGGAGCAGGGAGTGAAGTTGGAGGATGATATCATCTTTCTTCACCAGTGGCATGTGCTTCTATTGCTTATCAAGAATTCACACAACAATTTTTGGGTCACCCTAGTCTTAATAAAATGCGTCTTTTAGTTCCTATTCTTCCTTAGCTTTCATCTTTTGAGTGTCAGTCTTGTCAATTAGGCAAACATACTCATAATACTTATTGTCAACGAGTAAATAAAAGTGTTGCATCACCTTTTGCTTTAGTTCACTCTAATATTTGGGGTCCTAGTCATGTGAAGTCTACTTTAGGATAATATTACTTTGTAACGTTCATCGATGATTACTCACGATGCACTTGGTTATTTCTAATGGAAAATCGTTTAGATGGTTTTTGTATATTCCAAGAGTTTTATGTTGAAATTAAAAATTAGTTTAACACTTCCATTAAAATTTTACGCACAGATAATGCTTGTGAATATATGTCATCCCAGCTTCAATCCTTTTTAACATTAAAAGGAATTATTCACCGATCATCATGTGCTCATACACTACAATAGAACGGTGTTGTTGAACGGAAGAATCGTCATTTAGTTGAAATCGCACGGACTCTTTTACTTCACCATAATGTACCCTCTCATTTTTGGGGTGATTCTCACCTCACCGCATGTCACCTTACTAACCAAATGCCTTCCTTGGTCCTTCCAAGATCAGATTCCATACTCTATCTTGAATCTGCAATGTGGTCTCTACCCAATTCCCCTTCGCGTGTTTGGTTGCACATGCTTTGTTCACAATCTTAGTCCAGGTAAAGACAAACTTTCCGCTAAATATCTCAAATATATTATTCTAGGCAACTCACGTATACAAAAGGGGTATTGTTGTTTTTGTCCTTATCTTCAACGGCACATTGTTTGTTTCGCTGTTACATTCTTTGAAGGTTCCCTTTTATTTTCTTTGCCTCTTCGTCCTCCCATGAGATTTGTAATTTAGGTGATCAAGATATCCCTTCTGTCATCCCCATACCCATTAAACCTCCTTTTTAGGTATATCAGCGATGCACAGCATGTCCATCGGCAGTTAGAGATTATATTGATCCACCAGCATCATCACCTACTCCAACTGTTCCTCCAGCTACATCACCTGAACTTGACCTTTCAACAGCATTACGAAAAGGTATTCAATCTCATAATCCAAATCCAAAATACGTATGTGCTTAAATTATGATTGCCTCTCTACTTCCTATGTTTCTTTTGTGTTTGCGTTGGATTTAGTGTCTATTCCTAAGTCTACATGTGAAGCTATGATTGATCCCAATTGGAGTTAGGAGATGGTGGAAGAAATGGTTGCATTGTATTCAAATAACACTTGGGACATTGTTCATTTGCCTCTAGACAAAACTACAGTGGAATATTTATGGGTTTATACAGTGAAAATTGGACCAGATGGTCAGATTGATCGTTTTAAAGCTCGTTTGGTAGCCAAGGGTTACACACAGATATTTGACATTGATTATGGCGACACCTTTTCTCCAGTGGCCAAGATTAGATCAGTTTGTCTCTTCCTTGCATTGGCTGCTATTAATTATTGGTCACTTCATCAATTGGACATTAAAAATGCCTTCTTACACGAAGAATTGGAGGATGAAGTATGTAACACCCCCTTCTATTTACCCGCGTTTTATAATTAATAATCAGAGTATTTTAATCACAATCCAAGAGGCGTCACAATTTAAATAATTTAAATCAATCAATACAGTGTCATGCTTTCTCTGAAGAATATTTATTAAGTAAATAATGCAAAAGATTATGTTTAACAGCGGAAATGAAACATAACCAAAAATTCCGAATACATCATTCATAGTATTCCAGGATAATGAACTAAACAGGATTCAAAACATTAAGGAATTCCATTAAAGAATTTCAAACAAACGTTCCCCAGTGTTACATCTACCAGAGCACGACACTGACACGCGGATTAACTAACTGACTCAATGCTAGAGCTATCCTCACTGACTCCAAGCAGCTAATCACTTCGGATCTGAAATTGTTAAAGTAAGGGTGAGATTCCAGTTCAATATAACATGTATTATACGTTTTTAGAATACAACAGAATAAACAGATACATTAATCCATTAACCAAACACAAGTCATAATCAGTTCACAAGGCAGTTCACACAATGAACATGTAATATAACAAACAATGGAAATTGCAACACGAAACCATCCTAGCATGTTACAATCCCATATGCAATGAGACTCTATGCATGTGGTACCAAACGTGAATCGAGTTCACCCACCGCTCCGCTTACATGTGGAAAGACATGTAAATTCATGATTCGCCCATAGCTATTGGGTCAAGAATCCAGCCTCACTACCTCAACCTCGGGTAAGTCTATTGGCCCAAGTTCACTTCCGCACAATGGGAATGAACCATAAACAACAAATGTGTATGCGTCATAAAAGCATGCAACATTAATTCTCGATCATGATATCAACATATATCACACAATGCCGTTCATCAATGTATCACATTCAATCATAATGAATATCAAGATAGAACATAGTAAGCATTAATATTTCATCCGTAACTTAGACCAATGGTAATAGTTCTCCATTATCCCTAACTAGTCACTCTTTTCAAAATCGGAAGCTCGACTCGTCTAAAATAATTTTTAGCAAAATAATATTTTCCCATTTTGAAAGGTAGTATTTAAATTTAAGAAATAACGAAAACAAGACTCGAATCGGAGTTACGGTTTAGAAAATATGAATTTTTAAAGTTTTAGAAATTTTGGAAAAATACTCATGGAACCCGGTTCCTACCTATACAGGAACCGGTTCCTGAAAGTTGAAAAATCTCGCTCCTGGTTTTGTATGGGAACCGGTTCCTACCTATACAGAACGGTTCCGAGTGCAAAACTTCTGTTTTGAAAAATAACACTGGAACTCGGTTCCTCCCACAGGAACCGGTTCCACGACCTATGAAGATTTTCTACTTTTGACAGATTTTGCATCCATTATCATTTCCAAACTTTCAAATACGAATTGGGACATTAGGAACACCATTTCATAATCATTTCACACCATTATAACATCAAACAACATGGTTTATTCATCCCTATCAATTATTTGACATACTAATGATCCTAATTCCAAACACCGACACAAAATAGGGTTTATTCCTATAACTTATAATCATCAAAATTCAAACTTCCTAACATACCCAATTATCCCTTTGATTCCCAAAACCCATAAAGCATATTAACCGAACGAAATCACCCCGTACCTCGCGATGATCTTCGATTTCTCTCGGCGTCGGCTTTTCCTCTCTTCTCTTCTCTTTTCCAATTCTACGTATAATAGCTTTTCTCCAAAAAGACCTATTTTTCTTTCTTTTCCTTTTTATATTCCTTTTAATGTTCCTTTATTTATTCCAATAAAATAAAACAAATGGTAATTAGTAAGTGTAGAGTAATTTACTCCTCACACCCTTAATTACACCTCACACCTCCATTCTCTTCTTTTCTTTAATTAATCCCATTAATTCCGAAAATATAAATAATCAAGCCTTTAATTAACTAAATAATTAAATTCCTATTTATTTAATTTTTGAATTAAATCGGGGTGTCACAAAGTATATATGGATCAACCTCCAGGTTTTATCATTCCTGGTAATTCAAGATTTGTTTGTCGGCTTAATCCATCTCTTTATGGGCTAAATAAGTCTCTACGTGCTTGGTTTGGTCGCTTCAGCTCTGCCTTGATACACTTTGGTATAAATAGATGTGAACCAGATCACTCTTTTTTCTTCCTTTACTCTTCCACCGGTCAACACATCTTTCTTAAGGTTTATGTTGATGACATTGTTATTATAAGAGACGATACATATGGTATCCAGCGACTCAAAACTCGTATTTTCAAAAAAATTCAGACAAAATATTTGGGTTCACTCAGATATTTCTTAGGTATTGAAGTTTCTCAATCTTCATCAGACGTTGCAATTAACCAACGTAAGTATGCATTAGACGTCCTAACTGAAATTGGTATGCTTAATTGTTGTCCGATTGATACTCATATGGATCCCAATGTCAAGCTTCTTTCGGTTTAGGGGGAGTTGTTGAAAGACCCTTGAAGATATCGATGTTTAGTGGGTAGACTCAATTATCTTACTATCACCAGACTGGATACTACTTTTGTAGTAAGTATTGTGAGCCAATTACTTAATGCTCCATGGGATACTCATTGGAATGCAATTATTCGGATTCTCAGATATATAAAGAATGCACCAGGAAAATGCCTATTATATGAAGATAAGGGTGATGCTAAAATCACTTGTTATTCAGATGCAGATTGGGTAGGATCACCATCGAATAGGAGATCCACTTTTGGATATTGTGTTCTTATTGGAGGAAATATGATCTCATGGAGGATTATTAAACAAAACACGGTTGCATTATCTAGTGTTGAAGCTGAATATCGGGTTATGGCATCAACCTCAAAAGAACTTGCAGCGCTTTTGAAAGCGTTTTCTAAGGTTAATATTTTCATTGGCTTTAGCAGTGCTTTTCAAAAGCGCTTTCTGAGGTACACCTATAAGAGCGCTTTTGTAAAAGAGCTTTCTAAGGTGGAGGCTTTTAGCAACGCTTTTTTTTAGCGAAATTTGTTAACAACTTATGGCAGCGCTTTTAGATAAAAGCGTTTTCTTTGTAGTGCTGCCATAACTTGTTTTTGGCGTAGTGAACTTACTACAAAAGTAAGTTTGTTTAACTTACTCTACAATCTTTGCATTTAAATTAGATTTAATCTAATGGTTAATGCTTATGGCAATTTTTAACAATTAGATTAAATCTAATTTAAATGCAAAGATTGTGGAGTAAGTTAAAAAAAACTTACTCTTGGAGTAAGTTGATCTCCACTCTTATTTTATTGAATTTTAAATATATTAAGAGTTGATTTTTACAAAATATGATTACTAAATTTGTATTACAAACTATTTTTGTGAATTACAATAGAAACAATAACATAAGATAATCAAATAGACAAATATACATTTCATTTGAAAAAAATAGATGCGTGTAAATTGAGAGTGATATACGTAATTTAGGTTTGCAAGTGGTATAATTGTTTTTCTAATTCTCGCTGGTTTTTTTTTTTTCACTTATCTTTCAATTAGATACTTTACTTTAATTTTTAAATATATGTATTTATTTTTAGTGTTAAACAAAATTAAAAATTTATTTATAATTATTATCAAATATAACTTTCAATAACTTTATAAAATTTATGTCTATTTTGTCGAACTTTATAAGTTTGTTACATACTATATTATTTTTTAAGATCAACTTAACTTATATTTGAAAATTGTCTAAGAACTACTTTAAGATAAAAAAAAAAACATTTATTTCCAGTGTTATTTTTTTGCTATAATTTCAGAAAAACAAAAAAATATTTTATTCTGTTTAGATTTGGACATCTCTTTTATTTTTGAAATTTGAGAGAAATATTCTTAATATAAGTGAATACGTAATGATTGGTTTGTTAGACTATTTTTTCCAAAATAAAATAAAAAGCATTTTATTGTGTTTTAATTATATTATCTCTTTTGTGTAGTATTTAGTTATTTTTCATTAGTTTATTATTTGATAATATATAAAAGAATATTATAGTAAAGTATATAGACACTGTAAAAAAAATATTGTATATTATGTAATATTTTAAATAAGTTTTGTTGTGAATCGAATGTCTTGAAAACAAACTATAGACTTGTTTCCTTATGATTAAAAAATAATTAGGGTAGAAAAAGAATGAAGTACACGATGAACACAAGGATTGGTTATGAACTGTTATTCTTTCATTTATCTTCAAGACAATATTACAAGTATATAAGAATAACAAATAACTCTCTCACTTTAAATTAGGATTTACAGTATGCAATGATGAGATACTAGCAGGGCCTGCCTTGGGCCAAGGCGACCAGGCTCATGGCTTACGACCTCAAAATCGGGTGATTAGTTAAAAATTATAATAATATATATATATATATATATATATATATATATATATATATATATATATATATATATATATATATATATATATATATATATATATATATATATATATATATATTCTATACTAAAATAATAACAACATAAAGCGATAGCAGACTTTTATATTTTAAAAAAAAATGAATTTTGAATAATATATATAAGTTATGTTTAAATTTAAATTTAAATATTTCAAATAAAAAATGATTTATTATTATATTTATATGATAAAATATAATATATTATGATTTATGTTTAGTTTTATTTTTTTATGAAAAAGATTTTATTAGATTTCATTTTGTAATAATAAATTCAAACTTAAAAAAATTAGTATTATTTTTAATTAAGTGAACATAATTAAATATGTAATAGATTAAATTATTAAAATTAAAATTACTTTGAACAACTTAATTAAAGTTAATCTAAGTTGATGTAATATTTATAAGATTTATAATTTTATTTAATTTGTTTAACTTCATTTATATTTATATATCAATTTTAATTAAATTTTGAGGCTTTTATTATTATATCTTAAAATTTTAAAAGTTTCATTATTCTAAAAATAATTTTAAAATACAATTTTTTTTGTTTTAAAAACTATAGGATCAACCGGTATTCTTATATTTTACAATTTTAAAATTTTGTTTATTATTAATTATAACACTTTGATATTAATTTTGCAGATATAAAAATTAGATTTATATCAGTCAAATTCTATTGATATACTTGGAACTATTTTTTAGTTTTTAATATTGTTTATAATCTAAAAATAAAAAATATCTCCCTTTGATTTTATCAATAACAATATAAAATTCACATCACATTTCTCAATAAATTTTCACATTTTTACGCTTGTATCTTTTTTTAACTCTTCAAATCATTTTCTCCCACACGCCAACCACTACATCGCGTCGCCACCTCCGATGACAACCATAACCACCACCTTTCCTTTTAAGCCGACATAACGGTCTTCTCTATCTCGCAAAAACAAAAGAGAAAAATACAATTGTAAATAAAAAATATAAATTCAAGGTTAGTTGCTCAATTTTTTATTCGGGCCACCTTTTATTATTTGCTCAGGGTCTCTAAAAGGTAGGGACCGGCCCTGAATACTAGTATGTTATTTATAATAAACTTAACATACTAAACTAATGGACTTTTATCATAAATATACCTATTGCAAGTTAATTTAAGGTACAAGCTAACTTAAACAATTAGACATAACAAACAGGCCCAATTCAATGCTAACAGTCCTAGCATCCTTCAATCATTGCATGCTTGATCCTTTTTCGACTACAACATACAATACTTCGACACCTACATGTCAGCTACCTTCGACTGCAAGCTACAGCTCTGTCAAACTGTCGAAACCATGAAACTCCTCTACAAATAAATAGAGTTCGATACAATTCTCAAAAGTTTAAAGTGAATTATATTTCAAAATTATGTAAGAACTATTTTAAGATTAAAAATATTTATTCCAAGTGTTAGTTTTATTGTTATAATTTTAGAAAAACAAAAAATAGTATTTTATTGTATTTGAATTTCCACATCTCTTTTATATTTAAATAGTCATGCTAACATGTGCCTTTAACATGTGCCTTTAGTTAATGGGAGTCTGACGAAGGAATTTGTGGTGGAAAAAGGTTTACGTCAAGGAGATCTTATTTCTCCTTTCCTCTTTGTTTTAGTGACGGAAGGTCTTGCGGGGTTGGTTAGAAAGTCCCAAGAAATCGGAGACTATGGAGATTTTGTGGTCAATGGTAGATGTTTGATTGATATCCTTCAGTTTGTCGATGATACTTTGATTATTTGTAATGGCTCTTGGAAACAAATTTGGGCGATCAAATCGATTTTGAAGGCTTTTGAATTGCTACCGGGTCTAGGAATAAATTATCATAAGAGCAAATTAATAGGCATTAACGTGAATCTGAACTTCCTAGAAGCAGCTTCATATGTGTTAGCTTGCAAGCTTGAAGAGAGTAATTTTAAGTTCCTTGGTATACCTATCGGATCTAATCCGAGAAAGTTGGCAACTTGGTCCCCCTCATTCATAAGATGAAGAATCGGTTATCGGGATGAAAGAATAGGTTTCTCAATCTCGGTGGTATAATTACCACTTTGAAATATATTCTTTGTTCTTTATCCATCTTTCTTATGTCTTTTATAAGATGCCTAGAAAGGTTGTTAAGATAATAACTAATTTACAAGGTGGTTTTTTATGGGGAGGGACGGAGGAGAAGAGGAATATTCATTGGGTGAGTTGGAAGCAAGTTTGTCTTCCTTTTAAATTGGGGGTTTAGGGATTAAAGAAGTGGGGGATTTCAATATGACCCTTCTTAATAAATGGAGGTGGAGAATTCTTCAAGGCCAAGAGTCCCTTTGGTTCAAGGTTTTGAATAGGGATGGCAACGGGGCGGGGCGGGGGCGGGTTTAAGCACACCCAGACCCGCACCCGTCTCCCAGACTCAGACCCGCACCCGCACCCGCACCCGTTCGGGGTTAAAAAAATTTCACCCGCCTCCACCCCCAACAAGAAACGGGTCACCCGCACCCGCCCCGCACCCGCCCGAATAAAATTTTTATTTTATTTTTAAATTTATATTTTTTTCAATAAAGTTAAAAATAAATAATTAAACTAAATACTTAATTATTTTAAAAGTATTTTTCAAGTTTGATAATTTTATTTAAATTTTATTTTCAAAAAAATAAATAATAATTCTAATAAATATAATATTATAACATTAAATAGTATAAAAAGTGTAAATAAGTAATAAAACTATTAAAAATAAATAAAATAATTTACTTGGCGGGTGCGGGGCGGATATTACCATCACCCGTCCCCGCACCCGCACCCGTAAATTCAAAACGGGTTTTACCCGCACCCGGTTAAACCGGGTTTTCCCCGCTAATTTCGGGGCAGGGGCGGGCGGGCCCCAGCAGGGCCGGGTTAATTTGCCATGCCTAGTTTTGAAAGCTAGGTATGGTGATGTAGCAATAAAAGTTTTTTGTGGCGGTCAAAAATCCAATGTTTTAGAATCTCAATCTTTTTGGTGGAAAGATATCTTGTTCATTGCTCATTTTTCTTCAAACGACCCTATTGTGGAAAATGCAAATTTGAGGTGGGAAAAGGTTTTTCTATCCCATTTTGGGAGGCGGATTGGTTGGAGGATGGTTGTTTAAAAGAAAGTTATCTAGAATTACATGTGTTATCTAGTTTGAAAAGGGTTTCGGTGGCTGGAATGGGAGGTTGGATAAATGGTGAGTGGATGTGGAATAATTATGGTATTTGCGGAGAATGTTTGCATGTGGAGTTAAGAAATATGTATAATAGTTTGGTTCTGAAGTTGAATAACTCATCTTTGATAGAATCCAATCGATAAAGTTATTTGGTTGTTGGAACCGAAAGGGCTTTTTTCGGTGTCTTCTTGCTATGCTTTTTATGCTAATAGGCAGATTCCTTCTGGTCCGAGGAATAGAGGTGAGGAAGCTTTGGGATTGGTTTGGAAATTAGAGGTTCCTTTTAAGATTAAAGCTTTTGGTTGGAGACTTTTTGTGGATAGAATTTCGACTAAAAATCTTTTGGCACATAGAGGTATTCCATTCCCTTTGGAAACCTTAAAATGTGTTTTTTGTGGTGTGGATGATGAAAGTAGAGAGCATTCTTTTTTTAATTGCTCAGTGGTGAAAATTTTATGGAGGGATATAGCTAATTGGATTGGTAAACCTCGGAGGGAGGTAGAGGATTGTTTAACTAATTTTTTGGATTGGTATACTTTTTGTAAAAAAAAGAAAGTTAAAGAGAGAAAGTTAGGCATTGTGTGGCTTGCAACTTGTTGGATTATTTGGTTGACAAGAAATGGCATATACTTTAGAGGTGATACTTGGAATATTAGTGACATGGTTTGGAACATTAAGATGTTGATATGGAAGTGGTCGCTCATAGGAGATATTACATATCCCAGTTACAACTTATACAATTTTAACAAAAATCCTTTGTTATTTTTAGAGTAGTGAAATTGATTTATAATTTCCTCTTTTTTGTTTGAGTTTCATTCCCTTTTTTTTGTGTAAAGGTTGGAGAATCCTTAGTTCTCATTTTCATCAATGAAACTTGCTTACACAAAAAACAATTTTTTTATGACAGGGATAAAATACAAGTTAGGCTTTCTGAAATTTAAATTGTTATTGGAATAATTAACAACAATAAAATATTGCAATATAAAATGAATGAATCATATCCTATAATCATATTTCGCTTTGAAAAGAAAAAAAAAACTGTCAAGCACTATTAGACAAAAATGAGCAAACTAATTTAATTTGTTAGAGATTAAAATATATGCACACTTTACACGGACAAAATAGAAGATCTGCCAATAAAGACAAAATGTCATTCAACTGAATAACTGTGTAGAACTTGTTGTTTGACCCCAAAAGTGATCCTATAGTGATGTAGTGACACATACATTTTCTTTTCTTTTGTTTGACCTCAAAATGGAATATATATTTGGTGACCCAAAATCTAACTTGTACATATCTTTTTCTTTTGCTTTGTTATTACAAAGTCAGCCAAATTACTTTACAAACAGAGTGGAGTTCTCTATATATACTTACTTAAATCTCTCCCCAAATCATCAAGCACCAACAACTACTACTACAAAAAGAGAAAAAACACAGAGTTGCATACACAAAATGAAAAGATTTAGCCCCAGAGTTTGTTTTGTATTGTTTGTCTGTCTCATATTAACCGCCACTTTATTTCTCTTTTTTTTTCGATCGCCACTTTATTTCTCTTTTTTTTTCGACCGCCACTTTCAGCTGCTTTCGCCGCTCCTCCTGAAGACTTTTCGGCGAGGAACCTATACCATCGAAATTGTCTCCTCCAGATCGGCCAGAATCTGACTTTTCGCGCGCCACCCTACCATACCCACGTCCACCACCCCTGTTGTCGCCTTTTTTCTCACCAGACTCGTTTTCCGGTCCTCTTTCCAAATCTGCTCTCGGTTTTTTGTTCCAAGCCATCAAATATCATGGGAGATATTGATTTTGTCACGTTCACGAAAATTCCACTTATTTCGTGTGAGAAACTAACCGAACAGCCAACTACAACCTATGGGTTGGTGTCGTCAAGATGTGGTTTCACAGTCAAGGATATGAGGATCACTTAACTACAAAAGTTGATGTTAATCTCGCCGTCAAGCGCAATAAGTGGAAACAAACTGATGTTTCTTTGTGCATTGTGTTATGGTTTTCCATAGCAACTAATCTCTGAGCATAGTACTAAGCCATTACCACTTGCTATGAGGTTTGGGAAAAGGCTAAGAAAGTTTTCTCAAATGAAGTCCACAATCTTTATAGTGTCATCACCAAACTCCACTCTTTGCAATTGGAGAATGTGGATATGCAACACTATCTAACTAAGCTTGATGCGTTAAAGGAAAATTTAACAACCTTAATGCCCTTTACAAAAGACGCAACAACTTATGTTGAACAACAAAGTAAGTACTTCATGGTCATGGCACTTGTTGGACTTCCATCTGAACTTGATTCCCTTCGGAATCAGATTTTATCATGAACCAATGTTCCTAACTATGAAGCGATTAGTGAAAAGCTGTTACGCTTGGCTAAACCTCATACTTTTGGACCGGTTCCTACTCCATCTCCCAATGAATCATCTGCTCTTGCTTCCCACTATCATGGTCGTAGTGGATGAACCGATGAATGGGATGAAAGTTATGGTATTCATTGTAATTATTGCAATCTTTACGGTCACATTGAAACCGATTATCGTACAAAGGCAAGAGAACAACCACCCCGACCACGGACCGCTATCGTCGCTCAAATAGATATCACTAAAGATGTTAGTATTCTCGTCGTTGATTACAATGATTTCCTTCAGTACAAAGCAGTTCATCAACAATTATCATCTGCCGCTATTGCTTAGTTAGGTAATCTTGTAGCCTTTGTCTCTACATCTTCTCTTGGTCCTTGGGTCCTTAACTCTGGTGCCTTGGATCATATGATTGGTAATAAATCTCTTTTATATCACTTGTCTTATTCTGATTATTTACCTTTTATCACTGTGCCGAATAGTTCTAAAGTCAAAGTTCAAGCTTATTTACCTTTACATTCCTGGTTGTCCTTTTAATCTAATATCTGTTCACAAGCTTATTTGTACTCTTGATTATTCAATCCTTTTTAATGATAATTCTGTTTATATCCAGGATCGACGTATAGGACAAACAATTGGAGCAGGGAGTGAAGTTGGAGGATGATATCATCTTTCTTCACCAGTGGCATGTGCTTCTATTGCTTATCAAGAATTCACACAACAATTTTTGGGTCACCCTAGTCTTAATAAAATGCGTCTTTTAGTTCCTATTCTTCCTTAGCTTTCATCTTTTGAGTGTCAGTCTTGTCAATTAGGCAAACATACTCATAATACTTATTGTCAACGAGTAAATAAAAGTGTTGCATCACCTTTTGCTTTAGTTCACTCTAATATTTGGGGTCCTAGTCATGTGAAGTCTACTTTAGGATAATATTACTTTGTAACGTTCATCGATGATTACTCACGATGCACTTGGTTATTTCTAATGGAAAATCGTTTAGATGGTTTTTGTATATTCCAAGAGTTTTATGTTGAAATTAAAAATTAGTTTAACACTTCCATTAAAATTTTACGCACAGATAATGCTTGTGAATATATGTCATCCCAGCTTCAATCCTTTTTAACATTAAAATGAATTATTCAGCGATCATCATGTGCTCATACACTACAATAGAACGGTGTTGTTGAACGGAAGAATCGTCATATAGTTGAAATCGCACGGACTCTTTTACTTCACCATAATGTACCCTCTCATTTTTGGGGTGATTCTCACCTCACCGCATGTCACCTTACTAACCAAATGCCTTCCCCGGTCCTTCCAAGATCAGATTCCATACTCTATCTTGAATCTGCAATGTGGTCTCTACCCAATTCCCCTTCGCGTGTTTGGTTGCACATGCTTTGTTCACAATCTTAGTCCAGGTAAAGACAAACTTTCCTCTAAATCTCTCAAATATATTATTCTAGGCAAGTCACGTATACAAAAGGGGTATTGTTGTTTTTGTCCTTATCTTCAACGGCACATTGTTTGTTTCGCTGTTACATTCTTTGAAGGTTCCCTTTTATTTTCTTTGCCTCTTCGTCCTCCCATGAGATTTGTAATTTAGGTGATCAAGATATCCCTTCTGTCATCCCCATACCCATTAAACCTCCTTCTTAGGTATATCAGTGATGCACATCACCTACATCATCGCCTACTCCAACTGTTCCTCCAGCTACATCACCTGAACTTGACCTTTCAATAGCATTACGAAAAGGTATTCAATCTCATAATCCAAATCCAAAATACGTATGTGCTTAAATTATGATTGCCTCTCTACTTCCTATGTTTCTTTTGTGTTTGCGTTGGATTTAGTGTTTATTCCTAAGTCTACAGGTGAAGCTATGATTGATCCTAAGTGGAGTTAGGAGATGGTGGAAGAAATGGTTGCATTGTATTCAAATAACACTTGGGACATTGTTCATTTACCTCTAGACAAAACTACAGTGGAATATATATGGGTTTATACAGTGAAAATTGGACCAGATGGTCAGATTGATCGTTTTAAAGCTCGTTTGGTAGCCAAGGGTTACACACAGATATTTGGCATTGATTATGGTGACACCTTTTCTCCAGTGGCCAAGATTAGATCAGTTTGTCTCTTCCTTGCATTGGCTGCTATTAATTATTGGTCACTTCATCAGTTGGACATTAAAAATGCCTTCTTACACGGAGAATTGGAGGATGAAGTATATATGGATCAACCTCCAGGTTTTATCATTCCTGGTAATTCAAGATTTGTTTGTCGGCTTAATCCATCTCTTTATGGGCTAAATAAGTCTCTACGTGCTTGGTTTGGTCACTTCAGCTCTGCCTTGATACACTTTGGTATAAATAGATGTGAACCAGATCACTCTTTTTTCTTCCTTCACTCTTCCACCGTTCAACACATCTTTCTTGAGGTTTATGTTGATGACATTGTTATTACAAGAGACGATACATATGGTATCCGGCGACTCAAAACTCGTATTTTCAAAAAAATTCAGACAAAATATTTGGTTTCACTCAGATATTTCTTAGGTATTGAAGTTTCTCAATCTTCATCAGACGTTGCAATTAACCAACGTAAGTATGCATTAGACATCCTAACTGAAATTTGTATGCTTAATTGTAGTCTGATTGATACTCATATGGATCCCAATGTCAAGCTTCTTTCGGTTTAGGGGGAGTTGTTGAAAGACCCGTGAAGATATCAATGTTTAGTGGGTAGACTCAATTATCTTACTATCACCGGACTGGATACTACTTTTGTAATTAGTATTGTGACCCAATTACTTAATGCTTCATGGGATACTCATTGGAATGCAATTATTCATATTCTCAGATATATATATATATATATATAAAGAATGCACCAGGAAAATGCCTATTATATGAAGATAAGGGTGATGCTAAAATCACTTGTTATTCAGATGCAGATTGGGTAGGATCACCATCGAATAGGAGATCCACTTTTGGATATTGTGTTCTTATTGGAGGAAATATGATCTCATGGAGGATTATTAAACAAAACACGGTTGCATTATCTAGTATTGAAGCTGAATATCGGGTTATGGCATCAACCTCAAAAGAACTTGCATGGCTTAATACTTTTCTCTCAGAAATTAGGTTTGGTGACCTTCAAAACACAAAACTTATATGCGACAATCAAGCGGGACTCCACATTGCATCAAATCTTATTTTCCATGAACGGATCAAGCACATAGAAATAAATTGTCACTATGTAAGAGATAAGGTACTGTTAGGAGAAATAACCACGAAATTTTTCAAATCTAAAGATCAATTGGCTTATATGTTTTCCAATACTCTCAAGGTTTCTCTAGTTAATTATATTTGTAACAGGATCAGATCATACAATATGTATGATCCGGCTTGAGAGGGAGTGTTAAGAAGCTGTTATCAATCAATTAGTATTGATTGATATTCAATTAGTTATAATTGTAATTGATATTATTTCCTATTGTATATTCTTGATAACATGAATTTATATAGCATAATTTAGTTTAATTAGCATAAATAATGTTAGCATTTTTGTTTAATTATATTGTTTTACTTTTGTATTACGCTGTTATTTTAATGTTTCGTATTTGTATTAAATAAAGATTAATTGAGCAAAGAAATGAAATTGAGGAGAAATCTAAATAAAAAGCTAGAGAAATGAAAGAGGACGTGTGATAGCAAAAAAGGAGGAGATAATAATAAGAGAAATGATTATATGAAGACCAAGTCCAGCCCAGCTAGTCCACTCCAGCACGTGCCACATCCAAGCTGAGACGACAGTCTCTTGTACCTTGGAGGCGCCCGCCTCCAGTCAAAAGGCCCAAGTTAGACGCACGTCTCAGTATCTACTCTCTTAGGCAGTTGGAATATGGGAAGATGCAAAATTTTAGGGATTACGGGACCACTATTTCCTACAAAATTGGAAGTAGAAGTTGCAAACCAGAGTATAAATACAACGTACAAGACCAATGCAGGGGGTCGGAATTTTTACCGAACAATTGCTTTCATGCTTTTCTTTATTCACATTTCTATTTTTCAGTTTTGCTATTTTATTTTATTTTCCATTTCCTTTTCTTAGTTTTAAGCATATAATATTTTTTCTCACAATAATTTCTACACCGGAAATTGTTGTGTACTTTCTGCTGATCTAACCTTACGTTAGATCTAGTGCTTTTATTTCTTGCCTTATTTTTCTTTTGATTCAAGAGTTTCAAGAGTAGATCCAACCAGGCTGTGGTGGAGTACTCTGCATTTTTGAAGAACAAGATTAATTGCAATATTCTTATTTCAGGTTCCTAAATATTTATTAGCTTTAATTTATTTGCATGCAATTTATTTGTATGTTTCTGGATATGCCTAAATATATGAAATATTGTTGTTTATGCATGATTGAGTTAATAAATAAGTCTGGCTAAACTGATTAGATATCGGTATGTAAATTAAACGAACCAAAGGAATCCGAAATAAACTGGCCTAATATTATTTTGTTAAAAATACTCTTTTTGACTTTGGTGTCCAAATTAATTTATTAAAAGGTTTAGAAACCAACAAAGCGAAATTTTGAGGTTAAATAAACTGGGCTAAGGTTAGAAACCAACAGAGCGAGAGTTTGAGGTTTAAAACCGGATAGTGGATACTAGGTATTAATTTTAAAGACTGCGAAAGCGTTTTAAAACTGATTAAACCTTAATTATTTTCAAAAAGTATTTTTGAGTTCAGCAGGATAGCGAGAGCATACGTTATAATTTAAACATATAATCTGATTCAATAGAGCGAGAATTTGAGATAGGATTTTTAGATAAGTATTATTTGTTGAAAAGGAATTTTTATCAACTTGAGAAACAAGCCAGTGGAAATTAGGATCCCCTAAGTTAGACGAATTACATATCGATATCCGTTTAATTAATATTTTTCTTTAATCATCATCCAAAAGAATTATTGGTCTTAGCTATATACAGTAACTTAGGATAATAGTAGATCTATTTCCCTGTGGATTCGATATCTTTTAAAACTACCCGATAGGGCTGTGCACTTGCAATCTCCCGATTAATAGACGATAAAGTCGCGATCAAGTTTTTGGCGCCGTTGTCGGGGACTATTTAAGTCGATATTGTAACTCGGTGTTACCGTATAGACTAATACTTTGTTTACTATGTATCACCCAAATTTTCTCTACACCCATTATCATTATTTTGAGGAATCACAAGAATCCCACAAATCCGGCCTCGAAATACTGATGGAAGATTTCAATGCTTCACAAACTCACTCTTACACAAATTACCTCCACAACTACCAATCCCAACATTTTGAGGAGTCGCAAGAATACCAAAGATCCGATCTCGAAACGTTATTGGATGATTACAATGCGACACTAACTTATCCTCAACTGAATCTCCTCTACAATCATCACGCCCACTATTTTGAGGAGTTGCACGAACCCCAAAATTCCACTCTCGCCACATTAATGGAAGAAATGATTGCGACACAACATCGCACTAGGCTAGAAACTATGAAGATGGAGCGCTTTGCGGAAACACAAAATGTAATGCAGATTCACTTCGAGGAACCGCACGAATCTTATAATTCCAACCTCGAAACATCAATAGAGGATTTTGAAGCGACGATAACTCACTCTAGGCTAGAATCTATGATAAAGCACTATATAGAGACAAAAAATGTCCAAAATGAGGAGGTAAGAAAACAGAGTCTTCAAAATAATGAAACCCTCAGGCAATTAACCATTGTGGTTGAGTCCCTCGCGACTCACAGCATGTCCCTAGAGACTCAAATCTCCAAACTTGAACAAAACCCTCTAGGACCCTTCCCTGAGGAGAATGTGGATGTTGAAATAACCATTAGTGAAAAAAAATCGAAAATCCTAAAGAGAGAGTGATAATGATGTTGAGGAGAGTGATGTTGAGGAGAGTTCTGACGAAAAAAGAGTAGAGATTGAGAAAAATCCACCTACACCATTCGAAAGGAAAGTTGTAGAAGTCGTAGAGAAAGAAATACCTACCGTTATTCCAAGTCGCTACATCCCACTAATTCATCCCCCGAAAAGTTGTATGGAAGCTCAGGCAGACCTCCAATCTAAAACTTATGTTGAGGTATCGAAAAATATCCACACCAATGCATCATTGTTTGAAGTCTTGCCTAAAAAGAGAAAATTAGAGGGCCATGAAATTAGGGATATAATTATTGTTAAGAGGGTAAGGTTAACCCTTATGGTGGTGGATGAAATAACTAAGCCCCTTTGGTGGTGGATGAAATAACTAAGCCCAAACTGGAAAAGCGGATACTTAAGATAGATCCAGAACCACCACCACAAGTTCAAAAGAATGAACCACCCCACAGAAGAAAGAAAATAAAAGGTGAGGGATATGTGAAATGGCTTGATAAGTGGCCATGGAAAATCAGCGAGGAGTCATTCTCGAGAGGACCACCATGAAAGTTTACCCTCCTGAACTGTCGAGCTTATGACCTTAAACAAGCTCTTTGTGGGAGGCAACCCACAAGTTTTTTAATTTCATTCTTATTCTTATTTTCACTTTTCTATTTTATGTTAATTTTTAAAATTTTACTCAATTATCGGGTGCACCTCTTATACTGATACGTTGGTACTACTTCTACGTAATACCGATTATTATACTCAATTTTATCTCAATTAAATAATTTGCGGTTATAATTGAGTATTTTAATTATCGTTATTTTCCGCCTTCTATCAGTATATTGAATTAATATCTCCCAACATTTATCATATCAATTATAATGCATGCTGACTATTATATGTACTAGTATTATATATATATTCTATGGTTTAAATTTCAAACTATCTATATATATATATATATATATATATATATATATATATATATATATATATATATATATATATATATATATATATATATATATATATATGGGACATAATCTGAAAAACTTATTTTCGGTCCAATTATAGTAGTTGCTATGGTCAAAATCCTTGTCTAATTACACACACTTGCCATTTGAATTTTGTCTTTGTGTTTCCCCTGCTCTCTTTGCTTCTGTAATGCAAAATCATAACTATTCCCGAAAGATTCCTCCATTGTTTAAGATTTCTGTCAGTGAAACGCACGCCTTCAAAATTAGCATTCCGTCCTTTGA
Source organism: Vicia sativa (assembly GCA_021764765.1). Classification (NCBI taxonomy): domain Eukaryota; kingdom Viridiplantae; phylum Streptophyta; class Magnoliopsida; order Fabales; family Fabaceae; genus Vicia; species Vicia sativa. The sequence goes on along the minus strand of CM038793.1, from coordinate 286,900,358 downwards.
GACGCACGCCTCAAGCAGGTGAATTTAAAATGTTGAGACGCACGCCTTAAACATTGCATGTTGTCGTTCTCATGCCTTGTACCCACTTGAGACGGTCGTCTCAGCCTTCGAGGCCCCCACCTCGTGCTTTGTGTGTCTCTCTCCTTGTCTTGTCTTCCTGTCTCCTTTCCTCCTTGCGGTTCCCATGCATATTTCATCCGTTTCACACCCCTTCACTACCTACTATAACTCTCATTCAACCCCTTCATTATTATTCCTTTAACCAAAATATTCCCTCACCATTTCACACAAATAATTAACAAAAACTTTTATTCCGCATAATTCCACAAACCATTATAAATATCCACCTTCATTTCTTTTCTTCCACAACCTTTCCATCTACATCTCACATATTTTCTCTCCGCTACTTCATCTTTCCACCATTTTTTTTTTACTCTTATCTCACCATGCCTCCACGAAACTCTAACCGTCAAGTGAGACCGAAACAACCACCACCCGATTTATCCACCGTGGTGTTCCGTGAGAATGACGAAGGACAACAGCGCACCAAATATCTTAAGTTCTATGCACGTTCAGTTGTTCCCACAAAATATGTGGACGCTGACTGTTTAGCAACTTTGGGTTTGAATGACAGCATAATCTTCTTGCTCACCAATACAGGTCTGCTACATCGCTGCACTCACCCGTTTCCCACTTTTGAACCTCTAGTTTTGGAGTTCCTCAGTTCACTTTCCTACACCACTCCTCTCGACGATCCTTTCATGGTAGGAAATGTCACTTTCCACATGTTTAATCGCGAGTTCAATCTCGATCAAGAGAGAGTGGCTGAACTCCTTCATTTCTCACAAGGGCCAAACGTCTACTACAAAACCTTCGTTGAATAAGGGGAGGTACCTTGGGATTAAATCGGTTTCTCATGCTGGGAAGATATCACCGGTAACGCAACGGAAAGTTGGAGAGACCTATACGCCTCTCACATCCAAAATCCAGCTTTGAGTTACTTCCATCGAATTCTTGCAAACACTATTTTTGGGAGAACCAATAACCACAAGGTCAAAAAAAATGAAATGTTTTTCATCTCCTGCGCACTAAATGTCAGCCTAGTGAACGCTGCCCCATTAATGCTTAACCACTTCCAAACATGCGTCAATGCGGCTGGTGCAAATCCTTCATTTTTGGCGGTATAATCACCTCGCTAGCCTATTCTCTAGGTTTGGCCAATGAACTCCTATCTATTGGTCATTTTATGATATCGGCCCAACTTCTTGATATCACATATTGTCGTGATTCCCACTTGGTCTCTCCAAGGCAAGGAGGGCGAGGCCTTACCTTGATGATTAATAAACGTTTGGTCCCACATGTAATTCTTCCCTGCCCGAATTGAATTGATGTACATAATAATAATAATTGGCGTTTTGATCATGATGTGCCTGCTCCACAACCTCCACCTAAAATTCCTCAACCTGATGCACGACCGCCTCCGGAAAATTTTCCACCACCCGCCACCCTTGACGCGATGTATGCTGCTATCTTACGACACGATCAGCGTTTCCAAGTAATGGAACAAAATCAATCCGAAACATTACGCCTGATTCGAGAGTTACGGCAAGATCAACGAGAATATGCCATTCAAACTAGCCGTAACTTCGAATCTCTTTCAAATCGTATGGCGGATGCTTTACATCTTAATGATTTCGATTCTAATAGGCGCAGACGGCCATGAACTAGAGGACGAGCCAGAGCACACCATCATCTTGACGAGGAGTAGCTACCTTTTATACTCTGATCTTCCCGATATTTATCTCATTGGGGACAATGCTCATTTCATGTCTAGGGGAGTCAGAATATATTTTTCCCGCTTTATTAGTACTTTCCTTTTCATTTTATTTCCCTTTATTGTAAAATTTCAATTCAATAAAAGCATGTTTATACAACTTTAATTCTCTTATGCAAAATTTTCATGTTTATTCGAATTCCTCCACTTTCTTGGGCCATAACAAAAATTTCAAATGCATATCTCGACGCACTCAAAGAGTATAATGGTTGTTTATTTTTAAAGATAAGAACTTGAGTGTGATTGAACTAAAATCGTTACCGTCCTAACACTCTAGAACCCCAACACGCTAGATCGGTTTAAGTACCTATTATACCTTAAGACTTAGTTTTAAAGTAACCCTGAGTAGTTTAAATAAGCAGTCGGCACCGTCTTAAACAGCAAACTACATGGAGAATCGATGAATATAAGTGATTGATCAAAGATTTTTAAGAGAAAGTTGTAGGAAATACACTAACTAAGTTAGATGGTCCTCACCAGATCATTTATCGCAACAGTTGCGGACACTATAAATTTTTTCAAACAATCCACTATGAATTGGTTCAGTGGTTCCTGGTGCTGAGCTTGGTAGGGCGAACTACGGTCCGATCCCCCGCAATTTATAATTGGATAAAGGAGTACCAAATATAAAGTACCAGAACTCCCAACTAGATTACAAAGATCAAATTCACTAGCCGGTTATTCCACTATGTGCACAAAAAGGCAAAGGAATCAAATTAAGCTATAATAGCATGACTAGAACTGGTTTGCAAAAATGGGGTTGTCTAGTGTTTTTACGGCAACTTTGGTATCCAAGTCAAGCTCAAGTTTTTCAACAAAGAACGTTTACAACCAAGTACGAACTGATCTATGTTTTATACCTGCGTTTGACCAATGCTTAAGAGTTTTCACTTTACTTCTTGCTTGAGGACAAGCAAAGGTTCAAGTATAGGGGAGTTTGATAACATGAATTTATATAGCATAATTTAGTTTAATTAGCATAAATAATGTTAGCATTTTTGTTTAATTATATTGTTTTACTTTTGTATTACGCTGTTATTTTAATGTTTCAGGTATTTGTATTAAATAAAGATTAATTGAGCAAACAAATGAAATTGAGGAGAAATCTAATTAAAAAGCTAGAGAAATGAAAGAGGAGGTGTGATAGCAAAAAAAGAGGAGATAATAAGAAGAGAAATGATTATACGAAGACCAAGTCCAGCTCAGCTAGTCCATCCCAGCACGTGCCACGTCCAAGCTGAGACGACCGTCTCTTGTACCTTGGAGGCGCCCGCCTCCAGTCAAAAGGCCCAAGTGAGACGCACGTCTCATTATCTACTCTCTTAGGCAGATGGAATATGGGAAGATGCAAAATTTTAGGGATTACAGGACCATTATTTCATACAAAAATGGAAGTAGAAGTTGCAAAGCAGAGCATAAATACAACGTACAAAACCAATGCAGGGGGTCGGCATTTTTACTGAACAATTGCTTTCAAGCTTTTCTTTATTCACATTTCCATTTTTTCAGTTTTGCAATTTTATTTTATTTGCCATTTTTGTTTCTTAGTTTTAAGCATATAATATTTTTTCTCACAACAATTTCTACAACGAAAATTGTTGTGTACTTTCTGTTGATCTAACCTTACGTTAGATCTAGTGCTTTTTATTTCTTGTATTATTTTTCTTTTGATTCAAGAGTTTCAAGAGTAGATCAGCCAGCCTGTGGTGGAGTACTCTGCATTTTAGAAGAACAAGATTAATTGCAATATTCTTATTTCAGGTTCCTAAATATTTATTAGCTTTAATTTATTTGCATGCCATTTATTTGTATGTTTATGGATATGCCTAAATATATGAAATATTATTGTTTATGCATGATTGAGTTAATAAATATGTCTGGCTAAACCGATTAGATTTCGGTATGTAAATTAATCGAACCAAAGGAATCCGAAATAAACTGGCCTAATATTATTTTGTTAAAAATACTCTTTCTGACTTTGGTATCCAAATTAATTTATTAAAAGGTTTAGAAACCAACAGAGCGAAAGTTTGAGGTTAAATAAACTGGACTAAGGTTAGAAACCAATAGAGCGAGAGTTTGAGGTTTAAAACCGGATAGTGGATACTAGGTATTAATTTTAAAAACTGCGAAAACGTTTTAAAACTGATTAAACCTTATTTATTTTCAAAAAGTATTTTTGAGTTCAGCGGGATAGCGAGAGCATACGTTAGAATTTAAACATATAATCTGATTCAATAGAGCGAGAGTTTGAGATAGGATTTTTAGATAAGTATTGTTTGCTGAAAAGGAATTTTTATCAACTTGAGAAACAAGCCAGTGGAAATTCGGATCCCCTAAGTTAGACGAATTACATACCGATATCCGTTTAATTAATATTTTTCTTTAATCATCATCCAAAATAATTATTGGCCTTAGCTATATACCGTAACTTAGGATAACAGTAGATCGATTTATAGTCCCTGTGGATTCGATATCTTTTAAAACTACGCGATAGGACTGTGTACTTGCAGTCTCCTGATTAATAGACGATAAAGTCGCGATCAATTCCTTATTTGTATATAAATATACACCATGTGTAATCATATTCAACACACAGAGATACATTCTCAATAGTTATCAGTGCAAAATAATAATGAAAAATTGAGGAAGAAAGAAAATTAGGGTTTGACTAAATAAAAGAGAAGATTATTTTCTACAGAGTAACTCTCTGCCCACATATTGTGGAAAAAATTTATTCACTTTGCAAATGCAAAATTATGTGAATGCAGGTTGTTAGTTACTTCAAATAGGAGTTACTCTTCCTATATTTATATTTGAGCTAGCTTGATCTCTAATCTAAATCCCAAAATAACTATTTTAGACCTAACTCAAAATCCTGTGTAGAGACTAAGTCAACACACCATTTCTTCTATCGAGAAACATGTTGCTTTGACACAAGGAATTACACTTTCAACACACTACCTAATTCATTGTATTTAATCTAATTATATTCATCGTAGCTCTTAGTCTTCTAAGTACTTCGTCATGCACTCCCTTTGTCATGATATATGTAATCTGATTCTCAGTTCTGCAGTGTTCCAAGTTCATCTTCCATTTTGTTACCTACTCACGAAGATAATGGAACTTTATTTCAATGTGCTTTCATCAACCATGTGTTATTGTATTCTTCACCAGATTGATAGTTGGCATGATATCAATAATCATGGTAATTTCTCCTTGATCTTTACTTGTAATCTCTTCGACCAAGTTCATCACCCATGTTGCATGACATTCACAAAGAGAATCAGCTATGTACTCTGCTTCACATGATGATAGCATCACTATTGGTTCCTTTCTCGGACTCCAAGAAACTTGTGTACCACATAGCATCACTACACCAACTTGAGTCGATGTATCCCACTAACTTGCATTTTTCCTCTATCGACTGTAAGAAATAAAATGCCATATTCGAGAGTTTATTTGAGATACCTTAGTATCATCTTCATTTTTGCTAGATGTGATACTTTTATCTTTTGTATGTTAAGTCAGGCCTTGTGTGACAAAGGCACCTTAATTACCCAATAAGTCTTCTCTACTGTGTTGGGTCGACATCATCTTCATATGAATACTTCGACAATTTCTATCTTGGTTCAATAGGTGTAGAAGTCGAGTTTAATTCTTCCATCTCAAATATCTTGAGAATTTCACTTTCATATCTTCTTTGATGCATCATCAAACTCTACTTCTTTTTTAGAATTCGATGCCATGGAAATATAAAATTTTGCCAATATCATGCATTTCGAATGCTTGTTGAGATCACGTTTGAAGCCTTCGATTTCTTTCTTGCATCTACTTGTTATCAACAAGTCGTCGACATACAGATATAGTATAAGAAATTCATTATCACTTCTTCTTACATATACTCCATGCTCGGTTGTGCACTTCAAAAATTCCTTCTCCATTAGGAAACTATCTATTATCTTATTCCAAGCTCTTGGAGCTTGTTTTAGTTCATACATGGCTTTATACAGCCTATACACCTTTCTTTATTCTCCATGCTTCACAAACCCAACTGGGTGTACAACATAGACTTCTTCATCTAATGGGCCATTTATGAATGCGCATTTCACGTCCATCTAACATATGCTCCAACAGTTCATTTCTATCAGACCAACAACAAACTTGATTGTTTCTATCCTAACAACATGTGCAAAAACTTCATCAAAGTCGATTCCTTCTTTCTGAAAAAATCATTTCGCCACAAGTCTTGCCTTGTGTTGATTTACTTCTCATTTGGGATTCAACTTCACCTTATATACTCACTTGACATCAATTCCTTATTTCCTTAAGGAAATTTGACAAGTGACCAAGTATTGTTGACTTCGATGGACTTCATTTCTTCATTTATAGCTATCAGCCACTTCGAATTCCTCAATGCCTCACCTACATTGACTGGTCCAACATATGCATAGAAAGCACAGTGTACTGATCGACAACCATTTTCATCAGTTTCGTGTCACTTATCCGGTCATGATCAGGTATTTTGCACTATTGTGTGTCGTATTTTCATTCGGTTTGAGTTATTTCATGTTTTTCTAGTTTTTTCGCATTTTCTTAGTAAGTTGGTTATTTGCTAGTATTTTTCTACTTTTATGCTTCTCTAGGTTATTCTTATGATTTCAGGTTCAGAGGAAAGCTCCGAAGGATTTAGGATGAGAAAGTTCAAGGAACGGGACACGTCAAAAAAAGTTTCAGCAAGCCACAACATGCCTAACACAGCCACCTGTGTCACCTGACACGGGCCGTGTCAACAGAATTATAGGATACAAGAGCAAAAACCAGAGACTCAACACGGGTGCCCGTGTCGTCTGACACAGGTCGTGTCAAGATGCTTGAAGCCAATGATTTTTGGATTTTTTGAGAAATGCCAACACGGCCACCCGTGTCACCTGACACGAGTCATGTTGGCTTGTGTGCTGAAGAAATTTGATTCTATTTCTTTATTATTTTGAGATTCGAAAAGGGAATTTTTGATTATTGATAAGGGAAAATAGAGAAATTTCATTACTTGAGGCCAGAGGAAGACCTAGAGAGGTATTTTTGGACTTTGGAGAACACACGATAAGGAGAGCTGGAGCATTTGAGGAGAATTAGAGAAGAAGACTCATTCATGCGCAGAAGCAATTGAAGAATCAACCAATCCAAGTTTCTTTGTAATGTTTAACTTATCACTTGTTGTTGTTTTCATTATGAATATTATGAGAGTCTAAATCCCCCAATGCTAGGGGGTGTCCCTGATTTGTCAAACAAGAATATCGATCTCTTTGTTTTATCACGTTAAGGTTTATGAATGTCAATTTGTTAGTTTTGTTTACAATACTATTTTACTCTATCAAACCAATAGGTTTTACTTTTCTTAACACAGTAGAACTGGACAGTCGTGTTAAGGCTTTCAAAACGAACACGTTTTAGTAGGTTTCACCTAGTACTAGGGAAATCCTATGATGACCGGGAGAATTCTTGATAATCCAATGCTTACTCTTTTCACTAATTCTTAATGGACATTAGAATTAGGGTAGTTGGTAAAAGTTTTTCTCTAAGAATTAGGGAAAAATAATCTTAAGAACTGGTAATTGCATTAATGAACTTGTTGAGAAAATCAAAGAGTCAATGTCAGAAAAGGGCAAATCATACACTCACCCTAGCATACTATATTCTCTATTTGAAAAAGTCAATTATCTACTTTCTCTAAATTGTTAATTTATAGAATCTAATGACAAACCAACATAACCTATATTGTTTTTGTTTGATTGAATTACATATCCAACTCGATATTTCTTACGCAGTCCTCGAGATCGATATTTGGGATAAATCCCAATATTACTACATCGGTAAAAATAGTACACTTGCTATTTTTTCGATCAAGTTTTTGGCATCATTGCCGGGGAATGCCGAAATACATAGTTGAAATTAATTCGATTGAAATTTTATTACTATGCAATTAAAATTTTATTTTTCCTGTTAATTTTATCCTTACTAATATATTGTCTAATCTTTTATGCGAGGTCAGGCCTCAGCTGAACTTCTTTTTGACGCAGAGATTGAAAGAACCTTTCACACTCGACGAAGGAAAGAAAAATAAGTGAGACTAGAAGCAGAAGAAGATAAAGGCTCAACACATTTGGGCTCGGAATTAGATTCTGAATCCATGGATCCACCACAAGAGATACTATTGGGTGACTATTGAGGCACAAATGCACCGAGTGGTAGATTGACCATTGTCAACCAACCGGTGAATGTTCCTAACTTGCAGCTCCACCCGAGCACCATTACTTAGCTGGAGAGAAGATCCTTCTCGAGAATGTTTAATGAAGACGCTAACAAGCATATGCAACGATTTCTAACTATGAGAACCACTTTAACAATAGAGGGGCATACTGAAGAACATAAAAAGTTGCGAATTTTCCCGTTTAATCTAGCAGATGAAGCAGAAGAATGGTTCTATTCTATTCCAGCTAGCAGCATTACATTGTGGGAAGAAATGGAGAAAGCTTTTTTAAGTGAGTATTTCCTCGCATTGATGTTCATGAGAAAAAGATATGAGATCCTTAATTTCAAGTAGAAAGAGAGTGAGGGGCTTAGGGAGTCATTCAAAAGATTTAAAAGACTACTGGTGGCTTGTCCAACTCACAATTTAGATCAAACAGAGCAGATGCAAACATTTGTGAATGGATTGGGGATTAAAACCAAGAAGCTAATCGACACAACAGCTAGTGACTCATCTAGTTTTTCAACAGCCACTGGTATCAAAAAGATAATTGAGGCAATTGCGGCGAATAAGCATCTGTAGATTTATGACAGAGTTACTAGAAAGCCTGAAGGTATGATTGATTTAAAGTTGGACGCAATAAGCAGCTGAAAATGGAAGAAACAATAGCTGCCGAAGTAGAAAAGAAGTTGAAGACGATGAATATTAGTACTCAGCAAGTGGCTCAAGTTCAACAAGGGCAAAACGCTTTTTGTGATATTTGTGGCGGACCTCATTTGACAATGCATTGTTTTGCAACCGCTCAACGGATTTAAGACATAAAGTTCCTAAAGAAAACCAATCCCTATTATAGCACCTACAATCCAGGGTGGAAGAACCATCCAAATTTTGGGTGGAGGGATCAAAAAGGAAACACTCAACAGCAAGGCCAACGTTAATATCAAAATCATTATCAGCAACAGCAACAGAAACAACCTCCGAAGAAGGCAGATTGGGAGTTAGCCATTGAAAAGATGGCAGCTCACAATATAAAATTCCAAGATGAGACAAGGACTAATCATAAGAACACTTCCGCCTATATTAAAAATTTAGAGGTTCATATGGGTCAAATAGCACAGCAATTGGAAAATTCTCAAGCACCTGGCTCTCTGTCTACTGCGTCAATAACAAATCCAAGAGATAACCATGATGTGAAGGCTATCGTGACAAGAAGTGCTAAATCTGTAGGATGTTGAGAATGAGGTAGTTAAAGACGAAGGGTTACTTGAAGTTGACCTGGAAATCAGAGAGGATCACGAAAAGATTGAGGAAGCTTTGATACCGCCTGTGGTGGAAAAAGAAAAACCTAAGGAAACAAAGCCTAAGGTTGTTCTTTCTAACCTTGTAAGGACAAAGAAGAAAGATCTTAATGAGAAGAACTTTAAGAAATTTTTGGAGTTGTTCGAGAAGCTTGAGATCAACATTCAGATTGTTGAGGCGTTAGAACAAATGCCAATATATGCTAAGTTCATGAAAGATTTTATATCAAAGAAGCGCTTCATAGAGACTGAGGCAGTTATGCTAACTGAAAGGTGTAATGCTATCTTGCAGGTTGTGAAAGTTCCACTGAAGAAGAAAGACAAAGGTGTAGTTATTATTCCTTGTGCGATAAGGGATACGTCGTTCCAAAAGGCGCTTATTGATCTTGGTGCCAGTGTAAGTCTTATGCCACTATCAATCTATAACAAGTTAGGGATTGGTGAAGTAAAGGACACAAGGATGACGTTGCAGTTTGCTGATAAATCAACGAAAAGACCACATGGAATTTCAACAGACGTTCTTGTGAAGATTGACAAATTTGGTTTCCGATTGATTTTGTAGTTCTGGATATGCCCGAAGATGATGAAATCCCAATAATCTTGGGAAGACCTTTTCTTGAGACTGGAAGAGTGATGATAGATATGGAATAAAGTACTATGACCCTCAAAGTCTATGATGAGATGCTAAAAAACAATGTTAGAGAGTCAATGAAGTTCAAAGAAGAAATAGGCACAAGCAAGAATATTGAAGTATTGGACACAGTGTTCATCAAATCAGTGAATTTCCATGTGCCTGAATTTCCTCTCGAAAGAGTTTTAAGTTTGTCTATTTTTGAGAAGGATGAAGATGTTGATGAGAAAGAGTTAGAAGTGTTAGATGTGATAGAAGTCCAGCCTCAGTGGCAAAAATCTAAACCACACTGGTGGGAAGATTTAAGACAACCACAATCTATTGAAGAAAATAGGGAAGCAAAGAAAAGGACAGAGTTTAAATAGTTGCCTGAAAATCTGAAGTACATTTTTCTCGATTTTGAAGAGAAATGTCCAACTATTATCAATTCTGGCCTAAAAGATGTTCAGGAAGAGAATCTCATACAGGTGCTCAAGAAGTATAAGGGTGTTATTGGGTGGGCGATTGAAGACTTGAAAGGTATCAGCCCTACAATTTGTATGCACAAGATCTTAATGAAAGATGACCAGAAGTCGATCGTTCAACCACAGAGGAGGCTTAATCGGGCCATGAAAGAAGTTGTGCGCAAGCAAGTTGTCAAGTTGTTGGATGTGGGTCTTATTTACCCCATATTTGATAGCTCATGGGTAAGTCTTGTTCATGTGGTACCGAAAAAGGGAGGAACAAATGTTGTAATGAATGAAGATAACGAGTTAATTCCGACAAGGACAGTTACCGGATGAAGAGTTTCCATTAATTATAGGAGGTTAAATACTGCTACAAGGAATGACCATTTTTCCTTACCTTTCATTGATCAAATGTTGGAGAGGTTGGTTGGTCATGATTACTACTATTTCTTGGATGGGTATTCGGGATACAATCAAATTGTTGTAGCCCCTAAAGATCAAGAGAAGACTGTTTTCACATGTCCATACGGTATCTTTGCCTATAGAAGGATGCCATTTGGCTTGTGCAATGCACCAGCAACTTTTCAAAGGTGTATGACATCCATATTTGATTACATGATCGAAAAGCACATGGAGGTGTTTATGGATGATTTTTCATTGTTCGGTCCGTCATTTGATGATTGTTTGACTAACTTGTCTCTAGTGCTAGAAAGATGACAGCAAACCAACCTAGTCCTCAATTGGGAGAAGTGCCACTTTATGGTGAGAGAAGGAATAGTATTGGGCCACAAGATTTCTCATCGAGGAATTGAAGTTCATAAGCAAATTTACCTCCACCAGTGAATGAGAAGGGTATAAGAAGCTTCCTAGGACATGTGGGATTCTACCGCAGGTTCATAAGAGACTTCTCCAAAATTGCAAAGTCTTTGACTAGTTTTCTTATGAAAGACACTTTGTTACTTTTTGATAAAAAGTACGGAGAAGCCTTTGAAACATTGAAGAACAGGTTGGTATCTTCTCCTATAGTCATCTCTCCTGATTAGTCTCTACCTTTCGAGATCACGTGTGATGCAAGTGACATAGCAGTGGGGGTAGTGCTCGGACAAAGAAGAGAAAAGCTCTTGCATGTGATCTACTATGTGAGTCACGTGTTGAATCCTTCTCAAATGAATTATGCCACCACATAGAAAGATTTGTTGGTAGTGGTGTATGCCTTCGACAAATTTAGGTCCTATTTGTTGGGGACGAAGGTAATTTTTTATACTGACCATGCTACTTTGTAATATCTTTTTTCTAAGCAGGAATCAAAGCCAAGGTTGCTGAGATGGATTTTGTTGCTGCAAGAATTTGACTTGGAGATTCGGGATAATAAGGGGTGTGAAAACACCGTAGCTGATCACTTATCCCGAATGTCACCAATAGTATAGACTGAAGAAACACACCCCATCAAGGATGAGTTTGTTGATGAACGAATCCTAGATGTGATGGGAGTTATGTGGTTTGTAGATTATGCAAACTACTTGGTAGGTGGTATTATACCTGATGACTTTAATTATAACAGAAGGAAAAAAAATTTGCATGATTGCAGGTTTTATCTATGGGACGAACCATTCTTGTACAAAAGAGGAATAGATGGATTGTTTCGGAGATGTGTCCCAGATGAAGAACAGGGAGATATCCTCAAGGCGTGCCATAACTCGGAATATGAAGGACATTTTAGTGGAGATAGGACAGCCGCAAAAGTTCTCCAATCAGGATTGTACTGGCCTACTTTTTTAAAGACTCCCAAGGAATGGTGAAGGAATGTGATTGATGTCAATGGACAGGTAACATTTCTAAGAGAAACCAGATGCCCCAAAAGTGTATGCTGGAAGTTGAGTTGTTCGATGTGTGAGGGATTGACTTCATGGGTCCATTTACACCGTCGTTTGGGAAAAATTACATCCTAGTTCCTGTTGACTACGTCTCAAAATTGGGTGAAACCAGTAGCACTCCCAACAAATGATGCCAGGGTGGTAGTGAATTTCCTAAAGAATAACATCTTCTCAAGGTTTGGGGTGCCTAGAGCATTGATCAGTGATGAAGGGACGCACTTCTTGAACATGTTAATGGAAAACTTGTTGAAGAAATACAATGTGAAGCACAAGAGCGCCACCCCATATCATCCTCAGACAAGTGGGCAGGTTGAAGTGTCTAACAGGAAAATAAAGCAAATCTTGGAAAATACAGTTAACCCATCTAGAAATGATTGGTCGGTGAAGATGGATGATGCGTTGTGGGGATACATGATAGCTTTTAAAACACCCATAGGTATATCTCCTCATCAATTGATTTACGATAAAGACTGTCATTTGCCGCTCGAACTCGAGCACAAGGATTTTTGGGCCACCAAATTCCTAAACTTTGATCTTGCTAAAGCCATTGAATCCTGAATTCTTCAACTCCATGAGCTAGAAGAATTTAGTAATTAGGCTTATGAAAATTCCAAAGTCTATAAAGAACAAACACAAAAATGGCATGATCAGCGGATACAGAAAAAGGAATTTTGGGAATGCCAGTTGGTTCTACTTTTTAATTTCAGGTTGAAGTTGTTTCCTGGAAAGCTTAAATCTAGATGGTCCGAACCATTTGTCATTCACAAAGTGTTTCCCCATTGAGCAATTGAAATAAATAATCAAACCAATAGGGATATATTTAAAGTGAATGGGCAGAGGTTAAAGCCCTACTATGCAGGACAAGAGTCACGAGTTGTTGATCATGTTTGTCTTACTGGCTAAGATAGACGATCGTCGAGCCATGTGACGTTAAACGAAGCGCTTCGTGGGAGGAAACCCACGCTTTTTATTCTGAATGTTTCTTTGTTTGTTTCGGTTGTATTTGTTTTCTTTTGTAGGTAAGCACAGAGTCATATAAAAGTAACAAAAGTACAAGCGAAGGATGGGCAGAGCGAAGAAGGAGTTGAAATTAGAAAAATATGGATATTAGTTTTCCTGACACGGGCGGTCGTGTCATCTGACATGGGTCGTGTCATCTGACACGGGCCGTGTCAGTGCACCTAAAGGGAATACAGAATCATAAGATTCCAAAGTTATAACACGGTCGGCTGTGTCAGGCAACAAGGGCCGTGTCACACTTCCTGAAGTTGTCTAGTTGGAAATTCAAGGAAATCCCAAGATTAGGGACTCAACATGGGCCCGTGTCACAGAACAAAGGCCGTGTCAGGATGACGGGATGACAAATTTTGAATTTTTGGGGAATTTTAACAGTGGGACCCACACTCATTAACAATATTTCCTTACCTTGGCCCACAAAAATTACTCATGTTCTTCTAATTTGTCACTTCTCCTCCATTAACACCCAAACCCTAAGCTCTAATCTTCTCACTCAACTCTTCACCATATCATAAACCACCTTCATAAAAACTTCATAGAATTTCAAACTCTACAAAGTGACGGTCTCCGTTTTCTCTAATCTCACATTTTGTTTTTTGTTTTTTCCTTTCTATAAGTTGTGCAGGTACAATAATGGCACAAAAGAGGGTTGTTACAAGGAAGAAAACGGTGGGTGAGTCATCTCGTGCTCAAAAAAGGCCCATTCGGACTCCGAATACTTATGATATTGTGTTTGACACTACGACTCACGAGCAGCGGTATGCAACCCTTTTGAGGCGTAAGATGACACCATGCAGGTATATTTGTGACACAACCTTAGGAGAGTTAGGTTTAAAAGAGGAAATCCACTGAATGTTTCATGCTATAGGGATGCTATAATTTATGCAATTTGAAGCGTTGACATTCGAGCGCATCACTCTTGATTTTTAACCACCATTGAATTTAAGTTGTTAAGAAAGTTGGTTGGTTACTCCATGGAATTTTATGGCACTATGACATTTAGGATTTTCAATAATGATCATGAGTTGTCAGTGTCAGAGTTGGGGGAATTCTTAAGCATCCAGTAGTTGGTCTTGGCGTTGTCCCAAACACATTTCACGCAGCTGAATTTTGGACGGCAATTACAGGCCATACTGGCTATGTTGCAAAGGGGGCCAAAGCGTCAGGGATTCAGAACTCCTACTTCAAATACACTCAAAAGGGGTTGGTGTATGCTTTATTTGGTCGGGGTGATAGTAATGGTGTGGTAAATCAAAAGGAGTTGTTTATCTTGTCTTGCATGGCACGTCAGGAGCCTGTGAACTTGGCCGTCTTCGCGGCTAATTATTTGGGAAAGGTAGGTAGGGTTGATTCAGGCAGAATTTTGATAGGGGGTATGATTACCCAAATTGCTAATTACTTTAGTTATGGACAGTTTTTTATATAGGAAGCTCCAATAGAGGGTAGGTCAAAGATTGACATGGCTTCCCTGATGCAGCAAGGTATGATCACTGCATTTCAGGATTATTATGAGTTGATGATTTATAGCAGGTGCATTCTAGCTTTACCTAATGCTGATAAAAAATTTATTTATGACCCTAATAATTGGTTGTATAAGGCTTCCAACCTTGAACAAGAAGGCGTTCAGGATGATGACAATGTTTTTGCAGGTGATAATATGAATGAGGACGAGCCAGTGCATGAAAAATTTGTACCACCACCGCCTCCTCCCTAGGGTGTTGGGTCCTCTACTTTCATTCTAGATCAGTGGACTTGGGTGCAGAGGGAGTTGGGAGACTTTCGTACTAAGCAATCCAGACAAAGGAATGAACTAGCCCGACAAGGAGTTCTTGTGGATCAGGTGCACTTTATGATGCGGCAGTTGATGTTGCAATTTCCTAATCCTCCTCCTCCACCATGTTCTCCATGAGCTTTGTAAGTTTCCCCTTCACTACTTTGTTCTTAAACATTGTGGACAATGTTTGGTTCAAGTGTGAGGGGGAACACTCTTTCGTTGTTATGTGCTTTTGGTGTTTGTTTTGTTTTTAGTATTTCATTTTGTGTTGAATTTAATATTTTGGGTTTTGTTTTCTGTTATTTATTTGAATTATGTTGAGTCATGTAGTGTAGGATAATGTGTCAGTCAAGTAGGTGATAAGGAATGGTGTTAGTGGATGAAAGATCATTCCCCATACTGTGATTTTTGGAAGCGGCCCCCAAAAGTGATGCCACCGAATAAGTGATTGGACGCAACCAATAAGAGCTGGCCAATAGAGAAATATAGAATACCTGGATAAAGTGTAATGTTGCAGTAAACGGAGAGTGGCTATGGAATCTTTCAAGTTTACCCAATATGGTGAGGAACTCAAAAGCCAAACACAAATTTATCATTTTGAGAGTTTAGACAGGTATGTCTTTATCATTCTGAGTTTGTATACGCTCTATTTGCATAGCACTACATGATGACACACACTAGAGGCACGTTGTTTCATTGTCCCCTGAGCCTTTCCATCCATCACATTGTAATTTTCATTCGTAGTTAACCCCTTTGGGCCTATATCTCTTTTTTTGTTATAACCACATATGTAACTCATGGCCAAACACTTCATATTCCCCTCGGCTAAGTGTTGTAGATCTTGAATCTGTTCAAATCTATAATTTTGGGGTAGTGCACCCAATATGATACGACCAAGTGAAAAAAAAAACAGTGAAAAGAAAAAAAGGAAAAAAGAAAAACCATGTCTCAAGAAAAAAAAGAAAAAAAAAGGAAATTTATTAAAGGAACACTTGCCCAGGACAAAGAGACTCATCGAATGCTAAAACATTCAAGGCAACAATTGAGTAGAATAAGGAGTCCGAAAAGAAGGGAGTGCCCCAAACTCTGTTGCAGAGAGAAGTACAGAGATGAGATAGACAACAAGAATTTCGAGCCCAAAACCCTTCGTATATTCATTCTTGTTTGTTTATCCCACCGTACCTAAGCCTCAATACAACCCGAATACCTCCAAAGTGTGTAAAATCGGTCGTGCAATGTGTGTAGAATTTATTCAAACTTAAGGATTGATTTTGCATATGTTGTTTTATGAGTGAAACACTTTAACCCAGAGAGATTTGATGAGAAAGTGCAAAAAGTTGACAGGTGAAGTGGTCTCTCGATATGGAAGTGTGATAGAACATATGATTCGGGGAAAGTAAAAGACTTCTGGAGGAAAGGTGATTGCGGGTTGCGAAAGATCTCGGTGGTATTGTGGTAAGTTGAAGTTTGGGGTGTCCGATTCTAATTGTTATTGACATTGATTGAGGATAACCAACGAGCTAAGTTTGGGGTTGTGATCGGCCACCATTTTCATCAGTTTCGTGTCACTTATCTGGTCATGATTCGGGTATTCTTCATTGTTGTGTGTTATATTTTAATTCAGTTTGAGTTATTTCATGCTTTTCTAGTTTTTCGCATTTTCTTAGTAAGTTGGTTATTTGCTAGTATTTTTCTACTTTTATGCTTCTCTAGGGTATTCTTATGGTTTCAGGTTTAGAGGAAAGTTCTGGAGGATTCTGGATGAGAAAACTCAAGGAACGGGACGCCCAGCAAAAGTTTCAGCAAGCCACAATATGCCTGACATGGCCATCCGTGTCACCTGACACAGGCTGTGTAAGGAGAATTAGAGGATACAAGAGCAAAAACCAGAGACTCAACATGGGCGCCCATGTCAGCTGACATGGGCCATGTCAATATGCCTGAAGCCAATGATTTTGGGAGTTTTTGAGAAATGCCAACATGGCCACCTGTGTCACGTGACACCGGCCGTGTTAGCTTGTGCGCTGAAGAAATTTGGTTTTGTTTCTATTTATTATTTTGAGGTTCGAAAGGTGTCATACCCCAAAATTTTCCCTCCTACTTCTCAAGACAATTCACAACTCCATACTCAAGGATTTCACAAGGGTTGACAAGACAAACCTTCTCCTAAGCAATCAATCCAAACTAGGGTTTTGCTCCTCTCAAGTCAAAATGGATTTCCAATGATTGAAGTGGTCTTCATACCTCATCATATGCTTCAAGGGATCACCATGTCAAGTTTCAAGCCTTACAAGTCAAATTTGCTCATCCATTGCTCAGATGGTTGAAAATCAGTTGTATTGGACAAAAAGTCAATTGTGATCAACAAAAGTCAAACTTCATATTTTTTTGTCAACACCAATATTTTGAAGTAATATTCATCATTTGATCAAGGGTTGAACATGATTCCTCAAGAAAAGTCAAGATTTGATCAAAAGTCAAAGTTTCTAAATTAGGGTTTTTTAGACAAAAGTCAACAGAACTTTGACCAGACATAACTTTCACATGCTTTATCATAAATTTTTCCACCAAAGATCATTTTAAAGGGAATTCAATTCTCTACAACTTCATGTCTCACAAGTTTTGGCCAAAAATGCTTCTTTTGGAAGTTATGGATCAAAATATTACAGGTCCTTTTAAAAGTCAACAAAACGTCATCTTTTTGCAAAGAAGTGTTCATGAACATGGAAACTTCAATGAAGATGAAACTAAAAGGGTTGTTTAGAGGAAATCTTGATATTTCTAAAAAGTCCAAGAACACCCAAAAATGTTGAAAATTGAGCAAGATACAAGTTATGCAAGTTAGGCATTTTTGAGGAGGTGCATGAAGATAAATACTAGAGAAAATCAAATTTTTTCTAAATGGGCCTAACTTTTCTTGGTTCAAACTTGTTTCTAGTCTCAATTGGAACCTCCAAGCCCAATTCCATGCCCTTGAGCTTTTTATTTTATTTTATTTTTATTTTTTATCCATTTAAAGTCAATTTAATTAAAATAAAATAGCAAAATTAAATCAATCAATGCAAGGCTGAATATTTGACATTCTTGAGGTCCAAGGTACTCATTAAATGGCCAAAATTTCAAAAATATATGATTGGTATGAGATTGGCACAAGATTGGAAACATTTGATGCAAATTGAAAAGATTGACAAATCAAATATTTTCTCATTGAATGGGATATATTTTCTCATCAATTCTTAACCTAGATCCATCCTCTATATATTCAAAAGGTTTCTAAACCCTAGGAGAGGATTTTTGTAGCCAAGAACTTTAGACAAACTCTCCAAAAAAACCGTGGTACACAAGCAACCAGCAGCCACAGTTTTGCTCCAATTGAAGGCATTCTAAGCATTGCAATGTGTTCCTGGGAGTCCTCTGAACCGATCCACCCATTCACCAAGCATCAACACGTCCAGAATCGCAACATCAGTGACCATGGTTTGATCAAAAAATTTCAAAATCGATTTCATACATACACTCATATTTAACATGTTTTGATTGCATATTTGTGTTTCTAATGAAGTTTCTAAGCCTTCTGTATAGCTTGATTTAAGTTTTAGTACAGGTACAAGAAGTTGCCATGGTTTGGGTTCATGAGCTCGAATTAGGGTTTCTCAAAATAGGTAAAATTGAACCAAACCATGGGCACCATCGTGTTCAGGGGATCAAACCGAATCGATCCATGTCTCCCTAACAGATTTATATCGCATATTTTTGAGGTTTGTGATTCACGGGTGTTATAGCTATATACGATCTGTAGGTAAAGGCTATAGCAACGGATTAAAACCGTAGCTAAAAGCCCTGGAAAATTCAAATGAAGAAGATGAAGGCTTTGCGTGTTTTCCATTTTGAATTATTTTCAGAAAAATATTTCCTTTATAATATTTTTGTTTCATGTTGCTAACACGAACTGCAGGATGGTCCAGTGGTAAGGCAGTGCGCTGGTGACCATTGCGGAAGGGGTTCGATCCCTGTCTACCCCAATTCTTTTTTACCCTTTGCCAAAACTAACATTTTTTCTTATTTTCTTATTATTTTCTCATTCAATTTATTTTCTTTTCAAATATTTTTTTAATACATTAAAAAATCACCAAAAAATATTTCGTTTTATAATTAGGTTAGAAAAACTCTAATTTAATTTTTGACATAAAAAAATATTATTTTCCATCTTTATTTTATTTAATTGTTAATTAATCGGAAATTAACTTTTAAATTACTTTTTCCATATCAAATTAATCCAGAAAATTCCCAAAAAATATTTTTCTAATTTAATTAGGTTTACTAACCCTAAAACCTTTTTCTAACACAAAAAATATTTTTTCACTAACACTATTTTCCATTATCTACAATTCG
This sequence comes from Vicia sativa, assembly GCA_021764765.1. Taxonomy (NCBI): domain Eukaryota; kingdom Viridiplantae; phylum Streptophyta; class Magnoliopsida; order Fabales; family Fabaceae; genus Vicia; species Vicia sativa. Next base: position 286,880,842 of record CM038793.1, on the reverse strand, counting down.
ATCCTTCTCGCAATATTTTCCGATTATTGTAACTGCTTCCAGGTTGTAATAGCTAGGTTTATCTTCCCGCATATTTTTTCCAATATTATGTAACTGCTCATGGGATGTAATAGTTTAATTAGGGGTTATTTTCTGTACTCCTTATTATGTATCTGCCCCAAAGCCATGTAATAGTCTAGGGTTTACATTTCCGCACTTTACATTCCCGCAATTTACTTTCTGCACATATTAACTGCTAGTAACTAGGCATGTATGGCAAGACTAATTCAACCAACATAGATAACCCTAATCACAAGATAAATATTTGAATACAACATTTTTCACACATGCACTCACCTTAGGGTATCCTCTCTTGTTGCCTTACGAACAATGGTCATGTCCCTCGAACGTAGGGATATCTTAGCTAAGACGCTTACAAATATATCATCATAGTCCCTTCGAATCAAAGATCATAGTCCCTCGATGACCCTCGATGTTGCCTACGAATATATGATCTCGTCCCTCGATTGTTGCCTACGAAAAGTGATGATCGTCCCTACGAATACGCTAAGGTATCCCTACAAGTTGCCTTCTATGACCATCCGATGTCCCTTCGAATGTCCATTTACATCCAACGAATAAGATTACCTACCAACTAATGGTATGGATAGACTTATTCTAAAGGAAAGAAAAATAACATGGAAACGACCATTCTGAGTAGGTAAATAAGTCTCTTTTGCTTGCTCAATCAAAATACTTTTTACACCTCACACTTTTCAAAAACTTTTCAAAACACTTTGTATACATCCTAGCGTGAATCATTACAAAGTCTTTTCCAAAAACAAAACATTTCCAAACACTTCGTATACATTCCAGCGAGAATCATTACGAAGTTAAAGTGAAATTCCTTTTTAAAAATCTTTTCAAACGCACACACAAAAAGTAATTTGTAAAGTGAGCTAAGCAATTAAGAGCCCGTAGATAACTACGGATGGAAAGGGTGTTAATACCTTCCCTTTTCATAACTGCCTCCCATACTCAGAATCTAACGAAGGTCTTTTTTTGTTCTTTTCGCCTTCCCTTAATTGGATAAAAGAAAAGTCGGTGGCAACTCTTGCTATCCGCAACATTTGTGATAAAACGCAAAACAAACAAGTCAGTTCTCCCACTGTATTACAAAAGGGCATTTTGGACTTTTGACAAAGGAACACAGTGAAATTTCATTACTTGAGGCCAGAGGAAGACCTAGAGAGAAATTTTTGGATTTTGGAGAACACACGATAAGGAGAGTTGGAGCATTTGAGGAGAATTGGAGAAGAAGACTTATTCATGCACAAAAGCAATGGAAGAATCAACCAATCCACGTTTCTTTCTAATGTTTAACTTATCACTTGTTTTTGCTTTCATTATGAATATTATGAGAGGATAGACCCCCCAATGCTAGGGGTGTCCCTGATTTGTCAAACAAGAATATTGATCTCTTTGTTTTATCACGTTAAGATTTATGAATGTCAGTTTGTTAGTTTTGTTTACAATATTATTTTACTCTATCGGACCAATAGGTTTTACTTTTCTTAACACAGTAGAACTAGACAGTCATGTTAAGGTTTTCAAAACGAACATGTTTTAGCAGGTTTCGCCTAGGACTAGGGAAATCCTATGATGATCGGAAGAATTCTTGATAATCTAATGCTTACTCTCTTCATAATTCTTAATGGACATTCGAATTAGGGTAGTTGGTTAAAGTTTTTCTCTAAGGACTTAGGAAAATATAATCTTAAGAACTGGTAATTGAATTAATGAACTTGTTGAGAAAATCAAAGAGTCAATGTCAGAAAAGGGAAAATCATACACCCACCCTAGCATATTATTCTCTATTTGAAAAAGTCAATTTTCTACTTTCTCTAAATTGTTAATTTATAGAATCTAATCACAAATCAACATCAACTATATTATTTTGTTTGATTGAATTACATATTCAACTAGGTATTTCTTACGCAGTCCTCGAGATTGATATTTGGGATAAATCTCATTATTACTACATCGATAAAAATAGTACACTTTCTATTTTTCCGATCATGTACCAGCTCATCTTCATTATCGACCACATCATCTGATGTAATCACACAATCTTGCAAGCTTGCGGGCGTGTGTCTAGTTCTCTGAGGTCTGCTTGGGACAGCATCACCTCTCACTTCTTCTTGTCGAACTTCTTATCTTTTGACTTCAGTTGTGGTTCTTCACAAAAATTCTCACTGAATCTTTCACTACTACAAAAATTGATTGTAACGTCAGACGCGAAATGCGTTTTACCTCGGCAACCCAGGCGAGGTTAGTAAGGTTGTCATTAAAAGTCTCTACTTAACACCTCGGTGTTTTAAAAACTCGAGTTAAAATTGAAAAGGTCATGGGTTTGATCCTTAGGAACTGCATATATTTTATTTTCTACATTTTGTTGTGCGCTTCATATAGCTATCGCTTTTGTTTATATTCCAAGGTAATAAGATATTAATTTACCTCAGTTTTAGATAAAAACCGAAGGGTTTATATGACGATTTTTGGCCATATTTATCAATTTAATTGTCCCCCTATATCATTTTTTACCTGTATCATTTTTATTGATTTGTCTCATATCATTATAATATATCTATTAGCCTGACAGTATTATTTTTTACACATAAACTACAAAATATGTAACATAATATCATATATCATTTCAAACCAAGTGTGCAAATTAACATTGTTATCATCAAGACAAAATAAGAAAACCTTTGTTCATATACAAAATAATAAGCAACCAACATAAAATATTATTCTTGTTCTTGATCTTCATAATGAGATAAGAAGACAATGGCTCAACGTGATCGGATGTCATCAATCTCCTCTAATGAATATGGTTTTTGGTTGCTAAGCTCCTACAATTAGAACAAAATTTAAACTATAATTAGCTACAAACAACCAAATTAGTTTAAGAAATATACATAACATGGATTAAGTTAATACCTTATTCTTCATCCATCCTTGTGTAATGTCATCAGAGATAATATAGAGCATATATCTTATAACATAATATCCACAAGAATGACCATCAGTTTGTTTTCGCCACTACAAATATAAAAAATCTATTAATGTCACACTAATACACACAATTAATATAATATCAAATAGCACAATTACTATACTTACTATTGGATAATAAAAGTTTGGCTTTTTACCCATAAGATTTCTTCTTCAGACATTATATGTCTCCATTGCTTTACATGTGTAGGTTAAAATTAAACATGAATAAAAAATATTCAATTCTAAAGTTAAATTTTAGTATAAGAAATAATATAACTTACCCATTAATTGATCACAACTTCGGGAAGTATCGAGTGCACCGAGCAAAACACAAATATACTATTTTTCTTGAGACATATGACAAGTAGTTGCCAATGTTGGTTCCATAAACATTCAGAATAATTAATAATATGGATAAAATTGGTTTATAGATAAAAACACAAATTAATATATACTTACTCGTAGTAAAATGGGGCCACATGACAATCTTTGATGCTCCCTTTGTCCAACAACTTATCTTATAAGTAATTTTTGACTTCGTGACTTGGAGAATCGCGAGTAAGAGCAATCCTCACAGCATCTAAGATATAATACTTATTTAGAAGATTCCTTTCTAAACATAACTCATGAATGTACCTGCAAGGTCAAATATTTATGTTAAGTACAAGAATGTATGTATATAAATAGAAATCAACATAAAACTATACTTACGATGACCAAATTTTCAATATGGACTCCTCATCTCCCTTCAAACATTCATGTAATGAATTCTTCTTAAGAAACAATTGAAGCAACTGGATAAAATCATCGGAACAATGAAGTCTCCAACGAACGTCTTTCATCCCGCAGAGGGAAAGGTGAATGTCGAGTAAATCTGAAAAGGGTGACATCACGGTCTTACGACCAAGAGACCGAGTAAGGGAGTCGATTACGCGAGGGGAGGGTGTTAGCACCCTAAACTTCTGTAGTACTCTACGGGATCCACTTTTGTTATCCAATCTAAAGGGCGTGGGCTCTATGTCTAAAATTTAAAACTAAGTTAAAATGCATGAATGCAAAGTATTATGTACAAAAATAAAAGAAAAGGTATTTTTAGTTGTGTTTATGCGGTTATGAACCTTTAGTGCCTATGTACCCTCTTCGTGCAATGAGAGATCAATGCACTACGTAGTTCTTCTCAAAAACATTTGTGTGTAGAAATTTTTTTTATAAGTAATATCATTTCTCATCCTTGCGATTAGGATTGCAATTCGTGTTTGGCGTTGAATCTTATCAAAGACTCATGCTTGGCCACTCGCACACTTAGAAACTCACTCAAATTTGAAATGAAATGTCCTTATCAAAAAGGTTATAAAAGAAAAAAGGTCCAAAGACAAAATGGTTTGCATTGGTGGATTGTTTTTACCTTGAAAAAGGGTTTAAGTTTTGTTAAGGTATTTTATAAATTGATAAAGAAAAAGAATTTTAGTCTTAATATGTAAAAAAGGGGGAAACAACTAAGGGAAACTATCTAGTTCTACCCCTAATGTTGTCATGCAAAGATGGCCCTAAGGTCCAGGATAAGGAAGGAAAGAACCTACCTAAACTGGCATGCATGGATATCAATTCTAAGGTCTATCTCAATCTGCTTCCTAAGATCGAATCGAGAAATCCTACGGGAGCATGTGATCACACAAAGCAAACAAACAAAAGCTTGAGGAGTGTCCACTCACTCAAGTAACACACACCTAACTGAGCTATCATGTCACCATGGTAGGAAAGAGAGAGGGATACATAACCACGATATCATATCATCGGGTAGGATAAGGGGAGTGGGACACCTAACCATGATATCATGTCATCAAGGCAAGATAAATGGGGAAGTTCCTGACCATAGATATCTGATCATCTAGGTAAGAACGAGTCTTGAAAGCTACTTGTTGTGAATCTTGTTGTTAATTACGACAAAATTCAATACTCCCTCCGTCCCAATAATCTTATATAACCCACTTTTGTTATCCAATCTAAAGGCCGAAACACCCAAAAGGAGAAATTTTCAAAAAAGTCTAAAAAACCCAAAATTACTATTCATGTTTGTGCGGTTACTATTCACGTCCGTACGGTCACTATTCATCAGTCCGTGCGGTCACTATTCACCCGTCTGTACAACTGTACGATTTGTCCGGTTTTTATTTTCCGATTTTCGTGGTATATGCAATCTCCAAAATATGATTTCTTTCTCTTCATCAACAAAGGTTTTAAGGCACATTTACAACACTACTCTTAACCAAGGTATCATATCACCAAGGTAAGAAGTATAGAGTGGGGAAAAGTGCATGTCCAAAGCGACTAAACACCTAACCAAGATATTGAGCATCAAGGTAGGAGATAGAAGACCATGATCGCCTCCAGTTGATTATCGTTATTGCATATAACCTCATGGGTTCGGTAAATCCTGATGGTGAGGTCTTTACATGATTATATAGGATAGCACACATAGCATCTGGGAGCCTATGTATATGTATTATATGTGTATTTTATGACTCAGACTACTTATCACTGTACTTTTATTGCATGATATTTTGATGATTATATGTTTCGATTCAAAGAATATAACATAAAACAATACAACATACATAAATTAGAAAGAAAAAAAAACTAAACATGAAAACCTGGGTACTACCATATAATTCTGGACATTTCAGCATCTTGATTATGTCATCGAAATATCTTGTAATATACGCATCCAAATTGATCGTGTAACACCCTTCTAAAATACCCCATAAATAATAAAATAATTCAGAGTTAACATGCATTAAAGGGTGTCATAATTTATTTAAAAATATGAAATTCCAATACATATATGCCATGTTTAGTTGAGGAACATAATATAATCAACACATGTTTAACACAGCGGAATTATTTATTCAAACTTGGATAATTCAAAACCAAATAAAATGACATTCGTATTGTCAATGCCATACAACAATTATCCAAAAACAACGTCAATTAAAACAACAAAGTTTAATGATAACTCTAAACCAAATATTCCCAATGTTACAAGACCAGAGCATGACACCGACACGCTACATAAAATAAAAAGCATAGCTCTACGAGCCATCCTCACCAACTCTTAAGCTGCTAAAGCTTCAATTTGAAATCATCAAATTAAGGGTTAGAGTACATCATAATTATAATGCATTATAAATTCATAAAACAACATAATTTCATAAGCTATTATTCCATCCTATTCAACATGGTCATATTTATTCATTCATTCCACAACACAAGTCATAAATATACATCACACACACAACAACTAGATTATAACACTAGAAACCATCCTATCATGTTATAATCCATACAAAATGCAATGCAAGTCTCTATGCATGTGGTACCAAAAGTGAACTAAGTCACACACTGATCCATAATCACCCGGATACAGTTACATCGATTCGTCCATAATCACCCGGACATGAATCCAGCCTCACCACCCATAATCACCCGAGAACGATTATTGACAATACTCACTAATTCCACACAATGGGAATTAGCCACCACCAGAATGTATATGCATGCACATCATAAAAGCATACAACATTAAACACAGATTATGATAACATCATACATCATAAACCATCATTAATCAAAAACATGATAACCATCATTTATCATGAACATCATCAAACAACATAAACATGCACAAGCAATTACTGCAACATCATCACAAAAATATGATATCAATCAACTATCATGAACATCACCAATAGCATAAACATGCAAGCACTTACTCATCAATTAGTAATGTTATCACCAACATACACATATAGTCATTATTATACACACAGACATCATCACAAAGCCAAACAACATTGCCTACCCACCAAGTATGCAAAGTACGAATAACCACAAAGTCGGAAAATCACTACTTTCCAAAATAAAACCAAGTTACCATTATTTTCTTGATTTCATAAAGTAAAGTATTTAATTTAAGGAATAATGTCCAAAAACGGCGATTTAAAAAGGACTTACGATTCAAAAGTTATGAATTTTCAAAGTTTAATATTTTTTTCAAAGAGTAACAGTGGTAACCAGTTCCTCCTGGGGAGTTACCGGTTCCCACTATCATAGTGAAAACACGTTCTGAAAAATTTATGGGGCACCCGGTTCCTCCCAGGGAATAACAGGTTCGCACATTTTATAAAAATCAACTTTCTGGAAAATGTAACAGGAACCCGGTTCCCCCTACAGGGTAACCGGTTCCCACGACTCATAAAAATCATTTTGCTGAAAATTATATGTGGAACTCGGTTTCTCCCAGAGGGTAACCGATTCCTGCGACGTTTGTAGTAAAAAATTTAATTTTGACAGCATTCATGGTTTCCAATTCAATGTCATTCATTTCAATACGAATCAAACCATAATCAACACCAAAATAATTCATCAAACAGCATAATAATGCAAAAACAACATGAATCAAAATCACATAACAACCCTATAACATGTAATTGACTCAATTTCACACAATTAGGCATTTTAGGATCAAAACTCATAAACCTAGAAAATCCTAAATTGGGATTCCTAACTACTCAATCAATCCTATCGTTCCCAAAATCAATAAGGCATAATAATCATAGAAAGTCACCCCTTACCTTAGCCAAATTCTTGAATTCCTAGAGCTTTGGGTGTTCCTCTTCCTTTTTTGTCTCTTCTCTTCTCACATACGATCTATTCTTCTCACTTTTGGCTTTCTAACTCTCTTCTTCTTATTTTCCTTTTTATTATAATAATAATAACAACAAAAATAGGGTTAGAGGTTTTTACTTCACACACCCCTCATTCCTACTCATCACACCACAAGTCCAATTTCTTTTTCTTTATTTAATTAATTCCAAAAATACCCATAATTCAACTTTTAGTTAAATAAATAATTCAAATTCAAATTATTTAATAATTCAAAATATTGGGGTGTTACAACTCTCCTAAACTAAAAGACTTTTCATCCTCGAAAACATACCTTAGACGAATAATTCCAGATAAGAGTCCTTCATCTGGCTCTCCAACTCCCAGGTAACATCACCACTTGTTGGTCCTCCCCAAGCTACTTTCACCAAAACTATCTCTTTACCCCGCAACTGCTTCAACTTTCGATCCTTAATCCTCATAGGCAATGTTTCAACAGTCATATTATCTCGCACCTGTATATCATCTACCTGAATCTCATGAGATGGATCAACAATGTACTTCCTCAACTGAGATACATGGAATACATCATGCAAATTCGCAAGCGACGACGGTAAAGCAATCTGATAAGCAACCTTTCCAACCTTTTTCATAATTTGGAACGGACCAATAAAACACGGAGTTAACTTCTTTGACTTCAAGGCTCGACCAATACCAGTCATAAGAGTAACTCGCATAAACACATGATCTCCTTCACTAAACTCGAGATTCTTCCTCCTCTTATCATGATAACTCTTATGACGACTCAGAGAAGCTCTCATATTCTCCTGAACAATCTTAATCTTCTTTGAAGTATGTTGGACAATCTTCGGCCCAATCATAGCACTCTCTCCAGATTCATACCAACACAACGGTGTTCTACACCTCCTACCATACAATGCCTCAAACGCAGCCATACAAATACTTGAATGAAAACTATTATTGTAGGTAAGCTCAATCAAAGGTAAGTAACTATCCCAAGATCCAAATTTTTCTAATACACAAGCACGTAACAAGTCCTCTAACGACTGAATTGTCCTCTCCGTCTGACCATCTGTCTGTGCATGATAAGTAGAACTCAACCTCAACTTAATACCCAAGGCTTCTTGCAACCCCGTCCAGAACTTAGACGTAAACCTCGAATCTCTATCCGACACAATACTAGCAGGAATACCGTGCAAGCTCACGATCCTCTCGACATACAACTGAGCCAATTTCTCCATCGGATAATCCATTCTCATTGGTATAAAATGAGCAGATTTCGCCAACCTATCCACTATAACCCAAATAGCCTCACAATTCTTAGTTGTCCTCGGCATACCAGACACAAAATCCATAAAAATTCCATCTCATTTCCAATCCAGAATAAACAATGGTTCCATCAATCCTGATGGTTTCTGATATTCGATTTTCGACTTCTGACAAATCAAACAAGCATAAACAAACTTAGCAATTTCCTTCTTCATTCCAGGCCAAAACAACTTCTTTAAATCAAGATACATTTTAGTAGCACCAGGATGAATATTCAATCCACTACGATGTCCTTCCTCCAGAATACTCTTCTTAATTTCAGCAATATCGGGAACACAAACTCTATCACCAAACCTCATAACACCATTCTCGTCAATTCAGAATTCACCTCCTTGACGTTGGTTGATCAACGTCAATCTATCAGCTAAACCAACATCAGATTTCTATCTGATTCGAATTTCATCAAGAATACTACTAGTCAACTTCAGCATACCCAACTTAACACTATTAGGAGTGTTCTCACATACTAAACTCAAGTCTATGAACTGTTCAACTAAATCTAATTCATGCACCATCAGCATAGACATATGCAAAGATTTCCTACTCAATGCATTCGCAACAACGTTTGCCTTACCAGGATGGTAATTCAAACCAAAATCGTAATCCTTCAGAAATTCTAGCCATCTTCGCTGCCTCATATTGAGCTCTTTCTGATCAAAGAGATATTTTAGACTCATATGATCGCTAAATACCTCAAATCGAGAACCATACAAGTAATGCCTCCACAGTTTCAAAACAAATATTACAGTCGCCAACTCCAAATCATGAGTCGGACAATTCCTTTCATGAATCTTCAATTGTCTTGAAGCATAAGCTACTACCTGCTTATTCTGCATCAAAACACCGCCTAAACCCATCAGTGAAGCATCACAGTACACAATAAAAGATTTTGTCAGATTCGGCAAAAATAAGATCGGAGCACTAGTCAATCTCTCCTTCAATTCTTGGAAACATTTCTCACATTCTGCATCCCATACAAACACTTGTCCTTTTCTCGTCAACTTAGTTAACGGCAAGGATAACTTCGAAAGTCCCTCAATGAACTTTCTATATTAACCTGCAAGACCAACAAAACTACGAATTCCAGAAACATTTTTTGGCGCCTCCCACTGAGATACCGCTTCTACCTTCGTAGGATCAACAGCAATACCATTCTTGGAAATTACATGACCAAGAAAGCTTACTTCACTCAACCAGAATTCACACTTAGACAACTTCGCATAAAGCTTCTTGTCTTTTAACAACTCCAACACAATTCTGAGATGTTACGCATGCTCTTCATCACTCCTTGAGTAGATCAGAATGTCATCAATAAAAACCACCACGAATTTATCAAGATACGGATGAAATATCATGTTCATATACTCTATAAAAACATCAGGTGCATTAGTAACTCCAAACGGCATAACAGAATACTCATAACGTCCATACCCCGTTCTAAACGCCATTTTCTAAATATATTCTGCTTTTACACGAATCTGATGATATCCAGACCTCAGATCAATCTTACTAAATACACAAGCTCCAACCAGTTGATCCATCAAATCATCAATCCTTAGTAATGGATACCAATTCTTGACCGTAACTTTATTCAACTGTCGGTAATCAACACAGAGTCTCATCGAACCTTCTTTCTTCTTAACCAACAACACAGGAGCACCCCACGTGGAAACACTCGGACGAATAAATTTCTTTTCAAGCAGCTCCTCCAATTGGTTCTTCAATTCAGCCAACTCGGATGCCGACATGTGATACGGCTCCATCGACACCAGACTAGTTCCAAGAATCAAATCTATAGCAAATTTCACTTCTCTCTCAGGTGGCAACTCGCTAACATCTTCCGAAAAAACTTCTGGAAATTCATTCACAACGGGTAACTCATTACTCTTAGCCTTCCCCTTCACTTCCATCGAAGAACACAACATAAACACTACCGCACCATCATTAACAGCTACATTCATCTACTTAACGGACATAGTCAAATCTTCGACACTAACAACTTCATAAAAGCTAAATGTCTTCTCAAAATAGTTTATATGAACCTGGTTGAATTCCAACCAGTTCATCCCAAGGATAATGTCAAGTTCTTCTAACGGTAGGCATACTAAATCCATACCAAAACCTCTACCAAAAATTATAATAGGATAATTCCTACACACAAACGAAGTATTCACTGGACACGACGCAGGAGTGTCAATAACCATACTTCTGTTCATATCAGATATATCCAAATTCAATCTTTTAGCACAATCCAAAGAAATGAATGAATGAGTCGCTCTAGTATCAATAATCGCAATCAAAGGTGTGTCATTAATAAAACATGTACCTTTAATCAATCGATCATCAGGTTTAGTCTCTTGCCCAGCTAACGCAAATACTTTCCCACCAGACTGCTCCTTCTTCGGCTTAGTGCACTGCGAACGAGTATGACCTTCCTCTCCATAATTGTAACAAGTCATAATTCTCACTCTACAATCATTAGCTACATGCCCAAGTTTTCCACACTTGAAACACTTCTTATCAGTACTCTTGCATTCCTGAATACAATGCCCCATTTCACCACACTTGTTGCACTTAATTGAAGCACTAGAATCTCCCCCACTAGGCCTTTTCCACCCACCAGACCTCTGGTTATTTCTGTCGTACGGTTTGCCACGACCCATTTGTTGATTTCCTTTCTTGTCAGCAAACCCGCGAGAGTTCGACCTAGTATTAGCAATATCCTCTTCCAGAATCCTAATACAATCCACCAAGTCAGAAAACCTGTGAATCCACTGATACTTGATACCTTTCTTAATCTCGTTACGGAGACCATTTCCAAACTTGATACACGTAGAGAATTCTCCATCTTCACCATTGTTATAGTGAGCATAATACTTAGCCAACTCGGTAAACTTAGAAGCATACTCACTTACAGTCGTGTTACCCTACTTGAGCTCCAAAAATTTGAGCTCTTTCTTTCCCCGAATGTCTTCAGGAAAATACCTCCTCATAAAATCCCTTCTGAACTCAGCCCAAGTCAGCATAACACCATTTTGCTCCATCTCAGTTCTGGTAGCAACCTACCAGTCGTCAGCTTCTTCTGCCAGCATGTGAGTACCATACCTCACTTTCAGATCCTCAGCATAATCAATCACTCGGAAGATCCTTTCAATCTTCTTCAACCACTTCTGAATGCCATCAGGGTCGTGCGTTCCTTTGAACAACGGAGGATTGTTCCTCTGAAATTTTCCGAGCTGTCTGTCAACACCAATACCAGCTTCATGCTGATTTCCTCCAAGCACACCAGCAAGAATTCTCAAAGCCTCAGCAATTGCAACGTCATTTCTTCCGTTACCTCTTCCAGCCATTGTTCTGAGAATCCACAAAACAATGTTCATCAGAACACAAGTATCGACAGTGTTACCTTGCACTAGTCGCATACAAAAGGGATAATGACACTAAGACACTGGTCACCACGACCGACTATGCTCTGATACCACTATTCTAACACCCTTCTAAAATACCCCACGAATAATAAAATAATTCAGAGTTAACATGCATTAAAGGGCATCACAATTTATTTATAAATATGAAATTCCAATACATATATGCCATGCTTAGCTGACGAACATAATATAATCAACACATGTTTAACACACCTGAATTATTTATTCAAAACTTGGATAATTTAAAACAAAATAAAATATCATCCGTATGGTCAATGCCATATAACAATTATCCAAAAACAACGTCAATTAAAACAACAGAGTTTAATGATAACTCTAAACCAAACATTCTCAGTGTTACAAGACCAGAGCATGACACCGACACGCTATATAAAATAAAAAGCACAGCTCTACGAGCCATCCTCACCAGCTCCTACGCCGCTAAAGCTTCAATCTGAAATCATCAAAGTAAGGGTGAGACTACATCATAATTATAATGCATTATAAATTCATAAAACAACAGAATTTCATAAGCTATTATTCCACCCTATTCAGCATAATCAGATTTATTCATTCATTCCACAACACAAGTCATAAATATACATCACACACAACAACTAGATTATAACACTAAAAACCATCATATCATGTTATAATCCATACAAAATTCAATGCAAGACTCTATGCATGTGGTACCAAAAGTGAACTAAGTCACACACTGATCCATAATCACCCGGATACAGTTACATCGATTCGTCCATAATCACCCGGACATGAGTCCAGCCTCACCACCCATAATCACCCGGGAACGGTTATTGGCAATACTCACTAATTCCACACAATGGAAATTAGCTACCACCAGAATATATATGCATACACATCATAAAAGCATGCAACATTTAACACAAGTTATGATAACATCGTACATCATAAACCATCATCAATCCAAAATATGATAACCATCATTTATCATGAACATCATCAAACAGCATAAACATGCACAAGCAATTACTGCAACATCATCACCAAAACATGACATCAATCAACTATCATGAACATCACCAATAGCATAAACATGCAAGCACTTACTCATCAATTAGTAATGTTATCACCAACATACACATATAGTCATCATTATACACACAGACATCATCACAAAATCACACACCATTGCCTACCCACCAAGTATGCAAAGTACGAATAAACCACAAAGTCAGAAAATCACTACTTTCCAAAATAAAACCAAGTTACCATTATTTTCTTGATTTCATAAAATAAGCATTTAATTTAAGGAATAATGTCCAAAAACGACGATTTCAAAAGGACTTACGGTTCAAAAGTTATGAATTTTCAAAGTTTAATATTTTTTCCAAAGAATAACAGTGGTAACTGGTTCCTCCTGGGGACTAACCGGTTCCCACTATCATAGTGAAAACACGTTCTGGAAAATGTATGGGGCACCCGGTTCCTCCCAGGGAATAACCGGTTACCACGTTTTATAAAAATCAACTTTCTAGAAAATGTACCAGGAACCCGGTTCCCCCCACAGGGCAACTGGTTCCCACGACTCATAAAAATCACTTTGCTGGAAATTATATGTGGAACCCGGTTCCTCCCAGAGGGTAACCGGTTCCTGCAACGTCTTTAGCAAAAAAATTAATTTTGACAGGGTTCATGGTTTCCAATTCAATCTCATTCATTCCAATACGAGCCAAACCACAATCAACACCAAAATAATTCATCAAACTGCATAATAATGCAAAAACAACATGAATCAAAATCACATAACAACCCCTATAACATGTAATTGACTCAATTTCACACAATTAGGCATTTTAGGGTCAAAACTCATAAACCTAGAAAATCCTAAATTGGGATTCCTAACTGCTCAATCAATCCTATCGTTCCCAAAATCAATAAGGCATAATAATCAGAGAAAGTAACCCCTTACCTTAGCCAAATTCTTGAATTCCTAGAGCTTTGGGTGTTCCTCTTCCTTTTTGCCTCTTCTCTTCTCACGTACGATCTATTCTTCTCACTTTTGACTTTCTAACTCTCTTCTTCTTATTTTCCTTTTTATTATAATAATAACAATAAAAATAGGGTTAGAGGTTTTTACTTCACACACCCCTCACTCCTACTCATTACACCACAAGTCCAATTTCTTTTTCTTTATTTGATTATTTCCAATAATTTCAAAAATACCAATAATTCAATTTTTAATTAAATAAATGATTAAAATTCAAATTATTTAATAATTGAAAATATTTGGGTGTTACAGATCGGACCCTTAGTTATCATACGGTGGAATGATTTCAACATGGTCTTCACATCTTCATCTGTCTTCAACTCAATCAGGTTGTATATCACTCTTCCATTTGTATCAATTCAATCTTTTTGAAACTCGATCTTTCTCACTCTTTTGTTATCGGTATCAGACAGCAATTCATTCAACTTTTCTGTCAAGTTGGCGAGGGATGTGGTGTCATGTGGAAGTTTGAATTCAATAGGATAATTATTTATATTGAAATACGCTTTTGCCTTAATCCGAAATTGAGGAAGAAGCGTTTTTGAGATGTCTTTCTCTATAACATATGCTCTTATTTATATAACTTTGAATTCATTCTAAACCACACAAATTTGTCGGTGCAATCACAACCCTACAAAGATGTTAGCAATATCCTGATAGTTACAAAATTTTGAGTCATTTACACTACTAAAAAATTCATGATTCGACTAAATTTCTGGTACAAAATGGGAGATTTTGAAATTTCTAAAAAATATTATAATTTATCGTAAATTTCAAATGAACTATCGAAAATTTTTAATATTATATCAAAAAATTTGTTCAGAAAAATTGTTTTATTTTATCAAAGACGTTTTTGAGATTATGAAAATATGGAGAAATATCATATATAATTGTAGGGATGGTAAGTTAAAATCTCTATGTATTGGCTCACCGGACCAAAGCAGGTTGGGTCCAACCGACCCATTTATCAGTTCTACTAGCACTATTAGACAAAAATGAGCAACCAAATTTTAAAACAGAGATTAAAATATGAGTACTATGAATCAATTTGAAGAAAAATACAAGAATACACGCATGTTATTATTGTAGAGGTGAATTTTAAGTTGATTTTAATTTTAACTTTTTTTATAATAGAGATTATGGGGTGGTGGTGATATTGAAGGGTGGAGATTTATTCTTGCTTTTCTTATTTTCATATTTTTTTACTAACAAACATTTTTCTTAAAATACATGCACCGTGAGTTGTGAGTTTATGTGGACAACAAACAATAATCTGTCAGGAAAGACAAAAATAAAACCTGCAGCACTCTTAAACAGAGAATAAATCATGTTAGGAAAAATCATTTGCAAGAGAAATCTATAAAATTTCATTCAACCGAATAATTGTACTTATTAGATGTTTACATGTTAATACATAATAAATAGCAAGTTGTTGTTAGTGTTCAAAATAAATATTGCATAACTCAGTGTCATATCAATATCACACCGTATGCATTTCAATCATCTTTGTTGGACTAGTTATGCAAATAGAGGCATCTTTGTTTGGACTAGTTATGCAAATAGAGATTAGAATAAAGATAAATAAATAAAAAATTTACTGTCGCATTTCGGTCAAATTGCCCATAATTCAGCCTTATTAATTTGTTTGAAATTGCACACAATTAAAGTTTCAGCATTACAAACATGGGAAAAAAATAGCATTACAAACATGGACAAAAATATTGATAATCTGAATTACAATAATACCTCATCCGTGCGAATTTCGCACGCTTGACATTTCAAATTTGACCAATAGTTTAAAAGTGTTAAAAAGAACAAATTACAAGAATCAGTAGTTATAATTGGCTAAACATCAAGGTAGGTAGTGTAGAAATTGTTGTTTGACCTCAAAAATGAGCCTATAATGATGCAGTAGTGTAAACACGGCAAGATGGAAAACATTTGACTCAAAGTGTAACTTGTATGTATCTTTTTATTCTCCTTGTTATTACAAAAACAACCAAATTACCTTACAAACAAAGACGGGTTGTCTATATATACTCACTTAAATCTCCCCATAAATCATCAAACACCAACAACAACAACAACAAAGAGGATAACACATAGCTAGAGTTGCATATACAAAATGAAGAGCTTTTGCCCCAATGTTTCTTTTCTTTTAATGATTACTCTTATTTTAACAAGTTGCATATTTTCTGAAGCTCAAAAATGTCGTCCAAATGGTAGAATCAGAGGAAAGAAAGCTCCATCTGGACAATGCAACAAGGAAAATGACTCTGATTGTTGTGTTCAGGGAAAATTGTACACAACTTATGAGTGTTCTCCGTCTGTGTCTACTCATACTAAAGCTCATCTCACACTCAATAGCTTTGAGAAAGGTGGAGATGGAGGCGGACCTTCGGCGTGTGATAATCAATTCCATTCTGATGACACTCCTGTTGTAGCACTTTCCACCGGATGGTTCAATGACAGGAGCAGATGTTTGAACAAGATTACTATCAGTGCTAATGGAAGAAGCGTGGTGGCCAAGGTCGTTGATGAGTGTGACTCTACAATGGGATGTGATGAAGAACATGATTACCAACCACCGTGTCCAAACAACATTGTTGATGCATCCAAGGCTGTGTGGGAAGCTTTAGGTGTGCCTAAAAATCAATGGGGTGGACTTGACATTACTTGGTCAGATGCTTGATTGTAGAAAGATGAAATGTATGTTGTGTTTCTGTTGTGTGTTGTAATACTTATGTGATATGGTGTACTTTAATTCCTTGTCATATGTGCATGTTATGTAAATATTGTTACTAGTGAGCACTGTGTTACCAATTAAGAAAATTCTATGCATTTTCCACTGTCTATAAATATTGAGCATCTAATCTAAGTATTTTCAACATACACATTCTATCAAAGAAGTTACTTTCCACATTTTTATCTCTTAGTCTTTCTGCCTTCATCGTTCCTTTATGCATATATTAGTTCATTAACTCAAACCCCACTCTTGGCATCTATTAGCCCACACTTAGCTGACTTTTCAATTCTATAAGAAGATTAAGTGTTAAAGTTGTGCATGTTACGCTCTAGAGCGCAAGCTTTCTGTGCTAGAGTGCCATTAATCAGCGCTTAGAGCGCATCTTATTTTTGTTTGAACTTGAAGCTCATGGATTATGTGTTGCTTTGTGTATGTTACCTTTGAAGGGTTTAAACTCATGATTTTTACATTAGGATAGGGGTGACAACCTAACAGGTCTTTTAACTAAAGGTACTTATTTTTACTAGCAATTTATATTTGGATCTTTAGTCCAAAACTTACTTGTAAGGTGAGGGTTGATTAAACTTTATAAACACTACATAGACTATATCTCTAGGCAATGTGAGATATCATTAACCCTTCCATACTCAACACATTGAAGGTGTTGGAGGCAGAACGAAGACAATTCAAATGTCGCAATCAGGTGACTAGGACAAACTACAACGAAGGTGGAAATTCAAAGATAAAGCAGTAACTCCATACATAGACATGATTGGTCAGAC
Source organism: Vicia sativa (assembly GCA_021764765.1). Classification (NCBI taxonomy): domain Eukaryota; kingdom Viridiplantae; phylum Streptophyta; class Magnoliopsida; order Fabales; family Fabaceae; genus Vicia; species Vicia sativa. The sequence continues at coordinate 286,862,806 of CM038793.1, read as the reverse complement.
TACATTTGGACACCGATTTCTTATAGAAGAGTTTCGCGTTTCTCAAAATTGGTTGGCGAATCGATCCCTTTGGACATTCTGATGTGCAGACTTTCTTTAGGCTAGGGCTAAACGCCAAAAGAAGACTTTCGACGGTATCTGGATGGCAGGGTAACAAGAGCCTTAACTCATTTTCTCAGATCTTTGTTGGTGCGTTCCCTGAGAACTATGAGCCTCTTTCTGGATTTTACAAGACTTACTGCATATACTATGTCGGGTTTAGTACAAACCACAGCATACATCAAAGAATCTACTACATTAGCATATGAGATGCCATTCATATAAGCTCTTTCGACCTCAGTACTGGGACACTGATCAATACTCAACTTGAATTGAGGGTTTGTTGGAGTCACAACAGGCTTCGAATTCGACATACCAAACTTTTCGAGAATCTTCCGTAAATATGCCTCTTGAGATAAGCATAATTTCAACTACTTTCTATATCTTCGAATGTCAATTCCAAGAATCCTGAAAGCTGCTCCTAGATCCTTCATTTCGAACTCCTTATTGAGTTCAGCCTTCACCCTCAATACCTCTTCCACATTGTTACTTGCTATGAGAATATCATCAACATAAAGAAACAAAATAACAAATGAATTACCAGGACGAAATTTGAAGTAAACGCAGTGGTCGAACTGACTTCTAACGAAACTTATGTGTGCCATGAATTTGTCGAATCTCCTATTCCATTGTCGAGGAGATTGTTTCAGCACATATAAAGATCTATTCAACTTGCACACATAATCTTCCTTTCCCTTTTCGACATACCCTTCAGGTTGCCTCATCAGGATTGTTTCATCTAGATCACCATACAAGAATGCAGTCTTCACATCCATCAGTTCCAGTTCAAGATCGAATTTTGCCACCATGGCAAGCAATATTCGAATGGACCTATGCTTCACAACAGGAGAAAACACATCATTGAAGTCCACACCTTCTTTCTGAGTGAAACCCCTTCCAACCAACCTTGCCTTGTATCTTTTCGACGTCACTACTTCGATTCCTTTCTTAACTTTGAAAATCCATTTACAGCTGACTAACCTGGCTCCAGCAGGTTTCTTGATCAATTCCTAAGTGTTGTTATCATGAAGAGACTTCATCTCATCATCCATGGCCTTCAGCCATTCAGTCTTATTTTGACTCCTCATAACTTTCTTATGGTCTATTGGTTCTTCGTCTAGAACCTAACTTGCAGAGATTAAGACATAAGCTATAAGATCTGCATACCCAAATCTTTGAGGTGGTTTAATGACTCTTCGTTTCCTATCTATTTCCAATAGATAGTCATCGGTAGTTTCCTCAACTTCATCAGCATCCTTTGCTTCTTCGACTTTATCTAGGATATGCAATTCAGCATCAACATGCTCCACCTCAACAGGAATCTCTACCTATTCCAGCTCTTTGTCAGATACTTCTGCACTTCGACCAACATCATCCGTTTTCTTGAAAGTCATTTCAGCTTCATTGAAAACAACATCTCAACTGGTGATAATCCTTCTGTGACCTAACTCTAGGCACCATATCCTATAAGCTTTGACTCCTTCAGGGTATCCCATGAACATGCATTTAAGAGCTCTAGGTTTGACCTTGTCTTGCCTAATGTGAGCATAGGCTACGCAACCAAATACTCTCAATTTGTCGAGATTTGGTGAATGTCCCGACCAAACTTCTTCAGGTGTCTTCATATCTAATGCAGTCGAAGGACATCTGTTTATCAGATATGTTGTTGTCGAAACAGCCTCAGCCCAAAACACCTTCTTTAACCCAGCACTAGTCAACATGCATCTAACTCTCTCCAAGATGGTTCGATTAAACCTTTCAGCCAAACCATTTTGTTGTGGAGTTCCTGCAGTAGTTTTGTGCCTTGCAATTCCAGAGGCATCACAATAGTTGTCGAATGCCTCATTGCAAAATTCAAGACCATTGTCTGTCCTCAACCTCTTGACATTTCTGCCAGTTTGATTTTCGACCAAAGTCTTCCAACCTTTGAAATTCTCAAAAGTTTCATCCTTAGTCTTTTGAATGAATACCCATAACTTTCTGGAATAGTCATCTACTATGGATAGAAAATACCTTGCTCCTGAATGTGATGGACACCTTGCAGGCCCCCAAAGATCAGCATGGATGTAATCAAGAGATCCATGTGTTCTTTGTTTGCCTTTGTTGAACTTCACTCTGTAAGATTTTCCAAGTACACAGGGTTCACAAAACATCAGCTTTTCGACTTTGTCTCCACCAAGCAAAAAAAATTTCCCCAATTCAACTAGACCCCTTTCACTGACATGGCCTAATCTCATGTGCCAAATTTCTGTCTTCGGCAAAGTTTTAGTGGATGCAACATTTGTCGAACCACTTACAACTTCAGCCTCAAAGGTATACAAGCCTTGTTTCTTCACACCTCTCAAGACTTCCTTCGACTCCTTCATGACTCTTAGGATACTTTTCTGTCCTTGAAAAACATATCCTTTCTTGTCGAATTCACCAAGAGAAATCAAATTTCTCTTCAAATCAGGTACATACCTGACTTCAGTCAATAACCTTATTGACTCATCATGGAGTTTGAATCTCATAGATCCAACACCTGCAATCTTGCAAGCTTTGTTGTTTCCCAGCAATACATATCCACCATCTTTATCACATAATTCCTCGAACAAGTATTTGTTTGGAGTCATGTTCCAAGTGCACCCAGAATCCATAATCCACTCCTTCGACGGGTTGTTGCTCGAAACCACAAGAACATCATATGAGTCGAAATCATCTTGAACAATAGTTGCATTGCCATTATCCTTTCCTCCATGATCTTTCGGGCGTTCAGGGAACACTTTTCTTGTGTGACCCTCCTTTTTACAATGATAGCATCGAATACCAGATGCTTCACCACTGTAAAACTTCTGCTGACTTTTACCTTTCTTCTTGTCGAACTTCTTATTCTTTCGCATGAATTTTCCTTTAACGTTCAAACCTTCATCAACCGTCGAAGGTTTATTCTCCTTTCGTTCATTCAAGTCCTTCGAATACAAGGCTGATTGAACTTCTTCAAAGGTCAGGGACTCCCTTCCATACAAGAGAGTTTCTTTGAAGTGAGCATGTGATCTGGGCAACGCGCACAACAGCAACAGCGTTTGATCTTCATCATCGATCTTCACATCAATATTTTCAAGATCAAGAATCAGCTTGTTGAACATATCCAACTGCTCAGCCAACACTTTGTCTTCAATCATGTTGAATGAATACAAAGCTTGCTTCAGGTAGAGTCGATTCACCAACGATTTGGTCATGTACAAACTTTCAAGTTTCACCCATAACCTTGTCGTCGTCTCCTTTGATACCTGTCGAAGAACCTTATCACCAAAGCTCAACAAAATTGCGTTGTGGACCTTCTCTATCATTGTCGTCTTCTCAGCTGTCGTTAACGCTTCGTTCATGGTTGATTCTCCCTTCAACGCTTCCAAACAACCTTTTTGAACCAGTAGGGCTTTCATCTTCAAGCGCCACAGACTGAAATCGTTCACTCCGATGAACTTTTCAATCTCATACTTTGTCGAAGGCATCTTCTCCACGCTCACCACACCAATTTGTTGTGAATCGAATGCCTTGGAACAAAATATAAACTTGTTTCTTAATGATCAAGAAACAATTAGGGTAGAAAAAATAATGAAGAACATGATGAACACAAGGATTGGTTATTAACTGCAATTCTTTCATTACTCTCAAAATAAGATTACAAGTATATAAGAATAACAAATAACCCTTTCACCCTAAAATAGGATTTGCAGTATGCATTGATGAGAGACTAGTATGCTATTTATAATAAACCTAACATACTAAACTAATGGGCTTTTATCACACATACCAATTACAAGCTAACTTAATATACAGGCTAACTTAATCAATTGGACATAACAAACAGGCTCAATTCGATGCTAACAATCCTAGCATCTTTCGACATTACAAGCTAGAACAAACTTCGACTACAGCTTGTAACACTTCGACAACAGTATGTGAGCAAACTTCGACTGCATGCTAAATAAACTCTGTCGAACCAAAATACTACCTTCAACTCAATAGAGTTCGATCTAATATCTCACAAATCTCAAATTCTACCTTTGGCTGTGGTATGTGTAAACTTAAGTAACTACCATGTCAAGGCTTATTTGGGATAAAATCCATCTAAAACACCAAACCACTATTTGGTTTTAGCACCTACATTGTCTCTACAGCCAAAAGAACAAATTCCACTAGATCATCGGTATATTCACATCAAAACTATTGAGCCTACATTGATCTCTGAAACAGATTCTAACACCAAAATTGGACTGATTTATGAACATGGCACAGTTTTCACTTTAAGTATCTTCCAGCTGGTTTTTGCCATGGTTGAGTAGGCAGGGGTTGGTGCTGGCTGTTTTGCAAACTGGCTGAGGCATTTCTGCACCAATTGTAGTCAGTGGCCGAGGCATTCCGTACAATGTTTATAGGCGGGCTTTAGTGTGCATTTACCATGAGAAGTAGTCTTCCACACTGTATGATCCATGGCAGCCATCAAGAGTAGGAGGATTTTTCATATGTCTGCAGTATCTTGTGAATTATAAAGATATTAACAAGGTGATATTTGAACACATTTTGAGTTGGGAAGAAAAGGTGTGATGCCTTGGGTCTATAAGGTGCCCGTGGTGGAACAACGCATATATGAGCGAACGAATACAAGGATCTGACAAAGGAAAATATTATTTCAATCAAAAGCCAAAGAATAAAAGAGGAGTAGTGCTCTAAATACTCCACTGGGGTTGGCCTCCAATACCGCAACAAAAGGTTTGTGTATCTACATTTTACTCAAAAACTATAAAACATGATCTCACTGGTTGAAATTGGCATTGGAATTTCACTTCTCTAAGTTTTGTCTCATTTTATTCATAATATGTTATTTAGCAGGAACCTCAACGAAGAACTAATTAAGATGTCTATTTTATATCACATTATACTGATCTATCACAGTATTCATTTTAATATATAATCATCTTTGATCATTAGTTTGAAACCATTGAAAAGAACAAATTACCAATATCAGTAGTTCAAATTGGATAAACAACAAGGTAGTGTACAATTTGTTGTTTTTTTTTTTTTTGAACACACAAATTTTACCAATAGTTTAAAAGTCGTAAAAATGAACAAATTACAAGATTCTTCTATAGTTGTAATTGGCTGAACATCAAGGTACGCAGTGTAGAAATTGTTGTTTGACCTCAAAAGTGATCCTATAATGATGTAGTAAACACGGCAAGATGCAAAACCTTTGACTCAAAATCTAACTTGTATATACTATCTTTTTATTTTCCTTGTTATACCTTACAAACAAAGACGAGTTATCTATATATACTCACTTAATCTCCCCACAAATCATCAAACAACAACAACAAAGATACACATAGATAGAATTGCATATACAAAATGAAGAGCTTTTGCCCCAAAGTTTCTTTTCTTTTAATGATAACTCTTATTTTATCAAGTTTCATATTTTCTGAAGCTCAAAAGTGTCGACCAAACGGTAGAATCAGAGGAAAGAAAGCTCCATCCGGGCAATGCAACAAAGAGAATGACTCTGATTGTTGTGTTAGGGGAAAAATGTACACAACTTATGAGTGTTCGCCGTCTGTGTCTACTCATACTAAAGCATATCTCACTCTTAATAGCTTTGAGAAAGGTGGAGATGGAGGCGGACCTTCAGCGTGTGATAATAAGTACCATTCTGATGACACTCCTGTTGTAGCACTTTCCACCGGATGGTTCAATGACAGGAGCAGATGTTTGAACAAGATTACTATCAGTGCTAATGGAAAAAGTGTGGTGGCCATGGTGGTTGATGAATGTGACTCCACAATGGGATGTGATGCAGAACATGATTACCAACCACCTTGTCCAAACAACATTGTTGATGCATCCAAGGCTGTGTGGGAAGCTTTAGGTGTTCCTAAAAATCAATGGGGTGGCCTTGACATTACTTGGTCAGATGCTTGATTGTAGAAGATCAAATGTATGTTTGTATTTATGGGTAGTGTTGTAATACTTATGTAATATGGTGTACTTTAATTCCTCTTTTATGTGTATGTTATGTAAATATTGTTACAAGTGAGCAGTACTTTGTTATCTATTCAGAAAATTCGATACATTTTCCATGCTTTTAAATGTGAACTGTATCACCTTATGATATGCCTGCATATTCCAATTGTTATAATGTATGCAAATTGCATAGCACTGTTGTATTTTGAAAATCACAAGAAAATTCGTATCATAATGCCTATGTTTGGCATAGTACTCTATCAAACTTCAAGATCACAACACTTTTGTCCCCCTCGTCATGTACTAAAATTTAAATAGAAGTTCATTGGAAAAAAAAAATTTAAGTTGATGGTGATTGGCTTCTCCTTGTAGTTGATTCAGTTATAAGTGAATGAATGTTTTGGAAGTGGCAATGGTGGGAGTTAATGAGTTTCGCACATTCACAAGTCAAGAGAGTAAAACTTTACTTTGATCATTAGGTTAAAAGCATTGAAAAGAACAAATTATAAGAACCGGTAGTTGAAATTGGCTAAACATTAAGCTAGTTTAGAACTAGTTGTTTGACCTCTATAGTGATATGTAGTAGTAAACACAGCAGGATGGAGTAATGTCACCCTAGTTAATAATAATTTCCTCGACCAAAAAAGGGAATCCTACTACAATTTGGTTATAGCTTCTCGTCAATACACTGATATGAAAATTAATTTACATATAATGCTTGATGAAAATTCCAGTTAATTCACCCCCATCAAGACTCATGTAGACAAGAAAAAATAGTCAAATCAATGGTAAAATTAATATAAGGTACTAAGTTCTAATGAACAAATAAAAAGTTCAGTTTTGACACAAGATAAACTATATAGATATGTATAGGGTAACACATTTCAAAGGTGACATATGAAGAATAGCAGTAAAAAAAACTACAGACAACCTCACAGATCAGAATATATAGTGATATAAATAGAATGCATCAAATTTTGTAATATCAAACATCTGACCATGTAATATCCAACCCACCCCATTGGTTCCTAGGGACACCTAAGGCTTTCCACACAGCCATTGAAGCATCAACAACATTATTGGCACATGGAGGTTGATAGTCATGTTCTGCATCACACCCCTTTGATGAGTCGCACTCATCAACTACCATTGCGACCACACTTTGACCATTCCCATTTATGGTGATATTGTGAAGGCACCTTCTCTTAGTGTTGAACCATCCAGTGGAAAGTGCCACCACTGGCGTTTCATCGGAATGATACTTGTTGTCACATGTTGAAGGGCCGTTACCATCTCCACCTTTTTCAAAACTGTTAAGAGTGAGATATGCTTTCGTGTGACTAGACACCAGCGGTGAACATTTGTATGTGTCATATTTCTTGCCTGGCACACAACATAAGTCATTCTCGTGATTGCAATGCCCTGAAGGACTTTTACCTTTAACTATACCATTAGGGTGACAATTTTGAGCTTCAATGCATAGGCAATTAGTTAAGAAGAAAAAGAGCATGAGAAGAATGAACGTGTTTGAGAAGAAGCACTCCATTGTGTGTGTACCTTGTTTTGTAGTTTGTATTGTTCTTTTGAGTGCTTGATATAAATAACTAGGATGTTGCTCAAATTGGTTTCTTGGAAATGATTCTGTTTTTTGTCTCTTGTAAAAAATGACTACATATGATTAGTATGAAAGTATCTGAACTGGACACGGCAGTATAGAACAGCTTCATTGACCTCAAAAGCAATCCTATATTGTTGTAGTTGTCATTTGATCCTAACACGGCAGGATAGAACTCATTGCCTTGACCCTAAAACTAACCTCTACATCTCTTCTTCATTACAATTTACATTACAAACATTATATATACCTTACTAAAACCTCTATCATAGCAACAAAATTCTAACAAGAAGAACTAAGAGTTGTATAAACAAAATGAAGAGCTTTTTCCCAAAGTTTCTTTTCTTATAATGTTTACGCTTATTTTTACAAGTTGCATATTTTCTAAAGCTCAAAAATGTCGTCCAAATGGTAGAATCAGGGGAAAGAAAGCTCCATTTGGACAATGCAACAAAGAGAATGACTCTGATTGTTGTGTTTGGGGAAAAATGTACACAACTTATGAGTGTTCGCCGTATGTGTCTACTCATAGTTAAGCTTATCTCACACTCAATAGCTTTGAGAAAGGTGGAGATGGAGGCGGACCTTCGGCGTGTGATAATCAGTATTGTTCTAGACTGCTCGAAAGTCTGTCGGGCAGGTCACCCCATCTCAAGGTGAGACGATCCACCGAGATCCAGCGACACGCTAGGGGCTTCGTTCTGCCCGTTTCCTCGGCCATGCAACTTCCTTTGGTCGACACATGTCAAGCAGATAAGTGATTTATCTCACTGAGGACTGTGCTCATTATATCCTCTTCTGCCTGACATAACGGCTAGTTACGAGCATCATCGCTCGGCTTTGACCTAATCAGATCAAGTGGCTATATTCGCGGACCGCGTATCTCGGTCAAAATATAGCAACCAATGAGAATCCTCCTAACATCACTATATAAACCCTCATATCTTTGAGGGCAAGGTATCACTTTCTTGCACTCAAAACCCTAATATTTTCTATCCTCTTCCTTGAACATTTGCTTACTTTAGCATTGGAGTGCCTTGCAGGTACACCACCCCCTCCTCAACACCAACTTGCTCGAAGGATCACCAACCGTTCCGACCGTCTCTAATTTTGATCACTTGTTCAGATTAGTGGTGTCGTATGTGGGAAACTATATTCCCTGTCTTCAACAAGAATCCAGAAGACCAAAGATACCTCAACACCTCCATGAAGATGGCTGAAAGCAACAATCTGTTCGCTTTGAGCAAGATCGTCCCCTCGCCTGTCCGCAAGACAGACAGGAGCGACGACTTTCCTCATCTTGCGGATTTCGTCCATAGCAGGGTTGAAAGGGCCGCCTCCCCCGAGTCTGACGAAGCTGACGACCAAGATTCTCCCTTAAATAATCAAAAATCCAAGGACCAGGTAAAGGACATCGTCTCCTTTCCTCCTTCGGTACCATCATCGACCAGCAACGATCCATTCTTGGAAGCAATTTTTTCCTCCCTCAATCGCACTAACGATCTTATCCACCGGCAGGATCAGCGTATATGGGCCCTCGAAAAGAACATCTCCCAGTCTCTATCTTAGAGACCAAGGATGTTCGGTTCCTGTAGCCCCTCACCACGAAGACTTGGTCAAAATCAAACCCATGAGCACCCCGGTCGATTTTTTTCGAAGAAGAGGGAGCATACTCCTCCTCAGAAGAATAGGGTTTTCCCTCCTCACAAAAAAACCAAGAGCGAGCCACGTCGTCCCTGCGACCAAAACCTTTCTCCTTCCCAGCGCATCAAGAATAATCGTTCTCTCTCTCCAAGTCGAAGCGACGAAAATGAGCATCATGGTCCTCTTTGTCAGGAGATCATGGATATTCTCATCTCTTACGGGTTGGAGAAACCCCTGAAACTCAGACAGTATGATGGCACTATTGATCTTGACGAGCACAGCGAAAACATTGACGCCTTGCTCGACTATCGAGTCGTTAGGGGCGCCATCAAGTTGATAAGTGCCAAAATGTCATAATTTTGTGTATATAATTCATGGCACTTATCCATTCTATTGTTGATATTTAGTTGAATAATCTCGACTTTGTTTGTAAATACGTTTTATTGTGTTTTTTATTCATTTATGTATAGTTTGATTAGTTTTGTATATATTTTGTAGATATTTGTTGCACATTTGGAGTATCGAGGAATAAAATGTCGAAGACACGGCTTCGGATGCGTTTTGATGAATAAAAGTCCATTTTTGGGAAGTTATATTTAGTGGAGGTCGCTCAGTGTGGTGAGGTCGATGAGCGCGGTTTGAAGCGATCTGCTTGGTTTGGCACTGTTGCAGCAAAGAGAAAATTTAGATTTAGAGGCCGTTGAGCGGCATTTATGTCGGTTTAGTGTAACTATTTGCAGACGCCTCTGAGCGGGCTCAATCCGCTGAGCGCGGTCGTTTGAGATTTACTTTATAACTTCATTTTTAGCCATATTTAGTGTCGCACCCCAAAATTTCCCCTTCGTTCTATCCCATTATTTGCAAGCGAAATGTCCATTTATTATGGTTTCAGAGGATTTCCTACTGAAAATTTTTCATGAAAAAAGTGGTGGGAAAGTGCTATCAACTGATTCAATTCAAATTCAAGAGATTTCAAATGATTTCGAACTATTGGTGCAAAAGGTTGTTTAGATATTATTGGTCGAAAAAGAATTATTTGTTTTAGAACTTAAATTGAAAAAATAATTAGTTATTTGAGAATTTAAGTTTTAAAAGAGAAGAAATTCTTTTTTGTTCACTTGAGGTATTTGAATTCGGTAAAGGAAAACACCGTCCTCGCTGTTTGATTTTGTTAGCCGGAGATAACTACCAGATGTTTCAAGCAAAAGTGCAAAATTGGAATTTTAAGATTCAATGAAAATAAGGAAGTTCTTATTATTTAGAATTCGATTCATGTCGAATTACAAAGTTGCAAACAAAATACAAAGTATCCTAATTCTACGTTATTGCTATAAGATTCTAAGGTGTTCGAGCAAATGGTTGTTCTCTCCGAGTCTTGCTTCACACCGGCTGCCTTCCCATTTATTGCTATTGCTATGCCATTCTCCGCATCGTCACATGTAACAAAGAAAAGAATACAAGTTAGCAAGCATAAATATGAAACAAATGCGAAATTAAAAGAATTATTCTTTTGCGTGAGAGATTCATCATCGGGTGTTTGGCGGAATCGATTCAATCTTGAACCTCATAATCTCAAACAAGATTAATCATCGGTAAAAAACCGCTTATTTGCAAATCACGAAAGGATTCGGTTCACAAATAAGCCTAACTCAAGTTAATCATCATGGTTGGCAACGATTCTAAAGCAGCAGTAAATTGAGACAAGAAAGCAGCAAATATATTCCAACAAGCCAACCCAACGAATTTTAATTCCGGAATTCACAATTAGAATCCAACATTCAAGAAATCTTTTCCAACAGCAACAAGAAAGACAAATGGTGTAGTATCACCTACATCGGGAATAAAACAATCTCTACAAGTAACACAGAATATAATAGAAGAGGAAAGGAGTGTTTTCTAAGTATATTTTCACCCAAAGGTGAAAAGAAGTGAAAGAAAAATGAAAATTCCGAGCAAGGCCAAAACCAAAAGCATAGTATCGAAATATCGTTTGGAAGAGAAAAGTAAGCATCGTTTGAAACCCAAAACAATAAGGAATCGCCATATCGCTTTAAAAAGAAAAGGAGAAAGGGTATCTTTCTATCGAATGCATGGAAACCAACAAGAGGACCAAGAAAGTATAGTATTTTGTTCTATCGAAAAGAGAGATAGGATCAAATATGGCATCATTGCAAAGGATATAGAGATATAGAGACCGTAATCGTGAAAAGAAGAAAAAGTTTGCACCATCGTTAAAACAAGAGACCATCGGTCTTTGAGATACGGAAAATTTCAACACTAAAAGTATCTGCTTTCATCGGTTAAAAGAAGAGGATCATCGCTTTAAAAACACACGAGTTTGTTCTCAAGAAACTAACAACATCCATCCATACATTTACATTTCTAAACCCACAATGGCAAGACCAAGGGTGTCTACTCTAACCGAAAAAACCAAGCCGAAAAAAAAGTGATATCATTCTTGACAACCAACACGACTATCTCAAACCAAAAAAACCAAAATCCGAAAACCCAGAAAAACATCAACACATTCGTCATCATCTTCCTAGACCAAACACCCTCAGAGTTGAAGATTTTCAGAAAATATTCTGGATATCGAGAGAAAGAAGAAGAAGAATAACTCGAACGTTCTCACCGGATTAAATTCGGAGAAGCAAACCACCATTGCCGCGACTCCAAGGCTCGAGTTCGCCATCATCGCCGGAATCACGATCCAGACACCTAGGGTTCGTTGACCCCTTTCAATTTTCCCAAACTTGTGACAAACAATCAAACCGAAATTCCATCAGAAATCAAACACGAACCAATCAGAAATCGATCAAACAAGAATTGAAACATGCAAGCGAGGTCGATCGAGAGAGGAGAGATGGGAAATAATCGCCGTGAGGTTGAAGAGAGGCAATCGCGCCATGAGAGAGAAACAGACGGGCGAGTGAGAGAGTGAGTTCGTGAGGAGATGATGAGAATCGCGAGAGAGATGAGTGAGGTTCGAGAGAGGATGAGCGAGAGGACGGCGAGTGTGAGAGGTGAGGAACCCAGATCGGGCTTGCGCGTGAGAGAAGACTGTTCTTATTTCCCTTCCCCAATTTCTTTTCCTTTTTATTAAATTAATAATAATAATAATAATAATAATAAATAAATTATCCTATTTTCCTTCTTTTTTTTATAAAATTTCTTTTCATAAAATCTGGTGGTGACAAGTGTCACCTTGTTTTTTAAGAAAAAATCAATTTTTGCTTATTTTATTTTCATTATTTTGTTGCTCTTAAATAATTTTAGCAAAAAAATGATAATATTATAAATACACATATGTTGGTGTAATGTTGCTATTTGGGCCGTCGGAGTATTTTGGATCGGAAGTTGTGGTACTCAGTTCGTCAGTGCGTAGGGATATTTTGGACCAATCACTCTATTTCAATTAATTTATTTTTTGTGCAAATAATATTTCGTTGCGAAGTACTAAATAATTATTGGATATGATAGTTTGTGTTTGATGATTTATCGATTAAACTATTAGCCGATTTTTCATCAAACAGAAAAAATCATCTCTAATAATTATTTAAATTTCCGATTGTATTGTATAGTATTTTGTTTTATCTACTCATTCAAGATATATTCACCAATGTACACTTTGCACACAATTAAATTTAAAATCAATCCAATTCCATATTTCATCTCAGCACGTATCGCAAAAACACTTTCAATAAAACTCGATCCAACGTCGAGTCTCCTTCTCAAACCTCGATCCAACGTCGAGTGCATTTTCAAAATCTTTTTCATAATAAAGTACAAGTTTTAAGTCGTCGGACGTTAGACCAGTTGCTTAAAAACTTGTCCCCCAAACAAACTTTAGTCTTTAAGTCGTTGGACGCTAGACCTGTGGCTTAAAGACTCCTAAATAACATGAACTCGTTTCACTTCACTTTTTCATAAGAAAACTTTTGAGTGATAGACGACTTGGCGTTCCTCGGGTTTCTAGTATTTGAATCGTGAGACGCTAGCCTCGTTGTTCGGTACTTTTCATCCGCATAAAAACAATTCAACTCACTCAAATCTTTTCTCGCCATACGCGATCATAAAAACTCTTTTCGGATAAAGAGGGTGTAATAGTCGTTTCAAATACGAACGAGGACTTAAGCTTTTCAAACAAACAAAACAAGTCCTAGTTCAAAGTATTTGAAATGTCTAAATACACGATTTTTCTTATAAAATCAAAACAACAAACTTAAAACCTTTTAAGAGGAACTACGAGTTTTGACTTTCCCATTGCACGAGGAATATGTAGGCACGGTTCGAAACCGTGTCAAACTCAAAATAATAACAATGTTCTTTCTCCTTTTAGCATCCATAACTTAGCAATAAACACACACACAAACGCGTAGAATTAAATGGGTCCCATCGAGTACGATGGATGTAAGGGGTGCTAATACCTTCTCCTTACATAACCGACTCCCGATCCCACTTTTTTGGTCACGTAGACCGCCTTATCCGCATGTTTTGGGTTTTATCTATATTTTCCCGTTCTTTTTCAGAACAAATAAAATTAGGTGGCGATTTCACTAGTTTTCGAGAATTAAAAGATTTTTGAAAATCGAGTTGCTTCATTTAGGTTATGGTTTTGAGGTGGATTTTGATCCCCATTTCCATCAACTTTTGTTTTTGATAGATTAGCTTAGAAAACAACACTAGGGTCTTGCAATAGATGATTGGAGGTGGATTTCTCTTCGATAGCAGTTGACAAACCGGTGTAAATAAGTAGTGTATCTCTTATCTTCTCTTTGTATTTCTCTATTTTGTTGGTTATGTATGTATATCTACTCTTGCTCATGTATATTTGTCGCCCTTGACGTTGTTGAAAGTTTGTTTTACGAATCTGTGTTGGTGATTGTCTTGGTTTTTACTATAAGTTAGGGATTTGAGCTTTGCTAGATATAGATCGCTTAGATTATTAGCTAGGATGATTATTTGTTAGTTTCTGAATGCTAGAAATGGGTTTAGAGATGACATTCACTTAGGGTATCTGAGCTTAATGCCTCTGTGTTGGTGAAGTATGCCAGAGATGGGTATGGAGGTGACTCATTTGAATTCTCAATTTGGGTTAGAAATAGCTTAGGTTGTGAGAGGTATGTGATGACACGGACGAGTATAATAGGCTGAGTATAACTGAACGGTAGATTTAAGTCTGTGACGAGTAGTGTGCATTCGTACCGGACAAGTTGTTTATCCTTTATAGTTTTTGTTCATTTACTTTTTGTCTTTTATTTAGAACCATTTAATCCCAAACTCATTAATGATAGAATTGTCGAACGACGAATCAATAACCAATCTTTGTGGACACAATACGATATAACCTAACCGGTATATATCACCCGGTAAAAATAATACCAACTCTTTGCTTGTCGCTCTACCGCTGCAACACAAGTGCAAATTGTTCCCAACAACCTTGAGGAAAGGAGCAATGTCCTGGTACAAAAGCCTCCCTAACGAGTCCATCACCTCATGGAAGAAGATGGCAAGATGTCCGCAAGGCACTTCAATGCCTCTCGCCATCACCCAAAGATAGAGGTCTCGCTAGAAGCGATCATACAAGGAGAAAACGAACCCCTCCGAACATACATCGAGAGGTTCAACAAAGAGGTCGTCTAGGTCTCCACGACCGACGAGATGAAGAAGTACTTGCTCGAACAAGGATTACGCTACCGAAGTGATTTTGCCAAAGCATGCCCTCCTCCTCAAGGCTCAGGAAAACATCCAGTACGAGGAGAAGGAATCAGCCAATTATACTCGACATTGCACCATAAACAACCTCGTCAGCCTCCCCGACGTGCGGGCATAAACTGACAGATAAATTTTATTATTATTACTGATGGAGCAGCATGTGCCCTTTAATAGAATACAATGTATCTAGAAAAGGAAATTCCTAATAAACATTCATCATTCCCCTCATAACTTTTTTAGTTAAGAGCCAATGATTTCTATAAATACATACAGCTAGTCAAATCCTATTAATAGGGTTTTAACATAAAATATGCAGCTGATTAACACATGTGCAGCTGATTAACACATGCGCAGCTGGTTCTAACGTGAACAAATCGTTCTCCGCGGACACAACTGCCTGACAGATATATGTTCCCCGTGAACATAAATGTCAGACAGACATATTTTCCTTGCGAACGCAACTTCCTGGTAGACATATGTTCCCCGCATCCTAGTAAAAACGAAAAGGGACATACTATCTCAAAAACCTGCATAGGGAAGAACTTGCTCAATCATAAAACGTCAAAAAACTTAGACAATACTATGGTTAAGGCACGAACAATCGACATGCCCCGGAATACCATCCGAACATCAAGAGCTCGACATCAAGCGCACGCCCCGGTACCAGCGATGTGCCACAAACACTGCATTAAGGGATCCTCGCTCCACATATATAACAAGCCAGATCCTCGCCTCGACACGGGGGACTCAAACGAGCCATGTTGTCTAAGTACCTCGCCCGGTAAAACACTCAGCTCACGATGGGACGTTCACGCCCCCGATCTCAGGTCTTTAATCACGACTTGAGTTTTGGATCAAGCCCGATAAATACACACGTCGAACAGATAAGTGATTTATCTCGCTGAGGACTGTGTCCGTTATGTCCTCTTCTGCCCGACATAACGGCTAGTTATGAGCATCATCGCTCGGCTTTGACCTAGTCAGCTCAAATGGCTATATTCACGGACCCATGTATCTTGGCCCAAATATAGCAACCAATGAGAATCCTCCTAATATCACTATATAAACCCTCATATCTTTGAGGGCAAGGTATCACTTTCTTACACTCAAAACCCTAATCTTTTCTATCCTCTTTCTTGAACATTTGCTTACTTTAGCATCGGAGTGCCTTGTAGGTACATCACCCCCTCCTCAACACCAATTTGCTCGAAGGATCACCAACTGTTCTGACCGTCTCCGATTCTGATCACTTGTTCAGATCAAGTACCATTCTGACGACACTCCAGATGTTCCACTGTCGATCGGATGGTTCAACGACAAGAGCAAATGTTTAAACAAGATTACTATAAGTACTAATGGGAAAAGTGTGGTGGCCAGCCACGGTGGTTGATGAATGTGACTCTACAATGGGATGTGATAAAGAACATGATTACCAACCACCATGTCCGAACAACATTATTGATCCTTCCAAGGCTGTGTGGGAAGCTTTAGGTGTGCCGAAAAAATCAATGGGGTGGCCTTGACATTACTTGGTCAGATGCTTGATTGTAGAATATCAAATATATGTTTGGGTTCTTGTGTTGTATTTGTGTTGTATTACTTATGTGATAGTGTGTGTTTGAATTCCTCAATTTCATGTGTGTATATTATGTACATATTGTTAAAAGTAAAGAACTCTATGAACTGCATCACCTTATGACATGACTGCAATATTGAACTGCATCACCTTATTATATGCCTGCAATACTTGTGTTCATATTTACTATTGCATAGCACCATTGAACTTTCAACATCACACAATTTTGCTCCCTTTATCTTATAACCAGTAACTTAAAGAAAAAAACATTACAGATCAAAATAATACAATATCAACAACATCCTAACATTGAATTTCTTCTTCTGCTTTATTGAGTAAGATATAATTAAAACAAGTGTTGAGAGAAAAACAGAAGTTGTGTTATTGACGTAAATCTCTTCAAAATTACAACTTTTATTTGTTGGTAGTAAATTATAAGAGCTTATTGATCTTGGAAGTATGAAATGGAAAAAAAAAATTGTTCAACGAATTAAAAGAGCTTATTAAGCTTGGAATTATAAAATGAAAAAAGTTGTGCCAAAGTTGTCAAAGTCAGAATCATGCACAAGATCAAGAGGGGCTACATAGTAAAATCGTAACTGAGATTGAAAAATCCGACTCAATTATTTTATAGATCAAAAGTGAGGGTAACAAAATTGGAAATAAATAATATCAAAAGAAAAATATAAGATAATGCGGCATAAAAATAATTCTAACATATTTAAAGTATTTATAAAATATTTATACATATGCTTCTATATCTTGTCATCCTTCTAGACCTTGAATGGCATAAGCATTAAACCTAGATCGCTAAGATGAATAGTAAGAAATTAAGATTTAAATTCGAACTTTGACTAGCAAGAGTTTTACATTGAGCCTATACGTGTATCATGTTAGCAGAAAACACAATCTACAAAACTAATTTAAGAGATTGAGTCCTAAAAATGATTAAAATGGTTTGATTCACCGAATAGATAAATAAAAACATCATAAAAAATAGGCAAAGCACTAAAAAGAATTGCATAACTAATTTATCCAATTGTAAAATAAAATGCCAATGACATGATATCATAATGAATTGTAGCCTAAATTCACGAATTATAATGATGATGATGCAAAAGAGAAAACAGTTTAGACAACAACAACACATAAATCTGTAAGTGAGAAGAAATATGAAACCATAATAATGCTGTCTAACAAAAACTCCATAAATTCTGGGGAAAATGGTTCTCAACACAAAACAGAAATAGTTTAACAAACAAAACTGGAACACAGGCAATAATATATGATTCAAATAATCTAAAATTAAACTTCTTATTTGTCAGCCTTAGCAGCAGATGCAGCAGCTTGTCCCCTAAGACGACCAGTCCTCTTAGCAGCAATGAGACCAACCTTCTGTCCAGGAGGTGCATCACGTCTGACAGTACTGGCGTGACCAATATGCTGGTGATTACCTCCTCCATGAGGATGCTCAACTGGATTCATAGCCACACCACGAACCTTAGGCCAGCAGTTCCTCTTCACTCTGAATTTGTGGTATGCATTACCAGCCTTCAACATAGGCTTCTCAGTCCTTCCACCACCGGCAACTTGTCCAATCATAGCCCTGCAGTCACTTGGCACAATCTTCTTGGCACCAGAAGGTAGCTTGATCCTATAACAACCCAAATTCAACATCACAATCTTAAGACAACAACACTACAAAAATAACCATAAAAATGCAATTTGAAATCGAAAGATCTGTAAAAATGGATCAAATTAAACAAATTAACTAACATCAAACAGCAACAAATGCCAAAATTACGTAAAAATTTCAACCTAGAAACATCAAATCTATAAACTACCTAATAAACACTTCATTTCAGATCCTAATATATGATTAAATACTATAACAAACTCAGAAAAACATAATCAAGCATCCTATATATAATAACTATACAAAAACATGAAATTGAATAAATAATAGAGAAAAGATAGAAGAAAACCTAGAGGTGTCGTTATCAGGGTTATGACTGATAACAATGGCGTAATCACCAGAAGCCCTAGCAAAGACACCACGGTCACCAACATGTCCTTCAACGTTGCAGATAACAGCTCCCTCAGGGATAGATCTGAGAGGAAGCACATTTCCAACAACAAGAGTAGCCTTTTTCCCACAGTAAATGAACTGGCCAGTGTACAAACCTTCCGCCGCCACAAAAAGCTCGTTCTGCTTCTGGTAACGGAAAGGATGACGGAAGGTAACCTTGGCAAGAGGAGCACCGCGACCTGGATCGTGGATGACGTCAGTGACGACGCCCTTGAGGTAACCGTTGCGCTCGCCGAAGTCGAGACTGCGGAAGCGAGCGGGGCCCTTGCGGTGGTGGGTGTGGGATTTGAAGACGGAGCCTGCTCCCTTACGTTGGGCTCTAATCACACGTCCCATGGTGAGGGTTCTGGAGATTGGTTGGGGAAGGGGTGGAGAGTGAAAACGGCTTTAACCTAGTTTTGGTTGAGAAATGAGAAACTAGGGTTTTAATATAGTGAATTCGATGGGAAGGGTTGTGGGGATAATTATGGGCCGGGTTATGGAAGCCCAATATAGTTGTATGTTGAAAGAGTCCTTATTTAGTTCCATATTCCAACGCTTAGTTTTAGTCAAAATCGCATATATGAAATAAATTTGTAAGACATGATAAAATGAATATAAAAAATTTAAAATAAAAATTTATTGAATCAATTCAAAATTAAAAGAGATTAAACATTATCATTCATGACATAGTAGGGTTTAAGTCAATTTTCTCCCTTGAATTATGAACAATTTTTTATATTTGACTAGTCTCTTTAAGTTAGTGTGTGCTTGGACATGTCATCGCCCATGTTCATTACATGAATAGGTCTACTTCATGCGTTTATTCAGCCCAAGCGCAAGATCTCAGTTGTATTTCGGGTGAATTATCAAATTGTCTGAACACTCCTTTTATGTCAGCATGTTTAGCTTGACTTGTTTCTTCATGGACCATTTTCTTTATGCTTAATAAGATTATCTCGGTACATAATTCCTCAAAAACAATACCTTAAAAAGGGCAAATTGATCTAACTCGAGTGCTTAAGATAATTGGGCTTGGAATAACCTCATAAAATCTCTTAACGCAAAGCTAGGGAAATCTCTCTAGTGGAGCTTAGACCAAATTTAGCAAGTCGAGCTTAGACCAAGTCTATCGAGTGGAGCTAAGGGGCAATACTGGTAGTACCCCGTGTAACATTATATACTTCTAATGATGGATTTGTCGAAGAAGGTGACCAGATGAGAAAGTCAAGAAGATGGAAGAGAAGTTAGCCCAAGTGATTGTTTAATTGGCCACTTTGGACGAGTTCGACCAGAAGGAGGATCTTCACAAGAAATAGCTCGCATAAGATATGGAGGATGCTCAAAATAACATCGTCGCCTCTGAAGATATGGATGATGCTCAGAATAACATCGCCGCCTCTGAAGATATGGCATTTGAAAAGGCAAAGTCCTAAGTGACATTCTTATACCCCGAACTACAACCTCCATGAGTTAGATCTCTTCAAGGTCGTTAAGAACAACATGCTTGTGAACGAGGATAAGGTCTACATAAAGATTATTTAGAACCCCAAAAGGAGTGCAAGTTTTTTGGTTCATATTGAGAAGCAAGATCTAGAAAACGAGGAGCAATATGCTCTACAATTTTGTTTCTTTGTAATTTTGCCTCTTGTGGATATTGTATTTACACCCTTAGTGGCTCTTTGTAACCTTATATGCCTTGACTTTTTATAATCTCGCCTTTCGGTATTTATACAACCATGTCTCTCATGGCTTCATAAAATATTCATGCCTTTTGGTGATTTATTTCTCATACTTTTGTGTTTATTTATTTGTTTCCTTGATTAGTAGTTTTATGGTGCGTTGAGACCCTTAGGTGATCGTTAATAATTCTTATGCTCTATGGCAATAACACATATTTGGGGAAGCCCTGGCATAGTGGGCGATTGTCGCTACCGCGAAAAAAATAGACATAGCCACCAGGTGTCGCACAATGAAAATAACACAAAGTCGTCATCGAACTTTATTTATCCCAAAGGGAAAGGCGAAACATCGAGAAAACCCCCAAAAGAATGATAAGATGGTTTTACAACCAAGAGAAGGGTACATAAGTCAATTATGCAATGGGATTGTATTAGCACTCCTCACATCGGTTATATTCAACGGGGTCCACTTTGTTTATTTGCTTCTAATGGTGTGTTATCTAAATCTTACTTGCTAAGAAATGCATAAATGAATTATTGGGAAAAAGAAAAGTTTTTTATTATTGAGTTCACCCAGATTTTGCAACCCAATGCCTACGTATGCTCATAGTGCAATGTAGAAATCATAACTTTGTAGTTCGTCTCGAAAATATTAGTTTGTGATCGGTCACCATTTCTATGTCGTTTCTGTCACTTATTCGATATAAATTCATCATTTTGCAACACTTTGGTTTGTTATTTTCTTTGATTTTGTTAAGTTATGTTACTTTTCTTATGTTTTATCTTTGTGTTGTTTTGAGTTAAATTCCATGTCTGTTCGATACTTTTGATGGCTTGGTTTGGTATGTGTTAGTGATCTCAGGTGCAAGTGAAATTATGAGGAGTATTTGTCAAGCAAAGACTAAAAACATGAAGTTGCAGGGGACATGACACAGTCACCCGTGTCACCTGACACGGGCTGTGTCGGGAAAAGATGAGAAGAGATGCTCCAGGAAACAGGACATTGGTGCCCGTGTCACTGGACACGGACCGTGTCCACTCAACTGGGCGTGACCACAAGAAATAGTGGATGACACAGTCGCCCATGTCACATGACACATCCCGTGTCAACTTAGGCGAGAGAAATTTCACTTTTGGAGATTTTTAAGTGTTTATGAATCATTAAGGGTATTGTGGATATTTTGCACTGTGAGGGAAAGCTCACCACTACTAAAACCTAATTTGCAAAAGAGAGAATGGACTTTTTGGAACTAGAGAATAATTAACAATAAAATATCAGAGATTCAACAGCTTTAGGAACGGAGAATTCTTCATGCGCGAGAGCAATTGAAAATCGAAGACCCCAATTTATTGTAATGTTTATGTCTAATATTTTGATTATAATACTTTTGAATTCTATGAGAGGCTAAACCCCTAAATGTTAGGGGGTGTCCCTAATTTGCTATGTTAAAAATACTGATTGCTTTGTTTTAATCAACATTTTAGTTCTTTATGCATCAATTTGGTTATTTAGAGTAATTCATAGTTTGACCCTATGGGACCATAGGATTTCACTATTTTAACACATTAGAGTCAGACGACCGTGTTAAGGTTTTCTAAATAATGATATTATTGAGGATTTCACCTAGGACCAGGGTAATCTAACCAGAATAATTCTTGATAATTGAATGCTTAACCTCTCTACTAATTTAAATGGAAATTGAAATTAGGAAAGAAGGTTAAAGGTTTTTTCACTAAGGAATTAGGAAAAGATAATATTGAGAATCGGTAATTGAGGCTAATGAACTTGTTGAATAGATCAAAGAGCGAAGGTTATTACATGGCAAATTATACACTCATCGTAGCATATTTTAATCAAATAAAAAGTCAATTTTTATATTGTGTCAATTTACATTTTGCAAGAATTTATTCCCACCAAACTCAAACATATTATTTTTGTTCAATTGAATAAATCATCACACTTAGTATTTCCTACAATCCTCGAGATCGATACTTGGGGTAAATCTCATTATTACTACATCGTTAAAAATAGTACACTTGCTATTTTTCCGATTAGTTTGTTTAGTGTTTTTTAATGGACAATGTTAACATTCACGCTCTAGCAATAGACAAGCATGTATTACGGTAGAACGGAAATAACATATCCTTTTTGAAAAGGTTAAAGAGAAAATCCCCAAGGGAAAAAAAGGTTTGGATTTGTTAAAGTGTTTTGTTAGAAGATACATCAAATGGTCCCTCAAGACTGGGGGTATTTAAGTATATTCTCCTTTTTATTTTAAATTTGTTTGTGATACGAATTATACTAAATACTACGACATGAGGGCAAGTGCTTTGTACGAACGAGTCAGGTGTCTCGGGTACAAAATACTCTAAGAAGAGATAAGGAATTCTCCCGTTCATCTTTCCTCGTCTACTTAACGCTCATTATGTAATTATTTGTATCATATTTATTAAGTGTTATTGTATGTGATTAAGAACAGAAGTTTGTTTTGAATGAAAAAAAGAAAAAAAGATGCAATGCAATGCAAGAGGAACGAGAAACTAGAGGGAAAGCTAATTCTAATGTTATCATGCATTGTGGACCTAAGGTTGAGATTAAGGGAAGATTCTAACCTAATGTTGTCATGCTTAGATTAAAGCCTAATTTCTATCTTAATTTATTTTAAATCAAAGATTAAAATCAAATCAAGAGAACCTAAGGGGACACGTGAGCAATCAAGGAAAGCACACAAGCATCAAGAAAATCAAGAGCAAACATCAAGCATCACACACAAAAATCATCAAGAAGCAACATTGACATGGCATAATTTTAACTTAAGCAATTAACAAAACTAGAATTAATCAAGAAGACAATGAAATTGTTCAAAAACAATCCTAAAAATTAAACATGCATTTTTATATATTCTTTATCATTTTTTATGTGAAAAATTATTAAAATAAAAATAAATTTAAAAAATCAATTAAAATAAAATAAAAATGAACAAGACAATGGATGTAGCGCTAGATATGTGGTGCACGAAGAAGTAAAACGGTAAAGGCCCAATGGTTTGGGTCCAATAAGCTTGTTTTTGTTGCAAGTAAAATCAGATAAAAAAAACGTGTAACATGGGCTCCATGTAGGGTGTGCGTAAAAGTCAAACATTTGTAACGATGACATGCAAGAGAAGTGAAAAATATGTTTAAAAAATTCATAAGTTAAAACATGATGACACTGGATTGAAAAATTGAATGTGTTCGTTTAAATCGCGTGGATAATGTAAGATGGATAATATCTGGTGGTTTAATGTCATTTGGTATACATAATCATGTCTTTGGCACCAAGCTAAATGTAGACGTGTTTCCCTAAAATAGGTCACATTATAGCAAATGCTTATGACATGGTGTGTATCGACCTGACGATAAATGGTTTTTCGAAGACATTTTCTCACTTCATATTCACCCACCTCAAGACACATCCAGCTGCATCATTTGTATTGGGTATCTTAGATCACTCCATTTTTTATTCATGTTTAGTTGAAACTAGGGTGCCATATTCCAACTACATCAATAAAGTGGACGACACATTCCGCATAAGAGGCGAAAACTTGGCAAAATCACTTTTTGGAAAAGATGGCAGAGTTCACCAAATTGACAGAGCTTGAGAGAGAATCAAATAGTGAGAAATCCAAGAAAGAACCGATTTTAGATTTAAGCGGTGACACTTCTTTTTGTGCATTTTAGAATGTAATCCAACCATTTTTTGAATGTATTATCGTGCACAATCTAAACTATATACGATTCAATACATATATAACATATATATTAAACATTTTACCGCTGTTTACTTTTACCAATTTAGTTTTTTTCCATGTTTCCACGGTACTTATTATGCTAAAAGATAATCTGTTTCTGATTCCGCATATTTCAGATATGCATATCCGAAATAACATCATTTAAAAAAATATGGGTTATTTCAGATATATTTATCCGAAACCCGCGTATTTTCGTTAAAAAATGATGAATTCAGAGATTAATTTCTGAAGCAGGCCCTGGTGATAGGATGAGAATTATTGGGTCCAAATTGCTCCAAATCTTTTAATAAATCGGGTCTCTAAACTATTTCTTCAATATCACACACCAAAAACAGAGATGAGTCAAACATATTCACACATTTCTTTTGTCTACTTCAATGGTGAGAAGTCGTCACTTCAATTTAGGTTCTCAGAGGACACGCCTCTCGTCAATCTGATTATCATACTGAATTCTCTCATGTAATATCCAAAATATCAAAAGGTGGTCAAACTCGAGTATCATTCACCCTCACTTGACACTGAAGGAAATATAAAGATAACCCATTTTACACTGAACACGGGTGACATTTTAAAGGTTATGTGGAGTACTTTTCACTAATAGTTTACTAAAGGTTCGTTTGAAGTGGATGTGAAGCTTCAAGGATCAAGAGAAAATGTTATCAAAATGTTGCAACGTCCTCAGCTACCCATTCATAACAATATGTAATGTTAAATTTCTATTTCACTATCTAAGTTAAGTTGTTTTGGTTTTAAGGGTTTTGATTCTATTTGGAAGTCAATGTTTATTTCGGATATGTGTGTCCGAAAGCTACCACTTAGTGGTTTCAGATATGTGACTCCGAATCTATTTAATAAAAAACTGTAATGTAGTGAGTTCGAATATGCATATCTGAATTAAACGAATGTTACAAAAATTTCGCCAAAGATCTAAGAAGACGTAAGGGTGCATTAAGAAATTCCAATAAATAAATAATAATAATTCTATATGAATAATACAATATAAGATTTATAGAATTGATTAATCTAATGGCGATTTTCAATGGTTCACTATAAACCACTTAATCGAATGAGCACCTTAGATGTAGCAGGCACAATCTATTCAATATTATTCACTTTGCATAGTATATTCTTCCATTATCTCTATTACATAGGATACAATACTCTTTATTTTACTAATTAAAGTTGCTAAGTCTCTTCTAAATTTTTGGAGCCAAAATTGAGATTATTTTTGTAATCTTATTCATTATTCATTTATTTATATTTATTTTATTTTATTACTTTATTTTTGTAATCTTATCAATTAATTAAATAAATAAATAATCTATAAACTAATCATCACTTTTTTTACTTAACTCTCACTTTATAACATAATTAAAATCCTCCCTTTCTCACTAACTTCACGTTTCAGAATTATTAATTAAAGTTGTTAAGTCTCTTTTAATTTTTTTTAAGCCAAAATGAGATTATTTTTATAATCTTATTCATTATTCATTTATTTATTATTTACTTTATTTGATTACTTTATTTTTGTAATTTTATCAATTAATTAAATAAATAAATAATTTATAAACTAATCCTCACTTTTTACTTAACTCTCACTTCATAACATAATTAAAATCCTCACTTTCTCACTAACCTCACTTTTCAAAATTATTAGATATTGTAATATATTTCAAATTAATTAACCAATAAATATATTATAACTTATCCACAATCCCACTAATTCATATTGTCTAATTAATTATAAAAAATAATATAATTCATATTGTCTTTAACTCCCCACTCACTCTATTAACTTCCAATACACCTCATTAAAATTAATTTCCATTATCATAACTTACAATTTTATTATGGGTTAAATAAGTTTTTGGTTCTTATAAATATTTCAAATTTTGTTTTTAGTCACTCTAAAATTTTCTTTTAAAGGATGGTCCTCCTAAAAATTTAAATTTTAACTTTTGGTCCCTCGTGGCAAAATCGTAGCTAAAATGGTCTCTAATTTCGTCGCTAAAACTATCGTAAAAACTGTCGCTAAATAAAAAACCGTTGTTAAAACCTTCGTAAAAATCGTCGCTAAATTGTAAAAATCGTCGCTAAATTGCATGAGGGACCAAAAGTTAAAATTTAAATTTGTAAGAAGATCATTATTTAAAGAAAAATTTTAGAGGGACTAAAAACGAAATTTGAGATATTTATAGGGAAGAGAAACTTATTTAACCCTTTTATTATTAAAGCAAGAAATGAAAAAGAAGGTGCTTCACATATTCACCATTTTATGTTTTTCTTCTTTCTACAAACCATCACTAATTCCTTACATTGTTATCCCTCTTTATTAATGACTACCACCACTAACACATGTATCTTATCATCACTAATTTACTAATTCATATTTTATGTTGCTCATTCTTTTTATCAGAGCCGTCTTTGAGGACCACTAACACATGTTGCTCAAATTTTTTAAGATTAACTTATGATTAAATAGGATTTCATAAAATATTTATCAAGTTAAATCGTAATTATAAAGGATCTTTATTTATTTTGTCGTTGTTAAATTGTGACTAACCTACACAGAATCTCCAAAAGTTAAGACGACTCTACTTTCTATAAATCATCAGACTCATTTAATTTTTCTCCTTCTTTCTACAATCTCATTTTAAATATGTAGTGAAGTATTACATGTGTAATTACTTATCAAATTCGTTTTATATTTTAGTAATTTGCAAGTTCATGATAAATTTTAAAGTATTAGATGTGTAATTTCAATTTAATAAAATTATTGATTTATTATTATTATTATTATTTTAATTTTAAGTTTTATTAAAAATAATACAAATTTCTTTCTATTATTTTTATTTAATTACTATTATCTCTTTTGTCAAAATTTCCTTTATTAACATTTATTTAATATTTTGCTAAATATAAATTTGACTCATTCAAACTTACCCATATTTTAAAGTTAACAACTCATTTCTCTCTATTATTTTTATTTAATTACTATTATCTCTTTTGTCAAAATTTTCTTTATTAATATTTATTTAATATTGTGTAAAACATTATTTTTACTCATTCAAATTTACCCATATTTTAAAGTTAACAACTCACTTCTTTTATTTTTAATTCATACTCTTTGCTCTTTTTTTTCTTAACCCAATTTTTTTAAAGATAACTACCCATTTAACTTCAATTATTTATTATTTCATGTATTTTATTTTCCTTTAACTCATGTTTTCTAAAGATAACTAGCCACATTTTTTTTAAGATAACTACCTAATGATTAATATTTATTTAATATTTTTGCATAAGATCAGTTTGACTCATTCAACCTTACCCATATTTTAAAGTTAATAACTCATATCTTTTATTTTTAATTCATTTTTTTTATATTTTTTCTTCAACTTAGGTTTTTCTAATATAGCTACTAATTTAATTTCAATTATTTAATTATTTCATTTGTTTTATTTTTTACTTCATGTTTTTTCCTCTTCTATTTATTTTCTTTAACTTTAGTTTTCCTTTAACCCGTGTGTTCTAAAGATAACTACCCATATCCACACTTTCAAGTTAACCACTCAATTATTTTATTTTCTTTATTTTTATTTTACTTATAATTATTATTTATATTTTATTTGTTATGGACATGTCATTGGAAAGATTAACAATAAGAATGTTGAATTAAAACAAGAAGGAAAAAAAGTCAAAATCATGAATTGAACTCTTGAACATCTTCAATACATTTTTTTCTATATAGTTTTTTAATACTCATGTAAATTTTTAAAAATCTAGCTTAATAAAACACCAACATTATACACAAGTTTTTACAAATTTTATCGAAGTAAAATCTATTGCTAAAAATAATATTAATTACTAATTTTTAATATTTATTTATTTATTTTAATTAAAATAAATATTACTTTTTTAATTTATGAACATATTATATTAAAATTTATTTAAAAATATCATTAATTGTTATACATATAATTATTAATTTTTCATGCACTGCATCGCACAGGTTTAATCACTAGTTATTTTCTAATTCTATCATCTAATACATATTTCTATAACATCTAATACATATTTTTAGCGTCACTATCAGTTCAATATTATTCACTTTGCATTTAGGACTTGTAAGGTGAATACAAGATAAAGATGCTAGTATTATTCCCTCTATCATTTATAGAATTTTCTTATTCTCTTTAAAATGGTAAATTAGATAACTCATTTTGAGACTGATAGAGTATTTGAAAATGTTGATGAGACCATAAAATCATTCTCTAAAGACCTAAAAGACTACTCTATGCATTGAAAATTGATTACATGAGGTAAAATATAACACATGCTGCAAAGGTGTACACACCAATAATAAATTGATTATTCCCTCTGTTCTCTGCAGAATTATGCAGCAAAACAAAGCACAAAAATACTAGCTCCAACACAGTAGCTAATGAAAAGATCATGAAAGAACAGTTTGACTCTGGCAATTTTATAATCAGACATAAATTATCATCTTACTCATTGTGATAGCAATTTCATTATGTTGTAGAGCTACAAAACTAATCAGAAATATAGATAGCTAGCAGGCATGGAGCAAATATGTCACAAAAATTGTCCTACAAAAAATTCCATCTTCAACCCTTGTAAGGGAAAAATTAGATACAAGTAAGCTAGTACATTCAAAATGTTTGTAAATCATCCAGCTTTGGATGCCTCTCGGATAGATTTTGGCTCTATGTTCTTCCTCAAAAATTCAGACAATCGTTGAGTTGTGGCACGCCCTCGTTCTAGGCAATGAAGATAATTATCCACTAAAAGAAAATTAAATAGAAAGTCAATTATTATATCCAATATTGAGAGTTAGGCCAAGTGCGGGGAAAACTGGAAACATACAGAACACTTGGCATCAACATTTCTATTGAAGCATTTAACTTTCGCTTTAAAGGAAGCGTGGCAGAATACCTGACATAGCACCGTGTGTAACAGATGTGATGATTCCATGTGCCGTGGGATCACTGCCCTGCAACAATTTCTCTGGTACGACAGAAACAGTTGTGTTTGGAAAAACTAAATAGGCAAATGCTTTCGCTTTCTGCCAGAAAACAAAAATACATTGAATTAGAATGGCGCACAAGCAACACGGGATCAAGGTTTTCAATTAATGAATTTGTTTGTACAACTGGGACTTGAAGATATAAACAACTGTGCCACATTTATGGGCTGTAACCTAAAAATACTATATGCAGGGTTGCACTCAAGTTTGTCAAACTCACGAGTCTAGTTGGGAAATAGATTCGGGAAAGGTCCCCATAGACTCGACTGGTGCACTCGACTCATAAGAGTCTGAAAACTAAAAAATAACTTTATAAAAACTTGAAAATGACACTTGAGCATGATAGAACAGCAATTCTCATAAAAATTCCAATTTCAAACTCTAAATTTAAGTTTTTATTGAAATAAAACTGCATAGTAAAGCGAGCAAAGTAGCAAACAGAACAAGCTATGATGAAATAAAGGGAATAAATTAACATTGCTTCAAAACACAGAACAACAAAAAGAAGACAACATTAAAAATCAACACTCTTTTTAGAGAATATGGATATAAAAACAACAGTTAACCAGAACAGTCGCAAACAATAACGCGGAGACCTGTAAATAACACAAGCAGTACACACTCACAGCACAAAGAATAGAGAAACAAATTCAAAGATCAACACAAATAAGCAGATCGACAGAACAAAAAACAAAGCAGAGACCTTAAAACAAACCAGAGGAATGAACACGAAACTGCGAGAGAGACGCAAGTGCAAACAGAAAAAAATTGTGTCGGTGTAAACCAGAGATGACAAGAAATGTCCATTGTGAATGCTAAAAGGGGAGAAAGATTTGTTGTTCATATGCAATTTCTAACTTCTAAAACGAAAAGGAAGCGATAACAAAGGTCTTCTAACTCCCTTCAAAGCTTTTTTAGGAAACGGGGCCCAGCGTGTTTTGGGATTTTTTCTTCAAAATGACACCAAACATGTAAACTCACCTCAGCTTCGCGAATCTATTCGAGTCTGTATTAGTCTATCCGAGTTTGACCAAATCTACCATGAAAAAACAAGTCTAAGTGTGAGCCAACTCGTTCTCCTAGACTCTGAGTCTACGAGTTGACTCACTTGCAAGTCTGACAACTATGGTTGCACTAAACCATACATTGTCTATTGGATGCATATTCTACGCCAAAAATCCAATTAGTTAACTTCATTTACACAGTTGATTATTGGTTTAACTATTCAATATTTTAATTTTATGAGTATCATAGACAGGATCAAGGGAGATTTCACAGTAAATATACATGCAATTATCCAACTCAATTAGGAAGCCATGCCAACTATTTATGGTATGCAAAATTGTGTCACATAGGGCAGTTTTACTTTTCATACTACACACAAACTACAAATTGGATAAGTAAATGTCCATAGTACTAAACTACTAATGAGCTTAGGATTTTTAAATCAGAAGAATGCAAAATATAGAGCCATGAAGTTACATGTCAATAGCAGAATTTCATCACAAAAGAAAGAAATTGTAACACTCTCCGTGCGGTAAAGGAAGAATTCTTAACTGTAGCTTATCACAAAACTGACACGAGTAGAAGCTAGAATAGTAAGAATCTTTAGTACAGTGCCCCACCCAGAGGTACCGACCATGAACTCAATCAACCCTGATTTCCCAAAAGCATGAATGACAAAACGCACTCATCTAAATCAAGACTTTGCACAAAATGTGAAAGGGGGAGTAAAATTGTGACAACCTGAAATCACACTTAAACACCTACATAAATTTAAGTGCATTCATAAGCATAGCTGCATAATAGCATAAGAAAGTCAATAAGTAAAGTCATGCAAACTCATAACTCATTAACAGGGTCAGAATCACAGAAAAGTTCCAAAAAGATCATAGATTATACAATTCAACAATTTATGTAAGGGAGATTCCACCCAATTCCACCAAAATAAGATTATGTATATACTCTTAATCGATGAGCCTGAGGGTAAGCATAATCGCAAAATTGCAGACCAAACTTTGTTTACCTAACTTAGTTTAACTAGAAATAAGGTGCAAATAAAAAATACTTAAAAATTGACCAAAAATGAATATACAACAACCTTCTCTTCTTGTTTGGAAGGGTCCAATATAACACAGTTATCATCTGTTACAGAACAACATATAGCAACTGCAGAAACAAGAGAAATAATTATTTCTTCACAAACTGAAATCGTAGAATTAACCAAAAAAACAATAATCAACAAGTCTGTACTACCAGCAAGATGTCTTAGGGGTATTCCGGCATCAACGAGTGCAGCACATGCTGCGTTTATTGCACACGGAAGAAGCTAAACATTAAGTCAAGAAAAAGACGCAAATGATCTAGAAGCATATTTATTAAATATATTAATCTCATTAGGATACAGCACCATCATCATGGACAACCTGCATTAGACCCAAAGACGCGAGGTAAGAAAAAAAACTTTCTTAACTGTTTATAAACTCGAGGGACCGAAAAACTTGCCTGGACAATAACAGAAGTGGTGGTATTGGGATAAATGGTACGAATGCAGATACTTTCCAAGGTTTTCTTCAATATCATTTCATACTCCCTCTCGGCTTGACCGACATGCCCTGTACTAGGCTTCCAAATAACTTCAATGGAAGCTTTCTCGGGGTTTTCGTTCTTTTTGGCTCCGGCTTTAGGTCCGTAAACAGCAGCAAGGAGTTTGGTTTCGCCTTGAGCCCACGTGGCCGAGCCGTGGGCTCGGTGGAGGACGGAATGAGAGCAAGCTAAGGGCCTCAGTTGATTGGGAGTTCTTCCATCAGGTCTCTCCATCTCCGTATAATTGATAGTAAAATAAAACCACTCTTTGTGCTTAATGACGTTAACGATAAACCCTATAATGTTAATGGATGAGTAAATAAGGGTGAAGGGAGTATTGAGGAAAGAAATCGAAAAAATAAAAAGGAACTGAAAGTGGTGTTAACAGAGACCTGTGATTCTGAGAGGAACGGCAGTGGAAGAGAGAGAGGGAGCGACGGCGCCGCGCGAGACGGAGAGACAGGCGGAGGGCGAAAGAGAGTGAGGCTGTTAGTTTCAATTCTTTCTAAGCCAGTTTTTTTTCTTTCTTTTTTTTCCTTCTAGTTTTATTATTGTTCCGGTGGTAAGTCATCTCTTCAAGTAGGAAAAAAAAATTTAAGTAGAAAAGGCTTAATTTTATTTTTTTTAAAATTAGGTTGCAGGTCCTAAAAAAATATTTAAAACCTATGATAAATATGAATAATTTTATTGTTTTTTATATTGTATTTTATATTTTATATTAAAATATAAAAATGAAGTTTAGTTATTTTAAATAATTTGTGAAAATAAATTGAAAAAACGTTAGGAATAATGATATAAGTTATTTTCATAAGTTCTTACAAACGAATAATATCACAAAACTTATGCTATTATGTAAGCTCACATAAGTCAATGTAAATAGATATTTAATCTCATTGTAATTTTGAGTATGTCCTATATTTAAACATTAATTGAATTGCATATTTACATATGTTCAAATGATATAGGCTATTTATGTAGGCTAACTAAACCTCGGAAAAGGTCAGGCTCAGGCTCAGGCTGAAAAATAAGTCTATGATAGGTCACATATCAGGGTTAGACTTTGATTTTTTTAACAGGTCAGGCTCAGACTTGGCAAAGCCCAGCTCGACCCAGCCTATTCCCACCCCTACCACGAAGCTTCAATAATAAAATTTCTATTTGTATTTCTTATTTTTAAATCTCTATTAAATAAATATTTTTTTACCTCTTACTTAAAATTTTTAATCTATTAAATAAATATTTTAAATATTCTATTAAACGTGACCTGCAACACTTTTTGCAGTTGTTGGAGAAAATAGGTGTGTACCTGTAAGGTACTCTGAGACCAAAGTAAGGATTAGAGTGGAAAAAAAGGGGCAAGTACTGAGAGTGAATGAGTAGAATAAAATAGAATACATGACCCTCTAATAAAATGGGTATTTCTAAAGCCCATAACGTTGGGCCAACACCTCCATTATGGACGGATTGTCCAGGCCCACAATGAATGGTTGTCAGGATCCTACGTGGATAAGGAACACCAGCACGTAGTCTTCGTCCTAGGTCTACTGACCCGTGATCTTCGAATAGCAGGAGAAGGAGAATCATTCTCCATGTAGGGTAGAACTGCTCCGAGAGACACGAAAAGTGACTGGCCATGTGTTTGCATAGGAGCATGTGGAAAAGGTGCTCTCCAACAGTCATAAAGGTTCGAGTCATTCTAATTTGAATAGGATGTGCTCGACGGTGGGCCCCCACATGCCCAGTCTAGAACAGGAGCCCCCTAAGTCGTAGCTCCTAGAAGAGAAGGAGCTATAGTCAGTTATTGTGTTAAGGTGAAAGGAGCTATGTCGAATCCTTTGATGCATTTAACGTTGTCGAGGACCAAGAAGAAGGAGCTCCCGCGTCCCGGACACCTTAGCCAAACAACTGGATCCGCTCTTCGTTCAAGGGGTTGCAATTCCCAATGTACGAATTTACCTTTAAAGAGGAGAAACTTCGTATGTCCTTTAGTGGTCTTGAGGCGGGGATCTTCAGTGATCTACTAGGTTTTTTTATCTTTTCCTATATTCTAGGGGAGTCATGTATATCGGGGGTTGCTATGTTAAATGCTCCATATAATACCTTTCACGATTTTCGATACAATTAAATTGATTTATAGAAAGCATTTGATTAGATATATTTGCCTCTTTTTCCATTATCTTCCACATTGACCTATGATAAATATACTATCAATTATTATAAATTTTTTGTCTAGGAACTCAGTTTTAAACAGACCAACAAAGAATTATGCTGAAATGCGGCTAAGAAAAGGTAATTAGAAGCTCTTACCACTACAAATACTTTGTCCATAGTTAATCTTCGTCAAGGCCAGACTCCAATTGATTGTAAATGGAGACATTATGTTGATGACACCATAGAAAGGTACTAAGCTCGACTTGTTGTTAAGGGTTGTACACAATAAAAAAGTGTAGATAATTTTGATAATTTTCCACCTCTAGACTGTTAGTCTGTTACAACGTTACTTGCTCTATCCTCTATTAAAGGTTGGTTTTTAGAGAAATTAGATTTATAATGTTGTTTTACATAGTAATTTAAATGAAGAAGCTTGGACTATTGGATGTTCATATAGTCCAGCTTGTGGAGGAGTATTTGAGTTAGAGAAAATAGCTTGGACTATAGGAAGTAAATTGGTTTTCAAAAATCAAGAGAAAGCAAGATAACACAGTACATTGCAATTTTTTACATCATGTTTACATTTATATCCACACTAATAATGACTCAATATCCAACAAACCAACCCAGAGCTTTTCCACAATCACTTCCAGAAAAGAAAAACACAAAAGGCTCAACTTACAACATACTATCAGTAAGAGCAGGCAACCTTCTGAAGAAGTTAACCGGCGCAGGTGGTAACTTACCTCTCAACTTAGGGTGCCTCATAAGATAAAACCCAACCGCAAGAAACAATATCTGAGTAGGTATTACATACAACACAATTGCAGCCACAAAACAAAACAACATAAATATAGTCGTTGCGCGAGGATCCCTCCAGTTCAACAATGCTTGTAGCCTCTCACCTTGTGTTGCTATGTCTCCAACAACACTTTGAACTCTCCCTGCCAAACTCCTCAACCGATCGTATCTCCAACGAACTATATCCTGGCTTTTCTTCGTTGGAAACGGATCAAACTCTTCGTCGAATTCGTCTGGATTTGTTACGTCGGTGCAAGAAAGTCTCGTGTCCATGTGTGGAGGGTACCTCGGCCGAAACCTCCATTTCCATAGGCCTATTATGAACATGTAGAGAAACATGGTTGGTAGAATGAGTTGAGGGAAACAAACAAGCATCATGTAGAGAATGTGGACTAGTACTGTTGTGACAGAGTTTTTCCATGTTGAAATTTCCATTAACCAGCTTCCAACTGATATTAGGCCTGAGAAAACTGATTTCAGACGGTTTATATTCGCCTTGCTTCGTCTCATGCTCCATAGATGAGAGTCTGTATCAGACATGTACTCCACTACTTCTTTTCTAAGAGGTGGTTCTGTTCTGCTAAGCCTAGCTACAACAATGACCATAGCTTGGTATTTCATCTTCTCTTGTTCGAAAATGTTGAGAGGTTTTGTGTAGTGCATCTTTGGCAAATGTGGTTTGAAATACAGATTAATCATGTTTGTCATTGAGGTACATGAGAAACGGATGGCTAAATGAACCTCACCCATTTTCTTAAGACCGGAGCTTTGCAGCGACAACAACGGATAAGAATGTGTGTAAATACGACCGGTTTCTAGCGTTGAGAGCCTTATCCGAACCTTACCGATCTTTGAATCTTTGCTGTCGTCAGAATCATTAAGCTGTCCATTGTCAAATACACCAAGGGTGAGAACTGTGGATGGATCATGAACTTCCCAAGTGTACTGCTCGTTGAATTTCGGGTTTAGACTGCCCACGACTGTTCGAGTTCGCACCCATTTGTGACCATATTTCGCCACACAGTATACATCTGATACCCCTCTTCCATCTCTAGTTTTGGTTGGTTGAACATCAGCATTCAAAATTCCAAGTTCCAATACACCAATTGGTTTCTTCCAAAGTTGTCTTGAAGTAGGCCTAAGATCACTGCTATAATAAGTTGATTCATCTAGTACATGGTAACCACCATCAAGAAAGACACTAACATGGATTCGGCTCGCGAATCTGTTTCTTTCCTTGTCCTTCATTTTCTTCTCTCCCTCTTCCATTGCTGATGACATGGACTTTGCAAGTGGATACCACCTGCTACGGATAGATCTGTCGTCAGCGCGCTTTTCAACAGAGCCAAGAGGAATAACTATACTGCCAATAATCTCGTTCTTGTCTTCAACTGTCATGATCAAAGGTTCTTCAAAAGGTTCAGCAGCCACAAACAGCGTACTTTGATCCCACTGCGGGTTATTGACCCTTGATTGAACCGTTTTTGTCCTGAAAACCTGGTTACCATGTTGCACCTTAACAAAGGCATCCACGGCTTTAGACTTGTCGTCGGGTGAAACCAAGTCTTGTGCCTCGATCACTTTCACGCGCAGGTACCATAATCTGGGCGAAGTGTAGACTTTAGACCGAATCTGAGCATAGTTAGCTGAAAAGCTTTCAGTGGGGGACATTGCATCAGAATGCCAAGCATCAGGAAAAGCCTCATCAGCTTGTGTGCCACGCCAGACAGCAAGCATTATCTCTCCATTATTCATCATTTCTCCGTTTTTGTTCACAATCCTATACCATTGAGGAGCCAAAGGACTGTTAGGCGGAACGCGTATAGGAACATCATACAGATCAAACCTCACAATTCCAACAAGATCATCATGTATTGTGTCCTTGTCTTTGACAATAACTTCAAGCGTAGTTGCTTGTTGATTGTCCTTGGCAAATGCAAACACCTGGTTCCATTCAGGACTTTGGTTTTTCTCAAAGTGAGTTGTAGTTCCTTTGAAGTTTCCGACCTTAACTATAACATAGGGATCAAGGCTACCTGTCAAATCCTTCCTTGGAAGGTCGCGAGCTTTCACAACTCGCGCGAAAAGGTACTCCATTGGTTCCACAAGGTCATAGGTGCTGCTAGGAAGTTTATTACTCCCACGTATAACTCTTCCGCCGACAACTTTTCCACCTCCAAGAGAAGGGCTTGTCTCTCTCACTACATAGTCCATTGCAGCGCCTGCAAATGCTTTAACAGCTTTTGGAGCAGACTGTCCCGATTTCATCTCCTGCATCCCAAATGTCACATTTGATGATATCTTTTCCTTTCCATCATTTGACTTACCAAGGTTGTGAAATGTGTGCACAGGCTCCTTTTTCTTTTTCAACACATTGTTGAGGATTTGACTTGTAAACGAAGCTGGTACCGGTATTTGATCTTGCGTAAGGCTTTCATCTGTATTATTTATGAATTCATCGAATATTTGTTCTTGCATAACAGGAAGAGGGTTTGAGGCTCTTAAAGAAGAGTCAGCTGTAACGAATACCTTCAAACCAAGTTCACCTTTCGTCCCCGAGAAAAAGCCTTTCTTTTCAAGAGGATAGTGTAATACAACAGCATCAGAATACGAAACAAACGAGGTTCCGGTGAGCCTAACCTTACCGATTGGAGTCTTGGAGCCATTGCTTTTGTTGTTAAAGTGGTAGATGCAAGCATCAAGATTGAGATTTGGTAAATTGCTTGGATCTGTGATGTTGAAATAAAAAACCTCATTCCAAATTGGACTAAGATCTTTATATTTAGTCGTTGTACGAAATTTCTGATCATCAAATTGAAGTTCTACAAAAGTAGTAGATGAACCTTGTCCATCTTTGGCCACAAGGTCATGAGCACCAATAACTTCAACACCAAGTTTGAGACTGCTCATCGAAAGTGCCTGAGAAATAAGAGTCAAGAGTAATAAGTATTGTATCTAATATGAATTTCAATAACCTTGTAGTATAATATACTATTAGATGGAAAACTTAACAACTAAGTTGTTATAGTTTCTTTATGTTTTCCTATTAATCAAGTCAAAGATGCATTCTCTAGGAGAATTATAGTTGTTGTGTGAAACGCAAGTCCTTGTTTAGGGGTGTTTATGGTTGGTTATTTTTAATAACCAAATCATTTTGGATTTATAACAAAAATCACATTTTAATCAAAACTGGTTATAAAACCGGTTATAAATTTGGTTATGGTTATATAACCGGATTTTTTAAGAAAAATCTAATTTTATGAAAAAAAAATTAAGAAAATATATATTTTTTAATTTTCAATATTAAAAAATTTGAATTTTGGATAATAACCTGATTATAACCGGATCTAAAAAAATTTAATCAGTTAATAACCATTTAATTATATCCGGATTATATGAATGGATATCCAAAATCATTAAACACTAAACCGATTAATAACCATTCAATTATATCCGGATATTTTAAACGTATTTGGGTTTGATTACGGATTTGGTTTTGATTACGGATTTGGTTTTCACGACCGGATATTTTGCACACCCCTAACCGTCTTTGAGGGCATACATGACACGCTACCGTACAAGGCCTAAAATTTATCAGTTAAATTGTGGCTAAATAAAATCTCATAAAATTTTGTCTTCTATTTGTTTTTCCATGATTAAATTACGGAAATATATAACCTAGAAAAACAAATTATGTTTACAAAAGAAAAGACAACATGAAGAAGTACATAGTAGTTGATCAACAGAAAAAGACAGTGATCATAAAATGATATCTGTGTACAATTGGAAGTTCATTCATCAAGTAAAAACATGATATTTACTTAAGTAACAAATATCATCATGGTTTGACTTTTTTACACAAAGGCATGAAATTTGATCTTATTTTCTTACAGGAATAAATAAGCTGAAATCTTTTGAGATGCATAAATTACACCAGTTTATGAAACTTATACATAAAATAAATAACATATGTTGTGAAATATTGTTGATACTTGATAGACGAAGAAGAAAAACAAAAAGTCAAAGGAAAAAGGAGTTGAATATTGACGTGTTAAACAAGTCATCTCACAAGTAGAAGCAAGAAAGAAGATTTGACAACATAAAATCAGACCAAAAAGCAACCAATATCCCAAAAGGCAAGACAAGAATATAAATAAACCTTTTGTATAGATTAAAAAGTGACATACAGAAAAATAGTTCGCGTAATAACTGAGCAAGAAGTTGAAAGGGGTGAAGAAGAAGAAGATGAAACTTACGTACCAGGTATGGTTTGAAGAGTGGAAGCAAATCAGAAACGGTTTTGTGAGGTTGGAACTTGGAACTATAAGGAAAAGGAGGACGAAAGGAGTGGGTTCTGGGATGGTTCGTATGGTTTCATAAGAGATGAAGGAAGAACGTGTCGTGAAAATGACATGCTTTGACTAAGCCTTTTATTCATAGAGATTATGTAATAGTATTACTCATGAGAATGTTCGTTTGTTTATGTTTCTCGTGTTTCTTTCTGTTTGTTTAGTTTAAGAGAACAACAACAGCAACCTCGGTCTTAGCTTCACTTTTGTTCTCAATTCTAACCGCGTTAAAATATTTTAAAATAAATATAAATTTTTTACGCAATCCCAAAAATATCGAGTTTAATTCATAAATAAAAATAATATTTAATCAGTATTCTAATCTCTTGACACAAACTCTAAACTACTAGAAACCTTAAAACGAAAATAAAAAAATTAATAAAAATCTTCCTCTTCTATTATTTATTTAGGAGTGGATAATCACAATGTTATAAATATTTAAAAGAAATAAAAATTATATATGGACTCTTGATACCCGCAAAACTCATTATTAAGTTATAAAATCATGCTAATAAACTATAAAGTTAGGTAGCAAATTTTAGTCGAGTTATCTGAAAAGTCAATGTACTCATCCAACCTCCTCCTCCTTGTCTTTTCTGCCTACATGATTGACTAATTATTTACTAATAGTCTTCTGAAGAAAAAGTTAATTTTCTTCTAACCATTAACAATCTATAAAAAAATTGGTGATCATTTTTCTTGATATTGCCATTAGGATATCAAGGTTAAGGGGTCTTTTGTTTTAAACAAAGACTTACAAATAAATGTATTTTTAAGTCGTCATGTCCTTACTTTGAGAGTTTAAGCCTTTAATTATATTCCTTTATTGCACAATAGTAACTTATCCTCTACACGATTACACCTTATATTCGGTAACTCCAATATATTTAAGAAAGTGAATTTTTTGCCGTCAAATAGACTAGTAAATTTGAGCATCTGATTTCAATAGTAAGGTTTACAACACATTGAACATTGAAGATGTAAGCGGCCAAACATATTAGGTTTGTTATTTTTATGTCTAATCGGAAGACTATTTTTAAGGATGCGCATAACATCTTGTATGTTGTTAATTTTTTTTTTAAAAATTCATTAAAGAGGAAGTTTGATATTACATTCTGTTGACAAAATTTTATTGGCAACGCATTAATTAAGGAAAATATATGTTTTGATATATGTGAGATATTCGGTTTCAGGTGAGCCATGTTGTAATTGTTGTATGCGATGTCTTAAATAAAATGTTTTAATATTACGTGAGATATTATGTTTCGAGCTATTTATTTGACGTTTGTTTTAAGAGATTGTTTTTTTATTGGATAAGAGATTGAATTTTGTTCCAATAAGATTTGTATTTTTTTCCAGCTCAATTAAAGATTTGCTTTAAAGCACATGTTTTTATGCAGAAAATATTTTATTACGAATTACATTTTAAAGAGATTAAATTTTTTATTAATATCAAATTAAGATTTACTTAGATTTGATTTTGATCAAGATTTAGAATTTATATTGTTGTGAATCGGATGTCTTTGGAACAAAATATAAACTTGTTTCTTAATGATCAAGAAACAATTAGGACATGGAAAATAATGAAGAACACGATGAACACAAAAATTGATTATTAATTGTTTACATAGGCACTATACCTCTTGTGAATGTTGGGAAACAAGTGTGAGTTGTGATGAGAAACAAGTGTGAGTTTATAATAATGAGAGACTAGTATGCTATTTATAATAAACCTAACATACTAAACTAACGAGCTTTTATCACAAATACCCATTACAAGCTAACTTAGGGTACAAGCTAACTTAACCAATTGGACATAGCAAACAGGCCTGATTCGATGCTGACAATCCTAACATCCTTCGACACTACAAGTTAGAACACACTTCGACTACAACTTGTAACACTTCGACAACAGCATGTGAGCAAACTTCGACTGGATGCTAAACTTTGTCGAACCGTCGAATCAAGATACTACTTCGACCCAATAGAGTTCGATCCAATATCTCACATATATTATGAAGATCGATTTTTCTTTGCTTTTTGAAATCAAGTTGTTTGTCGTTCCAAAACCCTACTGAGCTTTTATATTGGATGTTGTTTTACATAGGCACTATACCTCTTGTGAATGTTGGGAAACAGGTGTGAGTTGTGCTGAGAAACAAGTGTGAGTTTTAAGTTTCACATTGTTTAAAAAGGTGGAGGTTGAGCATTTTATAAATGAGATGACTCATACATCTATCACCTTGAGATTTTGAGTAAATATGTGGTATCTCTCTCATTTGTTTGGATGAGGTCTTTGACTTTTAGATAAGTGTATGATGACCCAACGGT
This sequence comes from Vicia sativa, assembly GCA_021764765.1. NCBI lineage: Eukaryota > Viridiplantae > Streptophyta > Magnoliopsida > Fabales > Fabaceae > Vicia > Vicia sativa. The sequence continues at coordinate 286,821,357 of CM038793.1, read as the reverse complement.
GAAGACTCAACTTATATTTTGAAACTTCACATTTTATATTGTTTTGTTTTGGGTTTGTAATACTTAATCCAAGGGTTATCTGTATTTGTTTTATAAATGTGATTTTTTTCTCTAAATGTGATGTATCACTCTATATTTATGTGATTGTATTATTAACTACTAAAAGTGATTTTTTTTTATTTGGCTTATGCCCTCTAGACGTAAGTGACTTTGTATTGAATTGAGTTTTAGCCCTTCTTATTGTCATATATAATGTTCCATATAATGTTCCAACATTATGTGTGACATTCTCTCATTATTGAATAAAATTCCAACCTCAATAACAACAACTCTCTCTTAGCTCTTCGATCAGAACGAGGAGGGATTTGATAACCTAAAATCAAGCTCCCTCACTTAACTTATGAAATGGGACATTGACACTTTTTATTCTAGAAAAATGCAATATACACTTTAGTCTAACTAAGTTAACGCATAATTTTTTGAAGTAGTAACACTCGAGTATGTTAACTTTTGTTTTTTATCGCACGAGATGACATAAAAAATATTTATCAAGACCCTAAACAAAGATAAAAGAGCCGCATACTCCATCAAAATGGATTCACATTCGATCAAATTAACCTAACAAACCAACCACTTGAACAATTTAACTCTTTATCAAGTATTAAATTTATATACAAATTGATTGTAGCAAGCGAGACTCCCCTCCATCGAGACCGGCCAAACTCCATATCATCTCTCAAAGTTCATGGGCAGCATAGTGAATTTGAGTTCCATATCTCAAAATAAAATTGCACAATAACATCATTGATCCAACAAAGAAATATGATCTAATTGGTAATGATACATCCCATATATATATATATATATATATATATATAATAAAATATAATACTGTTGATATTTCTTCTCTTCTTTAGGCTAAAATAAACTCTCTTCAAAAATGCTAATTACTCTTTCTTCCTTATTGTTCATCATAAGGAGAAAACATTGTACATGGAGGTGTATGACTTGGTGACTTAACCATAGAATCAACCATAAACTTCCTCCACAAACCACCCGTTGGACATGCCAAATTTTCAGAACAAACCTCAACAGCATCTGGATGTATGGTTGGTTCAAATCTCAAAAGCTTTGCATATTCAATCAATAGATGTAACATATAATCATACACAAACATCATCTTCACATTCTCTTCAACAAATCTTGTCCCTTCTCTGCCAATTTCTTTCGCCTATTGAATCATGCATAAAAAGCACTCAGCACAAAATGTATTAACCAAATTAACATTAGAGTATGATGATGGAAAGATTATATAGATTACCTTCTCTGGATGAGCATTGCCCCAATCTACCGCATACTTAATGTCTTCACATATACTTTTATCATTGATGGGCCAAAAGTGCTTATAAGGTATTAGGCTTCTTGAAAAGAAATCATAATATGTAGGCTTTATGAACATGGTCATTGAATCACATGCTAATATATATTTTTCACTCACAGACCATGATATCCCTTCCGCATAAATCTTGTACCTTCACATAAAAGTAACACAAATAATGTAGCAATTTACTCGGAGACAAATCTCTAAGAAAATAAATCATAAATTTAGATTTGTTAACTATTCAAACAGTCAGAATTTCAATCATTGATGTTCTGACTGTGTGAGTGTATAAAGCTAGTTACAACGGCAAATCTAAATCCATAAATCATAGCAGAAAGTTAAGAAAATAGACATGAAAAAGTTATTAGATACTTAATTACCTATGTGTACATTGATCTTCTAGTTTTGTGTTCTTGAAACCTTGTAGAGTTTCATTGTTCCAATTCTAAAAACAAACAATTATAATTACATTAAGATTTGATAAATTGTGATCATATTATTAATTTGACATATTATATATATAATTACCAGTGAATATACACGAGCATTCCAATCTTGTTCATCTGTGACATTACATGTCCTTAGAGTTCGCCTTGCATGCGACAAATGTGAGTTTCCTTTCCAAAAAGCATAGGGTATCCTATCCTTCCATTTGATCTTCTTGCTACTTTCTTTTATGTCCTTCAACACTTTCTCCCAAGGTTTTATTGCAGTCTCAGCCCTTTAAATTCAAACAAACCAAATTATCATGGAAAATCCCTACAATCTTAGCGCATTACATATTTGAACTGACAACTTTGGCAGAATCACGGTGTACCACAGCTTCAACAAAATCATATTGTGTCACCGTGATTCTGCTAAACTCGACGTGAATCCAAACATATACCGAATATATTAGTGATTGAATGTATAAAAAACTTACCAGCCCCAATAGGACCAATCAGGAAAAACAATATCCAGAGAATTTTTCTGTCCACAATAACTAAAAATAGGTGGTGGTGTCACACTTTGAAATTGTTGTTTACCCAAAACAGTAGCATCACCTGTCTCAAACAATAGTTCCAAATCAGGTACTCTTCCAGGATACAACCTTAAAAGCTGTACTATTCCCCATACAGTATACAAATCTCTTGTTTGATATGAATCTCCATAAGCTTCCACATAAGCTTTTCCTTTTTTAACAACAATTCTAACCTGTGAAATGTTTAGTCCTCTTTCCATCATTTCCCTTGTGATTCCTGTGTTATTCCATGGTTTTAGATCTTCATGAATCCATCTGAAATACTCTGGACATGTTAATGATGAAGCAGACGATAATGAATGTTGATCTTGATGAAATGCATGAACTAGGGAACTATCCTTTGGACATGTTTTTGTCTGGCTTCCATTGAAGCAGTTCAATTTGAAATTGATTTGGTGTTTATTGATGATTCTAATTGTTTTGGAATGAGAAATGCTTGTTGTTTTGTACTGATCAAAGACAACAAGTAAAATAAATTATTATATTATCTAAATTAAAAAAAAAATACAAAATGAAATACTATTACAGATACGAAAATTATTGTTACAACTGGTAAGACTAATACTGCTACGAACCCTAATACTATTACTATTGCATGTCCAGACCCGCTGATTAAACTGAAATATATTTCTTACAATCTCATCCAAGTATTTTTTGAGTTAATCATATAATAACAAAGATATGAAAAATTGTGGCATATAATATAATCAGAAGCATGAAGAGAATATTGTAAAGTATTAAACTCAACGAGGAAGAAGATGAAGATCATAAACTTACAGTATCATGATGGTTGATGTAGGGATTCCGATAAGTTAAGAAAAGAAAATATATGAACAAAAAAACTGTGCTGAATACAGCCCATCTTTTCACCATGCTGAATTTATGGTTCAAAAAACATTCAAACCATATGCAACAAGTGAGCAATGGAGTCCACTGTAATAGGTTAATTCAGAATTATTATATTATATTATTATATTACTTTTTGTTATTATATATATTAAATATTAAAGTACTTTTTGTGCAAAAAAAAAAATGTCGAAATGCTTTATTTTTTTAATTAAGTAATAATTATGGAAATATTTCCTTTCCAAAAACAATGCTTCTTGTCCTGTTGAATAGAATAATTTTCGTCAAAAATGAAAGAAAAAATACTTTCCATCATTTAATGATTTTTTTATGAGCAAGGGATTGCAGTCAAATGAAGCATTAAAATAATTAATATTATTTAATTGATAAAAAATAAATTTATAATTGATGTTTATATTTATTTATGAATATTTACGGTGAAAAATGTGTTTCATTTGTTTAAAAATTAAGAATTTAATTCACGAATTCTTGATTAATAGAAATTTATTTCCCTAAGAGCCGAGTGTGAGAGCCAAAAGAAAAATAAATAAAGAATTTGAAAACACAACTTTGATTATGTCATCTTTGATTTAAAAAGAGTTTCACTGAGTATAAAAATCAGGATTAAGGACAAGTTTTTAACACTCACAATAACTTTTATTTATATTTATGAATTAGTATAAATAGATTAATGGTATATAAATCACTCACTTTTAAAAATAAAATTAATAGTTGATATTATATTAATAGTAAAAATAAATTATTAGATATTATATTAATTAATAAAAAAATCAAATAATTATTTGATATTATATTAATTAGTAAAAAATAAATTATTGATTGATATTATATTAAATAATATAACTTTTCTCTAAAAAATTATTTATAAAATTTTAAAACCAATGCATAAATCATAGTTTATTTTGATATCAAATTTTATTTAATATCTCATTTGATCTAATAGCTAAGATTTATCAATCTCATGATTAAAAAGGTTATCAATAAATTCTTAAAGAGGCTGTCAATATTTATAAAATTTCTTCTGCAATGGAGTGGTAAAATGGACGGCCTATTTTGCCCACACTTTAATACGGTCGCGTCTCATGTTTTGCAGATTTTTGTGAGCATAGTTATTTACATAAATTTTATATTTTTAGATTTTAAAAATATCATGCTATTAGGTTTTTCCCGCCTCAATTTTATTTATTGTGAGATGGACTTAAATTTTAAACTCATATTTTTAATTATGTCTACTCCTTTTTTAAGACTTTTCTAGGATGAGTTTAAACAGAAATAGACATGTTCGTTGGACTTCCCTCTATTAACTAATTTACGATGGAATACAATTTATAATGCAAATGTATAAATATTCCAAGTTGAATAAAGCGATAAAAATTATTAAAAAGTTCTTTTGCCAACACAATTAAGGTGTGCATTAAATTCACTTAAATTAGAAATTTTATGTTTATGGAAATAGAAAATAGGTGATGCACCGAGTAGTGTAAAGAAATTTTACACTCTTATTCAATGAACGACATGCATCTTTCTATATTATATTAATAATTTAAAATAATTTTGATGATTTGTTAAATTGGTGATTTCCTATTGAACGACCGTATAAAAAAATTACACCAATAATTAGGGGTTGAAATAGACTAGAGTAGGCTTTATAAGACTTAAGTCTACGATAAATTTGTAAGGCTCGAGTCTGACTTATACATACATATATACACCGTATGCTTACGCCAGACAAATACAGCATGACATGTTTTCATTTGTATTAGAAAAAGTAAAAAAAAAACAATTATTAAATATAATAAAGAGAAGCAAACCTAATGTTCATATGGTTTAGTTGTCACAATTTATTTAAAAATATCATTTTTCATAAAAAAAAGTTGATTTATAATGCTTCATAAAAAAATTTAATAGGCTAAGTCTGACCTATTTAATTAAAATAGATTTTTAAAAAAAAATTAAATTTAGTCTTTTTAATAAATAAGTCTGGCATGACATAGGTCACCTGTAAGTCGATCTGACATATTCTCAGGCCTACCAATAATGCATGCATGTCAATTAAACTCGTATGGAAAATGGTTCATTATACCACATGTATCTCTCAAATTATCTCTTCCTCTCTCTTAATAAAAGAATAACTTCTACCCAATCACTTGAGCTCCAGTGATAAAGGAGCTCCGACAAAGTACTAGAGTTTGATTTTTAATGAAAATAATATTTGATCAGTGTTCATATCTAGTTCATGAATTATGAATTAATAGAGTCTCATTATATTATACTATGAGCAAAAATGCAAAGCCAAAAAAAATCACTATATATATATATATTTTGGATTAATCATTACTCATAATTTATTTTTTATATAATTTTTTTATGATTTTGAATACTAATAAAAATATATTAATTTTATAGTATATTTTAAGTAAATATAATTTTATTTTATTTAAATAAAAATTAGAAAATTTTGTTTAAGTTTAAAGTTCATAAAATATTTTTTTTATTTAACTTTTCTTAAGTAACAAATACTAAAAATTCATATATTTTTAAGAAATATTAATAAGTATAAGTGAGTAGAATATAATTTTACTTTAATATAAAAATTATGATGATTTAAAATTAAAAACAAATATTATTTTATAAAAAATAACATTTGTTATTAAAAATATTAAAATTACGTATTTTAAAGAAATATTCATAAAAATCACGTGATTTTTATTAATATTTCTTAAAACACGTTAATTTTATATTTCTTTATAAAAATGTAATTTTTAAATTTACAAAATGTGTATTCTTAATTTTAAACAACTTTCACTATTCTAAAAATAAAATTATGTTATATTTACATTAAATTTTTTTATTTGGGGTTTTGTACTTTTTAATGCAAATTTTGAGTATTATATTTAAAAATAAAACAATTTTATTATTTACATTAAGGACTGATATATAATTTAATTTAAATAAAATAAAATAAAAAATAACAAATGTTTTAAAATAGATTTATTTTAACTTTAAATTTTGATTTTTAAAGAAATATTTAGAATCATGTTAGGGCTGACAATGAGTCGAATTAACTCGAAAATAGTTTAGAGTTCGGATCGACAATTAAATCATTGAACCATGTTCATGATCCAAATGAGTTAAATATGAGCGGAAATTTAAGTTTGTTAACTAAATGAGCTGAATTTGGACTATACATAGTTTGACTCATTAGGTTCTTGAGTCAATTACTCAATTTGATTATATGCGAGACAAATTATATTGTCTTTAAGAATATGTTTAAAAATGTATTCTAAATCTTTGACTTATATTTTATTTTGATCGAACAATTTTAATTGATAATTTATATTTTCAACTGAGTAAAATATTTCTAAAAATAATTTTTCAAATAAAATGAATATCATATAACTTATGATTTGTTTAAGAAATAAATTTAAAAATTTTAACTTTTATTTAATTTCTATATTTTTTATTTAAAATATATATATATATATATATATATATATATATATATATATATAATTTAAAAATGACTTTTAAGTCTGTGAGCAAACGAGTTGAACCTACAAGATAAACCTAACGAGTTACTCTAAATCTTTGACCTATATTTTTCTTTGATCAAACGATTTTAATTAATTATTTATATTCTCAAGTGAGTAAAATATTTCTAAAAATAATTATACAAATAAAATCAATATCATATAAATTATTCTTTTTTAAGAAAATAATTTAAAAATTATAAATTCTGTTTTATTTCTATATTTTATATTTAAAAATATTAATTTAAAATGTTTTATATATAAAAAAAATAGAATTTAAAGAAATAAATTTTAAGTTTGTGAGGAAGCAAGAATACAATGTTCACAACAAGGCGATAAAAGGTCAAAGATCTAATACAATAATTATTGAAACAGTTGGATGATGAACATTGTGTATCTAGGTAAAGAGTTTGTGGGAGATGAAAAAATTGTTCGAGTGTATTTTTAAATCATCTCGATTTTATCAAGTTGTTTAATATATTTTCTATTGTGTAGATAGTTGATTTAACATATATGATCAAGAAGTACAAACTTCTTATTCTAGAAATTGTAGGTGTTACTTCTACAAAGATAATTATTCAATTGAATTTGTATTTTTGGAATTTGAAAAATAGGATAATGTTACATGATCTTTATAAGTATGTTAGAATATGTTAAAAGACAAAAAAATGTGACACAAATGATTGTCAACGATTGCAATACCGCACTGATGAAATCAGTTGCTAAGGTGTTACCTACATCATATAATTTGTTGTGCAGGTATCATATAACAAAAAATGTGAGATGTAGACTTAAGCTTGTAGCAGAGACCAAACAAATCAAGGGTAAAGAAATAAAAATGACACAACTTAGTCAAATATTGGAAAACATAATGGATACTTGGAATGTTATAATCAAGTATCCTATAAAGGAGTTATATGTTGAATGTGTCTTACATTTTAGAAGGGCGTGCGCGAAATATCCATAATTTTAAAATACGTTGAAAATACAACATTAGACCAGATAAAAGATAAAATTGTAAAATTCGGACACTTGCAATACATATGTCAAGAATGATGTCTCGACACAAAAACACAATGTCAAGACATATGTTATAATATCATATGCTAATAGAAACTTTTGCCAAAATAGAAGCTATGAAGAATGAAATTGCATAAGATAAAAGAACGCAATCAATTGTTAACTCAGTTTGGTGCAAAGTCACCTACTCTGAGGGCTACCAAGCCTGGAAAGAAATCCACTATAATAGTATTAGTTCAAAGCCTAAACAATCCCAATTTACAATTTATCACCTAATCACTACTCTATGCAATTTCTACTTAGGAACCTCTTAGATATGATAACTCCCTCTCGCTTCTCACAATCACCTCAGTGATAAAATACAATCACAAACCAATAACAAGAACAAGCGAACAAAATAGAATATTACACTTCAAATATAAAATTCAATTCTTTGCTTAAAAGCTCGTGAGTAAGAATAATACTTAGTTTGACTTAAAAGCTTTAAACTGAGAACAATCAGTCAACTTCAATATATCAAAAATACATGAATGGTATACAAAGAAAAGACAAAGACTCTAAAAGACTCTCAAAACCATAAACTCTTATATTGCACCCACGATTTTTCTTGTTGTGAATGCTTGCTATTTTTTAGGTTTAACAAGTCCCTATTTATAAACTATTGCAAAATGAGTTTTGACTCTTCAATCAAATTCAATCTTCTAATTTAAATCAACTGCAAGATCTTAAACAAAAATATGAACCAATCTTTAAAGTTTCCTAAAAAGTATCAAAGATCCTTTTTAATGAAACTAAATCAAATCTGCATTGTTCCTAATAAAATCTTCTTGACCTAAGAAAATTAGTGAGATATATCCAATAAGATCTCATAAAATCAAATCAAATTTGTCAAGAAAAATAACAACAACACCTGTTGTACAATTGGCCAAGATGCTCGTTCAACATCTATTTGATAAACATGACAGTAAAACCTGCCATGACAGTTAGTCAAGATGTTGTGACATCTTGCTTAACATCCGTTAAGAACCATGTTTAATCAAAATTTATGCCAATTATAAAACCATGGATCTAAGAATCTCCACATTCGACAAATTTTGACTAAAATAACTTTAGCACAATCAAATTGGGGAGATGAATAAAACTACAACCATAAAAGTATCGATCGAAGGACTCAATTAAAGTCTCGCAAGATAGACTCAAGGCGAGAATCATTTTCCAATGATTCATTGTATAACTCGTTATTGTATGATTTATGGAGAGATAATAGTATTATACACGTCATCTGTCCTAAAGACGAGAACCATACTCCACAAAAGTAGCGTCTGAACGATGCCTTATTAGGCAAGGACCCCAAAGTCACTCTTATCTTAATGCTTTCACAAATATAACACTACAAAATATAAATTTTATATTAAATTGTAACTTTTTGTTTGTTGGAATAAATTATCATTTTCATTATTCAATTGGTGGAATTTATAAAAAAAATTTATTCAAAAGTTAGTGTAACTTTCAATTTAATATATTATGTAATTAAAGTAAAAATAACATAATTATTTTTAATTATAATTTGATTAATATGCAAGTAAGTCTTACATATTTACATATTTATATATTAATTAACTTTTGAAGTGAAATACACTCTCAGTGTTGGAAAAACAGAAAATCCACTCCTCTCCATACACAAGAAACAAGTTTAGAGAAACACAATTCCAAATGCTTCCACACACCATAACATGAATCAACATTGAACCCTTTAACCCTTCAAATCAAATTTCATCTCTTCAATTTTCAAACTCTTCTCGATTCAAACCTAATCAAAACGAAACCCTCCAACACCTGTAGATCTGTACAAAAAAACCCTCAATTTCTCTTCATCCCAATTTACCCAATTTTTTTTGGGATTCTTGTAGTTGTATCATACCCTTAGAAATTTCACATTTTTCTTCTTAAATTTCGTTACTTTAGGCTTTTTAATGCTTTTAATCGAAACCCCATTTTGAAAAATCGTCCTTTTAGGGGTTCGGATTTAGTTATCATTTCAGTGATTTTGAAGAAACCCTAGCTTTTTGGTTGAGTTTAGGTTACTGTATATTCTTTTTCGGTAGAATTTTTTGGGTTTTGAGTCTGTAACATGAACAATAGAGCGAGATATCCACTTGGGAACAACGGGTTAGGTCGAGGTGGTGGTGGTGGTGGAGGGTTTCAACAGAGACCGAATCAACAACAACAACAGTATGTGCAGAGGCACATGATGCAAAATCAGCATCCGCAGCAACAATATCAGCAGAATCAACCGAATCAACAATATCAGCAGCAGCAACAACAGTGGCTGAGAAGGAACCAGTTGAGTGGTACTGACACCAATGTCGTGGAGGAGGTCGAGAAGACTGTGCAGTCTGAAACAAATGACTCTAGGTGCTCTTTGGTCTTTTGACTTTTGTTTTGTTTTTTAAGCTTTTTGAACCTAGCCAGATTAATTTCCTGTAGTTACATTTGTATAATTGTTTGTGTAGTTGTCTCGTAACTATGACTTGTCTGTGTTTGTCTGTGTTACAGACATGTGCATTTTGACGGGGATAATCAATATAGTCTGTATGTCTGTGGTGTTGAGTTTTGAATTTTTGATGTTTCGGCATGAGACCTTTTCGATGTTTATATGTTTGTGTGCGTGGTTGTTTGTTCAGCAAGTCTATCAGATGATATCTTGCTGTAGGAGGGATATTTGCTGTTAACTTTTGTTCATTTATATGGTTTATGTGAAACTTTGATAGCTCTATTGTTTTAGCTCACTCACTCTTTTCTTAACTGTTGATAATCCGTCTCCTTCCACTGTTCGTTTATGTGTAAGCTGTCAAACATAACCAGAATTGCATTGATTTATGTATAGTACTCTAATGTAAATTTGAGTTGATGATGTCTACAATCGATTTCTAATGCCTTTGCTATTGCAAATCTAATATGATATGGGTTGATGTTTGCTCTATCATGTGTTTATGAAAGGTTTGAAAATATCTTGTTAAATTCAATTATTTTACTGCCTGATAAAGCTAATGTGATTGTTGTACCTGAGAAAAGAATGTCTTTTTAATTTTATTCTCAATTGGTTTTGTATGCTAGTTCACAAGATTGGAAGGCAAGACTAAAGATTCCACCAACTGATACACGCTATAGGACAGAGGTATAATTCCAAACATTTTAAAACTGATGTCATTTATATCCAATTTCAAGTGATTGTTTATTTAAATTATGTATTATGCTTTGGTCATGTATTTTGTTTGAGAATTGGGATCTTTGAGTTTGTACAAAACTGTACACATCTCTTGTTGGAGTTGGTTGTTTGCATTGGTTTTAGCTTTCATTTTGTTGAGTCATATCATTTTTAGTACCCTATTATGGCCTGTGCTCAGTCTGGTCTATTACTATTAGACATTTGAATTTGCTATGCCATTTTTCAGTTATTAGATGATTACTGCTTATAATTTAGAGTATAAACATGCTTTGCAAAACTGTATTAATAAAATTTCTTTTACGTCCAGAAATGTAGGAAATTATCTTAGATTCTACTCATTCTCATTCTTCAAACTTCTCATTATTACATAATTAATTTTTTCAATCATAAATTAAGTGCTAGATGTCAGGTTGTGGCTATATTTCCAAATGATATCCATAATATTCTTTTAAAGGTCTGTTAAATGTTATCATCTTGGGGTTAGTAATTTAAACATTGTGCTAGTCTTGACCTTTTGTTAAATTTTTTATCCAGGACGTGACAGCAACTAAAGGAAATGAGTTTGAGGATTACTTTTTGAAGCGTGAGCTGCTAATGGGAATATATGAGAAGGGGTTTGAAAGGCCATCCCCCATCCAAGAAGAAAGCATTCCAATTGCCCTTACTGGTAGTGACATTCTTGCTAGGGCTAAAAATGGAACCGGCAAAACAGCTGCATTTTGCGTTCCTGCATTGGAAAAAATTGATCAAGATAATAATGTTATTCAAGGTAGACCTCCTATTCTCTGTTTACATGATGCTTTGAAATCTAGTAGAATGGTTTACACCTTATTATGTCTCAATATTCTGTTCTGTTAGCCTGCTGTTTGTTGTCACTTGTCAGCACTCAGCAGTGTCTGGCTTATATTTCATTCTGAAGGGAGTTTAAGTTATGCGAGGCGCCTAGAGTATTGTATTAATTGTTCCTTGTTCATATTTTTAATTGGTAATTTATTATTGATAGATAATTACATTGTCTTAAGGCCCACCAGGTCTTTTCATATTTTTCTTTTAACGATAAATGTGCCGACAGTGTTTTGGTGCCTATTTTCAAAGTTAACTGAAAATAGAAAAGGATATGTTTTGTTGTATTGATGCATGCTTTCACTTTTAATCGTTTAGTTATTTTATGTCCATTTTTTTATAGTAAGTACCGATTATAGGGTCTACCCATGTTTTGACCATTGCCTTTTGTTTTGTCCTGTCATGCAGTTGTTATACTGGTTCCAACACGAGAATTGGCTTTGCAAACATCTCAAGTATGTAAAGAGCTTGCAAAGCATTTGCAAATTCAAGTTATGGTCACAACAGGCGGTACAAGCCTTAAAGATGACATTATGCGATTATATCAACCTGTTCATCTGCTAGTTGGTACTCCTGGAAGAATTTTGGATCTTGCAAGGAAGGGTGTCTGCGTTCTAAAAGATTGTTCTATGCTCGTCATGGATGAGGTAAAGACAGTTTACCAGATATTTATTAATTTTATAACGTTTGTAGAGAAGCATACTATTGTATATCAGATGAGAAATTATGATGCGAATAAGGGATGTTTAATATTGTCTGATATCTGGTCATGTTTCTATTGAGCTTTGCAGCAGATGCAACAACTTTGTATATTGCATCTCTGGTTTATGCTGTAAACATATAGCCAAACATCTCCATCTTCAACTAACATTTTCTCTTTCTTTATCTTTGTATCAGGCTGATAAACTTCTCTCCCCAGAGTTCCAGCCTTCAATAGAGCAGCTGATTCAATTTCTTCCCTCAAACCGTCAAATCCTTATGTTTTCAGCTACATTTCCTGTTACTGTAAAGGATTTCAAAGATAGATATCTTCGTAAGCCATATATCATTAATCTTATGGACGAGCTAACTCTGAAGGGTATTACACAATTTTATGCATTTGTGGAGGAGAGGCAGAAAGTCCACTGCCTAAATACTCTTTTCTCTAAGGTATATGTTGCTCATGCCAAAATATTGTATTTTTTTTTTACTTGCGAGATTTGGATATGATAGTAATATGGATTCTATTACAGCTGCAAATAAACCAGTCAATCATCTTCTGCAACTCGGTCAACCGGGTTGAACTCCTTGCCAAAAAAATCACAGAACTAGGGTATTCATGTTTCTATATTCATGCTAAGATGTTGCAAGACCACCGTAATAGAGTTTTTCACGATTTCCGCAATGGTGCCTGCAGAAATCTTGTTTGTACTGGTATGTTAATGACAGTTTAGCTTCTTGCTATAGATGAGCATGCACGTTTCTTTGTATTTACTATGACTTTCTTAAATATCCAACTGTTTCTTTTCTGTATTTACTTCACTTTGATATTATATCCATTCATTTATTAGAAATCAGTTTCACAAGTTAATAGGTGCATAATTTTTATTAGTAGTATACTTTATATGATCAGGGTATGTAATTCATTAATGAATTGAGGATATTCTTGATAATGCAAAAGTGTGTCATAAATCTTGTTTCTTTATTAAGCTTGTTAGATTTTTACTATTCCAACCTGATGATTGACTTTTTGTTGTTCTCATTCTGAAACAGATCTTTTCACTAGGGGAATAGATATCCAAGCAGTGAATGTTGTTATTAATTTTGATTTTCCCAAGAACTCAGAGACTTATCTGCACAGGGTATGTTTGATTTCTGCCTTCTCTCCTACATTTATAATGATTCTCTATATGTGTTTTCATGGGTGCTCTGTTGATATATAGGTTGGTCGATCAGGGAGGTTTGGACACCTTGGTTTAGCAGTGAACTTAATAACCTATGAGGATCGTTTCAATTTGTAAGTATGTTTGTTAGATATGAGTTACAGAGCTCTACTTGGTGCAGATTTCTGACGCGCTTCTATTTATGTTGTCCAGGTATAGGATTGAACAAGAACTTGGCACTGAAATAAAACAAATTCCTCCATTCATTGACCAGGCCATATATTGTCGGTGATTGGTGGTAGATACCTTGTTTGTATTCTCAACTGTGGTGAATAGCATCGGTGAGTGATATGAACCATTTTCCTTTGATATTTATGATGATCATGGCATCCTGTTTGTGATATTTTTTCATCCAAGAGTGAATAAATATTTGTATATTTATTTGTAACTGTAAGTCTGTTTCATTAGAGAAAAAAATGGCTCTACTTTTCACTTTCTTTTGTTTTTTTGTAAAAATTAAAGTGAATTCTTTCCATCTGGCTTCTCTAATGTGAAGAGTTACATAGTTAAGACTTAAGAGCATAGAGGCAATAGTAACTGTTCATCCAAGAAACAATGGAATTATACTAAATATATATATATATATAGCCATTTAAATCATAATCATTATTTTTCCGACGAACTGTTATAATTCTACACTTTATCTTCTAAATGCACCTTGGAGTTGAAAAGTCAAATTCATTTCCATTTCTATAAGAACTAAACCAAATTTTAAGCAACTAAATGTTATCTTTACTATAGTTTAAATATACTTTTGACTTGTGCACCTTTATTTATTATTTTTCTAATGATATATCAGCTACGATTCATTAGTTGGTGCTTCTGTTGCTGATTGCTTATGTATCTTTTTTACAGCTTGATGTGATTGTCACCAAGTAGGTGTGAATGCGCCACATGAGGATTCAATAAGAGTTAGGGTATTGTTAGACCCCTTTGTTGAATGTTTTGTTATTTATTTATGCTTTTAAGAGCCCTGGAAAACGATTAGGACCTAAAGTTTAATAATGGGTTTTTAAATGCCAGACATATGCTTGGCTCCGTTTAGGTTTCCGTGGATTGCATTTGCAAATGTGGTTGTTAATAATTGTCATTACTCTAGATTTTCCCATTTTGTTGGCCGACTTTTTATAAGTGTGCCGTATTGTGATGACTTCCCTTCACATTGGTTATTCCATTATGACATTTGAGTCTTTTGATTTGTCATTGTGGTTCACACTAAGGATTTGTTCTCATGGGAAATTTCACATTTTCTGCTCAAATTATGATTGCATGTTTCATGGTAATGGTGGTGTATCTGCAATATTTTTGGGTTATCTATATATGATTTGATACCAGTGTGTTGATCTGAGCCATACTTGAATGACTTCGAGTTTATCAATCAATTCACTTGATTAAAAGTGACAAACTTAATAGTTTGAAGCACATTGGAGTCATTTTTATTGAAAATTGGTTGGTTGGTATCAAGGGTATACGACTACCATGGTTAAACAAATTTTTGTATATAAATAAATGATCACAACAAGTATATGATACAAATTAGATGAGAAATAGAGGTGCAGAATATAACTAAATTAAACCTTAGTAACCACCTATATGAATATCAACTTATACAATGTTAAGCATGATCAATGGCTCAAGGCCACCCCATTGATCTTTAGGCACACCTAAACCTAGAGCTTTCCACACAGCCTTATAAGCATAGACAATGTTTGGTTTGGACACAAGGTTGATGGTAACATGTGGAAAGTGCAACTCCGAGAGTGTCCACCTTTTTCGAAACCTATTAAGAGTGATATATGCCTTTGTGTAAGTTTACACTGATGGAGAACATTGATAGGCTGTGTACTGTTTTCTTTGCACACAATAATCAGAATCATTCTCTTGATTGTATTGTCTGGGAGGAGCATTCTTTCCTTCAATTCTACCGCTCGGGGTGGTAATTCTTAGCTTTCGAGTAGGCACCAATTGTTAAAATAAGAGTAACAAACAAAACAAATGAGCAATCCCGAGCTTCCAAGTAGACACAAGTAGACACAAATTATTAAAATAAGAGTAACAAAAAGTAAATCAAAAGGCCTAGAGTAAGCTGTGTGTGAGAGCGTACTAGGTAGTATATGAATTTTGCCCAAGCAACAAGGAGTGCAGAAGTCCAGTGGAGATTTGTGAGGAACACGGGTGTTGCAGAGTATAAGTCGAGGGACTACATGTAGGGGAGGCCATATCTGCCTTGGACACATTATTGATAGAAGCAAAGGGCTGAGAGGTAATACTGGATGCAAGGACTGGTTGTAGAGAGCCAAATGTGTACAAACCATCTTTATTGAGGGACCCTTGAAGCATAATCTTGGAGTCATCTTGTGTTTTGACAAAACATTTGTCAGAGTGGAATTCAAAATACACCTTGTTGTCCCTAGCAAGTTGACTCACAGACATAAGGTTCTTTGTGATGAGAGGAACCAATAGAAGATTTTTGAGTGTAAGGGAAGTGTGTGCTGTGCAAGGTGAAGAGAAATATGCAGTGCCCATGGAAGTGATAGGCAAACCTTGGCCATTACCAAGTAACACGTGGTCAGTTCCAGGCAAAGCAACACTTTTAGAGAGATAGCCTGCATTGTTGGTCACATGATGTGTGGCTCCGGAGTCAGAATACCATGGTTGAGCTTGTTGAGTATAGTCAATAGGAGCCATGAAACCAACACCAGTAAAGTGTGCCTGAGGCTGATACCCAGGCCTTTGAGTAAAGCCAGAAGGAGGGCAGAAGAAAGCCAAGAATTATGCACAAGAGTGTGAGCAGGAGAACTTGGAATCCATTGATTGTATCCATTGGAGGCCATAGGCGGAGCCACAGATGGATTGAGCCATTGATTACAAGCAGGCCTTTAGTGTTGTGGATCAGCATTCCACATGGAAGGCATAACTGCAAAATGCCTATGATAACAAATGCTTGCATCATGTCCAGGCTTGGAGCAAATTTGACATTGAACTCTGTTACGATCACCATTTATGCCTCCTCTACCACGACTATGTCTACCACGAAATCCTCTACGTCCTTCACCATAAGTGGAGTTGCCAACATATTGCATAATCTGAGAAGGATTTGGAGTGGCTTGAGGAGTTGGTTGAGTACCTACAGTAGGTGAGGCTTGTGCAACATTAATAGACAAAGGCTCAGAGAGAGTTACCTTCTTTGCTTTCTCCATTTTTGCTTCATGAGCAAGAAGCATGGATTCAACTTTGATAATAGGGCATAGAAGAGGCTGATACTGAATAATCGAAGCTAGGGCATTGTATTTCTCAAGTAAGCCATCAAGAATGTCTTCGAGTTGGTCACGATGCGAAATTGGATCATCGATCGACTCAATTCGTTGAATTCGAGCAAGATAACCAATAATCAATTTTTTCCCCTTTCGAAATCGATTTCAGTTCCGAGTGCAATTGCCTCGACTTCACATTTGTGTGGGCGAAGATGTATTGGTGAACTTCGTCCCAGGTCTGGTGAGAATGAACACACCTGAGAACGCGAGGAAGCACCGAGTCGAAGATAGTGGTGAAAAGCCACATGAACAAGAGCGGATCCTGTTGTTCCCATTCGAGAGATGCAGGATTTTCTCGATCGGCACCACGATCTTCTTCAGAGAGAAACCGCGGCAGAATGACCAGATTCACAAGGAGGCTATGGAGACGATGCGTGCGAATGATGTCTTCTACCTGTTGTTTCTAGGATCAGAAGTTGTTTTCGTCCAACTTCAAAGTCACATGTTGCGTGAACGATTGAAAACGTTCTTCACATTGAAAATGGAAGAGACGTCGTCACGCGCCACCACACTTCGAATAGTGGTGTCTGAGCTGTCGCCGTCGGAAGCCATGGAAATGGATCAATAAGCTCTAGATACCATAATAGAAACTAAGAAGTAATTAAAAGTAGAGAGAGAGGGAAAATTTGTTATAACAGAATTTCTATATTATGAATTGTTAGTTACAGAACAGTTTCTTGATGCTTTATATATAGCATCAAGGGAACCCTGCTATTGCAGCTTACACACATCTGATAGTGACAAGTGTCAGTCACTTAGACTTATTTAGGTACTTTCTAATACATATATAATTCAGATACATCAATTATGTATGAGATTGATTTATTTTTTTTATAAATATTTTGTAGAATCAAATGTTATTGATCATTGTAACGATGCAATCTCTTGGTTTAGTTTTGTGCTAATATGATATACATATACGGTTTTCTGAATTACGTGAATTTAAATTGAACTCCATCGTGTACAACATATTTCGTTTTATAATTTTAAGGCCAATAAGCTGAAGTGATTGACTACAAACAATAAAAGTTGTAATTTTGAATGGATATACATAAGTAACTTCTCAAATTCTACTCAAGTTTTATTACCTCAATAGTATCACTTCAGTTTTTTCCTATGATCCCTTTCCTAAAGTTTTAACTGTATGTCTTACTCAGAAAAGGAAAAAAGAAATTCAATGTTAGGGTCTTGTTTGTATTGTACTCCTTGATATGTTTGTGAGGTTAAAAATTCAACGGTGCTATGCAATAGCAAACATGTTCAAACAAGAGAAATATTGCAGGCATAACACAAGGTAATGATGCAGTTCAAATTTTAAAACCATGAGAAGTGAAAAAACTTTCTTAATTTATAACATAACAGAGTTCTTGTAACAACATATACACAATATACACATAAGATGAGGAATTCAAGTACACAATATCACATAAGTATTACATCACAAATACCCAAACATACATTTCATATTCTACAATCAAGCATCTGACCAAGTAATGTCAAGGCCACCCCATTGATTTTTAGGCACACCTAAAGCTTCCCACACAGCCTTGGAAGCATCAACAATGTTGTTTGGACATGGAGGTTGGTAATCATGTTCTTCATCACATCCCATTGTAGAATCACATTCATCAACAACCATGGCCACCACACTTTTTCCATTGGCACTTATAGTAATCTTGTTTAAACATCTGCTCTTGTCGTTGAACCATCCGGTGGACAGTGCAACAACTGGAGTGTCATCAGAATGATACTGATTATCACATGCTGAAGGTCCGCCTCCATCTCCACCTTTCTCAAAGCTATTGAGTGTGAGATAAGCTTTAGTATGAGTAGACACAGACGGTGAACACTCATAAGTCGTGTACATTTTTCCTCGGACACAACAATCAGAGTCATTCTCTTTGTTGCATTGTCCAGATGGAGCTTTCTTTCCTCTGATTCTACCATTTGGACGACATTTTTGAGCTTCAGAAAATATGCAACTTGTTAAAATAAGAGTAATCATTAAAAGAAAAGAAACTCTGGGGCAAAAGCTCTTCATTTTATATATACAACTCTATGTGTCTTCTCTTAGTTCTTCTTCTTAGTGTTTGGTGCTAAGATGGAGATTTTAGTAGGGTATATATAGATAGTGTTTGTAAAGTAAATTGTAATGAAGAAGCTGAGGGTGGAGGTTAGTTTTAGGGTCAAGGCAATGAGTTATATCCTGCCGTGTTAGGCTCAAATGACAACTATTGCAATATACGATTGCTTTTGAGGTCAATGAACCATTTCTGTAGTCTGTACTGCCCCGTCCATTTCAGATACTTTCATATGTAGTCATTTTTTACAAGAGACAAAAAAACAGAATCATTTTCAAGAAACCAATTTGAGCAGCATCCTTGCTATTTATATCCAGCACTCAAAAGAACAATTCAAACTACAAAACAAGGTACACACACAATGGAGTGCTTCTTCTCAAACACGTTCATTCTTCTCATGCTCTTTTTCTTCTTAACTAATTGCCTATGCATTGAAGCTCAAAATTGTCACCCTAATGGTATAGTTAAAGGTAAAAGGCCTTCAGGGCATTGCAATCACGAGAATGACTTATGTTGTGTGCCAGGCAAGAAATATGACACATACAAATGTCCACCGCTGGTGTCTAGTCACACGAAAGCATATCTCACTCTTAACAGTTTTGAAAAAGGTGGAGATGGTAACGGCCCTTCAACATGTGACAACAAGTATCATTCCGATGAAACGCCAGTGGTGGCACTTTCCACTGGATGGTTCAACACTAAGAGAAGGTGCCTTCACAATATCACCATAAATGGGAATGGTCAAAGTGTGGTTGCAATGGTAGTTGATGAGTGCGACTCATCAAAGGGGTGTGATGCAGAACATGACTATCAACCTCCATGTGCCAATAATGTTGTTGATGCTTCAATGGCTGTGTGGAAAGCCTTAGGTGTCCCTAGGAACCAATGGGGTGGGTTGGATATTACATGGTCAGATGTTTGACATTACAAAATTTGATGCATTCTATTTATACCTATATATTCTAATCTGCGAGGTTGTATACTTTTGTCAACAGGAAAAGGACTTTAACGTATACTAGATTTATTAATCCATACGTAATCATTACAAAATTTGATGCCTTCTATTTATATCAATCCATATGAATCCATATGTAATGATTCTTAACGTATATTAGATTTATTCTAGTGTGCAGTAAAAATATACAATATTACTCACGTATACTGTGCTATTCACGGTGAAATTGTGTATATCTGTTTAGTAAAAAAAAATGGCAGCAAAATTTGAGATTGAGAAATTCAGTGAGAGTTAATTTCTCCCTGTGGAAATTGAAGATGAAGGCGATCCTGAGGAAGGATAATTGCTTACCAGCAATTGAAAGTAGACTTGCAAATATAACTGATGAAAGGTGGAAAGAGAAGGATGACAACGCTATTGCCAATTTGCACTTAGAAATGACAGATTCAATTTTATCTAGTATTGCAGAAAAGAAAATCGCAAAGGAGATCTGGGATACTCTAATCCAACTCTAAAGGTCAAGTCACTTCACAACAAAATTTTCTTAAAAAGGAGACTCTACACTCTTCGAATGAGTGAATCCACTTCAATGCCAGATTACATCAACAATTTGAACACATTACTTGCTCAACTATTTGCATCAGACTTCATAATAGTGGAAAATGAACGAGCGAAGCTTCTTCTTCAGAGTTTACCAGATTAGTATGATGAACTCGTCATCAATATTACAAATAATAATATTGTTGACCGTTTATCCTTTAATGATGTCGCTGGAGCTGTTCTTGAAGAAGAATCTAGGCGTAAAAATAAGGAAGATCAACGTGAAAGCTCAAAACAAATAAAAGCTTTGACAATGACGAGAGGTAGATCAAGGGAACGTGGCCCCAATGGTACTCAAAACCATGGTAGATCAAAATGTCGAAGAAGGATAAACCTCAAATGCTGCAATTGTGGCAGGTGAGGACACTTGAAGAAAGAATGTTGGTTCAACAAGAAAAATGGTGAGAAGTCTTTAGAAGCAAGTACATCTCAAGGATGTATTGCTAGTACCACTGATAATGAATAAGTCCTTTGCAGCGAAGCATCAATAAGTATCAAAGGCGAAAATCAACTCACTGATGGCTGGATAGTAGATTCAGGAGCAACATGACATATGACTCCACGACGAGACTGGTTTGCACTTATGAACATATCTTGGAAGGACATGTATTGATGAGGAATGATCATGCTTTGCAAATTGGTGGAGTTGGTACTATTAAAATAAAAATGTATGATGGTACTATCCGCACACTTCAAAGGGTACAACATGTGAAAGGATTGACGAAGAATTTTTTGTCTATTGGGCAACTAGATGACCTCGGATGCAAGACCCATGTTCAAGGTGGAATCTTGAAAGTGGTGAAAGGTTCGCTAGTAGCGATGAAAACAGAGAAGGTTGCTGAAAATTTATACATGATTTTGGGAGATACATTGAAAATGAAAGATGCATTAGTTGTAGCTGGAAGTCAGGAAGAAACAACGATGATATGACATCGCAGATTAGGCCATATGTCAGAACGAGGCTTGAAAGTTCTTGCAGAACGTAATCTCATATCTCGGCTCAAGTCGGTAAATTACCTTTCTGCGGGCACTGTGTGATAAGAAAGAAACATAGACTAAAGTTTGCTAAATCAACTACTAGAAGCAAATGCATACTAGACTTGATTTATTCTGACGTGTGGGAGTCACCAAAAATATCCATTGGAGGAGCAAAATATTTTTATCATTCATTGGTGATTACTCCAGGAGACTATGGGTGTACCCAATCAAGAAGAAGTCATATGTGTATTCAGTATTTAAAGAGTTCAAAGCACAAGTGGAACTTGAAATCGGAAAAAGAATTAAGTGGTTGAGGACAAATAATGGAGGAGAATATAAAATGGTGATTTCTTGACATTCTGCAAGCAAGAGGGTATTAAATGACAATTTACTATTGCTCATACACCTCAGTAGAACGGTGTAGCAGAGTGGATGAATAGAACTCTCCCGGAGAGGACGAGAGCTATTTGAAAATAATAGGATTGACAAAGTCTTTCTGGGCAGAAGCCGTCAAAACTGCCTTTTACGTGATAAATCAGTCGCCATCAACTGCCATTGATTTAAAGACACCAATGGAGATGTGGAAGGGAAAACCAGGTGATTAATCTTCTTTGCATGTATTTGGATGTCCCACGTATATGATGTACAACTCCTAATAAAGAACAAAGTTGGACCCAAAATCCAGGAAATGCATATTCTTGGGTTATGCTGACAATGTGAAGGGGTATCGCCTGTGAGATTCCACTGCCCACAAGATTATTGTTATCATAGATGTAATCTTTGTAGAAAATGAACTACAAAAGGAGAAAAAAGATAACAACACTATAAAGGAGACTACTACAATAGAGATGGATGAAAAGTCAGGAGAAAATGATTCTTATGAAGCAGAGTCAGAGCACGAAGAACAAGAACCAAATAAGGTCAATAATGAATATCCCAAAAGAACAACACGTTAGATAAGAAAACCATTCTAGCACTCAGAATATGTGATGGCAAGTCATGATGCATATTGTCTTTTATCAGAAGATGGAGAACCATCAATCTTTCATGAGACATTAAATGGTTCAAATTCTTCTCCGTGGATGGCAACAATGCAGGAGGAAATCGAAGCCTTACAAAAATAACACATGGGAACTTGTTAAACTTCCTAAAATTCGAAAATCCATCGACCATAAATAGGTGTTCAAAATTAAGCGAGATGGAAACGATCAGGTGGAACGATATCGTGCACGATTGGTGGTCAAAGGATATGCTCAAAAAGAATGTATTAGTTTCAATGAAGTATTTTCTCCAGTGGTAAGAATCACCACAATCAGAGTGGTCTTGGAAATGTGTGCTGCATTTGATTTACATCTTGAGCAGCTTGATGTAAAGACCATATTTCTTCATGGATAGCTTGAAGAGGAAATAAATATGCTCCAATCCGAAGGCTTTGAAGAAAAAGGAAAAGAAAACTTTGTTTGGAGGTTGACAAAATCTCTGCACAGTTTAAAGCAATCGCCAAGGTGTTGGTACAAGAGATTTGATTCCTTCATTACGAGCCTTGGATACAACAAATTAAGTTTAGACCATTGTACGTATTACAAAAGGTTTGATGATAATAATGATTTTATCATTTTGTTGTTGTATGTGGATGACATGTTGGTGGTAGGACCCAACAAAGATCGAGTCAAAGAATTGAAGGCACAATTGGCTAGGGAGTTTGATATGAAGGATTTGGGTCCAACAAACAAGATTTTAGGGATGCAAATTTATCGAGACAGAAAAGATAGAAGGATTTGGATTTCTCAGAAGAATTATCTTTAGATAGTAAGCCAATATCTACCCCACTTCTTGTCAATTATAAATTATCCTCAAGTATGAATTTCAGCAACTAAGCGGAGAGGATGAAAATGTCTCGAGTACCGTATGCATCAGCGGTGGGAAGCCTTGTGTATGCTATGATATGTACTAGACCAGATATTGCTCAAGCAATTGGAACGGTCAGTTGGTTTATGGTAGATCCAGGTAATGAACACTGGAATGCTGTTAAAAAAATCCTTAGATACATTAAAGGAGCCTCAGATGTAACATTATGTTTTGAGGGATCAAAATTCACTATCAGAGGCTATGTTAATTCAGATTCTGCAGGCGATCTTGAAAAAAGAAAATCTACTACTGGTTATGTGTTCACACTTGCAAGGGGAGCAGTAAGCTGGTTATCCAAACTGCAGAATGTTATAGCTTTGTCTATTACATAAGCCGAATACATGGTCGTTACCCAAGTATGTAAGGAATTCAAAGGTTATTGGAAGAACTCGGGCATGAGCAACAAAAGATTATTGTGTATTGTGACAGTCATAGTGCCTTGCACATTTAAAGGATCCCATCTTTTCATTCCAAGACAAAACACATAGGAGTTCAATATCATTTTGTCAGAGAGGTAGTAGAAGAAAGAAGTGTGGATATCCAGAAAATTCACATCAATGATAATCCAACAGATGCAATGACAAAACCGATCAACTCTGATAAGTTTGCACGGTGTAGGTATTTCTATGACCTATTAGAAACGTAATCAACATGAAGTTGGTATGGTAGAGAAAATTATGCAAGATCACAAATGTGACTTTAAGTGAGAGATTGCCAAATATTATGGTCAAGTGTTCAAAGAGTATGGTCAAGGAGTGTGAATGAATAAATTCATAATTTTTTGATCAAAAAAATCACGTGAGTCAAAGAAATCATTTGAGTCAAAGAAATCATATGAACAAGGAAATCATATGGTTAAATAAAGCATGTGGAGACTTAGACAATGATGAATATGAATATGAATATTCATCATTGTCTAAGTCAACTTGATGCTCAAAAATATGAATATTGTTCGGATATTATTATCTCCACTTGCTCACTATGATTTGGAACTATGACAATTTTATGTAAAAATTGCTTTGTTACATTGAGACTTAGACGATGATGAATATATGGAGATTCCACCTGGATTTTGTTATACGGATGGAACCAACAACATTTGTTGATTGAACAAGGCGTTATGTAGATTAAAGTAATCTTCTCAAGCCTAGTTTGGAAGATTCACAGAGACCATGGGGGTGTTTAGGTTATAAGCTAATTGATGGAGACACTTTATTTTTTTAGACATTCCCAAGTAAGAAAGTTAATCACACTTCTTGTTTATATTGATGATTTTATTGTTACATATGATGATTTGATTAAGAGACAACTACTCAAAGAAATGTTACCAATGGAGTTTGAGATAAAAGATCTTGAACAACTAAAATATTTCTTGAGAATTGAGGTAAACTATTCAAAATAAGACATCTTTCTCTCATATGAAATATGTGTTTGATCTTTTATAAGAAATCGGAAAACTTGGATGCCAACTAGTAACTGTTCTCATTAAGCAAAATCATAAGATAAGTCTTATGGAGGAAATTGTTAAAGTTGACAAGAGCCAACATCAAAGATTAGTGTGAAAGTTTATTTACTTGTCACATAATAGGTTAGACTTGACATGTGCAGTTAGTGTGGTCAGCTAATTTATGCATGATTTAAGGGTGAGATACCTGCGAGTTGTATGACATGTTCTAAAATATCTAAAAGTCACTATAAGAAAAATACTCTTGTTTAAAAGAGATGGAAGCCTAACTATAAAAGTTTACTCAAATGTTAGCAATGGAAATACTATGAGGTCTTATTTAGCTGGAGATTGATAAGTTCAATTTCAATATCTTGATTCTAACGATAATGCTGTAAGATAATGAAATGATTGATTTTCTCATTACTGAATATGGTATATACACACACACACACACACACAAGTGTCGATCAACTCTCTAATTATGTTATAACATAATTACAGGGAAATCATTAAAACTAATTATGACAAATATTATATTCTATCACACCCCCGCAGTCGAAGCGGGAGGTTCACGGACGCTTAGGTTCTTATTTTACGTCCTTCTTTCCCATTTTGTTAGGATGAGTGGGGACAAGAGAAACGAAAAAAAGGCCATGATCAGTGCAATGTTTTTTAAAAATCTCATTATTTTATTCGCCGCCATTGTCACATTGAAATGTTTTGGCTTTTAGGAAAAATTGAGTTTGAATGAGTTGAGTAAGTGACTTGAACGTTTTAAACACATAATATTTTCTGCTAATAGGAAAACTCCACAAGAAGTTTGTAAGATCATCTAAAAATAAGACAATAACTATGACCAACAGAACTTAAAATTGGAGACATCCATAAATCACTATGTAAAATATCAAAAGGCATCAAAGTATTAGTTTGAGAATCAAAAAATGGTAATTTAACATGTTTGCCTAAAACACAAGAGTCACAAACAACATAATAATTTAAAGGTTCACAATATATGAACTTATTTTTGCGAAGAGCATTCAAAACAGACACGCCAGGATGACCAAGACGACTATGCCAAAGACTGGGTGTGAGACCAGTAAAACTGGGAGGAGTGATAATTGAATAAAGATCTCCATGACTGTCACATCAGAAAAGGGTGATTCCCATCTAAAAATTTAGAGATAGTAAAACCAAAAGGGTCAAAGGAAACAAAAACATTATTGTCAGTGGTGAGTCGTCTCATAGAAATTAATTTTTTAATAATTTTTGGGGCATGCAGAACATGGTCAAGGTGAAAGGGTTGATGAGAGGTAGTTATTTGTGTGTGTCTGGTGCCGTGAATTAGAATTCCATGGCCACTTCCGACAATAAATTTATTATTTGAATTACTTACTAGAAAAATAAGATGAGAGATTACCTTGTGATGCATCCTTGTGAAATGTTGCACCAATATCCATGTACCACTGATTGTCAGGAGTGTGGAGTGACATGGTGTTCATTTCTATTTCAATGTCTGTCGGCATCTGAGATGAGGTATAGGTTGCATACATTTGAGGATGTTGTCCTAGAATGCTTGGATACTTAGGAGGACTGGTAGGGCGTGTCCACTAAGGGATGGGATACAGACACGGTGGCATATGTGACACCCCAAATAATTTGATTATTTAATAATTATGATTTTTAATTATTAATTTAATTGAGAATATAATTTATTAATATATTGGATTTATTGGGATTAACTATGGAATAAGGGAATGGAATTATTGGAGGTGTGATGAGTAAAGTGAGGGTGTGAGGAGTAAAAGACTCTACTCACATTATTTAATTTATTTTATTTATGTTAGAGGAATAAAAGAAGGAAAAGAGGAAAAAGGAGTTATTTTTGGAGAAAACACACATACGTGCAATTGAGAAGAGGAAAATGAAGGAGGGAAGCCGTTTCGTGTCGGAAGTCGAAGAACCCACAAGGTAAGAGGTGATTTCGATTAATTAATTCATATTATCGGTTTAGATATTCAATGGTATGAATCATAGTATGTTAGGGAATCCCGGTTTAGAATTCTAGGGTTCCGTAGAATTGTCCCTATAGTGTCGGATTGTAGGTTGAAAACAATTAGAGTGTCAGATAATAAAAAGGAATGATGAAATAATGTTGTTCGATGTTATAATGGTGCAAAATGGATGTGCTTTGGTGTTTCTCATGATGCAATTTGTATGGGTATGTTTGGAATTGGTTTAGAATGAATAAATGCTGTCAAAAGTGCAGAATTTGACTTTTCAGGTCGTGGGAACCGGTTCCTAGTGGGTAGGAACCGGGTTCCACTGTGTAAATTTATAAAAACTGGCAAAAATGCACTCAGGAACCGGTTCCTGTATGGGTAGGAACCGGGTTCCCATACATTTTTCCAGAAACGTGATTTTTGAACTTCTCAAGAACCGGTTCCTGTATAGGTAGGAACCGGGTTCCACTGTTAATTTTTGAAAAATATAAAACTTTGAAAATTCATAACTTTCAAACCGTAAGTCCGTTTGAGCGTCGTTTTGGACGTTGTTTCTTAAAATTAATGCTCTATTTTATAAAATGAAAATATTTCCTAAAACTTGAAATTATTTTGAAAATGAGTCGATTTCCGAAATAAGTGATTATTGACTGACGCACATTGGAATGTATGTAGCAGTGGACCTGTGATGAATGGATGTATTAGGATTGTATGAAGGGAAGGCATGTGTATGCTGTTTATTGTGTGCATGATCGTTGAAGTGTCATGTTTTGGTTTTGATTCGGTTTATGATAATTGGTGTATTCATGATTGTATTGATATCATGTGTTTTGTTGGTGTTGTATATGCCTGATAGTTGTTGATCTTAGTTGTTGTTGTTGTGGTATATACTGGTGATAGTCTTACCAATTGAAGGGTAAGCGTTTGGCATATTTATGCTTTGTGATGAATTATTTCATGATAGGTGATTATATCATGTTGTGGTTGATGATGGTTCATGATGTCTGATGTGGTCATAACCTGTGTTGAATGTTGCATGCTGGTGTTGTGCATGCATATGCATTCTTGGTGAAGTTAATTCCCATTGTGTGGAATTTAACTTGTATTGCCGTTAACCGATACCCGGGTGATGATGGGTGGTTAGGCTGGATTCTTGACTCAGTGGTGTCTGGGCGAATCGATGATTACTGTATCCGGTTGATGATGGATCAGTGTTGGGGGACTTGGTCACGTGTTGGTACCACATGCATTGTGCCTGCATTTGTGTTTGCATGGGATTGTAACATGTTAGGATGTCTTCTAGTGTTACAATTCTTTTGTTGATTATTGATTGCGCATATTGACTTGTATGATTGTGACTGCGTATTGAATCTGAATTTATGCTAACATGGGTGAAATAATATGCTTGTGATATATTGTTGATTGAGAAGCTTATAATGTGTTTTAATTATGAGAAGTCTCACCCTTACTTTAACAATTTCAGATTAAAGTCAGGAGTTGGTGAGGATGGCTCTAGAGCTTGTCATTTAAATCCGCGTGTCAGTGTCATGCTCTGATTAGGTTGTAACACTGGGGAACGTTAGTTGAGGAATTAGTTATTATTCAATTGTTTCTTTGAATTTCATTTGGGAATAATTATATTTTTGTTTATTCCGTTTTGGTGATGGTATTTTTCCGCTGGGTAAGACATGGTCTTAATTTGATTGAATTATTTGAATAATGACCCTCAGTGTAGCATGACTACTGTTTTATTGGAAGTTTTATTTATTTCATAATTGTGACATCCCTTGTTCCGTGTTAACTCTGATGGAATCTGTCCTTTAATCATTAATATAATTAATATTGTTCGGGGTATTTTAGAAGGGGTGTTACAATATAGCCCATGGTGGTGGAGTCCAACCCCATGGTTTCCAGGTTGGGTACTGCTGTTGTTGTTGCCAAGGAGGAGTGAACCAAGGTGAGGGGGGCTCTGGGAGCTCTAGACTGAGGTGCATTGCGGTTACCACGTCCCCCTCCGTGATCCTGGTTGCCACGGGAGCGAGCACGATTGTCGGGGCGACGGTTGCCATACTGAGAGGTGTCTTAAGTAGGTTTCGGCTAAGAGGTGTGCATGACAGCATGAGGGCTTGTGTTTTCAATCTTAGCCATTCCATCTTCTTCCAAGGTGAGCATGGAACGAGCCTAGTAGAATGCTGGAAGAGGGTTGCTCTGGCGAATCAAAGTAGCAATGTTGTGGTAAGCTTTTGGGAGACCGGAGATCAGCTGAAGGACCAGGCGATGATTGTTGACAGGAGAACCAACATTTCTTAACTGATCAAAGTGTGTCTTAAGATGTTGACAATAAGCAGAGACATTAGGAAAATCCTCCATACGAGTGTTAGTGAATTCTTGCTCAAGAGTGACAACCCAAGCATTTTGGTTGTCCTAAAAAATGTCAGCCAAACGATTCCAAGCTTCCATAGCAGTGGAGTATGGTTCCAGAATGGTGGTCATCAGGTCAGTGGAGATTGTGGAGTACATCCACTGAAGAATGGTGGAGTCAAGGGTGGTCCACTGCTCAAATTCATCATTGGAGGTATCTGTTGGTGTGGTATCATCCTTAGAAGGGACAATATGATGTAGAACCCGATGAGAACGGGCATGAATGCAGAATAGCTCGGCCCATGTGCCATATTGGTCTTTGTCCATCTTAAGAACAATAGGAATGCGATTCTTAATGTTGGAAACAACGAAGGCAGGATGGAATTTTGTTTTAAAACTTGTCGATGAAGAGGAGGTGTGCTTCATCTTGTCAGAGTCAGGAGTGGCAGTGTTTCTATTTTTGGTGTTGCTGCTGTTGTCGCAGTGATCAGATTCAGACATTGTGTGTCGGTGAAAATTTCATGAATGATAAGTGCCAAAATGTAGTTATTTTGTATATATGTTTAGTGGCACTTATCGGTTCTTTTGTTGATATTCTTCGAATAAATCCTCCGCTTTTTGTATAAATGTGTACATAATAGAATAATAGATTTTTTGTGTAAATATTGTATCATTTGATAGTTTTTCATCTCTTTTATAGGTATTCATTCATAATTAGAGCATTGAGTAATAAAGTGTCGAAGACACGGCTTCAAACGCACGATTTTGAGCAATAAAAGAGAACATATAAAGCAAAGAATGAGTTTTCCAATATTTCAAATAGTCATAAAATCTTGATATTTCTTCATGGTTAGATAGAGCATTGAATAAGCTTTCCAACGCTTCAAACCGGGCGCAATTCCGAGTTACGGTTCTCAAGATATGACAAAAACAAGATGCTGAACATCACAGACCGCGCTTAGCGCGCCCTGCGACTTCAGAATTCTTTAAAAGGGGCTAAAAACATATTTTTAGGTTATGGGTTGGGTATTTTTGAGTCCCAACACCATCAACATCATTTTTTTGATAGATTTGCTTGGAAAACAACATTGGAGCTTGCATTTGGATGATCCGGAGTCGAATCCCTCGTCGATTGGTGTTGACAAACCAAGAAATGTTTGGTTCCTCTTCTTCTCTTCTCTTTGTAATCTCTTTTGTTGGGTTTTGTATGTATATCTACTCTAACTCATGTATGTTTATTGCCCTTGGCATTGTATAAAGTTTATTTTACGAATCTGTGTTGGTGATTGTCTTAGGTTTTTACTCTATGTTAGGGATTTGAGCTTTACTAGAGATAGATTGCTTAGATTCTTACCTAGGATGATTATCTGTTAGTTTCTAAATACTAGAAATGGGTTTAGATCTAACATTCACTATAGAGTATCTGAATTTAATGCCTCTGCGTTGGTGAAGTATGCCAAAGATGGGTATGGAGGTGACGCAGTTGACTTCTATGTTGTTGAGATAGGCCAAACATGGCTATTGAGATGATTTAGGAGGATTCTCAATTTGGTTTAGAAATAACCAAGGTTGTGAGAGGTATGTGATGACACAGACGAGTAACGTAGGCAGAGTATGACATGGGTGGTAGATTTAAGTCTGTGACGGGTAGTTTACATTCGTTCCGGATAAGCTGTCTATCCTTTATACTTTTTGTTCATTTACTTTTTGTCTTTTATTTTCATTTCTTTTAATCCCAAACTCATTAACGGTAGAATTGTCGAACGACGGATCAATAACCAATCTCTGTGGACACGATACGATATAACCTAACCGGTATATATCACCCGGTAAAATTAATACCAACTCTTTGCTTGTCGCTTTACCGCAGCAACAATGAACACCGAAGATGATATGTTGTTGATCAGATGACGGGGTGAATGAGAGATTGCGCGTGATAATGGGTTCGCTGCTGTTTTGATCATGTCAACACGTGAGGGACGGTGCAAAGATGATGAGGCACAAACATGGAGGAATGACGACATTTTTGCAGAAAACGCTGTTGCTGTGGCGGTGACACACAGGGAGAGGTGCGATGACTAAGATATGTAGGTTAGGGTTTGAGAGAAAAGGAGAGAGAGGGATCAATTAAACTGATACCATTTAAGGTAATGGAATGATTTATTTTCTCATTACTTAATAGGATCTATATATACAAGTGTCGGTAAACTCTCTAATTATGTTACAACATAATTACAGGGAAATTATTAAAACTAAATATGACAGATATTCTATTCTATCAAATGCATTGTTATATATATATATATATATTTTGTCTACTATTACACAATCAAGTAATGTTTGAATCAAATTCTTTATGGCATCATTCCATTTCGAATATTTCTAGGGCTTCCGACCGCGTCAGCCTTCGAGATTGCTTATGGTGAACATAATCCCTACCTTGGATTTGTTCTTTTATTTATTTAAGC
Organism: Vicia sativa; assembly: GCA_021764765.1. Classification (NCBI taxonomy): domain Eukaryota; kingdom Viridiplantae; phylum Streptophyta; class Magnoliopsida; order Fabales; family Fabaceae; genus Vicia; species Vicia sativa. The sequence continues at coordinate 286,789,432 of CM038793.1, read as the reverse complement.
TAAAAAAGTGTGGGCAAATGCGGTTGGGTTTCCCTTACTATACTATAATGATATTTTTGTATCAATCCTCCAAACTTCTTTGTGCATTCCTTTTCAGCTAAAATGACGAGCCTTAAGCTGAAGTAACAAAAGAAGCTGATGGATGAAGCGAGAGTGAAACAGAGAGAACAATCTTCCTAAAAGACTAATTTGTATGACATTCAAACTTGGACCCTTAAAAAAACAGAAAAGTAGATACTAGGAAAGCATCCCTAGGCGCTTAGGATCCCCAAGGCTTCTATTCCTTTTCCTGTAGGCTCGAAACTGAACTCTCCTAAAAAGATGGGAACCTTAATGGGTGACCCAGTGAGTTATGCTGATCTGGAAGTTACCACCTTGTTGCAAGAGTCCAGTGGTATCCAGAAAGCCAAACCTTCATCCAAATTCAAGTTTTGGTCCTATAAACTTAATGGCTTGAAGTTCATATATGGCCATCTGAATGCGACAAAGGATGTTGATATGGTAAAAACTATAGGGGCTTAACACCTAACCCAAAACAATGGGGCTTACTTGATGTGGTGTGCTTTTATGACCTGATGGTTGTTTGTAGTCAGTGATGCCAATGAACATAATGAAATTCTAGTATCAGATATGAGATGTCGAAGGTGATGTCACAATACTAAATAACATAACATAATTTTAGATGCAGAAAACTAAATAACACAGTGAATTGTTTACCCATTTCGATGCTACACCCCTACGTATGGAGGCTACCAAGCCAAGGATAAAGTCCACTATTAGCAATAGTAATTTAGAGTTAAACTTCCCCGGTTACACCCCCTAACTTAATCACTACCCAATGACCCTTCTACCTAAGATCCCTTCTTAGATATGAGAAACCCCTCTCACTCCCCACAGTCACACATGGTGACAATAAACAAAGGCACAAAACTTGAAGACACCCTTCAAAGACACATAACCATCGTTGATTCAAAGCTTGTTGATGATTAATAATTTACAACTCAACTAACGTCCACCTCAAGTATTAAAATATACTAGAGTGGCTCACAATTAACAACCAACAAAGACTAACAACCAACAATTAAAATAGTATGATCGAAGTTCTTCTGGAATGACCAACTTTGTAAACAGGGTTAACAATCTTTATATATGTTGACAACAACTAGGGTTTCTTCATAGTTAGTCTTCACCTATTCCTAAGCTTTCTCCATAAAAGTAGGACAAAAGTTTTCCAAGAATATTGTTGAAGAACGTTACATAGCTTGCTTAATCGAAGCATACAATTTAAAACAAACTGACTCCTAATGTTTTTGAACTTAAAAAACAGTTCATCTCAGTTTCACATGTCAGGACATTTGCTGTGACATCTTCATAAAACCTGATGATACATTAAACTTCACGGAATTTTATGAGCAGAATGTTTTACCAAAATTGTTGCCAATCTACAGAACTAATAAACCCCCCCTTTGGCAAATTTTGGCTAAAATGTTTCTTGAGGGTACAAACCATACAATTAACATCAACATCATACTCAACATCAACATCACAATCAACAGTTAAGTACATACATCATAAGTATGATAGACATATCCGAGCAACACAACATAATTAGCATCACAGTTCATCAAAGATACATCGGAAAAAATAGATGTTCAAACATCAGTTAGAACATTCATAGACGCACAATCAAAATCTACGGTTATTTGCCCTCTACATACAACACCAGTAAAATTTTAGATGCACACAATTAACACACAGATAACTGCTCCCCTTCAATATCAGCACTTCATTGGTCCACATCACACATCACACAACTTCACACAGTTATGCTCACAATCATTATAATTCTCCCCCTTTTTAGCCATAATATGCCAAAGCCATAATTAATTCACAAATGATAACAATATGAGATTCTAGATTAATCTATCATTCAGTGTTAACTAGAGTTAATAGTTATTGATATTACATACCAAAATATTTGTTTTGCACTTAAGTGCCAAAATTACATAATAGATAATTAAACATTCAAAATAAGATCCCTTGGAATCACAATTGGCATTTCTTCAAGCACAATCAATTTTCTGCAGAACCTGTAGACCCACCACTTCCATCACTTCTTGATCCATCTTTAGAAGAGCTTTGACTCTCACTTGCAGAGCTGCTTGCATCTTCCTGCACCTCTTGAGCAACACTTTTAGCAGCAGTCCTCTTTAGAGCTCAGATGGTTTCTTCAAATTTTAGATTTCTTGCTGAGCTTATGTGTATAACCTCATCCAGTTCTTTGCAGGCTTCTGTCAATTCAACAATCAAATCACCCTTGCTTGTGGTCTTAGTTGTAGCACTTGCCGATGTTGAAACAATGTCTGGGACATGTTTCCCTGCAAACAATTTTTGGTGAATTGATAAGGGAGCTCCTCTTTTGTTGCCATTGTCAAGGGTGGATATGACTCCAGGATGTTGTTGGAGAGTTATGCCACATATCAGAGAGGGAAATGCAATTGGCATCTTTACAGCACAAGTGTCATCGTGTTTGATAAAAAAATGTATGAGCCACAGTCAAATGGTTTCTTCATCCCAACAACATAGATAAATTTTCCCAATCCTAGTGAGATGGTTGAGGTGTGGTTTATGGGCACCCAGTTTGCAGCTCCAGTCCTATGCAAAATTGCATACTTTACACTAAGCTTTCCAGCAGATAGTTTCCCTTTAATCGACCATACACTCAGTTGATTTGCAATGATGGTCTTGCACACTTGTTTGTCAGTAACTTCAAGCTTACTTTTCTCATTCTCACTTCTTCCTAGGTATTTGTTTATAACAGAAGGTGAGAACACTACACACTTTCCTCTCACAAAGACTTTCTGAAAGTCCTTGCTCCTTTTATCAACACAATCCTTAGGGATGTTTACAATGAATTCCTCGACCAAAATCTCAGAAAATTTAGGTAGCTTGGTTACAATTTTCATCAATCCGACATCAAATATTAACTCTATGATTTCCTTGTACTCTAAGGCATGCCTTCCCAATTCTCTTTCTAAGGAAATTCTCCTCTGATAAATATACTTCCATCTTGAGACAAAGTTGGTGGAATGGAAAGATATGTTGTCTGTTAGGGCATCAAGTATATCATCAGAAGACTTTTTAATGATAGACTTCTTTACACATGTGATGTCCTGGACATCATCCTCAACATCATAATCTGATTCTGATTCAGACCTGATCTTCCTCTTGCTTGATGATGGAATAACTTTGCTACAGGCTTTTGGAGGTCCATACATAACCTTCTTCTTGACAGTCTTGGATTGAGTACTTGAAACGCTGCCTTACCCCTTATTGTCTTCAACCTTTTTGAAATCCCAGGGTTCACATTGACAATCAACTCATTGTCAGATAGTTCATCTACATCTACAACTTCTTCAGCCATCTTGTTGTTAGTTCTTTTTGGGCTTGAATCAACTTTCTTTTTTGGAGATGTTCTTTTCTTAGGTGATGTTTCGACATCAGTAGTGACTTTTTCAAGATCAGTATTAGTTTCTTTTTCAAGATTTCCTTTGGGGATCTCTTCTTCCCTTACAGATGATTCAGCATGCCCTTTTGGGGAAACCTTAACAGGTATGTGGGCAAGACGAATGGTAATCCCTTCGACAGGTAGTCCCATGTTCAAAACCTTAGTGACTAATTTCCTTATAGTCATATCAACATCTATAGCCTCTTGATATGGTTCATTATTTGTAAGGTTATAAGTGTTACCTAATCCATGGGATGAAGTTCCTCTTGGACATATTGCACGACGAGTGCAAAGCTTTTTAGGTCTTGCATTCAGGCATAGAATCATGGAGAGATGAGCTACGTCTAGGGCTACATCAATTAAGATGTTCTCATTGATGCTGCTTGGTGAAGATTCATTATATTGAGATATATTGAAGTTTCTGAAGTTGGTAGGTTGTAATTTCTCTTTCCGGAGGTAGAAGATAAGAGCACAGTATAGGACAAATTTTGAGTAGCATGTGAGAGAAATTTGAAATGATGGAACTTGGTGTGGACTCTTTATATGTTGAATGTCATGTTTCAACAGTGTTAAATTATATTTTAAAGTTTCAAGTTGTCATACCCCAAAATTTTCCCTCCTACTTCTCAGGACATTTCACATATCCATACTCAAGGATTTCACAAGGGTTGACCAGACAAACCCTCTCCTAAGCAATCAACCCAAACTAGGGTTTAGCTATCCTCAATGCAGGATGAGCCTCCAACACTTCAAGTGGTCATCATGCCTCATCATATGCTTCAAAGAATCTCCATGTCAAGTTTCAAGCCTTACAAGTCAAGTTTCGTCAGACAATTGCTCAGATGGTTGAAAAATCAGTTGTATTGGACAAAAGTCAACTGTGATCAACATACAGTCAAACTTCATAATTTTTGGTCAACATCAATATTTTGAAGTAATATTCATCATTTGATCAAGGGTTGATCAATATTCATCAAGAAAACTCAAGATTTGATCAAAAGTCAAAGTTTCTAAATTAGGGTTTTTTGAAGAAAAAGTCAACAGAACTTTGACCAGGCATAACTTTCACATACTTTATCAAAAAATTTTCCACCACAGCTCATTTTGAAGAGAATTCAATTTTATACAACTTCATGTCTCACAAGCTTGGTCAGAAAATGCTTCATTTGGAAGATATGGATCAAAACATTACAGGTCTTTTTCAAAGTCAACAAAAAGTCATCTTTTTGTACAGAAGTGTTCATGAGCATGGAAACTTCAATTGAGATGAAACCAAACATGCTGTTTAGAGGACATCTTGAGATTTCTAAAAAGTCCAAGAATACCCAAAAATGTTAAAAATTAAGCAAGATACACCTTGCACAAGTTGGGCATTTTTGAGGAGGTGCACAAAGAGAAATACTTGACAAAATCCAAAATTTTGCAAATGGGCCTAACTTTTCTTGGTTCAAACTTGTTCCTTAGCTGATTTGGAACTTCCAAGCCCAAGGCCACGAATTTATCTTTTATTTTCTATTTATTTTGGATTTTTAATCATTTAAAAGCCAATTTAATCAAAATAAAAGGTAGAAAATCAAAATTAATTGCAAATTGGATTTCTCTCTCATTCTTGAGGTCCAAGCAAGCCATACAAGCTGTCAATTTCGAAATTGCATTGATTGGCAAAGGAATTGAATGAGATTTGATCAAAAAAGGCAATATTTGGTTTCCTACCAAATCAAATATTTTCTCATTGATTGACATATAATTTCTTCATGAATCTTGACCTAAATCCATCCACTATAAGTACACAATGCATTCACAAGTACAAAGGACGAAATTCTTGCCTCTAAGAACCCTACCCAACCTAAAAAAAAGCGTGTCACTCAAGCAATTGGCAGCCAGGTCTTCAGTTGAATTCAACCAATTCTAAGCACTCAAACACATTCCTGGAGGTCCTCTGATCCATTCCAGACCCTCACAGATCACAAAAGCATCCAGAATCACGGAAGCACAATCACGATTTGCATCCTTTTATGTCAAATTCGATTTCTGTTATTTATGCATCATAAACATGATTTGACCATATATTCTTGATCATGATGATGTTTGCAAGCTTTCTGGTTCCTTTAATTTGATTTTAGACACCAGGATCGTAACATGCCACTATTAGGTTTTCTGAGCTTTGAATTGGGATCAGATGATTTAGGCAAAATTGGACAAAACTAAGGGTACCATCCTGTTCAGGGGGTCGATTCCAATCGAACCATGTCCTCCTCATAAATTTATATGGCGTATTGTTAATTTTGAAAATTTGCAGGTGATATAGTGACGGACGAAGCCGTCACTAAAGGCTGTGGCTACGGACCAAAACCGTAGCTAAAAGTTTAAAAATTCAAATGGGGACGATGAAGATCTTCGCGCGTGTTTTTAATTTGGTTTTCAGAATTTAATTGCCCTTATAATGCTTTGTTTCCATATTGCTAACACGATCTGCAGGATGGTCCAGTGGCAAGGCAGCGCGCGTATATCCAGGAGGACTTGGGTTTGAACCTTGGCTCCTCACATTCTTTTTTACCACTTTTCCAAACTAACCATATTTTCTAATTTTCTTAATATTTTCTTTTCTAATTTAATTTCTTTTCAAACAATTTTCTCAAGCATTTAAAAATCACCAAAAAATAATTTCTTTCTGCATTTAGGTCAGAAAAATGTTTATTTAATTTTTGACATAAAAATTAATATTTTTGCATGCATATTTTAATTAATTGTTAATTAACCATAAAATTGACTTTTAATTATTTTTCTCTATTAAAAACAATCCAGAAAATTCCCAAAAATTTATTCTATCATCTAATTAGGATTACTAACCTAAAAACTTTTTCCTGACTCAAAAATCTTTTTTTTTACTAACATATTTTCTCTTATGCGAATTTCTTTTCTTTTCCGATTATTATGTATCTGCTTACAGGTTGTAATAGTTAAGATTTATTTTCTCGCATTCTTTTTCAATATTATGTATCTGCTCATGGGATGTAATAGTTTAATTAGGATTTACTTTCCGCACTCCTATATTATGTAACTGCCCCAAAGCCATGTAATAGCGTAGGATTTACTTTCCGCACGTAGAGGTATCCTAGTACCGTTGCCTACAAACATATCATCATAGTCCCTTCGAATCAAAGATCATAGTCCCTCGACGTGGCCTACGAAAACATGATCTTTTCCCTCGATTGTTGCCTACGAAAAGTGATGATCGTCCCTTCGAATGTGCTAGGATACTCCTACACGTTGCTTTCTATGACCATCAGATGTCCCTTCGAATGTCCCTCTTACATCCAACGAATAGGGTTACCTACCAACTAATGGTATGGATAGCACTATTCTAAAGGAAAGTAAAATAACACGGAAACGACCGTTCTGAGTAGGTAATAAGACTTTTAGTTGCTTGCTCTATCAAAATACTTTTCACACCTTGCACTTTTGTCAAAGTTCAAACACTTTTCAAAACGAAACATTTCCAAACACTTCGTATACATTCCATCGTGAATCATTACGAAGTCAAAGCGAAATGCCTTTTCAAAAACATTTTTTTTCAAGCACACACACAGAAAGCAATTTTTAAAAGTGAGCTAAAAGCAACTAAGAGCCCGTAGATAACTACGGATGGAAAGGGGTGCTAATACCTTCCCTTTTCATAACCTTCTCCCTTACTCAGAATCTAATGAAGGTCTTTTTCTGTTCTTTTCACCTTCCGTTAATTGGATAAAAGAATAGTCGGTGGCGACTCTTGCTATCCGCAACATTTGTGATAAAAAGCAAAACAAATTCCAAAGTCAGTTCTCCCACCGTATTACACAAGTCCTTTAATGACATCCCCACACGCTTTTAATTGCTATAATTTCTCTAGCATACAGACCCTTTGTTCACTTCTCGAGATTCCATCTACATTCCATCTTCTTGAATAATAGTTGACTAATTCCATCTCAGTAAATCTCTGGTTCAGATCCACATTCACATTTTTAATAAATTGCTCATTTATGATCTTTTTAGATGTATATGATGTTATGATATCCCGTGGAACATTGAGATCAGTTTCCATATGCTTGGTCTTCTTTTCGTGTGAAAGATTTCCTTCAGCCTGGTAGCTTGTGTCTTGGGGGACCGATAGGTAGCAGTTGTCCTTGGTCCTCATACCTTGCATAACAACTTCACCTTCCTTATTAGAAATAATAAAATCAAAATTTATGAAGTTTACTTTAAATACTTGATCACATAGTTGGATTATGCTAATCAGATTAGATGTTAATCCTTTAATAAGAAACACATCTTCAATGTTAGGAATTCCAGAGCAATTTGTCTTTCCTACTCCCTAGATTTCTCTTTTCATTCCGTCTCCAAAATTGACACAACCAGTTGGATGTTCTTGAATATTCACTAGTAAATTCTTGTCTCCTGTCACATGCCTTGAGCATTCACTATTAAAATACCAGTCTTCTTTGGCTTTTACTATTTGAGACATGTGTGCTAAGAAACAAGAGATGTCAGTTTTGGGGATCCATTGTTTCTTTTCAATTGTACTAGCCCGAGTCACATTTGGTTGAGGTGTAGGGTTAGGGTAACCATACAATTTGAAACAGAAGGGCTTTATGTGACCATGTATTCCTCAATAATGGCATCTCCAACATTGAGATCTTCTTTTGGGATGCATGTAATTTCTTCTTCCATGATGTTGAAACATTTGATTTGACATCTTTGGTTTGGCCTGGATTTGAATAGGTTTTGTAGAAGTCTCCTTTGTTTCATTGTATCCCAGACCGCTCATGTCTCCTGCTACTCTTCCTGATTGAAGTATTTTATCCAATGTTTCAGATCCACTGTTTAACATCTTGACAGATTTGGACATTTTGTCAAGATCAGATTTCACCATAGTTACTTCACTCTCCAGCTTATAAATAGTCTCTAGATGCTCCTTCTTTTTGTCTTGCAGTTAAATTATGAGTTTTTTCTATTTCCCATTCTCTAGGCATACCTCAGCACTTCTAACACATAGTTCCTTGTATGTAGCAGCCAACTCTTCAAATGTTAACTCTTCATCACTTGAATCTCCATCAAAAATGTATGTACCAGTCAGAGTTGTTACATATTTGGCTAATTCTTCTTCCACTTCATTTTCAGAATCCTCATCTGACAAGGATACATTCAGTCCTTTGTTTTTTCTTAAGGAATGTTGGACACTCAACTTTAATGCGACCAAATCCTTCACATTCATAACATCTTACTCCTCTGCCTTGAATAGACCTTTCCTCAGTTCGTGCTTTCTTCCCAAAATTATTTGTTCTGCTGATGTCATATGGGATGTTACTGACATTAGGTCTTGAATTTTCCTCCATTTTACTCAACACTTTTGATCAGTGCATTTTAATGCACATTCTTCCATATTTGAATTTAATAATTTCTATGCTTTTCTTTATTTATTTTTATATTTTATAATGTTTTTCGAATTTAGTTTATCTTTGTTTTAATTTAATTTTCGTGCTACAAGAATCGGATTGAGGCGTTTGACCATGTGTTGGAAAGCTAAGAGAAAGATCTACAACTCTCTAGTTGTGGCCAGAAGCTGACTCGGACTGTAGCAAGGTTGAAAAAGTCGTTGAAGTTGCAACATTTTTTATATTTAAGTTTTGGGTCATTTGTTTTGGGCCTGGGTTGTGTTTTTGACCCAGTTGGGTTATGACCCGAATCCTTGTCCTTGCTATACCTAGCAGCCGCTACAGTAATTTGAGAAGACCTTTCATTATTCAGAAGAAAAAAAAATATTTTTTTGCTTTTGACGATTATGATGAGGAACTAAACATCCAGAGTCGATCTATTGTATTCAGGTTCCAACACTTGAGATTATTATAATGTTAATTTTAGTTTAATTCCTTTCAATAATATTTTGTGTTATTGTATGCTTATTTCAATTGCATAAAATATATTGATTCAATTTGGTTGATTGTATGATCCTAACTTAGACTCATCGCGTTTGCTTAATTCGTTGTTGTGTCTGATCAATCATGTTTGCTTAATCCATGAAAATTTATCCCGTTTGCTTAATTCGGACAATAGGATCGTACATCTCACAAACTTCATCGTGCTTGTCACTGAGTTTGTATCCAAATAGGAATAGACAATCTGCTTCGGGTATTAAAATTATAATAATCGATGATAGTAGGAACTGAATCAGTAGATTGACTTATTTTATAATCACTTATTTTAAGCGCTTATTTTCTACTTTTTCTTAATCGATCACCAAACCAACCCCCTAATTCGATTTACCTTCGATTAGTAATAATCAAGAATCCTTGTGAGACGATTCGAGTCATTGTCGCTATACTACGTTTTCAAAAATTACTCGTTTTGACTCGCGCGCGACAGCGGATCAAATTGGCGTCGTTGCCGGGGATTCTTGTTGTTATTAACTAATTTTAGAGTCTTAGGATTAGTGTTCTCGCATTTAGGCCCTAGTTTCCTCACGGTTTTGGCCAATTCGCGTTTAGAGTCGGAAATAAACAGGTTTTTAGAAAATTTGTGTCCGATTGTATAATATTTTTGCCTACTGGAAGCAGAAAAATCGTGCGATCAATTCTTCCAGGGACTCCGACGTCAAATCTCCAAATTCATCTTTTTTCTATTTTTAACTAATTTATTACTATTTTCATAAAGTCGAAAAAAATCAAAAAAAATCTCAAAATTATTATTTTACGTCATTAGATTAAATTTGGTGTTTTTGTATTTTTATGAATTTATTTTAATCGTTTTTCTTTTTTCTATATGATTTTGCATGTTTGGGACATAGTTTGTATTTATTTGTTTGTTGATAAGATGGCTGAACAAAGAACTTTGAGGCAATTGGTTTCCCCTTATATGAACTATAATGGTTTATGTATTGACTATCCTACAGGTGATGCACCTTTTGAATTGAAATCTAGTTTAATACATTTGCTGCCTAGATTTAATGGTTTTGCAGGTGAGGATGCACATACACATCTAAAAGAATTTCAGGTTGTGAGCTATGCACCTCCCAAGCCTTCACTAGAGGACATTGTTAAACAAATGGCGGCAAATAATCTCCAATATCAACACCAAATAGATTATACTTTACAGACTCTGCAAACACAGATTGGACAACTTGCCACTTTGGTGAATGTCATGCAACAAGCTCAAGGATCAAACCAACAAACCTTGGAAGAGAGTTATGTCTTTCAAATAGAGTTTATTTCTGAAATTGTTGATGATACTTGTAATGATTTATTTGCAGCTGATTTTCCATCATTGTCTGGTTTTGACGATGTTTATTCTTGTGATGTTTGTACTGACACTAAAATTTGCTCTGTTTGTGCTGAAATTGAGGCTGCCTTGCAAGTTGATATTCTTACTGCAGATGAAGTTACAAATGAAGTTGTTCATGTAGATGAAACTCTCGACACCCCGGCTGCCCGGAACAAACCATCCATCGAACAACCACCTTTCCAAGAGCTGAAACAAATTCCTGAAAATCTTAAATATGCTTATTTAGAGATGAATGAAAAGCTACCGGTTATAATTTCTTCTAACCTTAATTTTTATCAAGAAAATAAGCTTTTGCAGGTTTTGAAGAAGCATAAGAAGTAGATTGGGTGGACTTTGGCCGGCATTCCCAATATTAGCCCATCCATGATTTTGCACATGTTCTCAATTGAAGGGGAAGATGAAACAAAAGTAGTGAGGAAGCCCTTCAATCTTTTGATCTCCGGTGTTGTTGAAAAGAAGATCACGTGCCCATTCGACACTTTTACTTATCGAAGATTCTTCTTTGATCCGGAATAAAAGCGAAGGCGGTGATAAAATTCTCAAGTTCAATGGACATTACCCAAAACTACTCCATGAGAGCCCCACTTTGGAAGAAGAGAATGTGAAGATCTCTTTGAGAAAGGATGCTTATGTGATTACTTATCCTCCTTGACTACTCAGGTGTGTTCTTTCCTTTCTCTCTCTCACTCCTATTTAGTAGTTATGTCTTTTCATTGAGGACGATGCTTGTTTTAAGTGTGGGGGAGAGAATCTTTTGTTTTATTTTCTTTTGTTCCATGTTTTCTTGTTTTGTTTTGTTTTTAGTTATAAAATAAATTGCATCTGGTTTGAAAGTTCTGGGGTTAGAGATTAATCTGAGGTTAGTTGTGGAGACTTGGGAAAAGTTCATAAGATCGGTATCGTCTTAACACTGTAAGTCTCCTGCATATGGAAATTGATTTGAATTCTTATTATGTTTTATCCTTGAATTCTCATTCTCTGACAGCTCTTGAGTAATTTATTTGATGGTCCACCATCTCACACACTCACGCAAGGAAGCTGATGAATATAAGTGAGTGTTCCGGAGAAATTTTTTTTAAAAGAGGAAGAAAAAGGAATGTGCCTTCTAAGTTTGGTGACCCTTATCCGGTCACTTAACCCAACGGTCGTAGAGCCTACAAAAAAGAGAGTTGATAATAAGACTCGTTGTTAGTTGGTTCAGCGGTTTCTGGTGCTGAACTTGGTAGGGAGGATTACGGTCTGATCCCCCGCAACTACAACTGAGTAAGCAAAGGGTTATGCCACGTAAGTACCAGAACCCCGTGCAAAAAGGATCAGAGTCACTAACCGGTTGCTTTGCTATGAGTGTGTGGAGATAACGGGCTTAATGTGATTGCGCCTGAATGAAAATAGAATAAAAAGGAGGATGAGTAAGTTAGACTTTAGCATAATAATTTAATTCGAATTGGTTTGTATATTCAGGAGGCAAGATTAGTGTTCCTACGATATCCTTAGTATGCAAGATTAGTACCTGTCATTGCAATATTAACTGAAGAAGAGTTTGTAGCCTAGAATGAGTAAATGTTGATGTTGTTGAGTTTCTTTTTGAGTTTTAATTTTATTTTGCTCGGAGTGCAAAAGTTCAAGTTTGGAGGAATTTGATCAGTGCATTTTAATGCACATTCTTCCATATTTGAATTTAATCATTTCTATGCTTTTCTTTATTTATTTTTATATTTTATAATGTTTTTCGAATTTAGTTTATTTTTGTTTTAATTTAATTTTCGTGCTTTATTTTCAGCATTTGCAGCTTTCGCAGAAACATTTATAACTTGAGCTACAAGAATCGGATTGAGGCGTTTGACCATGCGTTGGAAAGCTAAGAGAAAGATCTACAACTCTCTAGTTTTGGCCAGAAGCTGATTCGGACTGTAGAAAGGTTGAAAAAGTCGTTGAAGTTGCAGTATTTTTTATATTTAAGTTTTGGGTCATTTGTTTTGGGCCTGGGTTGTGTTTTTGACCCAGTTGGGTTATGACCCGAATCCTTGTCCTTGCTATACAGTAATTTGAGACAACCTTTCATTATTCAGAAGAAAAAAAAATATTTTTTTTACTTTTGACGATTATGATGAGGAACTAAACATCCAGAGTCGATCTATTGTATTCAGGTTCCAACACTTGAGATTATTATAATGTTAATTTTAGTTTAATTCCTTTCAATAATATTTTGTGTTATTGTATGTTTATTTCAATTGCATAAAATATATTGATTCAATTTGGTTGATTGTATGATCCTAACTTAGACTCATCGCGTTGGCTTAATTCGTTGTTGTGTTGATCAATCATGTTTGCTTAATCCATGAAAATTTATCCCGTTTGCTTAATTCGGACAATAGGATCGTACATCTCACAAACTTCATCGCGCTTGTCACTGGGTTTATATCCAAATAGGAATAGACAATCTGCTTCGGGTATTAAAATTATAATAATCGATGATAGTAGGAACTGAATCAGTAGATTGACTTATTTTATAATCACTTATTTTAAGCGCTTATTTTCTGATTTTTCTTAATCGATCACCAAACCAACCCCCTAATTCGATTTACCTTCGGTTAGTAATAATCAAGAATCCTTGTGAGACGATTCGAGTCATTGTCGCTATACTACGTTTTCAAAAATTACTCGTTTTGATTCGCGCGCGACAGCGGATCAACTTTATTAAATTGTCTTCCAAGAAAGACTATAGTATTAGATAGACCTTCCTCTGTGTCCAGATCACATTCCTATTCAATTTCTTCAGTGTTTGACTTAAAGGCTATACTTTTATTCTTCTTCTCAACGTTTGAAGAGACCCAACAATCTCATCTACTTTCATGCTTTTGATTTCTTGAGCTTCCTCAATAGTAGTTACTTTCATGTCAAATCTCTTGGGGAGAGATCTGAGAATATTCCTCACCAGTTTCTCCTCTGGTATTTTCTACTCATAAATCCTACTTCCTTGTCCATAGTACCAGGAAGTATCTTCCCTAGATCTCACCCAGAGACAGAGCATGATGCATGCTCTGATACTCTAACACGGTGGGAGAATTGACTTGTTTGTTTTGCGTTTTATCGCAAATGTTGCAGGCATCAAGAGTCGCCACCAACTTTTCTTTTATCCAATAAAGGAAAGGTGAAAAGAACAGGAAAAACCTTTGTTAGATTTTGAGTACGGGAGGAAATTATGAAAAGGGAAGGTATTAGCACCATTTCTATCCGTAGTTATCTACGGGCTCTTAATTTGCTTAGCTCACTTTTTGAAAACTTGCTTTCTGTGTGTGTGTGTGATTTGAAAAGTATTTTGAAAAGTATTTGAAAAGTATTTCGCTTTGACTTCGTAATGATTCTTGTATCAGTCCTCAAGAATGTATACTAAGTGTTTGGAAATGTTTCTTGAAAGCTTAAAGATTTGTAATGATTCTTGTTGGAATGTATACAAAGTGAAAAATATTTGTTTTTATTGGAGAAAGCAATTTAGAGTCTTATTACCTACTCAAACGGTCATTCTTGTTATTTTCCTTCTCCTTTAGGACATCGCTATCCATACCATTAGTTGGTAGGTAACTCTATCTGTTGGATGTGAAGGGACAAGTGTAGGGACATCGTATGGTCATTGAAGGCAACATTTTAAGAATAATTTTAGCAATTCAAAGGGAAGATCATCACTTTTCGTAGGCAACAATCGAGGGACGAGATCATATATTCATAGGCAATATCGAGGGTCATCGAGGGACTATGATCTTTGTGATGATTTTGAATCGAGGGACTTTGCTAATGGTACCCCTACGTTCGAGGGACATGACCATTTTATTCGTAAGGCAACAAGAGAGGATACCCTAGAGGGTGCAAGTGTGAAGAGTGTGCTCAATTCAGATATTTTATCTTGTGATTAGGGTGATCTAAGTTTGATTTTAGTCTTGCCATACAATCCTATTAGCCATACATCTGAGAAGTGTATATACAATTTATCAGAGTGCAAAAAGTAAAAGCGGAAAGTAAAGTGCGAAACATTTAATCTAAGCTATTACAAAAATATCCTTGCAACCTATACATCGATTTCTAATATTTAAATGCAAAAAACGATAAAATAAATAATGAGAAAAATGATTTAATAATTGTGAAAATATTCTAAACCCTAATTATTAAAGAAAAATATTTTTTGGTATTTTTTGGAATTGATTTTAATTAAGAAAACCTAATTCTAACTTAATTAGCAATTAATTATGAAAATAATTTAAATGTGAATAAAAATCAAATGTTTTTTGTGTTAAAATTAAATAAAGGTTTTTAAAACCTAAATCTAAAATTAAAACATTTTTTAAAGATTTTTTATGTGTTAGAAATTAATTTGTGAAAAGAAATTAAATAAATTAGAAAATCAAGAAATAAGAAAAATGCAAAGAAACCATGTGTTAAAAAAATAGATTTGGTCCCTAGAAGTGTTGAAACCAGGACCTGAAGGATATGAAGCCAAAAGCTAGCCACCACGCCATATGTTTGTGGTGTCTAAACCATGCTTCCAATTGTATATGTGTGATACCTTCAAAAATCAAAATTTATGGAAATAAGTGGAAAAGGCAGGGATCGAACCCATGCCTTGAGAGAGTAAGAGGACTAGCGCGCGCATGGTTAACCACTGGGGTGATGATACATCCATTCATTTTGACACATTCATAAATATATATGTGAAATAATTTCCTGAAAATCAATTTTAATAAAAAACGCGCGCATGTGGGTCCCCAGGGTTCAAACAGACTAATCATGTTATTTCCTTCTGCCACATCCTTTTTCTCGTCGGTCAAACCACCTTGGGTGGTATTTCTAATCGTCTTCTCTGGCAAGGGGAATTTGAAACCTTCAAAAAAGCTCAAAAACAAAAACGAAAACAACCCAGATCCACTAATTGAAGTGCTGCGAATCTAATGGTGGCCTTGGTTTGGTTTGAAACGCCTGCAAATAGGGATACAAAACTCAACAGTTTGCGAGCCCTAGCTATGGTGAAACTTGATTCCTATGTTAAAACTCATGCACGATGGTTCTAAACAATCACAAACATCAGTATGAACATGTAGGTACGCATCAAAATCATTTATATTGCATGAAATAAAAGTTTGAGATTCAAGAATTTTTACCAACCGGTGCAACTCAAAGGAGTGAGTTCTAGGCACGATCTTGCTTGCTTAGGGACTTGGATCGATTCCTGGAAGGCTCAGGAGGATAAATGGATGCTTGGTTTGGCTTGAAAGCGGATGGAAATTAAAATTCGACCTTGCCCTAAACTTGAAAAATTTGAGAGCTTTGGCTAGAGTTTATTGAGCATGCAATCCATGTTTTTCTCATCTGGCCTTGTAGAATATATAGTGAAAGTGTATTAGGTCAAGAGTTGTGGAAAAATATATTCCTCTTAATGAGAAAATATTTGATTGAAAATCAAATGTAATATTTCCAAAATTGGCCAATATTCATGCAATCATTCCTTGGATGCTTCTTGCAAGCTTTCATGGACTTGCTTGGACCTCAAGGCATGCAAATATCAAGCCCAACATGCCTTACCTCTTGTCTTGGTATTTTATATAATTAAAATTGAATTTTAATGACTTAATTCAAAAATAAATTAAATAAATGAAAAGAGGGTGTGTAATTGAACTTTGAGGTCATGGGCCATGTTAGGAATAAGTCCGGATCATAAAAACCAAGGTCCATTTGGAAAATTTTCAAGTTTGATCAATATTTTCTTCATACATTTCTTCAAAACTTCCAATTTTGCTCAAGCCATAACTTGTTCAATTTTTATCATTTGGAAGTGTTCTTGGACTTTTTAGAAAGCTTAAAATGTCCTCTAAGAGCTCCCTTTGGTTTTTCTTCATTGAAGGTTCCATGATCATGTACACCGCTTTTAAAAAAGATGACTTTTTGTTGACTTTTAGAAGGACCTATAATGTCTTGACCCATAACTCTCAAATGAAGCATTTTTGGGCAAAGCTTGTGAGGCACAAAGTTGTATAGAACTGAATTCCCTTTAAAAATGAGCTATGGTGGAAAAATTTCTATTGAAGTATGTGAAATTTATGCCTGGTCAAAGTTCTGTTGATTTTTTTAATCAAAAAACCCTAATTTAGAAACTGACTTTTGATCAATTCTTTGATTTTTTTGATGAATCATGATCAACCCTTGATCAAATGATGAATGTGACTTCAAAATATTGATGTTGACCAAAAATGATGAAGTTTGACTGCATGTTGACCACAATTGACTTTTTGTCCAATACAACTGATTTTCAACCATCTAAGCAATTGATAGAGCAAACTTGAGCTATGAGGCTTAAAACTTGTCATGGTTATACTTTGAAACATATGAGGAGGCATGATGCTCATTTAAGGAAATAGAAGTCAACTTTGACTTGAGAGGAACAAAACCCTAGTTGTGGGTTGATTGCTTGGGAGAGGGCTTGTTTGGTCAACCCTTGAGTAGTCCTTGAGTATGGAGATGTGTATTGACTTGAAAAAAATATGAGGGCAAATTTTGGGGTATAACAGATACCAATTGAAATTATGGTATCAGATATGAGATGTCGAAGGTGATGTCATGACACTAATATCTGTTGGATGAACAAATAACATAATATAATTTTAAATGCAGAAAACTAAATAACATAGTGAACTGTTTACCCAGTTCGGTGCTACACACCTACATCTGGAGGCTACCAAGCCAGGGATGATGTCCACTATTAGCAATATTAATTTAGAGTTAAACTTCCCCGTTTACACCCCTCACTTAATCACTACCCAATGACCCTTCTACCTAAGATACCTTCTTAGATATGAGAAACCCCTCTCACTCCCCACAGTCACACGCGGTGACAATAAACAAAGACGCATAACTTGAAGACACCCTTCAAAGATACATAACCATCGTTGCTTCAAATCTTGTTGATGATTAACAATTTACAACTCAACTAAATTCCACCTCAAGTATTAAACAATACTAGAGTGGCTCACAATTAACAACTAACAAAGACTAACAACCAACAATTAAAATAGTACGATCAAGGTTCTTCTAGAATTGCTAAATCTGTAAACAGGGTTAGCAGTCTTTATATATGTTGACAGCAACTAGGGTTGCTTCACAATTAGTCTTCATCGAGTCCTAAGTTTTCTCCATAAAAGTAGGACAAAGGTTCTCCAAGAATATTGCTGAAGAACGTTACATAACTTGCTTAATCGAAGCATATAATTTAAAACAAACTGACTCCTAATGTTTCTGAAATTAAAAACCAGTTCAGTTCAGTTTCACATGTCAGGACATTTGCTGTGACATCTTCATAAAACCTGCTGATACATTAAACTTCATGGCATTTTCTGAGCAGAATGTTTTACCAAAATTGCTGCCAATCTACAGAACTAACACATAATGAAACTTTCCTCACAAAAGAGATAAATTAGTGAAGGATACTTCGAAGGTTTAGATCGAAAAGGTGGAAGATCTTAACAAACAATTATTACAAGCAAAGAAACAAAAATAAACTTCGGAATCCAAATGCTTGGACCTTGAAGCAACCATTTCTGATTTAATCCAAGATGTTGAAAAGGCTCGAGAGTCTAATGAGATGCTGGAAATCTTTGCAAGAGGCCTATATGGACACTCTTTTAGCCAGCGATCAAGCTTTTGAGAGGTCTAAATCCCAAGCGTTATTCCTCCAACCCGACCTTAATGTGTCTAAGATGGATTTCTTTAAGATCACATCGGATGGCTGGCTTGTAGAATATGGGGGAAGCTTCTCCGGTGGCAGAGGATTCTAAGGACAATGGGAATGATGATCAAGCCCCTGATGTTCAAGAGGAAGAGCATCACGACACTTAACCTTATTTTTTTTATTAATCATCTGTGGCACCTTAAACATCTACGGTACTCCTCAAGAACCTGTTTGAAAATCTGTGTATATGACTATAAAAATATGTACACAACAGATGATGGTGATGAGAAGAGAAGTAATTTTTATAATTTTTGATTTGATAGAACTTCCAATGAGTTATAGGCCTACATACCAACAATGTGCAATATTGAAATCAAAACCCATGTAGTTCGGGTAAAAAAGACTAAAATTGGTGTGTTGGTTAATTGTAAGAAGAGTAGACATCTCGTCGTATCCGAGTGGTAAACATACTTAGTCTAACACCATGAATTTAATTAATTAGTTAATTAAATTATTAAAGGATTTAATTATTGGAATTAGACGAAGTTTGAGAATTAATTGGAGCAATTGGATTTGTCGGTATTATTTAAGAGGCGTATTTGAAGTATTAAGTTTAATGCAGATTATTTGACCGGTGTAATCGGAAGATTAATATTAAGAATAATATTATTTATTTATTGAACTAGTTTATTTAAGTGAATTGAATTGAATTACTGTGTGGTGAATAGTATTGAGAAAGTGTGAATATTAAGCCCAAGTAAAAATAATAACAATATTATTATTATTATTATTATTATTATTATTATTATTAAGTTAGTTTTAAATATAAAAGAAAAAAAGTTAGGTTAAGAGAAGAAGGAAAAAATTGCACCACGTGAAAAAAAGATAGGAAGAAGAGGAAGAACAAGCTTTTGAGGAATTAGCCGCCGGATGAGGAATTGCAGACCGAAAAGCCAAACCGGAATTCGACCGAAAATTAGAGAGACCGTCAATCCAGGTAAGGGGCGGGGTTCGACTTGTATAATCGATTGTATGATGATTTTTATGTTTTGTAATGAATTTGATGATGCTGAGAATATTGTGGTATATAGATCGACCTGTGTTGAATTTGTGATAGCTGTGGTTAATATTGTTGGCACTTGTTGTTGATTAGGTGTGTGTTGTGTTGATTTTTCTCGAAAATAAGTTGATTATGGGTTGAACTGTAAGAACACGTAGTGCTGGAAAAATAAGGAAAACGATGAAGGAGATGAAGTTGTGAGGGGACGACATGGTTTAGGTAGTTGTTTTGACATTACTGATAGGAACCTTTTAAGTATGATGAATACATGTGCTAGTAGTATAATTGGAATCACATGATAATTATGATAGTGAATTTAACATGTAGTATGTAGCGAACAAATAGCCATAGCAGAATAAAATAATAGAACGAGTAATATTAGTAGCAGACCAGTGTTGTTGAGAATAATTCCTATTCAGAACTTCTAAGGATCAGTCAGAAGTTCTAGTGGTCAAGTTCGATGGTCGGTAAAGCGATCGATCGAAGTTCGATGGTCAAGTAAAGCGATCGGTCAAAAGTTCGATGGTCGGTAAGCGATGGTCATAAGTTCGATGGTCGTAGAAGCGATCGATCGAGGTTACGATGGTCGAGTAGAAGCGATGGTCAAAAGTTCTGATGGTCAGAAGTAGAAGCGATCAGTCATAAGTTCTGATGGTCAGAAGTAGAAGCAATGGTCAGAAGTAAAAACGATGGTCGGAGTAAGCGATGGTCGAAGTTACGATGGTCGAGCGAAGTTCGATGGTCGAGCGAAACTTCTGATATTGCCTCAACAAGGAATTGAAATTATGGAGGATAACTTAGTATTTGCTATGTTGATATAAATTTTGTCGTGACATGGTGATGTTTGTGATGTGAAGATGAATAATGTTAGTTTATGAATGAAGGTCATGGCTTAGGCAATGGTATGGTCTTATTTAAGACCTCTTATGTGTATACTGAACCTACATTATAGTAGTATACACAAGTTAACATAGTAAATATAGTAAGTGAGCTAGTATGTTAAACTTGTAGCAGGTAAAGAACTAATGGCAGATAAGTAGCAGAACATTATTAATACTAATAGCAGATTGGTATGTAGCAACAACTGAAAAATAGTAGCAGGTAGTGAAAATCAGTGTAGAAAAATAATATTAATAATGCAGAAAATGGCTTGTATTAGTTGAATATAAAACTGACAGGATTAATTTAGTTAAGTAGTAATAATGTAGGCGGTAGAAAAACAATCCCAATTTAGACGGTTAGCCAAAATTAAGCGGTATATTTAGTTGCTCAGAATTGAACGAAAATTTACAGGGCAATTCAAATATACGAGTAGTTAATTGTGGTTGAATTCTTTTGTTGAATTTTATATCGAATGCTTGAGTTGCAGGTACTGTTGAAATAAGTTGATTTTGTCTCAAATTGGACAAGTTTTGAGTTGTAGGCTTAAATAGCCAATGTTGAAGTATAAGTTGATTATGTTGTTTTTGAGTTGTAGGCTTAAATGGCCAATGTTGAAGTTGAAGTTGATTATGTTGTTATGAGTTGCATTGTTGTTGACGTTGTTGTGTGTATGCCATTTATATTAAGTCCCATACATTGCATTTCTAAGTTGGAGCGTATGCTCACCACGTTGGCCTGGATTGGCACAAGTTAAAAGTTGACGGCTTATGCCTTGTTGAATGCCTCGATAACCATGCATGATTTTAAGTTGGGAGTTTTACTCCGAATGGTACCACATGCATTTTCATAGTTGAGTCACATTCGATTTGTATGTTTAAGTTGTTGTTGTTGTTGATGTTTAAGTTGTCGTGGTGGTTGATGACGTTGCAGTTGATGTTTGATAAGTTGTTGTCTGATGAGTTGATGTTTGATAAGTTGTTGTCTGATGAGTTGATGTTTGAATAAGTTTTTATTTGATAAGTTGATCGTTGATGCTTGACAAGTTGCTGTTTAATACATGTTGTGTTGCTATTAAGTTGTTCCTAGTAGTTGTTGTATGATTTGTTGTGTGAAGCAGTGAAATTGTATGATTCTAGTCTAATATATTGATTATCATACTTTTGCTTATATTTTCGATATCTCACCCTTTCAATTTGTTCGTTGCTGCCTTTATTCTGGTAATGTGCATGTATCCAAAAATGAAGGATTAGCCGTTGTTAGTTCAAGTTGGTGTGTTGCTCTGATACATAACACTCAGGGGGATGTTTTGTGTATGTCGTTTATTTTGTTGACTCTTGTGGTTATTAGTAATTGTTGAATCTTAAGTGAGATTGTGAAATAAATGTTGCTAAGTATTTTGGAAGTTGAACGTGATGTTTCAAGTTGTTTAAGTGAATAAAGATGATCAGTTGTTTTAAGTTGTATGACTCATGAATTTCTGCTGCGTAATAAATAAAAAATTGCTTTGTGTTCGAAGATGATGTAAGTTATTATATGACCATCTGATTACTAAAAGTGTTATATATGTGTTATAATAAGTTTTATGTGTTGTTTTAAAGTTGAAAATGTGGCATCCCATGTTTTGTTGAAAATTTTAATTACTCTGATTTTCGATATATTTTCCGGGTAGAATTTTGGGTGTTACACTTAGTATCCACAATTATGAAAAGAGCATTTCATCAACTCAAAGTGGAGGATAGAGAGCTAATTTTCATCAACAAGCATCTCTCAACACCAAGTGGAAAATGTCACACTTCACTATATATTGTAGAAGTATAGTAGTTCGCATCACTACAAAGAATCAACAAGAGTATAATCTTTTAAGAAAATGGTTTGAAAGGAGAAAAGCCAAAATGGCTCATAAAGTTTGAGTGAGGTTAATGATTTGTTTTAGTCTTAAGAAAAATGTCAGAGTATTATTAAATTGGTTAATGTTTTATTTAAGAAAATAAGTTTGAAAAATGCATGGACCTAAGTCCAAGTTTATTATGAAAGCGGTTTGAGTTAGAAAATAAGAAGCTTTTTGAAAAGAGGGAGACGATTTTGAAAATTAAAGAAGACAGGAGGAGATGAAGGGACTATCCTATGTATAGAAAAATAAAAGGTGAGGGTAAAAGAATGATCTGACCAAATGAGAAACCAATACTTGACATCAAGAACCCAATATAACATTCCCATCATTTGGATTCATAAAACAAACCCCACAAGTAACGAGATAAAGATATCAAGTCTCAGATAAAGCTATGCGTTGGATGAAATCACGTCTTCAATAATTGGGCAGAGTAACAAATATATTTAGATGAAATCCACTCATAGACGAGTATGAACAGAATAACCAGCAAATAGAGAAAATAATAACCTTAAAACAGACAGAATAACAACAAGATCACAAAGTCTCTGAGCTAAGGTCAAGGTCCTAATCCTAAGTCCAAGAATCAATCTCCGAGCACAGGAAAAGTAACCAAGTCCAAGTTAACATTTTTTTTAAGGTTTTTATCTTTTATTAATGAATCAAACAAAGTAAAAGGGTCCAAGTGGACAAAAGGAAAATAACGGAAACATAAACATGATAATGAATGCTGAAATTAAAATAAAGCGGTAAAGAAAGCATAAATATAAAGCAAAAATTAAATGTTAGTAATTAGTGATTAGTTGTTAGTTAATTTCATATGAATGACCCATAATGATTTGGGCGTTGAGTCAAAGTCAAAGATTACGAGGACTCATCAGAAGATTGATAGAATCAAAATCTCTACACAATGAGCCGACAATTTTATTGGCTATATCTCAAAATCTAATCATCCTTGGGCTTACAAGTTCAAGTCTTGGGCCACGAAGAATCAACCATACAAAGAAAGAAAAATAAGATCGTATGGTTCATGAGGATTTAAGCCTTGAGCCTAGGTCAAAGCTTATGAGGACTCATCAGAAGATTGATAGAATCAAAACCTCTACGCGATGAATCGACAATTTTATTGGCCGTATCCCAACATTTAATCATATTTGGACAATTTCAAGCATAAAACTTGGGCCACAAAGAACCAACTTTCTTATTTGAGGGACAAACTGTAAAGCTATGATAAGCAATCGCCAAGTAACCTATATAAAGGTTACCCTACAACGAGGCCAGTCAATAATGATCTATGTGTTGAAAAGACAAACTAGAGGAATGATATATAGATCACCCTCTTGATGTTTGCAACACATGTAAAAAAAAGAATGGGATGAGATGAAGAGGAAGGGGAACAAGTCACAAAATCCACAATGCGTCAAATGAATTCGTCTGGTCTAACTTCATCAAAATCAATCAACCATCTTGGTGGATTTGATCTTGAGACCTATCAACATCCAAGTTCTATTGATGTTTGATGAAATTTATGTCCCAAAATAAATGCAAGTCAGAAACAATCATTAAATAATTAAAGAAATAAAATAATAATAGAAAAATAATTTTAAAATTGATTATTTAATTGAATTTTTATTGATGAAATACATAATGGTATCCATACATCAAAATAATAATTCAAGAAAATTATCCAAGGTCAAACAAAGGTCAAGAAATATTGACAAAAAATTTCAAAAATATTTGAGACAAACTATTTTTAAAAATAAAGGAAAACAACCAAAATAAACCAAAAATTGGTAAAAAATAGTGAAGTGAGAAATAAAAATAAAATAAGGTCACTAATATTTGACAAGAGACTATTGAATCATTTCCTAATTTTTTTCTCAGAATTAAAAAATGTCAAAAAGTATTTTTAAACATTTAAACAATTCAAATAAAAGAGAAAAATTATAAAAAAAATACCAAATCTGAAAATAAAATTATGAAAAGATAAAAATCAGAAAGAAAATATTTGAAAATACTTTTGTGATTTTTTTCATAATTGTTTAGGCAGAAATGAATTATTTATGAATTTTTGAAGTTTAAAACAATTAAAATCAAAATCAAAAAATAAAAATAATAAACCACAAAAATCTGGACCATTAGATCATAGTCAAAACGCATTAGTAAGCAAATCCAAAGGACTTGGCGCGTTGTGTTTGATATGAACCTCATTGAAAACCACACCAGATCAATTTTTAAAATTAAAATAAAATGAAAAAAATGTGGACCATTAGATAATGTCAAAACACGTTAGTAATCACATCCAAAGGACTTGGCGTGCTGTGCATATCATGGACTATATTGAATAAAACACTGGATCATTTATTTTTTAAATAAGATTTTGGAAAATTGATAAGTGTCAAAATGTAGTTATTTTGTGTATATGTTTTGTGGCACTTATCCGTTCTTTTGTTGATATTTAGTTGAATAATCCCGACTTTTTGTATAAATGTGTACATAATAGAATAATTGAGTTTTTGTGTAAATATTATATCATTTGATAGTTTTTCATCTCTTTTATAGGTATTCATTCATAATTGGAGCATTGAGTAGTAAAGGCCAAAGGCTAAGCTTCAAGAGTGCGATTTTGCACAATACGTCATCGAATAAAGCTCAAATTCAACACAATAAAAATCATCAATTTGGTTGATATTTCTTCATGGTTGGATAGAGCATTGAATAAGCTTTCCAACGCTTCAAACCGGGCGCAATTCCGAGTTACGGTTCTCAAGATACGGCAAAAACAAAATGCTGAAAATAGCAGACCGCGCTGAGCGCGACCTGCGACTTCAGAATTCTTTAAAAGGGGCTCAAAACACATTTTTAGGTTATGGGTTGGGTATTTTTGAGTCCCAACACCATCACCTTCATATTTTTGATAGATTTGCTTGGAAAACAACATTGGAGCTTGCATTTTGATGATCCGGAGTCGAATCCCTCGTCGATTGGTGTTGACAAACCAAGAAATGTTTGGTTCCTCTTCTTCTCTTCTCTTTGTAATCTCTTTTGTTAGGTTTTGTATGTATATCTACTCATAACTCATGTATATTTGTCGCCCTTGGCATTGTATAAAGTTTCTTTACGAATTTGTGTTGGTAGTTATCTTAGGTTTTTACTTTATGTTAGGGATTTGAGCTTTGCTAGAAATAGATTGCTTAGATTCTTACCTAGGATGATTATCTGTTAGTTTCTGAATGCTAGAAATGGGTTTAGAGCTGACATTCACTATAGAATATCTGAACTTAATGCCTCTGCGTCGGTGAAGTATGCCAGGAATGGGTATGGAGGTGACGCAGTTAACTTCTTTGTTGTCGAGGTATGTCAGGGATGGATATTGAGATGATTTAGGAGGATTCTCAATTTGGGTTAGAAATAGCTTAGATTGTGAGAGGTATGTGATGACACAGACGAGTATCGTAGGCTGAGTATGACATGGGTGGTAGATTTAAGTCTGGGACGGGTAGTTTACATTCGTTCCGGACAAGCTGTATATCCTTTATACTTTTTGTTCATTTACTTTTAGTCTTTTATTTTCATTTATTTTAATCTCAAACTCGTTAACGGTAGAATTATCGAACGACGAATCAATAACCAATCTCTGTGGACACGATACGATATAACCTAACCGGTATATATCACCCGGTAAAAATAATACCAACTTTTTGCTTGCCGTTATACCGCCGCAACAATATGGCGCCGTTGCCGGGGATTGGTTTTATTGGTTTTGTATTGCGATAATTCCGTTGTTTTTGAGTTTTGTAATTAATGTATATGTTGTATAGACTTTGTATATGAACTTGTATATGTTACTTGTACATGTTTTGTTTACTTTCCATACTTGTACATATTTGTGATTTTCTTAGTTTTTATGTGATGTTGTGAATTGTCTCGTACTCGTAATGTTTGTTGTGTGGTTGTTAGGACACTTTCTTTAGGTTTGCGCGGTGTGGCAATACCATGGCATGACGAGAGGAGGTTACTAGTGCTCGCACAATAAAGGCGTCGAGCTTACGACGTAAAACAAGCATGTTTTTGTTTGTTTATGTTTATGTTGTTTGGTGGATTGTGTTTTAACAAGTTGAAATAGGACTTGCTCTTAATTTCAAACTTTCACTTTTCAACTTGTTAATTCCTTTTCACCAATTGTGTGTATTGTTATTTGCTTTTGTTTTGTTATGTCAATTTGTTATTTTCCACAAGTTTGTAGTGTTTTAGCTTGTGGTGTGTGTATTGTAAATATTGTTTAGATGTGTAAATGAGATTGTATAGGTGTGTAAGTGGAGCTTGCATAGCAGTTGCACCTGTTGCTGTCATTTTACTCTGTAGCGCGCTAGTGGCGCTTAGCTCGCTATGAGTTGAATTCTTTAAAATTTCACTTGGTTTTCCTTTTCCCACTTTCACCAAGGATTTTGTATTGAATAAAATTTGTTTTGGTTTTTCTAATTCTTTTGTTGTTGTTTGGACTCAAATTTTGGTCCGGTAACTTGAAGACTTTTGAGGTGATTTTCCGAGTTTGATCGTTTCAACTCGCGGATGTATGGTAATGATAGTTTTCAAAGTTGGTACATGTCAGGTACTCGTTTATCGCTTTCTATAGCATAACATGTTTAGGAAATTTATCATTTGTATAATAACCATGCTATTCATTCTTTTTGCATTACTTGCTCATGAATTGAATCACTTTAGTTCCCTTTTTACCCATAAATGTGAGGAAGCTTTCCATTGTTTACATATGCTGAGAGTCCACATTCTTGTTTTAACTAGATTTTATTATGCTTAATCTTTTATTTTGTGTTGATTGTATGATTGCAAGAAAATGATCAAGGCATTTTGTTGATTTTGAGCATAACTACCTTGGCCAAATATTCAATTCACCTTGTGAGTGTGTGAACCTTTGTTACCCCCTTTGAGCTTTTATCGATATCCATGTTTATTTGAACTTGATGCTTGTCTATGAGTGTCAATTCACTTTTTTTGTATGGATGTTGATTTCTTTGTTTCTTGAACCCTTAACTATATGTTGTTGTATGGATTTTTACCTTGCCTTAGAAAGTAGGGAGTATTCACACATTAATGTTGGTTGAATTCAAGTTGGGGAGAGGAATGTTTATGTACTTATATTGTGGTTGGTATGAGGTTAAGAGAAAAGAAAAAGAAAAGAAAAAAATGTGAAAAAGAAAGATTAGAAAAAATAAATAAAAAAGAGAAAAGTTTTGAAAAAAAAAGAGTAGGAATAATGTTATGTTAATAAGTGAGGTGAGTTTGGTGTGAAATTTGTGATGAAGAATAAGTTTGATGGAAACTATATTGTTTGGAACTTTGTGAGTTGATCACTCCCTTAGGTTTAGGCAAGTTTTTGTTTCGATTAGCTTTAGGACTTATCACTTGTTTGTTAACCAAGCCACATTACAACCTTGAAAAGCCCTTGTGATTCTTGCATTTGTATTTTCAATACGTTTTTGGATGAATGCATAATTTAGTCTATTGTTTGCAAGATTGTGGAGGAGTGTTTTTTATCCCTCACCTTTGTGTGTTCTTCATCTACCGATGAATTTTTGCTAGGTGTGATTCATGATTGAGCTTGTTTTGTTTTAGAATGTTTTGCATGATTTTTTGTACTTAGGATTTGTTTCGTTTATATGTTATTGTTGTAGTATAGTGGTAAGTTTGTATTTGTCGTGTACATTTTTCGTTTGAACCATACATTTGTTTTCTGTTTTCAAAACTTGTTGATTCGTGATTCTTTGATTATCATTCTTTGTTTCTTTAGGTTTACTTGACTTTGTTTGAGGACAAACAATGTGTCAAGTTGGGGAGAGTTGATAAGTGTCAAAATGTAGTTATTTTGTGTATATGTTTTGTGGCACTTATCCGTTCTTTTGTTGATATTTAGTTGAATAATCCCGACTTTTTGTATAAATGTGTACATAATAGAATAATTGAGTTTTTGTGTAAATATTATATCATTTGATAGTTTTTCATCTCTTTTATAGGTATTCATTCATAATTAGAGCATTGAGTAATAAAGTGTCGAAGACACGGCTTCAAACGCACGATTTTGAGCAATAAAAGAGAACATATAAAGCAAAGAATGAGTTTTCCAATATTTCAAATAGTCATAAAATCTTGATATTTCTTCATGGTTAGATAGAGCATTGAATAAGCTTTCCAACGCTTCAAACCGGGCGCAATTCCGAGTTACGGTTCTCAAGATATGACAAAAACAAGATGCTGAACATCACAGACCGCGCTTAGCGCGCCCTGCGACTTCAGAATTCTTTAAAAGGGGCTAAAAACATATTTTTAGGTTATGGGTTGGGTATTTTTGAGTCCCAACACCATCAACATCATTTTTTTGATAGATTTGCTTGGAAAACAACATTGGAGCTTGCATTTGGATGATCCGGAGTCGAATCCCTCGTCGATTGGTGTTGACAAACCAAGAAATGTTTGGTTCCTCTTCTTCTCTTCTCTTTGTAATCTCTTTTGTTGGGTTTTGTATGTATATCTACTCATAACTCATGTATATTTGTCGCCCTTGGCGTTGTATAAAGTTTCTTTACGAATTTGTGTTGGTAGTTATCTTAGGTTTTTACTTTATGTTAGGGATTTGAGCTTTGCTAGAAATAGATTGCTTAGATTCTTACCTAGGATGATTATCTGTTAGTTTCTAAATGCTAGAAATGGGTTTAGAGCTGACATTCACTATAGAATATCTGAACTTAATGCCTCTGCGTCGGTGAAGTATGCCAGGAATGGGTATGGAGGTGACGCAGTTAACTTCTTTGTTGTCGAGGTATGTCAGGGATGGATATTGAGATGATTTAGGAGGATTCTCAATTTGGGTTAGAAATAGCTTAGATTGTGAGAGGTATGTGATGACACAGACGAGTATCGTAGGCTGAGTATGACATGGGTGGTAGATTTAAGTCTGGGACGGGTAGTTTACATTCGTTCCGGACAAGCTGTATATCCTTTATACTTTTTGTTCATTTACTTTTAGTCTTTTATTTTCATTTATTTTAATCTCAAACTCGTTAACGGTAGAATTATCGAACGACGAATCAATAACCAATCTCTGTGGACACGATACGATATAACCTAACCGGTATATATCACCCGGTAAAATTAATACCAACTCTTTGCTTGTCGCTTTACCGCAGCAACAATGAACACCGAAGATGATATGTTGTTGATCAGATGACGGGGTGAATGAGAGATTGCGCGTGATAATGGGTTCGCTGCTGTTTTGATCATGTCAACACGTGAGGGACGGTGCAAAGATGATGAGGCACAAACATGGAGGAATGACGACATTTTTGCAGAAAACGCTGTTGCTGTGGCGGTGACACACAGGGAGAGGTGCGATGACTAAGATATGTAGGTTAGGGTTTGAGAGAAAAGGAGAGAGAGGGATCAATTAAACTGATACCATTTAAGGTAATGGAATGATTTATTTTCTCATTACTTAATAGGATCTATATATACAAGTGTCGGTAAACTCTCTAATTATGTTACAACATAATTACAGGGAAATTATTAAAACTAAATATGACAGATATTCTATTCTATCAAATGCATTGTTATATATATATATATATATTTTGTCTACTATTACACAATCAAGTAATGTTTGAATCAAATTCTTTATGGCATCATTCCATTTCGAATATTTCTAGGGCTTCCGACCGCGTCAGCCTTCGAGATTGCTTATGGTGAACATAATCCCTACCTTGGATTTGTTCTTTTATTTATTTAAGCTAAAAAAGTGTGGGCAAATGCGGTTGGGTTTCCCTTACTATACTATAATGATATTTTTGTATCAATCCTCCAAACTTCTTTGTGCATTCCTTTTCAGCTAAAATGACGAGCCTTAAGCTGAAGTAACAAAAGAAGCTGATGGATGAAGCGAGAGTGAAACAGAGAGAACAATCTTCCTAAAAGACTAATTTGTATGACATTCAAACTTGGACCCTTAAAAAAACAGAAAAGTAGATACTAGGAAAGCATCCCTAGGCGCTTAGGATCCCCAAGGCTTCTATTCCTTTTCCTGTAGGCTCGAAACTGAACTCTCCTAAAAAGATGGGAACCTTAATGGGTGACCCAGTGAGTTATGCTGATCTGGAAGTTACCACCTTGTTGCAAGAGTCCAGTGGTATCCAGAAAGCCAAACCTTCATCCAAATTCAAGTTTTGGTCCTATAAACTTAATGGCTTGAAGTTCATATATGGCCATCTGAATGCGACAAAGGATGTTGATATGGTAAAAACTATAGGGGCTTAACACCTAACCCAAAACAATGGGGCTTACTTGATGTGGTGTGCTTTTATGACCTGATGGTTGTTTGTAGTCAGTGATGCCAATGAACATAATGAAATTCTAGTATCAGATATGAGATGTCGAAGGTGATGTCACAATACTAAATAACATAACATAATTTTAGATGCAGAAAACTAAATAACACAGTGAATTGTTTACCCATTTCGATGCTACACCCCTACGTATGGAGGCTACCAAGCCAAGGATAAAGTCCACTATTAGCAATAGTAATTTAGAGTTAAACTTCCCCGGTTACACCCCCTAACTTAATCACTACCCAATGACCCTTCTACCTAAGATCCCTTCTTAGATATGAGAAACCCCTCTCACTCCCCACAGTCACACATGGTGACAATAAACAAAGGCACAAAACTTGAAGACACCCTTCAAAGACACATAACCATCGTTGATTCAAAGCTTGTTGATGATTAATAATTTACAACTCAACTAACGTCCACCTCAAGTATTAAAATATACTAGAGTGGCTCACAATTAACAACCAACAAAGACTAACAACCAACAATTAAAATAGTATGATCGAAGTTCTTCTGGAATGACCAACTTTGTAAACAGGGTTAACAATCTTTATATATGTTGACAACAACTAGGGTTTCTTCATAGTTAGTCTTCACCTATTCCTAAGCTTTCTCCATAAAAGTAGGACAAAAGTTTTCCAAGAATATTGTTGAAGAACGTTACATAGCTTGCTTAATCGAAGCATACAATTTAAAACAAACTGACTCCTAATGTTTTTGAACTTAAAAAACAGTTCATCTCAGTTTCACATGTCAGGACATTTGCTGTGACATCTTCATAAAAACTGATGATACATTAAACTTCATGGCATTTTATGAGCAGAATGTTTTACCAAAATTGCTGCCAATCTACAGAACTAACACATAATGAAACTTTCCTCACAAAAGAGATAAATTAGTGAAGGATACTTCGAAGGTTTAGATCGAAAAGGTGGAAGATCTTAACAAACAATTATTACAAGCAAAGAAACAAAAATAAACTTCGGAATCCAAATGCTTGGACCTTGAAGCAACCATTTCTGATTTAATCCAAGATGTTGAAAAGGCTCGAGAGTCTAATGAGATGCTGGAAATCTTTGCAAGAGGCCTATATGGACACTCTTTTAGCCAGCGATCAAGCTTTTGAGAGGTCTAAATCCCAAGCGTTATTCCTCCAACCCGACCTTAATGTGTCTAAGATGGATTTCTTTAAGATCACATCGGATGGCTGGCTTGTAGAATATGGGGGAAGCTTCTCCGGTGGCAGAGGATTCTAAGGACAATGGGAATGATGATCAAGCCCCTGATGTTCAAGAGGAAGAGCATCACGACACTTAACCTTATTTTTTTTATTAATCATCTGTGGCACCTTAAACATCTACGGTACTCCGCAAGAACCTGTTTGAAAATCTGTGTATATGACTATAAAAATATGTACACAACAGATGATGGTGATGAGAAGAGAAGTAATTTTTATAATTTTTGATTTGATAGAACTTCCAATGAGTTATAGGCCTACATACCAACAATGTGCAATATTGAAATCAAAACCCATGTAGTTCGGGTAAAAAAGACTAAAATTGGTGTGTTGGTTAATTGTAAGAAGAGTAGACATCTCGTCGTATCCGAGTGGTAAACATACTTAGTCTAACACCATGAATTTAATTAATTAGTTAATTAAATTATTAAAGGATTTAATTATTGGAATTAGACGAAGTTTGAGAATTAATTGGAGCAATTGGATTTGTCGGTATTATTTAAGAGGCGTATTTGAAGTATTAAGTTTAATGCAGATTATTTGACCGGTGTAATCGGAAGATTAATATTAAGAATAATATTATTTATTTATTGAACTAGTTTATTTAAGTGAATTGAATTGAATTACTGTGTGGTGAATAGTATTGAGAAAGTGTGAATATTAAGCCCAAGTAAAAATAATAACAATATTATTATTATTATTATTATTATTATTATTATTATTAAGTTAGTTTTAAATATAAAAGAAAAAAAGTTAGGTTAAGAGAAGAAGGAAAAAATTGCACCACGTGAAAAAAAGATAGGAAGAAGAGGAAGAACAAGCTTTTGAGGAATTAGCCGCCGGATGAGGAATTGCAGACCGAAAAGCCAAACCGGAATTCGACCGAAAATTAGAGAGACCGTCAATCCAGGTAAGGGGCGGGGTTCGACTTGTATAATCGATTGTATGATGATTTTTATGTTTTGTAATGAATTTGATGATGCTGAGAATATTGTGGTATATAGATCGACCTGTGTTGAATTTGTGATAGCTGTGGTTAATATTGTTGGCACTTGTTGTTGATTAGGTGTGTGTTGTGTTGATTTTTCTCGAAAATAAGTTGATTCTGGGTTGAACTGTAAGAACACGTAGTGCTGGAAAAATAAGGAAAACGATGAAGGAGATGAAGTTGTGAGGGGACGACATGGTTTAGGTAGTTGTTTTGACATTACTGATAGGAACCTTTTAAGTATGATGAATACATGTGCTAGTAGTATAATTGGAATCACATGATAATTATGATAGTGAATTTAACATGTAGTATGTAGCGAACAAATAGCCATAGCAGAATAAAATAACAGAACGAGTAATATTAGTAGCAGACCAGTGTTGTTGAGAATAATTCCTATTCAGAACTTCTAAGGATCAGTCAGAAGTTCTAGTGGTCAGAAGTTCTGATGGTCAGAAGTAAAAGCGATCAGTCAGAAGTTCTGATGGTCAGAAGTAGAAGCGATCAGTCAAAAGTTCTGATGGTCAGAAGTAGAAGCGATGGTCATAAGTTCTGATGGTCAGAAGTAGAAGCGATCAGTCAGAGGTTCTGATGGTCAGAAGTAGAAGCGATGGTCAAAAGTTCTGATGGTCAGAAGTAGAAGCGATCAGTCATAAGTTCTGATGGTCAGAAGTAGAAGCAATGGTCAGAAGTAAAAACGATGGTCAGAAGTAGAAGCGATGGTCAGAAGTTCTGATGGTCAGAAGCAGAAGTTCTGATGGTCAGAAGCAGAAACTTCTGATATTGCCTCAACAAGGAATTGAAATTATGGAGGATAACTTAGTATTTGCTATGTTGATATAAATTTTGTCGTGACATGGTGATGTTTGTGATGTGAAGATGAATAATGTTAGTTTATGAATGAAGGTCATGGCTTAGGCAATGGTATGGTCTTATTTAAGACCTCTTATGTGTATACTGAACCTACATTATAGTAGTATACACAAGTTAACATAGTAAATATAGTAAGTGAGCTAGTATGTTAAACTTGTAGCAGGTAAAGAACTAATGGCAGATAAGTAGCAGAACATTATTAATACTAATAGCAGATTGGTATGTAGCAGCAACTGAAAAATAGTAGCAGGTAGTGAAAATCAGTGTAGAAAAATAATATTAATAATGCAGAAAATGGCTTGTATTAGTTGAATATAAAACTGACAGGATTAATTTAGTTAAGTAGTAATAATGTAGGCAGTAGAAAAACAATCCCAATTTAGACGGTTAGCCAAAATTAAGCGGTATATTTAGTTGCTCAGAATTGAACGAAAATTTACAGGGCAATTCAAATATACGAGTAGTTAATTGTGGTTGAATTCTTTTGTTGAATTTTATATCGAATGCTTGAGTTGCAGGTACTGTTGAAATAAGTTGATTTTGTCTCAAATTGGACAAGTTTTGAGTTGTAGGCTTAAATAGCCAATGTTGAAGTATAAGTTGATTATGTTGTTTTTGAGTTGTAGGCTTAAATGGCCAATGTTGAAGTTGAAGTTGATTATGTTGTTATGAGTTGCATTGTTGTTGACGTTGTTGTGTGTATGCCATTTATATTAAGTCCCATACATTGCATTTCTAAGTTGGAGCGTATGCTCACCACGTTGGCCTGGATTGGCACAAGTTAAAAGTTGACGGCTTATGCCTTGTTGAATGCCTCGATAACCATGCATGATTTTAAGTTGGGAGTTTTACTCCGAATGGTACCACATGCATTTTCATAGTTGAGTCACATTCGATTTGTATGTTTAAGTTGTTGTTGTTGTTGATGTTTAAGTTGTCGTGGTGGTTGATGACGTTGCAGTTGATGTTTGATAAGTTGTTGTCTGATGAGTTGATGTTTGATAAGTTGTTGTCTGATGAGTTGATGTTTGAATAAGTTTTTATTTGATAAGTTGATCGTTGATGCTTGACAAGTTGCTGTTTAATACATGTTGTGTTGCTATTAAGTTGTTCCTAGTAGTTGTTGTATGATTTGTTGTGTGAAGCAGTGAAATTGTATGATTCTAGTCTAATATATTGATTATCATACTTTTGCTTATATTTTCGATATCTCACCCTTTCAATTTGTTCGTTGCTGCCTTTATACTGGTAATGTGCATGTATCCAAAAATGAAGGATTAGCCGTTGTTAGTTCAAGTTGGTGTGTTGCTCTGATACATAACACTCAGGGGGATGTTTTGTGTATGTCGTTTATTTTGTTGACTCTTGTGGTTATTAGTAATTGTTGAATCTTAAGTGAGATTGTGAAATAAATGTTGCTAAGTATTTTGGAAGTTGAACGTGATGTTTCAAGTTGTTTAAGTGAATAAAGATGATCAGTTGTTTTAAGTTGTATGACTCATGAATTTCTGCTGCGTAATAAATAAAAAATTGCTTTGTGTTCGAAGATGATGTAAGTTATTATATGACCATCTGATTACTAAAAGTGTTATATATGTGTTATAATAAGTTTTATGTGTTGTTTTAAAGTTGAAAATGTGGCATCCCATGTTTTGTTGAAAATTTTAATTACTCTGATTTTCGATATATTTTCCGGGTAGAATTTTGGGTGTTACACTTAGTATCCACAATTATGAAAAGAGCATTTCATCAACTCAAAGTGGAGGATAGAGAGCTAATTTTCATCAACAAGCATCTCTCAACACCAAGTGGAAAATGTCACACTTCACTATATATTGTAGAAGTATAGTAGTTCGCATCACTACAAAGAATCAACAAGAGTATAATCTTTTAAGAAAATGGTTTGAAAGGAGAAAAGCCAAAATGGCTCATAAAGTTTGAGTGAGGTTAATGATTTGTTTTAGTCTTAAGAAAAATGTCAGAGTATTATTAAATTGGTTAATGTTTTATTTAAGAAAATAAGTTTGAAAAATGCATGGACCTAAGTCCAAGTTTATTATGAAAGCGGTTTGAGTTAGAAAATAAGAAGCTTTTTGAAAAGAGGGAGACGATTTTGAAAATTAAAGAAGACAGGAGGAGATGAAGGGACTATCCTATGTATAGAAAAATAAAAGGTGAGGGTAAAAGAATGATCTGACCAAATGAGAAACCAATACTTGACATCAAGAACCCAATATAACATTCCCATCATTTGGATTCATAAAACAAACCCCACAAGTAACCAGATAAAGATATCAAGTCTCAGATAAAGCTATGCGTTGGATGAAATCACGTCTTCAATAATTGGGCAGAGTAACAAATATATTTAGATGAAATCCACTCATAGACGAGTATGAACAGAATAACCAGCAAATAGAGAAAATAATAACCTTAAAACAGACAGAATAACAACAAGATCACAAAGTCTCTGAGCTAAGGTCAAGATCCTAATTCTAAGTCCAAGAATCAATCTCCGAGCACAGGAAAAGTAACCAAGTCCAAGTTAACATTTTTTTTAAGGTTTTTATCTTTTATTAATGAATCAAACAAAGTAAAAGGGTCCAAGTGGACAAAAGGAAAATAACGGAAACATAAAAATGATAATGAATGCTGAAATTAAAATAAAGCAGTAAAGAAAGCATAAATATAAAGCGAAAATTTAAATGTTAGTAATTAGTGATTAGTTGTTAGTTAATTTCATATGAATGACCCATAATGATTTGGGCGTTGAGTCAAAGTCAAAGATTACGAGGACTCATCAGAAGATTGATAGAATCAAAATCTCTACACAATGAGCCGACAATTTTATTGGCTATATCTCAAAATCTAATCATCCTTGGGCTTACAAGTTCAAGTCTTGGGCCACGAAGAATCAACCATACAAAGAAAGAAAAATAAGATCGTATGGTTCATGAGGATTTAAGCCTTGAGCCTAGGTCAAAGCTTATGAGGACTCATCAGAAGATTGATAGAATCAAAACCTCTACGCGATGAATCGACAATTTTATTGGCCGTATCCCAACATTTAATCATATTTGGACAATTTCAAGCATAAAACTTGGGCCACAAAGAACCAACT
The DNA here is from genome assembly GCA_021764765.1 of Vicia sativa. Classification (NCBI taxonomy): domain Eukaryota; kingdom Viridiplantae; phylum Streptophyta; class Magnoliopsida; order Fabales; family Fabaceae; genus Vicia; species Vicia sativa. The sequence goes on along the minus strand of CM038793.1, from coordinate 286,752,460 downwards.
TTCTTATTTGAGGGACAAACTGTAAAGCTATGATAAGCAATCGCCAAGTAACCTATATAAAGGTTACCCTACAACGAGGCCAGTCAATAATGATCTATGTGTTGAAAAGACAAACTAGAGGAATGATATATAGATCACCCTCTTGATGTTTGCAACACATGTAAAAAAAAGAATGGGATGAGATGAAGAGGAAGGGGAACAAGTCACAAAATCCACAATGCGTCAAATGAATTCGTCTGGTCTAACTTCATCAAAATCAATCAACCATCTTGGTGGATTTGATCTTGAGACCTATCAACATCCAAGTTCTATTGATGTTTGATGAAATTTATGTCCCAAAATAAATGCAAGTCAGAAACAATCATTAAATAATTAAAGAAATAAAATAATAATAGAAAAATAATTTTAAAATTGATTATTTAATTGAATTTTTATTGATGAAATACATAATGGTATCCATACATCAAAATAATAATTCAAGAAAATTATCCAAGGTCAAACAAAGGTCAAGAAATATTGACAAAAAATTTCAAAAATATTTGAGACAAACTATTTTTAAAAATAAAGGAAAACAACCAAAATAAACCAAAAATTGGTAAAAAATAGTGAAGTGAGAAATAAAAATAAAATAAGGTCACTAATATTTGACAAGAGACTATTGAATCATTTCCTAATTTTTTTTTCAGAATTAAAAAATGTCAAAAAGTATTTTTAAACATTTAAACAATTCAAATAAAAGAGAAAAATTATAAAAAAAATACCAAATCTGAAAATAAAATTATGAAAAGATAAAAATCAGAAAGAAAATATTTGAAAATACTTTTGTGATTTTTTTCATAATTGTTTAGGCAGAAATGAATTATTTATGAATTTTTGAAGTTTAAAACAATTAAAATCAAAATCAAAAAATAAAAATAATAAACCACAAAAATCTGGACCATTAGATCATAGTCAAAACGCATTAGTAAGCAAATCCAAAGGACTTGGCGCGTTGTGTTTGATATGAACCTCATTGAAAACCACACCAGATCAATTTTTAAAATTAAAATAAAATGAAAAAAATGTGGACCATTAGATAATGTCAAAACACGTTAGTAATCACATCCAAAGGACTTGGCGTGCTGTGCATATCATGGACTATATTGAATAAAACACTGGATCATTTATTTTTTAAATAAGATTTTGGAAAATTGATAAGTGTCAAAATGTAGTTATTTTGTGTATATGTTTTGTGGCACTTATCCGTTCTTTTGTTGATATTTAGTTGAATAATCCCGACTTTTTGTATAAATGTGTACATAATAGAATAATTGAGTTTTTGTGTAAATATTATATCATTTGATAGTTTTTCATCTCTTTTATAGGTATTCATTCATAATTAGAGCATTGAGTAATAAAGTGTCGAAGACACGGCTTCAAACGCACGATTTTGAGCAATAAAAGAGAACATATAAAGCAAAGAATGAGTTTTCCAATATTTCAAATAGTCATAAAATCTTGATATTTCTTCATGGTTGGATAGAGCATTGAATAAGCTTTCCAACGCTTCAAACCGGGCGCAATTCCGAGTTACGGTTCTCAAGATACGGCAAAAACAAAATGCTGAAAATAGCAGACCGCGCTGAGCGCGACCTGCGACTTCAGAATTCTTTAAAAGGGGCTCAAAACACATTTTTAGGTTATGGGTTGGGTATTTTTGAGTCCCAACACCATCACCTTCATATTTTTGATAGATTTGCTTGGAAAACAACATTGGAGCTTGCATTTTGATGATCCGGAGTCGAATCCCTCGTCGATTGGTGTTGACAAACCAAGAAATGTTTGGTTCCTCTTCTTCTCTTCTCTTTGTAATCTCTTTTGTTGGGTTTTGTATGTATATCTACTCTAACTCATGTATGTTTATTGCCCTTGGCATTGTATAAAGTTTATTTTACGAATCTGTGTTGGTGATTGTCTTAGGTTTTTACTCTATGTTAGGGATTTGAGCTTTGCTAGAAATAGATTGCTTAGATTCTTACCTAGGATGATTATCTGTTAGTTTCTGAATGCTAGAAATGGGTTTAGAGCTGACATTCACTATAGAATATCTGAACTTAATGCCTCTGCGTCGGTGAAGTATGCCAGGAATGGGTATGGAGGTGACGCAGTTAACTTCTTTGTTGTCGAGGTATGTCAGGGATGGATATTGAGATGATTTAGGAGGATTCTCAATTTGGGTTAGAAATAGCTTAGATTGTGAGAGGTATGTGATGACACGAGTATCGAGGTGAGTATGACATGGGTGGTAGATTTAAGTCTGGGACGGGTAGTTTACATTCGTTCCGGACAAGCTGTATATCCTTTATACTTTTTGTTCATTTACTTTTAGTCTTTTATTTTCATTTATTTTAATCTCAAACTCGTTAACGGTAGAATTATCGAACGACGAATCAATAACCAATCTCTGTGGACACGATACGATATAACCTAACGGTATATATCACCCGGTAAAAATAATACCAACTTTTTGCTTGCCGCTTTACCGCCGCAACAAAAATCAAGTGTCACGACATCATTGGTTGATAATGACACGCTGGTCATCTTCAACCTCCGTCCAAGCTCAGTTTGCAGGTTTTGCAAACGGAAAAATTATGAGCTCAGACCGATGCCATTCTCTTCGTCTCTTCAAGACGGTTTCAATGGTACCCTCGCGAAAAATTTATTTAAATTGTAGCTCAGTCGATTTGAGAAAAATCAATGAAAAATGTGAAAATGAGTTTTGAAATTAAATGCTTAATTCTTGATGAAAATGAAAAATAAAAGAAGTGTGAGAATCATAAGAAGGAGGATAACCAATTAATATCTTGTTTGGATCGATTTGGTTACGAATTATACCTGAATGAAGTTCAATTTCAGAGCTCTGAAACTTGACTTGGCTAGCACGATTTAGGACACCTCAAGGCACGATTCTTGTTCCGTTAGCTTCAGTGAAGTTCAAGGAAGCTTAAAGAATGATCAATTTGGAACTATGAGTGTTTTTACTATGAATTTGAGATTTCATAAAAGTGAGGTATGGAGGAAGTTTGACAGAGTATTTCTGGCTATCAAAGCTTGTGCCAACGAATGGAGAATGATCCTTTATTTATAGGAGATTGAATGGAATCAAAATGAGAGGTGAATGATGACATTTGAGTGGAAATCGTACGCACCCTTGTTCATGAAGAAAATGTAACTTCGTGTGCTCAAAACTTAACCATTCTTTGCGTTTTCATGTGCTAATTAATTCTAGGAAGTTTCTAAACATGATTAGACACGAAAACAAGGCTTAAGTTGGCTTTTAAATCGAATTACAAAGAAATTGAAAAACTGGTAATGAGCTTGAAACATATTTTGGCACAATGTTTGCACTAAGGCCAAATCCAATTCCCTCATGCGTTTTCAAATCTTTCTCGAGCCAAATGAAGCTTTAATGAAGTAGAATACAATGCAAAAAGAATCATATTCAATGGATACTTGAGCTGGGAGATATGACCATTAGGATTTGGAGAAAACTCACTGAAAGTTGGGTCAGACCTTTGATAAAACATGCCATGCCTTCTTGAAAGCTTAAAGTGACCTATAATGTTTTGCATTCAAAAATGGTTTTTTACTCAAAATTTGCTCTTGACTAAAGAAGATGGCATGAAGTAGCCCTCGTAAATGGCATTTTGGAAAAAGAGCCACCCAAAAACTCCAAAAATTGAGAGAGTTATGACCTTGTGAAGTTGATGAAAATCCATGAAATGACCTATAATCATTTGAACTCTTAAGGCATATTCCAAATATTTTCAAGCTTTTCAACACACATGAGGCTAAATTTCACATCCTTAAGATTATGGTGAAAAAGAATGAACTCAATATGACAAAAGATGATCAAGTTATGATTCTTTGAAGTTAATAATCAAGAAGTGGAGAAATTCATCAAAGACCCATAATCTTTTGACCTCCCAAGTGATTTTGCAAGAAAGTCTTTCCAATTGAACTAAGTTGTATTATACATACTTAGATCCATTGTGAAAAAAATAATGAGTTCAAGGAGATAAAAGATGACCAAGTTATTATCTTTTGAAGTTGCATAAGAAAGATGAAAGACCATTCTAGAGAACTTATAATATTTGGACCCCTCAAAGCATCTTTCAACCAAATTAAATCCTTAAACCAATGAAGAAACTTGTTGGAAACCCTTTGAAGATAATCATGGTTTTAGAATCAACCAAAAATCTCAAGCAACAACCAAGATATGGTCCTCGTAAGTCCAAAATCCTAGCTCAAGGAACATTGGCCATGACTTGGGAACTTCTTAAACTTTTGATGATCTCTCTTGTACATAAAATCTTGTCACATGAGGAGAGATTGTTTTAGATGATAATAAGAACCCATAGCAAATAGAAACAATTTAAAATATTGAGAATTGAGGAATCTATGAACTTGTGATCGTAGACTCAAGGACTTGTTCAAATTAGGTCAATACACTTGGATCAACTTTGCATCTTTTGAACTTCTTTTGCAAGATAAGACATGGTGAGATTCATTGGACCTCTCAATGATGACATCTTGAGGCATAACACATGATAAAGGCATGAAAATAAACACATGAACCTATGAACTTCTTGAAGAAAAACCTTTGTATCATCAACCTACAACATAATGTCCAAAAAGAAAATGGTGCACATGTCTTGTTATTAGCCAAATGTCAATCAACACAGAATGTACATATACAAAATATACACAAACAAGATGCTTGGTGATCCCCATAAGGAAAAACTTAAGGATAGGAGAAATAACCAACCCTAGCTTGTGATCTTGGTGCAACGTGATGGTATGCGATGATGAAGGATCTTAGGGGCAAAAATTAAGGATAAAATATATATATATATATATATATATATATATATATATATATATATATATATATATATATATATATATATATATATATATATATATATATATATATATATATATATGGAGGACTTAGACAATGATGAATATGAATATGAATATGAATATTCATCTAAGTCAATTTGATGCTCTAAAATATGAATTTTGTTCGAATATTATTATCTCCACTTGATCATTATGATTGAGAACTATGGCAATTTGATGTAAAAATTACTTTCTTACATTGAGACTTAGACGATGATAAATATATGAAGATTCCACCTGAAGTTTGTCATACGGGTGGAACCAACAACATTTGTTGATTGAACAAGGTGTTATGTAGATTAAAGCAATCACCTCAAGCATAGTTTAGAAGATTCATAGAAACCATGGTGTGTTTAGGTTATAAGCTAATTCAAGGAGACCACACTTTCTTTATTTTATTTTTTTTAGACATTCACGGGTAAGAAAATTAATTATACTTCTTGTTTATATTGATGATTTTTTTGTTACATACAATGATTTGATTAAGAGACAACTACTCAAAGAAATGTTACCAATGGAGTTTGAGATAAAAGATCTTGAACAACTCAAATATTTCTTGAGAATTGAGGTAACCTATTCAAAATAAGGCATCTTTCTCTCATATGAAATACGTGTTTGATCTTTTATAAGAAATCGGGAAACTTGGATGCAAACTAGTAAGTGTTCTTATTTATTAAAGGGTAATTTTGTATTTCCTATTTATGTACCTTTTATCTTGGTCACTAAGTTTACTTTATTAGGGCCTATGTGGCAATTTTCCCCTTGTATAAATAGACTAGTAGTAGATGTCATTTATAACAGTAATCCTTATTTCTTTCTCCTTTGTATAGCCGTCATTCTCATATTATTCTCCCATTATTCCTATCATCTTTGATTCTTGTGCACCAACATTATTAAACAAAATCATAAGAAAAATCATATGGAGGAAATTGTCAAAGTTGACAAGGGTCAACATTAGAGATTAGTGTAAAAGTTGATTTACTTGTCACATAATAGGTTAGATTTGACATGTGCAATTAGTGTGGTAAGCTAATTTATGCTGATTTAAGGAAAAGATACATGCGAGTTGTATAACGTGTTCTAAAATATCTCAAAGTCACTGTAAGAAAAAGATTCTTGTTTAAAAGAGATGGAAGTTTAACTATAAAAGTTTACACGAATGTTAACAATGGAAATACTACGAGGTCTTATTTAGCTTGAGATTGATAAATTCAATTCCAATATCTTGATTCTAACGACAATGCATCATGAATCTATGTATGCATATATATTGTCTACTACTACACGATCAATTAATGTTTGAATCAAATTCTTTATGGCATCATTCCATTTCGAATATTTGCACAAATCCCATGGATGATACCGCCATTTGTTCGCCGTACAATAATATGTTGATCGCAGCGCTCGACTTTCTTCTATGACTAAAAGTCATATTCGACACATCTTAACTACAACTCAATTTCGAATATAGTATTAAAGTCTATTCAAGGTCTACAAGACCACACGCTATCAGATTCTCGCTATCAGACCACCACCGAAGTCACATTCTAGATGTTCATCTTAAGTGTAGGACCATCATCACCTCTCATTGCACATGTGCTAACAGATGAACGAAGCTAGTGTCTAAAAGTAGATTACTCAAGTATTCAATTCCTGGTGTGTGACTGTGCTGGTACCCTGTGCAAGCCATTAATAATTGAACCCTCCATTAATGCTAATGTCCTTCCTCTTTTAACTGTCTGTGTTGGTTTTCAATCTCACGCTGACTTTTCTGCAAGAGAATCCAACATAAATGCATTCATAGTTGTTCTGTCTAAACCATTAATGCAATCACTATCATCTTGACTGCAATCTCTCTCTCTCATCCTAGTTCTGTGTAAATTGAAAACCAAAAATATTGCAAAAAGTTTTGTCACAATGATGATGATGATGCAACTTCACCAATGCTACAGAACTTGCATTTATTGCTAATAAATCCAGCTAGAAACTCGCTGATGCATGCCCCTATCCAGTTATTATGCCACCTCAGATCACTTTTTTCAACATCCATGTTCTTCCCTATTTATTACTAGCTCGTATCTCACTGTACTCTCAGAATCTTCAAGTGTTGAAAACATGCTTTAAATTCTGCTTTTTTTGGTTTTCACCTTTTCTTCATTAATGTGTGCTACCTAGCTAGCTTTTGTTGAGAGTTGAAAGAGAGAAAAGTAAGAATGGGAAGAGCACCATGTTGTGACAAGAAGGGTTTGAAGAAAGGACCTTGGACTGCTGAAGAAGATGAAATTCTTGCTAACTATATCAACAAAAATGGTGGTCATGGAAGCTGGCGTTGTCTCCCTAAGATCACAGGTTTTCTTCCCTTTTCTTTCTTTCCTTTTTGCATGTATTTTCTGCATGTTTAGGTTGTCGCCTACTTCTGCAAAATCACGATCATACCGTGATTTTACGAAAGTAGCACATAGTGATTCTGTTAAATTCACTGTCAATATTTGAAGTACCGCGAGCTAATATAAAAGTTTAGAACAAAAGTAGGTTAAAAGAAAAGTTTGCATCTTTGGTTTAGTTGTTGCTCATTGCAGTAGTAACTGCTATGACCGCGATCGCAACACCTGCAATTGCAACCTCGGCCGCAATTTAAAACCATGCTTGAAATATATCTTAGTGGATCTGAATCCGGTTCCACTCGGAATAACAGAATTTTTGGTATATTATATATATTCCTAACCAAAACTTTTGCTTCATCTTTCATTACTCTAGATCAGCTAGCCATTTGCCAAACCATGACTCTTTTATTTTGGACACTTTTGCTTCAAAGTTCTAATTAATGACTCCTTTGTTTTACTTTCAGGACTTCTTCGTTGCGGTAAGAGTTGCAGGCTTAGGTGGACCAACTATCTAAGACCCGACATTAAACGCGGTCCCTTTACTACCGAGGAAGAAAAACTAGTCATACAGCTTCATGCCATCCTAGGAAATAGGTAACCAGTCAAGCATTTATTAAGCTTCTTTTCAATTGTTTACATTTTCTGAATGGTTTTTCAACAAATTTGACAATATTTCAGGTGGGCTGCAATTGCATCTCAGTTACCGGGAAGAACAGACAACGAGATAAAGAACTTTTGGAACACGCATTTGAAGAAGCGTCTCAAAAGCATGGGGATTGATCCAAAAACACATGAACCATTAGCCTCATCAACTAGTTACCCCAATCACAAGTCACACGCATCGGTTTTGACACGTCACATGGCTCAATGGGAGAGTGCAAGGCTCGAAGCAGAAGCAAGACTCTCAACTGAATCATCAAACTTCAACAACAGCAACAACAATCAAAGTTCCTCTGAAAAAACTGATTCGTCTTCTGACTACTTTCTCCGAATGTGGAACTCTGAAATTGGAGATGCATTTCGCAATGTTCAAAAGCCAGACACAGATCATGATACCAAAACGAGTCGCTGTCAGAGTCCTATTTCTGCTACCACAGCAAGCAGCAGCGTGAAAGAAGAGTCTGAGTGGAAAAACGATAAGTTTTGCGCTGAAAATGTGATTCTTGAATCTGATTCAACCAGCTCTAATGACTTGGAAGATTCATCAGACACTGCCTTGCAGCTCTTGTTCGATTTTCCTATGAACAACGATATGAGCTTCTTAGAAAACTATTTTGCTTAACCCCTTTAGGTACCTGTCTCTACTAGTTAGCTTCCCCGTAAAACATGACATATGTTCTAATTCTCGGCACAAAATTTTGTGACAGAATTAGAAACATATTTCATATTTATTTTACTATAAATTTCCGACTAATTTTACTTTTTTCTTTCTGGTTGTGTGTATATCACTATATCTATGTCATTTGTAGTATCATGTAACTTTCTAATTAGTACTTGGTTTGCGTTAACCACATATTTGAACTACGTTATATAATTTGTTATCGAATCTGATGTAAAAATTGTGTGATTGAGATAAAACCTTAATCGAACTTTCCATGTATGTCAATGATCTACAAAAGGCATTAACAAACTTTGCTTCTGTTTTTTTACATAGAAAGATATTGAGGTTAAACAAATATATAGACAAAAGAATGCAACTAGGAGAAAAATATTCAAAAGCAGCCAATGGTTTTCTTTGGAGTGGTTCCAGTTGCACGATATTTTGCAGCCATTTCCTCTGCCTTAAGAATTTCCTCGCCTCGTTTGGCTTCAATTACTGCTCTTTTCTCTTCCGCTTCCTTGTGAAGTGCTGCTATCTTGTTTTTCATTATTTCACCATATTGTGCTTTCTTTTTCTCTAGTTTTTCCTGCTCATGATATAAATAACTTGTTAGGTATGAGTTATGCGACCACATGAGCAATTTTTCCGTTATAGTTTTGATAATCTGATAAACATTACCTCGAGTTTTTTGAGCTCGGCTTCAAGAGCTGCCTTCTTGCTTTCTTCCCAAGAAGCAATGGAAGAGATGTGTTTTTGAGCTCTGCGAACGAACATATTATGATTATTGTGTCATGCAATGATGCCATCAAACTAAAGAGAATTGTTTTTGCAAAAACACATGAAACATTCTTACTTGTTATCTGCTTTGCTTTTTTCACTGTCTTCCCATGCTTTCACATAGGATAACCTTTTCTCTTTGGAAAGTTCGGCTAAAGCAATATCTGTATATAGCAAAAATGTACATAAATACAATGCATTACGAATGAAGACGATATACAATATAGTATATGTTCTAATGATAGACGAATTTGACAAAATGAAACCGCGAGTTTTCTGAAACTCTAAAGTATAGTTTTTAGTTTATCGTGATTCTGTCAATTTCACTGTGAATCTAAACATACACATAAATTTATATACGGAACGAGTCAACACTCAACAACACTAACCTCTATCTAGAGATCCTCCTTTTGAGCTTGATTTGTTTGCAGGAACTGGTGTCTCTGGTGTTTCTGCATAACAAATTAAAACCAGATTTTGATAACATCCCAAAATTTATTTTCATTGAAAAACTGATCAAACAAAGAAAGTAACAAAACATGAACATGCAAATGAAACTCACTTTCAGCCTCATCTACAACCGCAACAGCTTTAGATTCCTCAACAGCCTTAGCTGTATTGTCTGATGGTATCTTAACTGCCACCGGATCTGAAAATGTAACAGATGTTTCTGCTTTCGCTTGCGTCTCTGTCATTGCTAATTTACGTTAGAAGACAGAGACGCAATGCATAAACAGTGAAAAAAGCAGAGAAAAAAACAGAGAACCGGAGGAAGATGAAGCAACGCTATTGAACTTTATATATATATATAAAGTTCAAAAGTTCCATGAATCATGGTGGTTCACTTATGAAATAGAATGTTTTTAAGGTTGTTGGCAAATTTGTTAGTATAACCCATGCAAGAGTTTGAACCGTTGATTTTAAGTTACTACTGCTAATTATGGCTTTCTAATTGCATTGCCACAAGTGTTTTACTAACCCTTAATTTAGAAGTTGATTATAAAACTTTCTAATCACACATGGCTTTCTAAAGGCATGCCATAAGTGTTTAGATATATTAATCTTTGCAGGTCAATATAGAAATTTAATTTTTGTATATTTTGTGAATATCAACAAAATATCAATTTTTATCATTTTGTTCATGTATTTCATTGAGTAGCTCTTAGTAAATTTTGTTATAAAATCTATAAGAATATAATTCCATCTTCTTCTTTTTCCTTGATATGATTTGTGAATTATATTGTCAAATCCTACATAAATACTAATAATAGCTGATAAATATAATCTAATGATTTGTTGAGTCATCACGAGGAGTATTTATATTAGGTCAAGAGTAATACATAAGTGAAAGAGACACCACATATTCACTTAAAATTATAAGGTGATATGTGTATGAGTCTTTTCATTTATAAAGTGCTAAACCTCTATTTTTTTAAAATAATGTGAGACTAACAACTCAAACTTGTATACAACATGATTATGATACATACAATGAATATACACATATTCTAATATTCCTCTGCAGTTGAACTGAGAGGTTGACGGACGCTGAGATTGTCTTTGAAATCCTGAAACACTATGAAGGGAAGACCTTTTGTAAAAATATTTGCAATTTGATATCATGTTGGGACGTTAAGATCATAGACTTGACCTCAGGCCACCTTTTCGCGAACGAAATGAATATCCATCTCGATGCGTTTCGTTGGTTGATGTTCAATTGGGTTACCATAGAGTAGATTGAACTGGCGTTGAAAATGCTATATAGGATTTGATAAGAGTTGAATATACTTCACAAATTGTATCAATGAAATGAAAGACGAGGAATTATATTCTTACACAATATCAACTTTCTCGATCTTAAACTTATATCATTGAAAGACGATGAATTATATTCTTACATGGTATCAACTTTCAGATCCTAAACCTATAAGTTCCAAGCACACATTCACAACATGCTCAATCATATCACCCCCTCTAAGGTGCAAGTACACATTCACGTGCTCAATCATATCATCCCTCTCTGATGAACAAGAAATCCACACAACAACCACTTTAAAAACTCTGATCTTTGGAATCATCTAAATATTGTTGTGTTGCAATGGGGATGTATGCTACCGTCTCACAAGACATCCTCGATTCCATCCTTGTGATTTACAATTCAACCAAACAATGTTGGAACCGCATCGATGCCATGTTCAACAATATTATCCCGATACAAATACTTGGGTTTACACACCAATCCGACCAAACAAAATTATCCCCTATCTTATAAAACGAAATAAATCATTTCTAAGATAAAAAATTAATCATCCACCGCCGTATCAAAATTAACCAACAAACCTCCTTTAAAAAGGATCTCATTCCTACAACTCCAAATGCCCCAACAGAAGGCCAACCAAAAAAGCCAATTAGTATCTAAAATAAAAAATGATTTATAAGACATCTCCAAAGCTTTAAGAGGGTTAAAGGTAGTACCCGTGATAGTAAAATCATCAATTTTGAGCCACTCGCAAATCCTCCGCCACCAAACCAAATCCATAGAACAACTCCCAAAAAAGATGATCCATATCCTCCTCCTCTATCCAATACAAAGGACAAATCAAACTACGAGACCCCAACAAACCCCCACTTAGATAACTCTTTTCTAGTTGGAAGTTTATTCAATAATAATCTCCATCCAAAAATTAACACTCTGCTAGAAACTTTTATCATCCACAAATGAACCAACGCGTTAGAGACACCCACATCCAAAACCCCAGACTCGATTGTCCCCTTCCAAAATCATCTCATAGTAAGCCTTTAGACACATCATTATGATTGTAGTTCCTTTAAGTGAAAATAAAAATTCTAAATATAAAAGATGGAAAGCGTGGTTAGATTGACACATCAACATGATTGTAGTTTCATTTACAGAAAAATAAATATAATTAAAAGTCATAGAATTAAAAAAAAATAGTATTACAGTGATATGATGTAAAAATCAAAATTATAAATTTGAAAGATAGAAAGCATTGTAGAATGATTACAAATCCGTCTATAATATATCAAAATTCCGTCGCAAACTTTGTTAATGAGAGATTATTTGACGACTGAAAATCTATAAGAAATTTGCATGTCGCAAAATTTTTTGAGGGAATTTTTATTCCGTCACAAATTTTGACAGAATTAAATCGTCACTTACAATTAATTAAAAATAAATTATTAATTTTTAGAATTCCTAAATTCCCTCATTAATTAGGGAGGGTTTTAAATTCCCTCACTAAATTTATTGTAAATTTTGAAAAAATGTTTTGCTTGATCCCGACGCAAAATATAAATATGGTTGACTATTTGATTCTTTCATGGCAAAAAAAAATAACTTTAAATGTAATACACAAATCAACTCTTCATTTATCTTGAATTGTTTATCATCTATCTATATTGATATAAACTTAGAACAGAGATCAAAACTATACATAAAATTATACAAATTGACTCTAAAGTTAGTTTGAAGATATAATAAAATCATTTTGTGAAGTTACAACAAAAACTAAGCACAACATATATACACAACACCACCCTAATAATCAATAATAGTCCTAATATCCTGCTACTTAAATTTTTTATGTGTGCTAGTAGCTAGCTACATTAATAAATTTAATTGTAATTTTCTGGTGCTAAAACCACAATTGTAAATGATGTAGAGAAGAGGACATATAAATAGATAAATGGTTAAAATGTAGCAAGAGGAAAAAATAAGCCAAATATAAATAAATATATGAACTAATGTATTCTATTAAACAACAAACATATTGTAAATAAACAATGGAATTTATACTACTAGGATCACATGAAAATAAAAGTAAGAAAATGATATTAGGCATTGTAATTAAAAATTAAAGCATGAACAATATTGCAATGGAGTTAACAATATGAAGAGAAACCTTACTCAAAGAAATAAGTAATGGTTGAAAGCACATCAAAGATCCATCTGAATTCACAAGTTTCTTAAAACCTTTCCCATTACTAGCATAAATTTTACAATAACAGTCATATTAGTAATAATCAAATCTCACTTTTACCAATATTCAGTCCCAATATAAACAAATCTCTTTTAGTATTAAACAACAAAAAAGAGATTTGAAAACTTCGCTAATGAGCGTGAGAGGAAAACGAAAATAAGAAGATTGCTAATGAGGTTATGAGGGTAAATTAGGAGTGCCCATCAGAATATAATTTTATGTTAATGATATATCTATTTATCTATCTATAAAAACAACTAACATTTTAAAATTAATTTTAATTAAAAAAATGCACATAATCAATATTTACTTTTAAAATGGTAATATTATTTTTTATTAAAATTTAAGCTACAATGTCATTAAAAGGAAATTTAAATTTATTTTATTTTATTCTATTTTATATAAATAATATAGTAGAGAGGAAATATTACTCTCACAAAAATATATGATACATTTATGAGAAAATTTATTACGCAAATCATGTGAAAGTGACAAATGACTATGATTTTCTCTATTGAATTCAAAATACACAAAAAATCTAATATGCATTTCTTTTCCCTCTCACTCTCATTTTCCCTCTTTCTCTCACCTTATCTCTCTTTCCCGTCTCCCAAATTTCTCTCTCTTTTCTTTCCTCTTCCTCCCTCTTTTTTTGGTCACCCCTATTTTTTCCTCTCTTCTTTTCCTTTCAAACCCTAGTTATGAGTGATGAATACAATAGAAAAAGAAGAAGTTTGGGTGCGCCGAAGTAAAGTTATTTATTCCTCTCATATTCCACAAACCCTAATTAACATACATCTAAGCAGTTTAATATTTGCGGAAAAGTAAAGTGCAGAAAATAAAATATCCTACACTATGACAGGGTTTTGGGATAGTTACATAATAGGAGGTGCAACAAAATAAATTAAGCTAAGCTATTACATCCCATGAGCAGTTACATAATAAGAAAAATGCGAGAAAATAAAGATCTACGTTATTACAAAAATAACCTTGCAACCTATACATCGATTTTGAAATTTTGGTGCAACAACAGACTCAGATGTCCTATAAGGATGTCTTGATATCTTATCTGACATTATAAAACAGACAAGGTAGAGTAAAAGAATAGTGTAGGGAAATACAAAGAACACAACAAAATTATTAACCCATTTCGGTTCAACCAACCTACACCTGGGAGCTACCAAGCCAGGAAGAAAACTCTACTATCAGTAGTATTATTTTATGTAAACAACATCCGATTTATAGATAGACAACCTCTGGTTTACCTAATCACTACCTAGTGAAACCTTTATCTTAGAAACCCATCTAAGATAAGAGAACCTCCGCTCACTCCCTAGTGGTACCTAAACTGTTGCACACCCTGTAACATAAACAATCAGTTTGGAGAACATCACTCCAAACACAAAACACTCAAACACGTTTGACACACATATGCTTGGAATTGCTTCACGGATTCTTCCAAGAACACAACTGCACTCATTGCTTCACAGCTTCTGAGTTAGTAAAATAATCCTCTTGCCTACAGGCTTCGAGGTACAAATCAGTGACCATCCCACAATCTGGGTTATTCACCTACATGGCTAACACTAATGATTACATCTTTCTATATCTGGTTAGCTTACTAAAACTAGGTTACAAACTCCTTATTTATAACCTTCTACCCAACTGGATTTGGGCCTTTAAACAACAACTTATAGTTGTAACAAACTGCAGTAACAAACTCTGTAGAAAAACAAACAAGCAGATAACTTCTGCTACAATCAAGGTCCTTTCTGATTTTTCTCCTTAGCTTCTGGACCTCCACAAATGCCTTCAATATCACGCCACATATGATAAATAATATTCCCAGAATATTCTGCATAATTAAAAACAGAACTGTAACAAACTTTGACAGTTCAGTAGTGTGATGTCTGATGTCATGACATCGCATTCGACATGTTGTTCCAGTTGTTGATATTACTCAACATAACATGTTTAGGCATTCCAATAGGATTACAACAAGTTAAATATCCTATTGTAAAATATATTGTTGTTGCCATTATTTGTTTTATTAAAATTTAACCAATTCATAAAAACCAGAAACTTACAGTTTTCTATTATTTAAACATAAAAAACAAAGCATAAATAAAAGTAAAAATTGTTTGATAAACGAGATAATATTCTAAACCCTAATATTATAAAAAAAACATTTTTTTGGTATTTTTGTGGTTGATTTTAATTAAGAAAACCTATTTCTAAATTAATTAGAAGTTAATTATAAAAATAATTTAAATGAAGAGAAAAATAAAATAGTTTTGTGTCAAAAATTAATTTAACATTTTATTGACCTAATTCTAACAAGAAAATATTTTTTTAGGGTTTTTTTATAATAGTTAAAAAATTATTTGAAAAGAATTAAAAAAGGTTTGAAAAAATTAAATGAAAATAGGAACAATTGAAGGAAATAGGTGCTAAAAAAATATGGATGCCCCCCAGGGTGTTGAAATCGTGACCCTGGGGTTGTAGGTTCAAAACTTAGTCACCATGCCACTTGCCTGTGTTGATAATAACCACGCCTCAAATTGTATGTAAGTGTTGACCTGTAAAAATCAGAAAAATAGAAAAAAGGTTGCAAAAGGCAGGTTCGAACCAGCGACCTGATGGACAAGAAGAGTAAGGGCGCGCATGGCTTGCCACTGGGGTGGCTATACATCTATTCATTGTAACACTTTGATAAATATATATGGGGAAAATCATAAAATTATAATTAAAATAAAACACGCGCGTGGGACCTAGGATGTTCAAGCAAGCCAACCGAAACATGCGAAACTTGGGGTTAAAGGGTCGGAGGGACGCTGAAGCCCTAGCTTCGGTCGTCTTCTCCAACGAGCTCGATTGGAGAACCTCTAAAATAGAAAGAGTAAGTGATTAAGAGGGACCTTACCCCCTAAATCGAGGGCTGCGAGTCCAATGGTGGGGTTGGTTTGATCTGAAACGGCTTGTAACTAGGGTTTCGAAACTTTCCAACCGGAATTCCCTAACAATGGTGTTTTATAATTCAAGCCTTAAAGCTCACATGTAACACGTTGTACCTATTCTAATGGATGTCCTGAACATGAATACACACATCAAACATGTCAAAGATACATACAAAATCAAAATCGAGATAGAGAAAACCTCACCAAACCGGTGCACTTGGATGGCAGGTTCTGGGCTGCTTTGAACTTGTGCAAGGACTTGGATTGGTTGATGGATACCGTAGGAGAATGAATAAGTGCTTGGTTTCGATTGAAAGTGGATGGAGATAAGGATTCTAACTTGCCCTAAGCTTGCAAAATTTTGGAAAAATTTCTAGGGTTCTTGAGGCAGTCAATCTGTGTCCTTTGCTCTTGGTCTTGTAGCATATATAGTGAGGAGTTAATTAGGTCAAGACTTGTAAGAAAATATATTCCTCTTGATGAGAAGATATTTGATTGAAAAATCAAATGTAATATTTTCAAAATTGGCCAATATTCATGCAATCGGCCCTTGTGCGTTTCTTGCCAGCTTTCATGGACTCTCTTCGACCTCAAGGAACTTAAAAATCAAGCCCACACACCTTGATCTCTTTCCTTGCATTTTATTTTATTTAAAATTGAATTTAAATGGAATAATTCAAAAATAAATGAAATATATAGTAGGAGGGCGTGTAACTGTAGTTAGAGGTCATGGATAATGTCATAGACAAGCTTGGATCATAAAAACATAGGCTCATTTGAAAAAAAATTCAAGTTTGCCCAATACTTTTCTTCATGTACTTCTTCAAAATTTCAAAACTTGCACAAACTATATCTTACTCAATTCTCATCATTTGAAGGTGATCTTGAAATTTTTAGAAAGCTTAATATGTCCTCTAAGATGTCTCTTTGGTTTCATCTTCATTGAAGCTTCCAAGTTCATGTAGGCTTTTTGAGAAAAGATGACTTTTTGTTGACTTTTGAAAGGACCTATAATGTCTTGACCCATATCTCTCAAATGAAGCAGTTTTGGGAAAACCTTGTGAGAAACAAAGTTGTAGATAATTGAATTCCCTTTAAAACGAGCTTTGGTGGAGAAATTTCTGATGACGTATGTGAAAGTTATGCTTGGTAAAAGTTCTGTTGACTTTCCCTTAAGAAACCCTAATATAGTTGCTTTTGACTTTTAGTTAATTCTTGAATTTTCTTGATGAATCATGATCAACCCTTGATCAAATGATGAATGTGACCTTAAAATCTCGATGTTGACCAAAAATGATGAAGTTTGACTATATGTTGACCACAGTTGATTTTATGTCCAATACAATAAATTTTCAACCATCTGAGTAATTGACTGAGCAAACTTGGGCTATGAGGCTTGAAACTTGATGTTATACCCCAAAATTTGCCCTCCCACTTCTCAAGGCATTTCACATGTCCATACTCAAGGATTTCACAAGGGTTGACCAAACAAACCCTCTCCTAAGCAATCAACCCAAACTAGGGTTTGGCCCTTCTCAAATCAAGGTGGGCCTATAACACTTCAAGTGGTCATCATGCCTCACCATGTGCTTCAAAGAATCTCCATGTCAAGTTTCAAGCCTTACAAGTCAAGTTTTCTCAGACAATTGCTCAGATGGTTGAAAATCAGTTGTATTGGACAAAAAGTCAATTGTGGTCAACATACAGTCAAACTTCATAATTTTTTGTCAACATCAATATTTTGAAGTGATATTCATCATTTGATCAAGGGTTGATCATGATTCATCAAGAAAAGTCAAGAATTGATCAAAAGTCAAAGTTTCTAAATTGGGCTTTCTTAGACAAAAGTCAACAGAACTTTGACCAAGCATAACTTTCACATACTTTATCAAAAAAAATTCCACCACAGCTAATTTTGAAGAGAATTCAATTCTCTACAACTTCATGTCTCACAAGCTTGGGTAGAAAATGCTTCATTTGGAAGTTATGGATCAAAACATTACACGTCATTTTAAAAGTCAACAAAAAGTCAACTTTTTGTAAAGAAGTGTTCATGAGCATGGAAACTTCAATGAAGATGAAACCAAAAGGGTTGTTTAGAAGACATCTTGAGCTTTCTAAAAAGTCCAAGAACACCTAAAACTGTTAAAAATTGAGCAAGGTACACTTTGTCCAAGTTGAGCATTTTTGAGGAGGTGCACAAAGAGAAATACTTGAGAAAACCAAAAATATTTCAAATGGGCCTAACTTTTCTTGATTCAAACATGTTCCTTAGCTGAATTGGAACCTCCAAGCCCAAGGCCACGAATTTATCTTTTATTTTTTATTTATTTTGGATTTTTAATCATTTAAACCAATTTAATTAAAAGTAAAAGATAGAAAATCAAAAATTAATTGCAAGATGGATTTTCTCTCTTCCTTGAGGTCCAAGCAAGTCATTTAATCTGATTATTTCGAAATAATCATGATTGGTAATGAGATTTGATTGAAATTGGCTCCAAAAGGAAATATTTGGTTTGATTCCAAATCAAATAATTTCTCATTGATTGGCTTGATTTTTTCTTACAATTCTTGACCTAATTCCTTACAATATAAATACATGATGATACTACATGCACAAGGGACGACATTCTGGCCTCAAAGAACCCTAACAAGCTTCAAAAAACCGTGGCATTCAAGCAATCTAGCAGCCATAGTTTTGGATCATTTCAAGCCATTCTAAGCCTTCCAATCGATTGCTGTAGTTCCTCTGAATCGATCCAGATACTCACAAGCTAGCCAAACATCCAAAAACACGAAATTGCACATCACGGTTTGCACTTCTTTTCTCAAAATTGATTCTTAAAATTCATGCATATTTAACATGTTTTGATTGTTTGTCTGTGATTAGAATGAAGTTTCGAAGCTATCTGGGTTGGTTAATTGAAGTTTAGATGCAGGAATCGTGACATGCCATTGTTAGGTTTTCTGAGCTTCAAATTGGGATCCATCGATTTAGGAAAGATTGGCCAAAACCAAGGTTATATTCATGATCAGGAGGATGAAAGCAATCGGTCCATGTATCATTAATGAATTTATATTACGCTTTCTGGATTTTGAAAATTTGCAGGTCTTTTAGTGACAGACAAAACCGTCACTATAGGTTTTTGCTACGGATTATGTCCGTAGGTAAAAGCCTGTGTAAAATTCAAATGGGGAAGACGAAGAAGGCTTGGCGCGTGTTTATTTGGTATTCAGGGATTAATTTCCCTTATAATTATTTCGTTTCATATTTCAAACTAAGCACCCATTTCGGATGGCAAGGCAAAGACGTCACCGAGGCCCTGGTTCGAAACCCAACAGCCTCACATATTTTTTTCCATCACTTTTCCACTAACCAATTTTCATGTTTTCTTTTCATATTTTCTTTTTTTTACTTTAATTTCTTTTCAAACAATTTTCTAATGCATTAAAAAATCACAAAAAAAATATTTCTTTTTGCATTTAGGTCAGAAAAATACTTATTTAATTTTTGACATGAAAAAATTATATTTTGCATGCATATTTTAATTAATTGTTAATTAATAAAAAAATTTGACTTTTAATTGTTTTTCTTACTAAAATCAATCCAGAAAATTCCCAAAAATTATTTTCTCATCTAAATCAGGTTTACTAACCCTAAAAACTTTTTCCTAGTTCAAAAATCTTTTTCACTAACATATTTCCTATTATTTGCGATTCGTTTTCTTTTTCCGATTATTATGTATCTGCTTCCAGGTTGTAATAGTTAGGACAATTTTCTCGCATTTTCTTTTCCAATATTTTGTAACTGCTCATGGGATGTAATAGCTTAATTAGGATTTACTTTCCGCACTCCTATATTATGTAACTGCCCCAAAGCCATGTAATAGCATAGGATTTACGTTTCCGCACTTTACTTTCCGCAATTTACTTTCTGCACCCATTTAACTGCTAGTAACTAGGCGTGTATGGCAAGATAAAAACAAACATAGATCACTTCTAAATCTCAAGATAAAATATCTGAACTTGACACACTCTCTTCTCACATGCACCCCCTAGGTTATTCTCTCTCGTTGCCTTTCGAATAAATGGTCAATTCCCTCGAACGTAGAGGTATCCTAGCATCGTTGCCTACAAACATATCATCATATTCCCTTCGATACAAAGATCATAGTCCCTCGATGTTGCCTAGGAATACATGATCTAGTCCCTCGATTGTTGCCTACGAAAAAGTGATGATCGTCCCTTCGAATGTGCTAGGATACTCCTACAAGTGTCCTTCTATGACCATCTGATGTCCCTTCGAATGTCCCTTTACATCCAACGAATAGGGTTACCTACCAACTAATGGTACGGATAGCGGTATTCTAAAGGAAAGTAAAATAACATGGAAACGACCGTTCTGAGTAGGTAATAAGACTTTTAATTTCTTGCTCTATCAAAATGCTTTTCACACCTCACACTTTCTAAAAATCTATTTTCAAATACTTTGTATACATTCCAGCATGAATCATTACAAAGTCTTTTCCAAAAAACGAAACATTTCCAAACACTTCGTATACATTCCAGCGTGAATCATTACGAAGTCAAAGCGAAATGCCTTTTCAAAACATTTTCAAACACACAGAAAGCAAATTTCAAAGATGAGCTAAAGCAACTAAGAGCCCGTAGATAACTACGGATGGAAAGGGTGCTAATACCTTCCCTTTTCATAACCTTCTCCCTTACTCAGAATCTAACGAAGGTCTTTTCCTGTTCTTTTCACCTTCCCTTAATTGGATAAAAGAAAAGTCGATGGCGACTCTTGCTATCCGCAACATTTGCGATATAACGTAAAACAATCCAAAGTCAGTTCTCCCACCATATTACACTGATATAGGGATACTTTGAAGCATATGATGAGGCATGACATTTACTTGAGCCATTAGAAACCACTTTTGTCTTTAGAGAAACAAAACCCTAGTTATGAGTTGATTGCTTGAGAGAGGATTTGTCTGATCAACCCTAGTGTAGTTCTTGGGCATGGAGAGGTATCTTGATCTTAAAATGGGAGGGAAATTTTTAGGGTATAACAGGTTTCATTCAGAAAGAAGGTTTCGACTTCAATGATGTGCTTTCTTTTGTTGTGAAGCACAGGTCCATTTTATTGTTACTTGCGATGGTGGCATACTTTGACCTAGAACTGGAACAAATGGATGTTAAGACTCATTTATTGTATGGAGATCTAGATGAAACAATCTTGATGAAGAAACATGAAGGGTATGTCGAAAAGGGAAAGGAGTATTATGTGTGCAAGCTAAATAGATCATTATATGGAGTGAAACAATCTCATTGATAGTGGAAGAGGAGATTCAAAAAGTTTATGGCACACATGTGTTTCATTAGAAGTCAGTTCAACCACTATTTTTACTCTAGATTTCGACCTGGAAATTCATTTTTTATTTTGTTGCATTATGTGGATGATATTCTCATAGCAAACAACAATGTCGAAGGTGTAATGTAGGTGAAGGCTGAACTCAATAAGGAGTTCAACATGAAGGATTTGGGAGCTGTATCCAAGATTCTTGGGATTACATCCAAAGAGATAGAATATAGTAGAAATTATGCTTATCTCAATAGGAATACCTACAAGATATTCTCGACAAGTTTGGTATATCGAATTCAAAGCATGTTGTGACTCCTACAAACCCTCAATTCACATTGAGTATAGATTAATGTCCTAGTACTGATGTCGAAAGAGCTTATATGAATAATATCCCATATGCTAACATAGTAGTTTCTTCGATGTGATAGTCAAATTTTAATACACTTGTTGAAGAATTCAACCTATCATGAGCAAATTAAGCACATTGATGTAAGGTTACATTTCATCAGCAGAGTAATTGAGCGTGGAGAAATCCAAGTGCTAAAGGTCTTGACATATCAAACTAATGTGCAGTTGATAAAGTTGCATGAAGAAAACTAGTGTGTTTTCTTGATGAAGTAGAGTTTGTTCCAAGGTGTAGATTTGTGGAAGATATTGGGCTGAACTCTATTAGGTCGAAGGGTAGATTTGTGGTTCGACAAGATCGACAGAGGTTAGCATGCAGTCGAAGGTCGCTCACATGTTAGTGTCGAAGTAGTGTATGTTGTAGTCGAAGTATGGTCAAGCCTGCAGTTTTTGAAAATGATAGCATTGTTAGCATGTCGAATTGGGCCTGTTTTTATGTCCAATTGTTTAAGTTAGCTTGTAATGGATATTTGTGAAAAAACCCATTAGTTTAGTATGATAGGTTTACTATAAATAACATACTAGTCTCTCATCATGGCATACTACAAATCCTAATTTAGGGCGAGAGAGGTTATTTGTTATTCAATTATACTTATAATCGTGTTTCAAAGATAAAGTAAAGAGTACCAGTTAATAACAAATTCCTTGTGTTCCTCTTGCTTTCTTAATTCCTACCTTAAGGGTTTCTTGTCGTAAAGGAAACCTTTTATACTTTGTTCTTGGTATCATTTTTCACAATAGTTTTCTTTAGAGGAATAAAATTCTAAGAACTATAACAATGGGGGTTTGGGGCACTTGTGTTTACTTTCTTGTATTGGATTATATTCCTTTGTTTTCCAGAAAAGATTTTTATTCTGAGGCGTTATGTTTATTCAAACTAATCAAATGTCTTTTTTTCTCGTTGTGTTTTTATTAAATGAATGATATTAATTTTAGTATTATGATGAGTAATATCTTAAACGCAAGTTTCTTTTATAAATATACTATTTTGGGGTTTAAGGTGTTATAAAACACATACCTCGAATCAAGTTATCAAATCCAGTAGTCTCCCACTCCACTCAACGTAAATACTTTTCCACCCGATCGAGCTTTCTTTGGCTTCTGGCATCGGGTACTAATATGAGTTGGCTCACCACAGTTGTAGCAAGTCAGAACATTACTCTTGCACTCAGCAATACAGTGTCTCAGCTTCCCACGTTTAAAACACTTACGACTTGAGCTCTTGAACTCATTAGCATGAGAACCCATCTCTACACAATTGAAACATCTAACATAAGCACGAGTGCCTACCCCACTTATTTTTTCCAACCTATAGATCTTTGCTTTCTCTTATAAGTTGGAGCACCATAAGGCTTACCACAATTTTGATTTCTACTCTTCTTCTCACTAAAATTATTGTAGTGATTGGATATGTGTTGTACCCCAATTTTTGCCCCTAAGATCCCTCATCATATCATCATCATAATGCATTAAGATCACAAACAAGGTTGGGCTCTAATGGTTGTCCTATTCCTAAGTTTGCTCAAGGAATCACCAAGCACCCTAACGGTGTTCTGCATGCATGATTGATATGCATTTATTTCATCTGCTAACCTCTGATTAAAATACAAAAACAATTGTTTTTGTCTTTGTATATTTGTATTTTTATAGGTATCAACCCAAGACATCAGGCGAATGTAAGTTTTTCCGATGTTTTTTCCCAAACTTGATTTAAAACCATTTTTCCAAACAAAAAAAAAGGGTGCAATCGATTTGAACTTTGGAGCAGTCGATTGCTCCCTGGCTATTTTCAGCAAATTTTCAAAAATACATTATACAAGACTTGATCATAGAAGCAACAATATACATGGATCATCTTCATACCTCAACTGAAGACTGCAGTACAAGAGTTCAAAGTTGGTAGGGAGAATATGGCTTATTGTCTTTCGATGTACCTTTTCCATGTATTTACCATTTTTCAAACTTTGTAATCATCTCGGAGTCATGCTATTGGAAGGCTACCATTCTATCAATAAAATTTGAGCTTTTATCCAATTCCTTTACAATCCTATTTTATTCAGTTTATAAAAATATTCTTTTATTATTGAAAATACATTTCAAAGCAAACAGATTTGTTAGAACATACTTGCGGAATTTTTACATTTTTAGAGTGTGTTTACGTTAGATGTAATGCAAGAGGACAAAATGGATCTATCCCAATACCAAACAAGATCGATGATGTTGAAGTTGGTCCCAATAGGACCCCTGTAACATTCCTTTTTCCGAGCATGAGATCCAAGTGCAAAGCAGATTGCTTCCACATAATATCTTATTTCTCCCCAGAAGATTTTGTGCAAATAACACCCTGATGGGACGTGATGACATCTCCACAAGATGCTTTCGTTAAAAGAAGCCTGGAAATGTTTGCAATACGCCTGTTATTCAAGCAATCTAATTTGATAGGAGGCTGCCTTTCAGTCCGCAGTTCGTGAAGATTTTATGTTGGCCGAGTGTTGTCCGTGCACTAATCGATCTTCCTTATTGGCCCTTAATAAGATGTCCATATGCATCTTACATACATTCACTCATACATTGTGAATAACTTTAATTCATTGCTCATATACATATGACAGCAATTGGTGTCTCGAATGTCAACTTTAAGCATAAAGTATTCATCCTTTCGCTTTCCTCACTGGATTATTCCTTGTGGAAGAATAGAGTCCTAATGAAGGTTGAGAAACACAAGAAAGGTAATTAAATCAATTTGACACAGTTATTTTTATCCTAGTTCGTTTGAACTCAAACTACTCCAGTCCACCCGTCAAGGTGATTTGCCTCTCTCAACGAGGTCTTAATCTACTATTTCAAGAATAGATTACAAATCACAAAGACCACTGCCTTTGTCTTCTTGAGGTAAACCACAACTTGGTTTCTCAAGGTATCAACAAATTACAAAAAAAGATATGTGTTTACAATGCTTCTTAAAAGATATATCACAACTGTGATGTATACACTATTTAAACTCAATGAAAATATAAAAGACCTTTAAGTAATTTGACTTTAAAGCTTGAGCATTGTTTTTGCATGAGAAAGATTCGGCAACGAAACATGAAAATGATACTTGTTGATAAATGCAATAAGTGCTTCATTCCGTAAATATAGATCATGTCTAAAAATAGCTGTTACTTGAATATTTCCATTTGACTTTTGTAACGCATCAAAATCAGCGCTAAGCAGCCAGCATATAGGAAATAGAGATTGTAGTGCAGCAAGGTGCTTTCAGAAGTTTTGTCATAATCAGAACTTCTTCTAATGAGTGTGATAGTCTTGAAGAAGCTTTAGAATTTCATTTACAAAATACCAGAACTTCTTATGTCTTCAAACTTGTAACTTGTTCTCCTTCTACATTCAGGATCAGAACATCATCTGCATACTTTAATAACGTATTAGAAGACAACAATGTTTCAAATAAAATATTTATTGAACAGGGTCAACACATAAACGTCATCAATAATACTTGTTATCATCAAAACTTCTAAGATAGGTGTAGAACCAAATCATATTCTAACACCTAACTCTCTTACCCAACTCTTTGCCTATTCAAATCTCTGTCCCTAGTGGTTGCGGCTTGAATACTAGTCCTTAAGCAGTATTTTGGGTATCTTTAGATTATGAGTTCTAGATAGAGAGGACATTTATTTTGCACAATAAGGCTTTACATCTTAAATAAGAATAAACATGGAGATTCCCCAAGGAAATCCATTTGTATTCTCCAGCAATATTCTTACAACTTTATAACAGAAGGTGATAATCTCTTTATTTGAGCAACCGATTTCCCCCAGCAAGTATGTTAATGCCAACTTGATCTCCTTTTGTCAACCTAATTAAGAATCTCTCGATATGGATTGACTGTGTATCTTCGGCAAGTAGAAGACTTGATATTCCAATGAATGGGAGCCTTGTCCTTATGGAAGGCAATTTATTGAGAATTTGTTCATATGAATGGCAACCTTGTCTTTATGGAAGGTAGTTCGTCAAAGATTTGTTATTCCGATGAATGGCATCCTTGTCCTTATGGAAGGCAGTTTATCGAGAATTTATTCAGATGAATGGCAACCTTGTCTTTATGGAAGGTAGTTCGTCGAAGATTTGTTATTCCAATGAATGGCAGTCTTGTCCTTATGGAAGGCAGTTTATCGAGAATTTGTTCAGATGAATGGCAACCTTGTCTTTATGGAAGGTAGTTCGTCGAAGATTTGTTATTCCAATGAATGGCAGCCTTGTCCTTATGGAAGGCAGTTTTTTGAGAATTTGTTTAGATGAATGGCAACCTTGTCTTTATGGAAGGTAGTTCGTCGAAGATTTGTTATTCCGATGAATGGCAGCCTTGTCCTTATGGAAGGCAGTTTATCGAGAATTTGTTCAGATGAATGGTAACCTTGTCTTTATGGAAGGTAGTTCATCGAATATTTGTTATTCCGATGAATGGAAGTCTTGTCCTTATGGAAGGAAGTTTATTGAGAATTTGTTCAGATGAATGGCAGCATTGTCTTTATGGAAGGTAGTTCCTCGAAGATTTGTTCTTTCGATGAATGGCAGCCTTGTCCTTATGGAAGGTAGTTTATCGAGAATTTGTTCAGATGAATGTTAACCTTATTTTTATGGAAGGTAGTTCATCGAATATTTGTTATTCCGATGAATGGCAGCCTTGTCCTTATGGAAGGTAGTTTATCGAGAATTTGTTCAGATGAATGGAAACCTTGTCTTTATGGAAGGTAGTCCGTCAAAGATTTGTTATTCCGATGAATGGAAGCCTTGTCCTTATGGAAGGTAGTTTACCAAGAATTTGTTCAGATTAATGGCAACCTTGTCATTATGGAAGATATTTCGTCAAAGATTCGTAGTGCAGATATATGTTAGCCTTGTCTTTATAGAAGGCAGTTTATTGAAGATTTGTTCTGACATATGGCAATCTCTTTTATTACGGAAGATAGTTTGTCGTGAATTTATTGGGGATTCTCCCATGGGAAAATTTTAATTCGCTTATAAAATGTCAATTTATTATCTTTCCCTATGAAATATGTTGGAAATGAGACCCGTCTTGGGCGATGCACCAGAATTCTTGGAAATCTAGCTCATTGTTGACCAGATATGCTTCTTTGGTTCTTTTGTTTTGGATTGAGGTTCTGCTGTCTCTAGAAAACCGACACAAATCTTTGTTTTTGCTAAATCCTCTATGAGGAGATAGTTCGTCGTCTATCTATGGATCGTTGCTTCTTCCTCTTTTAATTGAACCCATTTTATGTCTTTCCCCCTTTTAGGACCGAGTTATCGTTTCCCCAGTGGAGTTCGTCTTTTCCCCATGAGATCCAGCTTCTTTCCCTAGTAGTTCATTTCTTCTTGGATAAGTTGTTGTTATTGGCATGACCTTATCATTTTTCTTTCCCAGTGGTGTCCGGTCTCCACTGCAAAGTTCATTATTTTTGCATTACATAACCATTAAGCATTGCATGATACCTTAGGGCCAAAAATAGGGCTCATATTATATTTAAGTATCTTCTATCCCGTCAAAGTGAAGGTTCCCTTCTTATCTCTAGATAGAAGACACTTAAATAAGGGTAGCTGTTGTACCCCAATTTTTGCCCCTAAGATCCCTCATCATCTCATCATCATAATACATTAAGATCACAAACAAGGTTGGGCTCTAATGGTTGTCATATTCCTAAGTTTGCTCTCAAGGAATCACCAAGCACCCAAAATGTGTTCTGCATGCATGACTGATCTGCATTTATTTCATCTTCTAACCTCTGATTAAAATACAAAAAAATATTTTGTTTTTGTCTTTGTATATTTGTATATTTGTATTTTTGTAGGTATCAACCCAAGACATCAGGCGAATGTAAGTTTTTCTGATGTTTTTTTCCAAACTTGATTTAAAATCATTTTTAAAAAAAAAACAGGGTGCAAACGATTTACACATTGGAGTAATCGATTGCTCCCTGGCTAGTTTTAGCAAATTTTTAAAAATACACTTAGTGCAATCGATTTGCACTAGAGTGCAATCAATTGCACTATGCAGAATTTTGAAAAATTGGACAATTTTCAAGTTTGTGGGCTTGGGCTCCAATTTCTTTTTTTTTATTTTCTTTTAATTTAGAAATTAATTACTAATTGATTTAATTTTGGCTCCAAAATTAATTTCTAAACCTAATTCTAATTTCCAAACCAAACTCCAAACCACCACTCATTCCCAAGCCAAAACCTTATAAATAGAGGTCTCCTCTCATTCAAATCTCAAGCTTTTGATACCCAATTACACCTTGTCAAAATTTCTCCTCGTTCTCTCATTTTCCCCAATTCTCCGAACTCACTCAAAGCTCTTTCTTCTTCAAAACGATTAGTGAATTCTTCATTGGAACTCTCGAATTCTTTGAGCTAAACCTTCATCCACTCTCTTTTTCTTCTTCAATTCCTTAGATCTAGGCTTCTAATTCTGATTTTTGAAGTTGAAGTGAAGCAATTTGAAGTGTTACTCTTGTAAATTTTCCTCAAGATCTACAAGTGGTGAGTGTTGATCTTCATCTTTTATAATGTGACCTATTGATAATTTTTGTGGTTTGATTCATTGAGCAAACTTGTTTTTAGTTCCATTGATGTTAATTTCTCAAAATGTTGGTGTAATTTTCATGCTCAACTGAATCAAGACACACAAGGTGTTTGTGGAAAAGTTTGAACAAGAACTTGCCCTTTATAAATGTGATTTTTTTTTTTATTTTTACAATGTGCAATCGATTTGCACTCTGCTGCAATCGATTGCACGAGCCAGTTTTTTTTTGAAAGTGCATCGATTGTATTTATATTGTGATTTTCACTTGTTTTTTGACTTGTTTTGGATCTTTACTCTTCTTCTACTCCATTCCTTTGATGATTACCTTGGATTGTAGTCTTGTACACCTAATTCTTCTTTAATCTCAATGGACTTTGGGTGTTGATGAGGTTGGAGAAATGTATTGGTGATTCAAATCTATCAAAGGATTAATTATACAATTAGTTCTTGGTGCTTTGAGTCAACAACATATTTTGTGCCTTAATCCACCAAGATGAGTGATTGAACTTAAAGATGAAAGAAATTAGAGAAGACAATCCAAGTTGATCTATCATTCTTTTTTTGTTTTACATGTGTTGACAAACATTAGAAGATGATCTACATATCATTCTTCTCGTTTTCTTTTTAAACACATACATCACCATTGATCGGCCTCGTTGTAGGGTAGATTCTACATAAGTCACTTGGCGATTGCTTAACATAGAGCTACATTGCTTATTCTTCATCTCATTTTTTCTTTTGTTCCGAATCGGAAAGTGATCAATTGGTGGCATAAACTTCAACACTTGTGGCACTTGTCGTGTGGTCGCGTTGATTCTATCAAGCTTCTGACAAGTCTTCATGCGTAAGCTTTAAGATGGTCTCCTTGCTGACAACTAACACTTAACAATTTGATGATATACTTAACAAGTTTCAAGATGGTCATCTTGCTAACATTTATTAATTGCCTTTTATTTTCAGCTCTTTACTTTTCGCTTTTATTTTTATGCTCTTTATTTTTATGCACTTTATTTTTAGAATTTACATTTCATGTCATTTTTCTTTGCTCACTTGAGCATTTTATTTTCTATGTCATTTTTCCTTTGCTCACTTGAGCATTTTATTTTCTTGTTATTTTGTATTTGCTCACTTGAGCTTTATTTTTCCTTTTCCAAAACACTTAATAATTCAACCTAAACATAAAAAAACTTTTAATTGGACTTGGTTACTATCCCTATGCTCGGAGTTTGACTTTGGACTTAGGATTAGGACCTCTACCTCAGCTTGGAGTTTTCTATGCCCTTGGTGTTATTCTGTCTTGTCTGGTTATTATCTTTGTATGCAGATTATTCTGTTATACTCAATTAAGAGTGGATTTCCTAAAAATACAGTTGTTACTCTGCCCGATTTTCTAGAGACAAGAGTCCACCTAAAAGCATTAACTCATCTGAAGCTTGGTTTTTTTGTCCGATTATTTATTGTTTATGTGGTAATCCAAAGGATGGGATATTGTATTGACTCTTGATGTCAAGTACTAGTCTTCTCACCCAGTTAGATCTTTCTTTATCCTTACCTTTTACTTTATGCAATTAGGTTAGCCTCTTCATCTCCTCCCCATTCTTTAATTTTCAAAATCTTCCCTCTTTTTCAAAGGATTCTTGTTTTCAAAACTCGAACCGCTTTCATAAAAAACTTGGACTTAGGTCCATGAATTTTCAAACTTATTTTCTTAATAAAATTCATGTTATAATACTTTGACTTTTCTTTTCATAAGACTAAAAAACACCTAACCTCATTCAAACCTTTTTGAGCTCTTTGTAGCTTTTCTAATTAACTTTTTTTCTTAAAATCAACCAACACACAACTTTGGTCTTTTTTTAGCCGAACTACTTGGTTTTGATTTCAACATTGCACATTGTTGGTATGTAGGCCTGGAACTCATTGGAAGTTCTATCAAACCAAAATTTGCAAAAAAATACTTTTTCTCATCTTTCCAGACACTTTTGTACATATCTTTTTTTTAGAACACATATACAAATTTTCAAAAAGGTTCCTGCGGAGTACCGTAGATGCTTTGTGTGCCTAACACCTTCCCTTTGCATAACTAACCCCCGGTCCTTGATCTCTGATCTTTTTGCTAGGATTTTATTCGCTCTTTTTTCCTAGTCCTTTGGATAAAATAAAAGCGCGGTGACGACTCTTTCGTTATTTTTTGAGTTAAGTCAATTCAATGGCTTATACTCGCATTTTTTGCCGCTACAATCTGGCCTAACTATCCTCATCATAGATCATTTGTTAACCAGCATTGAGAACTTATGAATCTCCTGGCAACCATTGAATTGCTTCATCTCCCGACGGAGGCCACTCTTAAAATTTACACACTTAGAACCTTCTGCTTCTACCTCGTTGTAGTGAGGGGAGAACCTAAACAACTCCTCAAACTTAGCCTCATAATCAACCATAATCATGTTTCTTTTCTTCAGCTCAAAGAACTAAATCTCCTTCTTACTAAAAACATCAGTAGGAAAGTACTTATCTATAAACTTGTTCTTGAAGTTCTCCCAAGTGATCTTAGTATATGCAGCTTCTAACCTTTGGTAAGCATTATCCTATAATTACTCAGCCTCCTCTGATAGCGTATGAGTCCCTAACAGAACCTTCTACGCATTTGTGCAAGCCATCGCCCTGAAGATCTTCTCAATCTCCCGATGCCATCTCTGAGCACCCTTAGGATCGTACCTTCCTTTAAAATTCGACGGATTGTTTCTTTGAAAATTTCCCATTCCACGGAAGTCATCAGCTACGCCATACTAATTTAGCCATGTTTGTTTCTCCTGACCCATCACATGAGCCATAGCCTCCAAAGCATCAATGTTTGCATGATCATTCCTTTCATCCATTTCTTTGCACACCAACAAACAACAATTAAAAGAAACATGCATCAACAATGTTTAAACACATGTCGCATACCAAGGAATATATAAATTCCTAAAACATGGCCAGATGGACCGACCTACTATGATACCAACTATGTAACACCTTAAAAATCCCGATTATTATTTATAAAAGATACATAAATAAATTCTCTAAAAGGTGTTACACATACTCAACATGTATACTCTTTCAACTTACAACATAAAACACGACAGCTGAATTCAACATAAAGCATACTTTAAATTAGCTCAACAAATTAAACTACTTGGTTAATTAAATAATGGGTCATTACCACTTTACCCTTTGTCATATAGGCGACTTTTGATTTTGCCCCCTGTAAATATTTTTTTTTTTAAAAACACCCTTGTCATTTCAAAATACTAACAATTTAGTCCCTAAAGTCAAAATCCGCAGGTAAATCCGAAATAAAATCTGCAGGAAACCTGCAAATTTTGACTTTAGGGACTAACTTGTTAGTATTTTGAAATGGCAAGGGTGTTTTTCAAAAAAAAAAATTACAGGGGGAAAAACCAAAAATCACCTATATGACAAAGGGGTAAAATGGTATTAACCGTTAAATAATTAAAATATCAACTCAAACAAACGATAAACAACCCACTCCTAGCGTTATAGATCAGTGAAAAGAAAATCTAAATAAACAAAAAACGATAGATAAATGAATAGGCCTTATCGCCATGCACTAACTCACAATAGCTATTGCTCCTATTTCTGCGTATTTATACCACATCATACATAACATCATAAAAAAAACAAATCAGGGGTGAGAATACACTCAAAATATGTTAGGGACGCAAAAGATAGCAAGGGTAGCATATTCATATTATTCTTCAAGCACATAAGTAATTCGCAACAACAATAATCACAATGCATTTATGTATGCAATGTGAACAATATCTCGACTCAAATGCACGTGGTAGCATTTTTGGACATTAGAGTTGTACTACCGATTTCATCTACTCTTTGTGGTTCCCATTCGAACATGGTTTCCATTCGAACCCAAACTCGTCGTTGATACCCTCTTCTGAACCAGCGACTTATCACTTCCATCACTGATACACATGATACATGATATGCAATAACAAAAATATACAAATGTAATAATTCACCATTGGTTCCACTTCGAACAATGCACAATGTCAAATAAAGCAACACCACGACAATTCTCATCAAAACTATACTTCTCAACATAACATAAATTATGAAACATCATATACTTATACAAAACATTTCAAATATTATTTATCATCCATAATATTTTATTATAAGAATTTAACACGCCAAAATCACCAAAATAGCCGCCAAACAGCATCACAAACGAAACAGCTCAGCAAACAAAATCGATGACTCATAACTGATCTACACCAATCACGATGATCAACCTGTCACATAGATGCCATTTGTCACCTTGCACGTCACATAGATGCCATTTGTCACCTTGCACGTCACATCCTTCCCTCACCATGACGGTTAACCTGTCACACAGTTGACGTTTGTCACCTCACTAAAACATAGTGACGGTATACCTGTCAACACTATGCAGAAAACCCAAAATGTGATTTCACCATTGGAGCTCATTCAAAGCTTCGATTTTGTTTCCAAAAA
Organism: Vicia sativa; assembly: GCA_021764765.1. NCBI lineage: Eukaryota > Viridiplantae > Streptophyta > Magnoliopsida > Fabales > Fabaceae > Vicia > Vicia sativa. Next base: position 286,719,184 of record CM038793.1, on the reverse strand, counting down.
TCCCAAATCGCACAGAAACTAAAATATATAATTTATATTACATCTATTCCATCAAATCCCTACTAATACATTCATTAATCCATCAAATTAGCATAATCTAACAATTCTTACACCACTTTAAAACATGATAATATGAGCAACGTAATTCCGATTTTCACATACAAAACCTCCTAATTATTGAGACGACCATATATATATATATATATATATATATATCAAAATTTTAAAAAAAAATTACTTAATGTTAAAATTATTTAAAATACTTTTTCATAAAAATTATTTTTAAAATATAATTTTTTGGAAAAAATTCGATTTCAACTATCTTTAATAATTAATGTTTATGTTATAAAATATCAAAATTGATCTTTTAGTTAGAAAAACAATTATAAATTTGTTTTATAATATTTTAAAAAACAGTTTTATAGGTTTATTTACAAAAGTAGAGAATTTATTTTTTAAAGGCAAAACAAAGGGACCAATCTATTAAAGTCGATCGACTATTAAAATATTAATATACTCTTTATAAATTTGAGATATCTCAATTGTATGCCAACAAATTTCATCATACTAAAAAATTATTGTCTTAATTAAATATTTCAAACCGTTATATAATAAGTTGGCAATTATAAATAACAATAACTATTAAAATATCATAAAAAATAAATAAATTTAAGGAATGGATATCCACTAGTAAATAACATTCATAGAAAAATATCATAAAAATAAAGAAATTTAAGAAATGGATATCCAATAATAAATTACATTCTATCATAAAAATAAAGAAAACTTTAAGAAACGGATGTCCACTGATAAATTACATTCATAGAAAAATATCATAAAATAAATAAATTTAAGAAATGGATATGCATTAGTAAATTACATTTATAGAAAAACGATATTAAGCTAAGAAAAAGATATTCTGAACAATCGTATGTTTAAGACTTACCTAAGTTTTAATTATGAATATATGGTAACAATAAAAATAATAATAGTAATAATAAAAAAACATTTGTGATTTGATTTCAACAAATTATCAATACACTGTTCAATAAAAAAAACAAACAGTCAATAATACCATAAAATATAATTGATTCAAATGGAAATTCCACCAAATTAACTGTATCTGAGATGATACTACTCATTTATTTAATCACCTTACCGTTTTTATTTAATCCTTTATGAAATATGGTTGAATAATCACAACTTTTTTGACCATATCTTTCCATTTTCTATTTATGTATTTTTATTTATGTGTGCATGTACATTAATCATACTCTATAAAAAGGCCCTGAAAACATAATAGTTGCATCAAAACATTCATATCAAAACCATATATCAACAATGAGTTCACACAAAGTCTTATTTTTCTTTTGTCTTTTTAGTTTCACTGTCTCTTTTTCTCATGCACTCAACGGTTTTAGTGTTGAGCTCATTCATCGTGATTCTGAAAAATCACCGTTCTATCAACCTAACCAAAATAAATACCAAAGTATTATCAATGCCGCACGCCAATCAATCAATCGTGTCAATCATTTCTACAAAACTGCCGCAACAGATGCACCTGAATCAACCATACTCCCTGATGGTGGTGCATATCTCATGACATATTCAGTTGGTACTCCACCATTTAAGCTATTCGGTATAGCTGATACTGGTAGTGACATTGTCTGGCTTCAATGCGAGCCTTGTGAAACATGTTTCAACCAAACTACTCCTAAATTTAAGCCTGCACAATCATCTACTTATAAAAACATTCCTTGTTCGTCCGAAACATGTCAATCCGTGAGAAGTTCGAGTTGCAGCGGCAAAACCAATTGTGAATATACTATTAGTTATGGTGATGGATCACATTCAGAAGGAGATCTTAGTGTTGATACCGTTACATTTGAATCAACCACTGGTGCTTCTGTTTCATTTCCTAAAACCGTGATAGGATGCGGAACAGACAACACAGTTTCTTTTGACGGACGAAGCTCTGGTATTGTTGGCCTCTCCGGTGGACCGGCGTCTTTCATAACACAGCTAGAATCCACAATTGGTGGTAAATTCTCTTATTGTTTACCACCATCAACGCTCACATCAGGTCCTTCAAACGTTACGAGCAAACTCAATTTTGGTGATGCTGCAATTGTTTCTGGTACCGGCGTTGTTTCAACTCCTATTATTACAAAGGCTGGAGATATTTTCTACTTTCTGTCATTAGAATCATTTTCCGTCGGAACCAAAAAAGTAGAATTCGCGTCATCAACTAATGCTGTCGGTGAGGGTAACATCATCATTGATTCTGGTACAACATTGACATTTCTACCGTCCGAAATTTATTCTAATTTCGTGTCAGAAGTCGAAAAAGCAGTGAAACTCGAGCGTGTTGACGATCCTAACAATTTATTTGATCTCTGCTACACTCTCACATCGGAAGAACCTGATTTTCCTCTAGTCACCGCTCATTTCGAAGGTGCAGATGTTGTGTTGCAACCTATTAATACATTTGTTCAAGTTGCTGATAGCATTGCTTGCTTGGCGTTTCAATCTGCAACAGATATTGCCATCTTTGGAAACTTGGCTCAACAGAATTTCTTGATTGGTCATGATGTTAAAGCAAAGAAGTTGTCGTTTAAGCCTACTGATTGTTCTAAAGAGTAAACGAGTCTTGTAAACTTTATTTTCGTCCTCCTTTAAGCTTCAGTATGTTCATGTAATAAGAGTTTTTAATTCACGTTTGTATTTGGTCATTATTTTTAACATACTATTCCTGTTATATTTGTTTACTGTTATATTTGTTTACGTTAGTATCCATGCACCTATTATCATAATCGATCACAAGAAATGTCTAATGAATGTTATAAAATTTAAATAATTTTAAAAAATAAATTAACTAAATAAAAAATTACTCTAGAAATATTAAAACGTGGGTCAAACAATTTTTCAGAAAATATAATTAAAGTTGATATAAATAAAATAGGTGAATATTAAAGTGATATGATATAAATAAATGTTAGTTTATGATTAGCTGACAATTTTTCTTCTTTAGATTAACATTAAATTAAACTTAATAATAATTAATTTCGGTATTATTAATTATAAATAGTAAAATGTGAATGAAAAATAACTAGTTTTATTAAATCACAATTTTAGAGAAGATTAAAATTATGTTGATTTGAAAAAAATGTATAAAAATTTATTTTGGATTTCAAATGATTTATAATATATTTTGTAATTTTAAACTAAATATTTATGAATATTTATATTTTTAAATTACTTTATGAATTTTAAAAATTTAAAAATAAATAAATTAAATAGATAAAATATAAAGTAAAAAATTAATATAAATGTAAAATCATTTAACAATAACATATTTTTGTCTAAAACACAACAAAATAATTTTAAGTTTATAATAACACCTCTCTCCCTAAACAAAATTATCTACAAATAAAACTAACAATTGTTACAATTGTCAATTAAATTTTTCTTCTGTTTTAGATGAATTTAGATGATGTTTTAAAATTATGAATTAAATTTAGAAAATACCAAATATTTTGTCTTTTGAATTACATTAAAATATGAAATTGAATAAGCAAAGATCACTACTATAAAATATATATTTTGTAATATCTTATTATTCGGTCACTCAATTAATTACAGTAATAATTCTTATTTAGGCGTCTTTATTTTTTTATTAAAATATTTTTTATTACGCTCCATATTAACAACTTTTGTGATAGGTTAAGGATTATACACTTCGAATTCTAGCACCAACAATTTTTTTTTATAAAAAAGGACATATTTTCTTAATATTTATATATTAAATTAAAATAGTTTTCACCATAGTCTTTACTACCAACCATAGTGAAAATGTGGTTGTCAATTTTTTCAATCTCAGAGAGTTTAGTTTTCACATTAACTCAGTGTTTAGTTTTTACATAAATCACAACTTTTACAATCTCAGATACGTTTGGTAAGCGATATGTTCATTCATTTTTATTCTACCTTGAAAATTTTGATGTTAAAGATCAATGTTAAGGTTCATGTATATCGTTTACTTGAAAAAGTGAATCTTAACACCAATTAATTTTTAAACTAAAATTTTCAATATAGACTATTAATTTTTGAAGAATGAAATATGAAAGTGTAAGGTGTAATGAGTTAGGTTTAATAAAAAAGTGAATGATGTGCTTCTTTATTTTTATGCATAAATCCCTAAATAATTTTACCATGGTTGTGAATAGAAACCGTGGTCATATGTATAATATATCACTGAAGTTGTTTTTGTCAACCGGATGAAAATGTTTCTCTAAAATTAATAGATAACACATTTTAGTTTATTTTTCTTCATAACACAAGTGTTGCAACGAAAGAATAAAAGAAAGTGGTGACAAAAATCAAGATAACTTTATTATTTCAAGTTCGAATCAAGGAGTGGACAGACGAAACTTTAAGAAGCGTACACAAAAATAATTTCTTGTCGTCTTCCTCTTCTTCACAATTACAGTACATTATCTATTTCGTTTTCATTCATGTTGAGTTTTAGCGTTTTTGTTATTTGTTTAGATATTTATAGGTTTTTGTTGTTGTTGTGATTGAGTGAGATTGAGATTGTTTTTGTGTTGTTGAAAATGTTATATTTGTTATGAATAATTGGATAATTTGTCTCCCAATAACTTCATTCCTTATTTAAATAAATATGTATTTATTATATTGTTTGTATGATGCCCTATAAATAGGACTTATTTCATTGTATACTTACACCAAATGAAATAATATAGAATCATTCTATCTTTCTCTCTTCCCTTTATTCCTTATTTCATAATACGTTATCAGCACGAAGCTCCAACTTTTAGAAGATAATATTTTTTATTCTTTATCTATTATTTAAAAATATTGATTAGAAAAAGAAAAAGAAAATTAATGATGATTTTCATTCATCCCAGAAGGATTGTGTTATACCCCAAAAGTTTCCCTCCTACTTCTCAAGACAATTCACATCTCCATACTTAAGAATTTCTCAAGGGTTGACCAGATGAACGCTCCTCTAAGCAATCAACCCACAATTAGGGTTTTGCTCCTCTCAAATCAAAATGGATTCCCAAGGCTCCAAGTCGTCATCATACCTCATCATATATTTCAAGGGATCACCATGTCAAGTTTCAAGCCTTACAAATCAAATTTACTCATCCAATTGCTCAAATGGTTGAAAATCAACTATATTGGACAGAAAGTCAACTCTGGTCAACATACAGTCAAACTTCATAATTTTTGGTCAACATCAATATTTTGAGGTAATATTCATCATTTGATCAAAGGTTGACCATGATTCCTCAAGGAAAGTCAAGATTTGATCACAAGTCAAAGTTTCTAAATTAGGGTTTTTTAGACAAAAGTCAATAGAACTTTGACCAAGCATAACTTTCACATAATTTATCAGAAATTTTTCCACCAAAGCTCATTTTAAAGGGAATTCAATTCTCTACAACTTCATGTCTCACAAGCTTTGGCCAAAAATGCTTCATTTGGAAGTTATGGATTAAAATATCACAGGTCCTTTTAAAAGTCAACAAAAAGTCATCTTTTTGCAAAGAAGTGTTCATGAACATGGAAAGTTAAATGAAGATGAAACTAAAAGGAGCGTTTAGATGACATCTTGAGCTTTCTAAAAAATCCAAGAACACCCAAAAATGTTGAAAATTGAGCAAGATACAAGTTGTGCAAGTTGGGCATTTTTGAGGAGGTGCATGAAGAGAAATACTTGAAAATATCAAGTTTTTTTCTAAATAGGCCTAACTTTTCTTGGTTCAAACTTGTTTCTTATCTGAATTAGAGCCTCCAAGCCCAAGGCCACGCATTTTATCTTTTATTTTTATTTATTTTGAATTTTTATTCATTTAAATTTATTTTAATTAAAATAAAAGATATAAAATCCAAACATTAAGTGCAAGGTTGATTTTTTTTTTATCATTCTTGAGGTCCAAACAAGCCATACAAACTGTCAATTTCGAAAACCATTGATTGGTAAAGGAATTGAATAAAATTTGATCAAAAAAGGCAATATTTAGTTTCATTCCAAATCAAATATTTTCTCATTGATTGACATATATTTTCTTCATGATTCTTGACCTAATTCACTCTAGTATATATATACACTGATCCCAGATGCCACAAGAACGAAATTTCATGCTCAAGGAACCCAACCTAACTTCAAAAACACTGTGTGTTTCAAGCAACTTGGAGGCCAATTTTTGCATCTATTCAAGCCAAACAAAGGCTGCCAATACAATCCTTGGTGCTCTCTGAAGCTTTCCATACCCTTACCATCGATCAACACCTTCTGAAACACAATATCCAGATCACGGTTTGCCCTTGTATTTTCAAAATTGATTTCATATATTATGCATTGTCAATAAGATTTGATCATATATTTGTGTTTGTCTGACTAATTCGAAGCTATCTGGGTTGTTTAATTAAAGTTTAGATGCTGGGATCGTGACTTGCCATGGTTAGGATTCATAAGCTTAAATTAAGGCTTTTTGATTGAGGCAAAATTGGACCATATGAGTGGTACCAGTGAACTCAGGAGTAAATTTGCAATCGAACCATGCCTTTCATGTAAATTTATATTGCGTATTGCTTGAGTTATGATTCTGCATGTGCTATAGTGACGCAGGGAACCGTTGGTAAAGGCTATGGCTACGGATACAAACCGTAGGTAAAAATCCCAGCAAAAACGATGATGAACAACCCCCCACTAGCCGCGCGCGTGTTTTTGGATTTGAAATATTTTAAATTCTGGTTTTCACATTTATCTTATTTCGTTCATTATATTAACATGATATGCATGCATCTCAGTTTGCCAAGGGACGCTCCTATGAGGTAGAAGGCCTGGGTTCAATAGCATCGTCACCTATTTTTATCTCTTTTCCAAACTAACCTATTTTCACTCTTTTTTCATATTTTCCTTTTTTTTTCTTTTCAATTTAATTCTTTTTAAACATTTTTCTAAAACACTACAAAAATCACAAAAAATATTTTCTTTTTGCATTTAGGTCAGAAAATACTTATTTAATTTTTGACGTTAAAAAATATTATTTTTCACTTATATTTTAATTAATAGTTAATTAACCATTAAATTAGCTTTTAATTATTTTTCCACATCAAAATCAATTCACAAAAACTCCAAAAAATATTTTCTTCTCTAGTAATTAGGATTACTAACCTAAAACCTTTTTTTTACTAATTTCCAAAACATTTTCACTAACATATTTCTTATTATTCTGACTATTTACATTATTTCGCATTTATAATTCTAGAAAAGATGTATAGGTCGCAAAGTTTTTATCATGTAATAGCGTAGATTTACATTTCTGCCTTTACTTTCTGCACTCCTATTATGTGTCTGCCCCAAAGTCATGTAATAGCGTAGGATTTACATTTCCGCACTTTTACATTCCGCAATTTACTTTCTGCACATATTTATCTGCTAGTTAATTAGGGTTTTCATGCTAAGAATAAAAACAACCCTAGATCACTTCTAATTCAATATAACATATATGAATGCAACACACTCTTCACACTTCCACACCCCTTAGGGTATCCTCTCTCGTTGTCTTTCGAAACATGGTCATGTCCCTCGAACGTAAGGATATCTTAACTAAGACGCTCATGAATAATATCATCACAGTCCCTTCGATTCAAAGATCATAGTCCCTTGATGACCCTCCATTGTTGCCTACGAATACATGATCTCGTCCCTCGGTTGTTGCCTACGAAAAGTGATGATCGTCCCTACGAATATGCTAAGGTATCCTTATATGTTGCCTTCTATGACCATACGATGACCCTTCGAACGTCCCTTTACATCCAACGGATAGAGTTACCTACTAACTAATGGTATGGATAGCGCTACCCTAAAGGAAAGCAAAATAACATGGAAACAGTCATTTTGAGTAGGTAATAAGACTCTTTTGCTTGCTCCAATCAATTCAAAAATACTTTTTACACCTCACACTATTTTCAAAACTTTTCAAACACTTTGTATACATTCCAGCGTGAATTATTACAAAGTTAAACACTTTTTCAAAACAAAACATTTCCAAACACTTCGTATACATTCCAGCAAGAATCATTACGAAGTCAAAGAGAAATGTATTTTCAAAAATATCTTTTCAAACACACACACAGAAAGCAATTTATAAAGTGAGCTAAGCAATTAAGAGCCCGTAGATAACTACGGATGGAAAGGGTGCTAATACCTTCCCTTTTCATAACTGCCTCCCGTACTCAGAATCTAACGAAGGTCTTTTTCCTGTTCTTTTCGCCTTCCCTTAATTGGATAAAAAAAAGTCGGTGGCGACTCTTGTTATCCACAACATTTGCAATAAAACGCAAAACAAACAAGTCAGTTCTCCCACCGTGTCATAGATTGCATGAATAAAACATCCATTAAGGATTGCAAAACAAATTATTCATATAGTTCCTGAAGAACTTATTAAGCTATCACTGAAGGATTGTCAAATAAATTATTTATAAAATTCCTGAAGAACCTATCAAGTTATTCCTGAAGGATAGGAAAATAAATTATTTATATAGTTCCTGAAGAACCTATCAAGCTATCCCTGAAGGATAGGAAAATAAACTATTTATATAGTGAAGAATCTATCAAGCTATTCCTAAAGGATAGAAAAATAAATTATTTACATAGTTCCTGAAAAATAAATTATTTATATAGTTCCTGAAAAATAAATTATTTATATAGTTCCTGAAAAACCTACCAAGCTAACCCTGAAGGATAGAAAAATAAATTATTTATATAGTTCCTAAAAAACCTATCAAGCTAACCACAAGGTTACATCTATAATATTAACCAATATTAGAAGGATTGAATCTATAATAATAATAAATCCCAGAAAAATGCATCAATTATGTTAAAAATCAGCAAAAAGATTGCATCAATAATATTATCAAATTCGAAAAAGATTCATAGAATAATATTGAATATCCCAGAAGGATTTCATAAATATTTTTTAAAAATAATTATTATTATTCCAGAAGAATGACACAAATTGGATCTATAGTATTGAAAGAATAATATTAAATATCTCGGAAAGATTTCATAAATATTTTTTGTTATATCGATATAAAAATTTATAATATTCTTATAAAATAATTGTTATTCCAAAAGAATAACACAAATAATTTTAATGCATTCCAAAAGAATGATTATATTTTTTAGATCATTGTTTATAAAAATAATAACTTTAACACATATGGATAATCATCCCAGAGGAATGATTATAATTTTTAGATCATCATTTATTAGCTAATAATTTTAGCACATCTCAGAAGGATGATTGTATTTATTTTAGATTATTGTTTATAAATGTTTATATTATTCTAAAAAAAATTCTCTAAAATTTGGCATTGCTAACAATTAGTGTTTATTTATAAAGTTATTATTTTGCTGAATGTAAATATGAAGCATGTTACTATTAGTAATTTGATGAATGAAGATTTTAAAACGTTGGTTTATATATCAATTAATATTTTAAAATTAAAATTTTGTTATATTAAAAAGTTTTGTGAGTATAAAATTTATTAATATCTACTTTTAACATGATTAGAATATATATTATTATGGGCTATGCATATAATATTTATATTGTAAAAAATTATATATACATATCTAGTATTTAAAATATATATATTAATATCTATTTTAATTAAATTTTTGAAATATATTTATATATATAATATGATTGAGGTAAAGAATTGAAAATGAAATAGAAATTTGGTTATAAATTTAGTATTGATGTATATTTTTCGGCAATTTATAAAATCATAATATATTTTTGAGATATCATAAATTATTATATATGGTAATTTTGGATTAATCATTATATTAGAATGATATGATAATATTAATGAAATTGATCTTATTAGAATATATATTTATGTGCAATGAATGAGTATACTTGGGATTTAATGGGTGTTAATTGGAAGATGTGTTTAATTTATTTTATAAGTTTTGTAAAATATTTTATCATGATAAAATTAATATAATAGTGATAATTAAATATACATTCAATAACAATAAATAAATCTATAAGTATATTTATTTATTGTTTATCCAATAAAAGTGGAGAGTGAAAGTCATTTAGAGATTGGTGATTTATTTGTTTATTTAGAGAAAGAAAAAAATTTATCACCTTATTGAAGATGGTAGAATCAAGAAATAGAATTTATGAAAATTTCCTTCTAATTATTACAATAAATTTTTATAGTTGTTTTGAATTTTCTTTTATATCAATAAAGTGTGTTTGTTTCTTGTTCATTCACATAATCTATTGTTTGAATAACTTGTATGTTTAAAGTGCACTCATAACTCATCATTATTATTTTTAGAAGAATGAATATTGACACTTGAGCCACTAATAAAGCGAAATACTGATGTCAACACTATATCTGGCACCTCGGAAATAATTGAAGGCTCCAGAAGAGCCAATATGTTGTTATGTGGAAGAACAATATTGCACATTGATAATGCATTATATTCACATAAGTCTCAAAGAAATTTATTAAGTTTCAAAGATATTCTCCTAAATAAATATCGTATTGAAATAGGAGATGATAAAAGTATTGAGTATCTTTGTATTATAAAATTCAGACGTAAAATGTGTAATGGAAAAGCTACCGGCTTTTTTCTCGGTCTTGTACTACACTTATATTATTACAATTGAAGCAACACCTAAGTGTGTTGTTGGCAAAAATATTTGAGTCATCTCAATTGTATTATAATGCGAAAACTAATTTTGAAGAACCAGAAGTTTCTTCAATCAAACAAAATTTGTGTGTTCTTAAATAATAAAATTGAGAAATTGAGTTTTAATGACATTAATTGTTGCACCGACTAAAAGATCATGCATATGTCTACTCACAAGTCACAACCAAAAGTTTGTGAAATTGTTTTCTCAACTAATTAAAGTCAGATCTTATTATCTGGATTTTTCAGAATTTTTTTGATAAATATCACATATATTATTAAAATTGATATTGAACATCATGTATCATATGTTCATTAAAATGGACTTGAAGATCCATTATTTCGACGTCTAAAGTTAATTGTGTGGTTGATACTTGTGAGATCACAAATGCTAAGTTAAATATTTCAAACACACAAAATATGAATATTGAGAAATTGATTCGTATTAAGCCAACAAATTAGTATATGTGCATTCTCCTCTTAACTTACAAATTATTGTAGGTTAATAACCTAGTGCATCTCATCTAAGTAAACTTTTGGATGTGTTAAAATTATTCAATTGCTCCAGTATAATATGCTAAGATGAGTTTAGAAAGAATGTTGGAAAAATTCATTTTATATGAATATCATATTTTAGGTTTATTTTGGTCCGATAATTGGATATATGCTTGAAGTCCAGTAAGCTGATTATCAATTAATAAATTAATTTTCCCAATATTAGGGAGAGAGAATAAGCAGCTCAGAGTGTGAACTAGAAGTTCAACAGAACAATTTGAAATAAAATATTATTATATTATTTGATCCTCGAAGTTTAAAATACAATTCATTTGTAAAATCTATGAAACAAAATAACAGCTGCTAATATTGGACAATCTAATATTGCAAATGAGTTGTAGCCGCGCCTGAAGCGTGATAGAAAAGTTAGTTCCAATGTTAAAAGTCATCTACCAAGAAAAGTAAAAAAAGTTAAAGACGACCCGATTGAGGATATAAATACTCTAAAAGATCTCGATAAATTTTTCATTTCCTGAAGAACTAATCAAGTACTTAAAATATCAAATAAAGAGATCTCAATAAATTATGTCATGGATGAAATAGAACAGAACTAAAATTAAGATAATCAAATAAAGTCGACATTGACAATGTATTTATATACAGTATAGCGCTAAATATGATAAACGATAACGAGGATCGTGAGACAAAGTCTACCAAAGATTGTAGACAAAGCAAGAATTGGCCACAATGAAAATATTCAATTGAAGAACAATTAAACTCAATTTACAAGTGACTTGATTTTGGACCTGTAGTCCAAATGCCTCAAGGTGTAAAACTAATGGGATATAACTGAGTTTTTGTGAAAAAGCAAAATATGAATTGTATAAAGTTTGATTTATTGCTCAAAGATCTAAGGTTTATTTATATGAAACATATCCACCTTCAATGGATTTAATTAATTTTTCAATATTTGATTATCCATGAAGAGCGTGAAGAATTTAATATGAATATGATGGATGTTGTGACATCTTATTTATACGACTCACTTGATATTGACATTTACATGAAAATTCCTAAAGAGTTTAATATATCATAGACACATAATTTTAGATATGGAGAAAGCTACTCCATAAAATTGAACAAGTCTCTCTATGGGATGAATCAATCTGGACACATGTGGTTTAATCGTCTTAGAGAGGGGTATACAAATAACTCCATTTGTCCTTGTATTTTTATAAAAAAGATCAAGAAAAGAATTTGCAAAAATAGTTGTCTATGTTGATGTCATAAATATTATTGGAACTCCTGAAGATCTTCCAAAAGCTATGAATTGCTTAAAAAAAGAGTTAGAGATGAAGGACCTAAGAAAGACAAAATCATGTCTAGGAAAAATTGAGCATTTGGACAAAGGAATATTTTTACATCAAGAAGACTATTTAGAAAAAAAAGTGTTAAAACACTTATATATAGACAAATATCACACGTTGTCTACTCCAATGGTTGTTAGATCATTATATGTAGAGAAATATCCTTTTAGGCCTCAAGAAAAGGATGGAGAATTGCTTGGTCCTGTAGTACCATATCTTAGTGCGATTGGAACACTGATGTACGTTGCTAATTATACATGTCCTGATATATTATTTGAAATCAATCTATTAGCAAGATACAATTCTTCACCTACACGAAGACATTGGAACAGAGTCAAACAAATACATCATTATCTTAGAGGTACAATAGACATGAGTCTGTTATATACCAAGTGCCCAAACTCGATTTAAGAGGTTATGCAGATGCAAATTACTTGTCAGATCTTCACAATGATAGAGCACAAATAGGTTATTTGTTTACATGTGGTGGTTCAACTATTTCGTGGAGATCAGTGAAACAAACAATAGCAACAACTTCATCTAATCATGCAGAACATTTAGCAGAGATAGGTCGAGAACGCGTTTGGTTGAGATCCTTAATCTAACACATACAAAATATTTGTGGTTTGTCTTCAGGAAAAATAAATTTAAGGACCATATATGAAGATAAAGGAGACCGAAAAAAAATATATCTCCAAGGTTCTTTTTCACTCATGATCTTCAAAAGAACGGTGATATAAACATCCAACAAATTCGTTCATGTGAAAATCTTGCAGATCTTTTCACAAAGTCACTTCCAAGTAGAACTGTTAGTCAACTAGTACAAAATATTGGTCTTCATCCTCGAAGAAATAATCGTTCATCCGAGGGGGAGAAATAAATTTGTTTTAAAAGGATATTTCACTCTTTCTCCTTCACTAGATTTTTTCCCACTGGGTTTTTCTAGTAAGGTTTTAACGAGGCATATCCAAAACAAACATCCAAGGGGGGTGTTGTGAATAATTACATGATTTGTCTCTCAATAACTTCATTCCTTATTTAAATAAATATGTATTTATTATATTGTTTGTATGATGCCCTATAAATAGGACATATTTCATTGTATACTTACACCGAATGAAATAATATAGAATCAATCTATCTTTCTCTCTTCCCTTTATTCCTTATTTCTCTGTATTTTATAATAATATTATTGTTGTTGTAGTTGTTTTCATTCTTATTATGTTGTTGTATTGAGATAGTTAATATGATGTTGACAATGTTGATGTTGTATTGTTGTATTACTGCATATATTGTTATTTCATATTGGTGAAAAGTGATTTAGTAAGTTATTGTATTCGGACTATTGTTGTTGTATTATTATACGTTGTATTGTTAAATGATTTTATAAACTTTTTATATAAATTTCATAATATATTTTGGATCATAGTTGGATGAAAGTTGGTAGATTTGGTCAAGTGTATGAGAAAATATTTCTTGAACATACAAAACTAAATGTTCATGTTAGTACCATAGTTTTGTGGATTGACAACCTTTTACTAAAACATTGTTTTGACCAGATATCGAACAGGATGTCATGACATTGTGTTGTGCTATGCAGCAGGACGTTGTTGATTTTAAATCTTAATAGACTTGATTCGTTTATGTTTTATTTTCTTTGGATATATTGCAGGGATCTTCACTACTCAAGAAGATTTACTTTGGAATAGGTTTGATATCTCCAACTGTACAAAAGTTATTAATTTGGGCCTTAAGATAAATTAGGAAACTATGTATCGGTTTGTTCCAAGATTGAAACAAATTGACTGCACAATAAGTGTATCACTCGACTTATGGATCAAGAAACTTTTGGACTCAAAATATCGATGCCCATGGACTGCAGAGTTATATTTAAAGGAGAATACTAACCTAATGTAATTTAAGTTTTTCAAGAATCGTAAAATTAGGGGAAGCATAAGTCTTAGGTTTTGAGAGTCTCTTGAGTAGTTTGTGTGTCACCCTTGTATCAAAAGATACTATGTGAACGACTGTCTATTAATTGATTGTTAGTCAAGTTATTATTCTCACTCAGAAGCCTTTAGGTAATGAGTTAAGTACTTTTCTTACTTGAAGCTTTTAAGAAAGAGTTTGAGTTTCTTGTAATGGAAGTTGTTATACCCCAAAATTCCCCCTATTTTTCAAGTCAATACACATCTCTATACTCAAGAGTTCCTCAAAAATTGGCCAGATGAACCCTCTCCTAAGCAATCAACCCACAACTACAGTTTTGATTCTCTCAAGTCAAAGATGGTTTCTATTGCCTCAAGTGAGCATCATGCCTCCTCATATGTCTCAAGTTATCACCATATCTGGTTAAAAATCAGTTGTATTGGACAAAAAGTTAATTATGGTCAACATACAGTCAAACTTCATCATTTTTTGATCAACATCAAGATTTTGAAGTCACATTCATCATTTGATCAAGGGTTGATCATGATTCATCAAGAAAGTCAAAGAATTGATCAAAAGTCAAAGTTTCTAAATTAAGGTTTTTTTATCAAAAGTCAACAGAACTTTGACCAGGCATAACTTTCACATACTTCATCAAAAAAATTTCCACCAAATCTCATTTTGAAGAGAATTCAATTACTTACAACTTTGTGTCTCACATGCTTTACCAAAAAATGCTTCATTTGAGAGATATGAGTCAAGACATTATAGGTCCTCATAAAAGTCAACAAAAAGTCATATTTTTCTAAAGAGGTGTACATGAACATGGAAGCTTCAATGAAGATGAAACAAAAAGGAGAATTTAAAGGACATCTTAAGCTTTCTAAAAAGTCCAATAACACTCTGAAATGATAAAAATTGAGCAAGATATAATTTGTGCAAGTTTGGAAATTTTGAAGAAGTGCATGAAGAAAACATTGGTCAATTTTGAATTTCTTCTAAATGAGCCTAAGTTTTTATAGTTTAAACTTGTTTCAAACATGGTCCATGACCTCTAAGTCCAATTGCATGCCCTCATACCATTTATTTAATTTATTTTTGAATTATTCCATTTAAATTCAATTTTAAATAAAATAAAATGCAAAAAGATTGGATAGGCGTGTGGGTTTGTTGTTTGAATGCCTTGAGGTCCAAGAAACACATTGCAAGCTGGCCAAATCGTACAAGAATTGATTGCGTGAAGATTGATAAATTTTAGAAATATTACATTTGATTTTTCAATCAAATATTTTTCAATGAATGCCAAATATTTTCTCACAAGTCTTGACCTAATTTTTCTCCTCCATATATACACAACAAGACCAGATGCAAAAGACACGGATTATTGGCCTCAAGACCCTAGAAAATTTTGCAAAATTTTGCAAGTTTAGGCCAAACTCGAGCCTCACTTTACAGCTATTCTCAATCAATTTCAAGCACTTATCCATACTCCTGAGGCTTCCAGGAATTGATCCAAGCCTCTACACCATCCCAAAGCATCCATAATTCACTTTCCTAAGTTGCACCGATTTGGTAAAAGTTTCGAAACTCAAAACTTTCAATTCATGCTATTTAAAATGTTTGGATTCATATATTCATGTTCATACTGATGTTTGTGATTGTTTAGAACCATCGTTTGCAAGGTTTGAGGTCGGAATCATGTTTCACCATTATTAGGGCATACAAATTGATGAGCGTTGAAACTCTAGCTACATGCCGATTCAGGACAAACTAATCATACCATTGTCTCTTCCTATGATAGCTCCCGAGGATTATCAATTGCCACTCATACTTCAAGAATCAGGAATTTTTTTACATATATGTAAAAAGTCATCTTCTGCATCTTCTTTAGCTTACGTTTTTGGGTAACTATGACATGTTTAATTTAAGAGATGAGATGTTAATTTCTCGAAATCTAGAGGTTCATACATTCAAAAAATATATTTTTATAAAATATACTAGATTAATTATTATGATTTAGTGATAGAATATTTAGATTTAAAATTCACTTCATCATTTTTTCTCTCAAACTAAAATCCATGATTTTTTTCTCTGAAAGTAAGATTTTTTCTCAAACTAAAAAAATTGGCAAAAAAATTTTATGTGGAACGTTTACTAAGGTCATTAAAATTATAAATAAATATTTCAATTAGGTCATTAAAATTATAAATAAATATTTCAATTAGGTCATTAAAATTATAAATAAATATTTCAATTAGGTCATTAAAATTATAAATAAATATTTCAATTAGGTCATTAAAATTATAAATAAATATTTCAATTAGGTCATTAAAATTATAAATAAATATTTCAATTAGGTCATTAAAATTATAAATAAATATTCCAATTTTTTTGATTTAGCCTGGATTCAAACCAAGCCCACTTCGCTTGCAAACACATTAAACTACCACTATACCACTTGACATTTGATGTTTACGATTTCATTCAGATTTATTATAATTTGTTTGAGGTTTAGAGAAAATGTATTACTTCGCGTGTAACATATTGATCACATAACTGTTGTAGTTTAATTTTAATTTCATTTCACTTAATAATAATGTAAAATATTATTAACTGAAGGACTAGTATATAGTAAATATATTAATTCAGTACTTAATATATAATAATTGAAAATATTATAATTATAATAGTAATGTTAATATAATTAAATAATAATGTTAAATATAATTAAATAATATTGTTAAATATAGTTAAATAATAATTAAAATATTTTACTTTAATAACTAAAATATTAATAATTGAAAAATTATACAGTAAATATATTAATTCAATATTTAGTATATAACAATTGAAATATTAATAATTATAATAGTAATGTTAAATATAATTAACTAATTATTAATAAAATTATTAATTAATAAAATTTTATAGTTAAAATATTATTAACTGAAAGACTAGTATATATATATATATATATATATATATATATATATATATATATATATATATATATATATATATATATATATATATATATATATATATATATATATATATATATATATATATATATATATATATATATATATATATATATATATATATATATATATATATATATATATATATATATATATATATATATATATATATATATATATATATATATATATATATATATATATATATATATTGTCATACATCTTCTTTCTTCTTTAAAGCTCAAACAATTTATAATAAGCGAACGTATTAATAAACAGCAATTCTTAAGTCATGTAGTGGAAGTTTGCTGTTCTTGTAAGTGATATAGCATTGGTTTAATTCCAGTCCAAGTTGAATTAAAAGACTGCTTTAAAGAGATTAAAAAGAATATTTTACAAAAAAAACAATACTTATTTTTTTTATACTGATTAATTATTATAATTTGATTGTAGAATATTTCATCAATAAAATAATATATGTGTGATTTTATTACCATTATTAAAAACACTTCTGATTTTTATTACAATTATTAAAAAAATTCCCAATTTAAAAAAAAAATCACTTTATTATTTACTCTTTTAAATCGAGTCATTATAAGTGTTCTTTTGTCCTCTTGTTTTTCCTCCCTACAATTAAAATCCACTATTTAATTTTTTCATCTCTCATCAAAATTAAAATATTTGTAAAAAAATACCAAACATATATTTGTTTTTAATTTACCATCATTCATAAAAAGAAAATTTTTTATTTTAAAATAAAAATTCACTTTATAATTTTTGTGTTTTTTTACTTTATAAAAAATATAGACTTATTTATTAGTATATCATCTTCTAATAAAACATTTATTTGTTTTTTAAAGAAATATTTTATATTTTATACTAAAAATTATATATTAGTACGTTAGAGTTAAAATTTGTAATGTGTATTATCTTCAACTAAATTCATAGTTGTACGAATTAGCAACCATTAAAAAAATAGAGAAATTTTATAGATAGAAAAGATGCGAAAAGTTATAGTTGTATTTGTCAAAATATTTCTAAATGATTATTTAATTTTTTTACTTCTTATACTACAATTTAAATATTTTTTAAAAAAAATTATACGTTATTTTATAATGAGCCTATTACTAGAATAGAGCACGACTTTAAGGGCTTTTCTTATATGATTTTTTCCGTGTTATATAATTTTGTGTAAGAATTTCAAAGAAATTTTTTATAAAAATTTTAAATTTAAATAGTTATTATTAAAATATTATTTTAGATATTTTATTATTTACTATAAAAAATTTGAATATTAAAATTTTAAAAAGTTATTTAAAATATATTCTTATATAAATCATTTATTTAAAAAAATTACAATGTCGATTATATTTTGATATTTAATATTATATGGTTATGTTATAGAATGTTAAAATTGATTTTTTAATTTAAAAAGTAAATATAATTTTTTTAATAATATTTTAAAAAATGGTTTTATAAATCCGTTTTCAAATGTACAAAAAAATCTGTGTTTTTAAAGTCAAAACAAACCTTCCCTAATTCATATATCTTTTAAAGTCGAATTTTTTAGATATTTTAATAGTTAATTCAACTTATAATAGATTCTATAAATTTTTGAGATATCTCAATTGTATGCCAACAAATTTCATCGTACTAGAAAAATTATTGTTTTAATTAACTATTTCAAACCGTATAAGTTGGCAATTATAAGTAATAACTATTAAAATATCATAAAAATAAAAAAATTTAAGAAATGAATATCCACTAGTAAATTACATTCATAGAAAAATTATATTTAAGCTAAGAAAAGATATTGTGAACCATATAATGCTTTCATTCTACACGTTTCATTTTTCTTATTTTTATGTATTTAGACATGATATCATATATCAGTATCACTTAGCTAATCTTTAATTATGAATAATAATAATAATAATAATAATAATAATAATAATAATAATAATAATAATAATAATAATAATAATAATAATAATAATAATAATAATAATAATAATAATAATAATAATAATAATAATAATAATAATAGTAAAATATTTGTTGTTTGATTTCAACAAATGAAATCTGTCATAGACGGTACAATAAAAATAAAATAATCAATAATATCATAAAATATAATTGATTCAAGTGAAAGTTGCACCAAATTAATTGTATTTGATATGATACTACTCATTCCTTCCCGTTTTTATTTAATCATCTTACCGTTTTTTTGACCATATCTTTTTCTATTTATGTATTTTTATTTGTGTGTCCATGTACATTAATACTACACTCTATAAATGGCCCTTAAAACATAATAGTTACATCAAAACATTCCTATCAAAACCATATATCAATAATGAGTTCATATAAAATCTTATTTTTCTTTAGTTTTTTTAGTTTCATTGTTTCTTTTTCTCACGCATTCAACGGTTTTAGTGTTGAACTCATTCATCGTGATTCTGAAAAATCACCATTCTTTCAACCTAACCAAAATAAATACCAAAGTATTATCAATGCCGCACGTCAATCAATCAATCGTGTCAATCATTTCTACAAAACTGCCGCAACAGATGCACCTGAATCAACCATACTCCCTGATGGTGGTGCATATCTCATGACATATTCAGTTGGTACTCCACCATTTAAGCTATTCGGTATAGCTGATACTGGTAGTGACATTGTCTGGCTTCAATGCGATCCTTGCAAAACATGTTACAACCAAACTACTCCTAAATTTAAGCCTGCACAATCATCTACTTATAAAAACATTCCTTGTACGTCCGACACATGTCAATCCGTGAGAAGTTCGAGTTGCAGCCGCAAAACCAATTGTGAATATACTATTAGTTATGGTGATGGATCACATTCAGAAGGAGATCTTAGTGTTGATACTGTTACATTTGAATCCACCTCGGGTGCTTCCGTTTCATTTCCTAAAACTGTGATAGGATGCGGAACGGACAACACAGTTTCTTTTAAAGGTCGAAGCTCCGGTATTGTTGGCCTCGCCGGTGGACCGGCGTCTTTCATAACACAGTTAGGATCCACAATTGGTGGTAAGTTCTCTTATTGTTTACCACGATCAACGTTCGCATCAGGTCCTTCAAACGTTACGAGCAAACTCAATTTTGGAGATGCTGCAATTGTTTCTGGTACCGGCGTTGTTTCAACTCCTATTATTACTAAGGACCCTCAGGTTTTCTACTTTCTGACATTAGAATCATTTTCCGTCGGAACCAAAAGAGTAGAATTCGCGTCATCGACTGATGCTGTCGGTGAGGGTAACATCATCATTGATTCTGGTACAACATTGACATTTCTACCGTCAGAAATTTATTCTAATCTAGTGTCAGAAGTGACAAAAGTAGTGAAACTCAAGCGTGTTGGCGATCCTAACAATTTATTTGATCTCTGCTACACTCTCACATCGGAAGAACCTGATTTTCCTCTAATCACCGCTCACTTCGAAGGTGCGGATGTTGTGTTGCAACCTATTAATACTTTTGTTCAAGTTGCTGATAGCATTGCTTGCTTGGCGTTTCAATCTGCTACAGATCTTACCAATCTTGCCATCTTTGGAAACTTGGCTCAACAGAATTTCTTGATTGGTCATGATCTTGAAGCAAAGAAGTTGTCATTTAAGCCTACTGATTGTTCTAAAGAGTAAACAAGTCTGGTAGACTTTGTTTTCATTCTTCTTTAATTTTCACTTTGTATGTGTGATAAAAGTTAATTCACCTTTGTATTTGTTTATGTTATGTCCAACTATTATCAAAAACGATCACAACAAATGTTCAATAAATGTTATTTTATTTTATAATATTAATAAAAAAATTACTTTTAATTAAAATCTATTTATTTTTGCCGTGTGACAGTGAACTCTAGCCTGAATTTCTGAATTTTATTGAAGTTTCTAGATACTCATTCTTATTAGTTTTTACTTTAGTTGTTTTTTATTTATTTTGTTTTCTCTTTTGATCTGTGTGTTCTATTTATCTTTAATTGAGGTGGCCTATTTAATCCTTATTTCATTTACCTATACAATACTCTCATGAATTATTATAATTAATAAAAATTATATTTAAGCAATAGGAAATTAATTTCTTCACGGCTAATAAAGTAAATAAAATATAATCACATAATATATAAAATATCAAAATTCTTAATCATTAAATTGAATTCATTTCTAAATTAAAATCATAATCATTTATGGACATAAAATCATAATCATTAAATTGAATCAATATGATGTGGCATCACCATTGTTGAATTTCTTCCAAAACTCGGTGTCTTCTCAATCGTGTACTATGTGATATGATTTCAAGTCCGAACTTGCATCTATACTCTTATTCAAATTAGATTTGGGTGATTAAAACTAAAGCAATATTAATAACTAATATTTTAAAAAAAAATTAAAAAACAAGACTGAATGATATATATATATATATATATATATATATATATATATATATATATATATATATATATATATATATATATATATATATATATATATATATATATATATATATATATATATATATATATATATATATATATATATATATATATATGATAAATAAAGATTGTATTTTAATTTTGTATATTCTCTATAAATATTTGATTATATTTTATATTTATTAATTTAAAGTGTGCGAGTTATTTTTTAGTCTATTTATTATAATACATTTTATCGATTGTATATAGTAAATCATGATCAGTAAATCAATTCATTTATGATGTTTGTATCATAATTATTGTCAATCCATTTATGATTTAATTTTTGTTTCAATGTGATTATTGTATCATAATTATTGTATTTAATTTCTTAATTAAACTTATATTTTTCTAAATTATAATCACTAAAACAAAATAAAATCTTTTCAAATTTATTTTGTAATGCTAATTATGATTAAAAAAATAATAAATGATATTTATGAAAAAATATATCATATATAATATAACATATTTTAAAAAAATATGAGAAAAATATTTAACTCTAAAATATATCATTAACTTTAATATGTCTTTTTTTTTCAAATCTAATAATAAAAACAAATTTTATATAATATTAAACCTGATTTATCTTTAATAGTTAAAATTTTATTTTTTAAATTTGATTTTATCTTTAGTATATTTAAATTTTCTTTCTAAAATATTAGTAATATAGTAACTATAATTAAGACTACTATTAAAATATAATAAATTATATTAAAATATCTATTTATCAAAAAATATTAGTGTTTTTTTATGATAAAATGTTATTATTTATACTAAAAAATTGTTACAAACATTTGTGTATGATAAAAGAACATGAGACAATTATGATAGAAAAATACATAACTTTTTTATGAAAAAGATAAATTTATCATTCTTTTTATATTTCTATAATTATGTATTATCATTTTATTTAATTAGCACACATAACATAAAGCTTTTTCACCAAATCAAAAATATGTTTTATCTCTTTATAATATATATTAATGGTAATAATTATAATAATATATATTAAACACATAAATTTTTAAACATATGACGGTGTCATACATTTTAGGTTTGAAAAAATGAGCTAATATTTAAAATAAATTTAATAAATTTTTAAAATTAACTTATTTAGATTCAACTGAGTTTTGTTAACTCATCTGAATTCACCGGTAGATGTAAACGTATCTATCAAATACCAATCCAAGACTAATTATTTTAATGTTCATTTTTTAACTATTTATTTTGGTGTTCTTACATATAATTGAAGTTATAAAGTTGATGTACGATTTATTATAAATACGAATAAATGCTTAAAAATTGGGAGTGAAAAACAAGTATTTTGAATTTTGATTCATTATATTATTTGGTTCAAAATAGATTGAATTATATTAGCTTATATTTGATATACATAAATCAATTTTATAAATCAAAATTAGATATATGTGATGTGAATTCAAACGGGACACGTGCGATAGTAAACTCCAGTCATTTGTTTTATGTAGTATTTTGTTCAATAATATTAACTCATTTGCTTAATATTGTAGTATTTGGTTCAAATAACCCAATATTTTGGTTGAATTATATTTTTCTTTCATTGATATATATGAATGATTTTTATAAGTCAAAATAAATTTCATGTATTATAAAATCCAGACGTAACCCGTGCGGCAGCACGAGTTTCTTACTAGTTACTGTTTTAATATGAGAAGTCAAATATTATAACATCATTTAAAAAATAATAACTGAAAAATTCAAAGAAAAGTAGTGTTTTTTAGAATTAAAATGTAGCAGATATTCAAAATATAATACATAGAAATAACGAGGCATTTTAGTTAAACAACTGTAAATGAAAATGGAAAATAATAATGTGTAACGTCGGAAAATTTCTCTTACTATGATAGCTTATGAGGATTATCAATTGTCACTCATACTTCAAGAACTAGAAATTTTTTTACTGAAAAATCATCTTCGCCATTTTCTTTAGCTCGCGTTTTTGGGCAACTATGTCATGTCAATGTAAACTTCAATAGCACGGACAAATATTACTATCATGTTTATCCCATTAATGTTGGTGGTAAAACTCAAACCTCTCGAATGACTTTTATGTCATTAAACGGACAAATTCTGGAGTATTCATATATAGAAAATAACAATTGAAAACAAATAAGTTATTTATCTACCCTTTTTACACTTTCATTTGAGAAATCTGTTGTTGAGGTTATTTCCTTTATTATATATTTATTTTTAATTAATTTATTATATTCATTTTCGTTAATATTGATATTCAATATATTTCTGTTGTTAAGGTTATTTTCTTTATTATACATTTATTTTTAAATTTTTTATTACACTCAATATATTATATTCACATTCAAATCAATTTATTTTTATATTTGATTTTATAGGACAAAGAAAATACTTGTTTACTATTGAAGAAGTTTGCAAATAGTTGCACGTCAATATTTTTGTGGCTTGATGACGATCCTGAAGGGGAAGCCATCGCGCAGAGTGTAAAGGATTTTTGTCGTGGTTATGGAATCGAGATCTACCATAGACGCCAAACTATTTTATTTCATATAAGGTTTGTAAGAAAAAATTTCCTCTATTTCCTGTCGCGATATTTTAAACTCTAAACCTAGACAATTAATTTATTTAGTAATGAGTTCAATTAGTAAGTGAAGGAAGTTCTTTTATAGAGGTTATGTTTTCTATAAGTTGTGTAAATTATACTCCTTACCATGTAAAATTGCATTGATAATCTTTTTGTTTTGAACAATTTGTCGTTACTTTGTTTTAGAGAGCAAGTTTTGTTATTTGTGTTGGGTCTAAGTATTGATGTACTGTTTGTAACTGCTTTATTGATTCAATAAATTCTTATTGGAAAAAAAGTCAAAACAAGTCAAATCATTGTCTCCTCCTATGGCACTCTCGAGGATTATCAATTGCCACTCATACTTCAAAAACCAAAACCAGGAAATGTTTTACAAATATGTGAAAAGTCATCTTCCGCATCTTCTTTAGCTTGCGTTTTTGGGCAATTATGTCATGCCAATGTCAACTTCAATCGCATGGACAAATATTACTATCTTATTTATCCCATTAATGTTGGTGGTAAAACTCAAACCTCTCAAACCTCTCGAATGACTTTTATGTCATTAAACGGGTAAATTCTGGAGTATTCTTAGGTAGAAAATAACTATTGAAAACAAACAAGCAATTTATCTACCCTATATACACTTCCACTTGAGAAATGAGGTTATTTCCATTATTATATAATAATTTTTAATTAATTTATTATATTCATTTTCATTAATATTGATATTCAATTTATTTATGTTGTTAAGGTTATTTTCTTTATTATATATTTATTTTTAAATCCTTTATTACATTAAATCCATTTATACTCACATTCAAATACATGTTTGATTTTACAGGACAAAGAGAATACTTGTTTACTATTGGAGAAGTTTGAAAATGGTTCCACGTCAATGTTTTTGTGGCTAGATGACGATCTCGAAGGTGAAGTCATCGCACAGAATATAAAGGATTTTTGTCGTGGTTATGGAATTGAGATCTACCATAGACCCCGAACTATTTCATTTCATATAAGGTTTGTAAGAAAAGTTTTCCTCTATTTTCTGTCTCGATATTTTAAACTCTAAACCTAGACAATTAATTTATTTAGTTACGAGTTCAATTAGTAAGTGCATGAAGTTCTTCCATAGAGGTTATGTTTTCTATAAGTTGTGTAAATTATACTCCATCCCATGTAAAATTGCATTGATAATCTTTTTGTTTGGAACAATTTGTTCGTTACTTTGTTTCAAAGAGTAAGTTTTGTCATCTGTGTTGGGTCTAAAAAAGTATTGATGTACTGCTTGTAACTGTTTTATTGATTCAATGAATTGCTTATTGAAAGAAAAGTCAAAACAAGTCAAATCATTGTCTTCTCCTATGGCAGCTCCCGAGGATTATCAATTGCCACCCATACTTCAAAACCAGGAAATTTCTTACAGATATGTGAAAAGTCGTATTCGGCATCTTCTTTATCTCGAGTATTTGGGCAACTATGTCAATGTCAATTTCAATCGCACGGACAAATATTACTATCTTGTTTATCCCATTAATGTTGGTGGTAAAACTCAAACCTCTCGAATGAATTTTATGTCATTAAACAGGCAAATTCTGGAGTATTCTTATGTAGAAAATAGCGATTGGAAACAAACAAGCGAATTATATACCCTTTATACACTTCCACTTGAGAAATCTGTTGTTGAGGTTATTTCCTTTATTATATATTTATTTTTAATTAATTTATCATATTCATTTTCATTCATATTGATATTCAATTTATTTACGTTGTTAAGGTTATTTTCTTTATTATATATTTACTTTTAAATCTTTTATTACACTCAATTCATTTATATTCACATTCAAATACATTTATTTCTATATTTAATTTTACAGGACAAAGAGAATACTTTTATACTATTGGAGAAGTTTGCAAATGGCTGCATGTCAATGTTTTTCTGACTTGATGACGATCCGAAACGTGAAGCCATCGCCCTGAGTGTAAAGAATTTTTGTCGTGGTTATGGAATCGAGATCTACCATATACCCTGAACTGTCTCATTTCATATAAGGTTTTTAAGAAAACTTTTTCCTCTATTTCCTGTCTTGATATTTTAAACTTTAAACCTAGACAATTAATTTATTTATAAACGAGTTCAATTAGTAAGTGCAGGTTCTTTTATACAGGTTATGTTTTTTATAAGTTGTGTAAATTATACTCCATACCATGTAAAACTGCATTGTTAATCTTTTTGTCTGGAACAATTTGCAATTAGTTTGTTTCAGAGAGCAAGTTTTGTTATCTGTGTTGGGTCTAAGTATTGATGTACTGCTTGTAAGTGCTTTACTGATTCAATGAATTGCTTATTGAAAAAAAAAGTCAAAACAAGTCAAATTATTGTCTCCTCCTATGGCAACTCCCGAGGATTATCAATTGCCACTCATACTTCAAGAAGCAGGAAATTTTTTACATATATGTGAAAAGTCATCTTCGGCATCTTCTTTAGCTCGCGTTTTTGGACAACTATGACATGTCAATGTCAACTTCAATCGCACAGACAAATATTACTATCTTGTTTATCCCATTAATATTGGTGGTAAAACTCAAACCTCTCGAATGACTTTTATGTCATTAAACGGAAAAATTCTAGAGTATTCTTATGTAGAAAATAGCGATTGGAAACAAACAAGCGATTTATCTACCCTCTTTACACTTCCACTTGAGAAATCTGTTGATGAAGTTATTTCCTTTATTATATATTTATATTTAATTAATTTATTATATTCATTTCCATTCATATTGATATTTAATTTATTTATGTTGTTAAGTTTATTTTCTTTATTATATATTTATTTTTAAATCCTTTATTACACTCGATCCATTTATATTCACATTCAAATACATTTATTTCTATGTTTGATTTTACAGGACAAAGAGAATACTTGTTTACTATTGGAGAAGTTTGCAAATGGCCGCATGTCAATGTTTTTCTAACTTGATGACGATCTCGAATGTGAAGCCCTCCCCCATAGTGTAAAGAATTTTTGTCGTGGTTATGGAATCGAGATCAACCATAGACCCCGAACTATTTCATTTCATATAAGGTTTGTAAAAAAAGTTTTCCTCTATTTCCTGTCTCAATATTTTAAACTCTAAACCTAGACAATTAATTTATTTAGTTAACAGTTCAATTAGTAACTGCGGGAAGTTCTTTTATAGAGGTTATGTTTTCTATAATTTGTGTAAACTATACTACGTACCGTGTAAAATTGCATTGATAATCTTTTTGTTTGAAACAATTTGTCGTTGCTTTGTTTCAGAGAGCAAGTTTTGTTATCTGTGTTGGGTCTAAGTATTGATGTATTGTTTGTAACTGCTTTATTGATTCAATGAATTGCTTATTAAAAAAAAGTCAAAACAAGTCAAATCATTGGCTCCTCCTATGGCAGCTTCCGTGGATTATCAATTGCCACCCGTACTTCAAGAACCAGGAAACTTTTTACATATATGTGAAAAGTCATCTTCGGCATCTTCTTTAGCTCGCGTTTTTGGGCAACTATGCCATGTCAATGTCAACTTCAATTACACGGATAAATATTACTATCTTGTTTATACCATGTCAACTTCAATTGCACAGACAAATATTACTATCTTTTTTATCCCATTAATATTTGTGGTAAAACTCAAACCTCTCGAATGACTTTTATGTCATTAAACGGGAAAATCCTGGAGTATTCTTATGTAGAAAATAACGATTGGAAACAAACAAGCGATTTATCTACCCTCTTTACACTTCCACTTGAAAAATCTGTTGTTGAGGTTATTTCCTTTATTATATATTTATTTTTAATGAATTTATTATATTCATTTCCATTTATATTTATATTCAATTTATTTATGTTGTTAAGGTTATTTTCTTTATTATATATTTATTTTTAAATCCTTTATTACACTCAATCCATTTATATTCACATTCAAATACATTTATTTCTATGTTTGATTTTACAGGACAAAGAGAATAAGTGTTTACTATTGGAGAAGTTTGCAAATGGCTGCATGTCAATGTTTTTCTGACTTGATGACGATCCAGAATGTGAAGCCCTCGCCCAGAGTGTGAAGAATTTTTTTCGTGGTTATGGAATCGAGAACTACCATAGACAGCGAACTATTTCATTTCATATAACATTTTTAAGAAAAAATTTCCTCTATTTCCTGTCTCGATATTTTAAACTCTAAACCTAGACAATTAATTTATTTAGTTACGAGTTCAATTAGTAAGTGCAGGAAGCTCTTTTATAGAGGTTATGTTTTCTATAAGTTGTGTAAAATATACTCCATCCCGTGTAAAATTGCATTGATAATCTTTGTTTTAGAGAGCAAGTTTTGTTTTCTATGTTGGGTCTAAGTATTGATGTACTACTTGTAACTGCTTTATTGATTCAATGAATTGCTTATTAAAAAAAGTCAAAACAAGTCAAATCATTGTCTCCTCCTATGGCAGTTTCCAAGGATTATCAATTGCCACTCATATTTCAAGAACCAGGAATTTTTTTATGTGAAAAGTCATCTTCGGCATCTTCTGTAGCTCGCGTTTTTAGGCAACTATGTCATGTCAATGCCAACTTCAATCGCACGGAAAAATATTACTATCTTGTTTATCCCATTAATGTTGATGGTAAAACTCAAACCTCTCGAATGACATTAAATTCATTAAATGGGCAAATTCTGGAGTATTCTTTTGTAGAAAATAACGATTGGAAACAAACAAGCGATTTATCTACATTTTTACATTTCCACTTGAGAAATCTGTTGTTGAGGTTATTTCCTTTATTATATATATATATATATATATATATATATATATATATATATATATATTGATCGCGACTTTATCGTCTATTAATCAGCAGACTGCAAGTGCACAGTCCTATCGCGTAGTTTTAAAAGATATCGAACCCACAGAGACTATAAATCGACCTATTGTTATCCTATGTTACGGTATACGACTAAGGCGAATAATTCTTTAGGATTTTGGTTAAGGAAAATATAATAAATAAATAAATAGATATCGATGCGTAATTGCCTAACCTAAGGGATCTAAATTTCCGACGTGTTACTCATGTTGATAAAAATCCTATTTCAAAGAAACAATACTTATCTAAAGATCCTATCTCAAACTGCTCTATTGATAAGAATCATGTAATTAAATCCTAACGTATGCTTCCGCTATCCATGAATATAAAAACACTTTTTGAAAATAAATAAAGTTTAATTGGTTTTAAAATGTTGTGTTTTTAAAACAATACCTAGTACCTACTATCGATTCTAAACCTCAAACTCGCTGTTGGTTTCTAATCTTAGTCGGTTTATTAACCTCAAACTTTCGCTCTGTTGGTTTCTAAACTTTTAATAAATTAAATTAGATATCTAAGTCGAAAGAATATTTTTAACAACGTAACATTATGCCGTTTATTTTAGATTCCTATGGATCGATTAATTTACATACCAATATCGAACTAATTAGCGGACATATTAATTAATTCGGACATGCATAAATAAATTGGTTCAATATATTTAAACATTACCAAAATCAAATAAATAATATCGGGCAACAATAAATTAAATAACATAAAATAAATAAATAAAACACGAAATTAAGAATCTTGAAATAACCTTGTTCTTGACTTCTTGAATTGAAAGGAAAAATAAAATACGACAAGGAATAAATAATGGATCTAACGTAAGGTTAGATCGGTGAAAACTAGAAAAATACAATCTGGAATAAAATTACGAAATATGAAATAGCGGTTGTTCGGTGAAATGCCGACCTTAATTCAAATGGATTCCTATTTATAGATGCATTTATATCCCATTCCTTAAATTTCTCAAGCCAACGTGAAAGTGAGCGAAAAAGTAGCCTTGAGTAGGAGGCGGGGCCTCCATGAGCAGTCAAACTTGAGACGTGCGTCTCAACTGGGAAGTGGTGGGGACCACCAGGAGGCGCCTCCTTTTAGGAAGAGGGTTGAGTGCGTCTCACCTTGAACGTGGCCTTTAGGGTTTTGCTTGTTTGGGC
The DNA here is from genome assembly GCA_021764765.1 of Vicia sativa. Taxonomy (NCBI): domain Eukaryota; kingdom Viridiplantae; phylum Streptophyta; class Magnoliopsida; order Fabales; family Fabaceae; genus Vicia; species Vicia sativa. The sequence goes on along the minus strand of CM038793.1, from coordinate 286,688,532 downwards.
CTTGCTTCGCTTTGGGCTTGCTTGCTTGTGGGCTTAATCTTGGACCTTTGCTGTAATTGTTTTCTACTTCTTAACACCTCCCTTTCACTATATCACCCATTTGCTTCATTTCTTTGCCTTTTAATACTATTTTTCCTCGTTTTACTTCTTTGCTCAATTTCTCTTTATTTAATACAAATACCTGAAACATAGAAAATACCAACGTAATATAGAAATAAAGTGAAATAATTAAATAAAAACATTAACATTATTTATGAAAAATACATCAAATATGTTATATAAAATCGTGTTATCATATATATATATATATATATATATATATATATATATATTTAATTAATTTATTATATTCATTTCCAATCATATTGATATTCAATTTATTTATGTTGTTAAGGTTATTTTCTTTATTATATATTTATTTTTAAATTTTTTATTACACTCAATCTATTTATATTCACTTTCAAATCAATTTATTTCTATGTTTGATTTTATAGGGCAAAGATAATACTTGTTTACTATTGGAGAAGTTTGCAAATAGTTGCACGTCGATATTTTTGTGGCTTGATGACGATCCCAAAGGTGAAGCCATCGCCCAGAGTGTAAAGGATTTTTGTCGTGGTTATGGAATTGTGATCTATCATAGACCCCAAACTATTTCATTTCATATAAGGTTTGTAAGCAAAATTTTCCTCTATTTCTTGTCTCGATATTTTAAACTCTAAACCTAGACAATTAATTTATTTAGTAACGAGTTCAATTAGTAAGTGAAGGAAGTTCTTTTATAGAGGTTATGTTTTCTATAAGTTATGTAAATTATACTCCTTACCATGTAAAATTGCATTGTTAATCTTTTTGTTTTGTTTGGAACAATTTGTCGTTACTTTGTTTCTGATAGCAAGTTTTGTTATTTGTGTTGGGTCTAAGTATTAATGTACTGCTTGTGACTCCTTAATTGATTCAATGAATTCTTATTGGAAAAAAAGAAGTCAAAACAAGTCAAATCATTGTCTCCTCCTATGGAAGCTCCCGATGATTATCAAATGCCACCCATACTGCAAGGACCACGAAATTTTTTACAGATATGTGAAAAGTCATCTTCGGCATCTTCTTTAGCCTCCGTTTTTGGGTAACTATGTGATGCCAATGTCAAATTAAATCGCACGGACAAATATTACTATCTTGTTTATCCCATTAATGTTGGTGGTAAAACTCAAACCTCACGAATGACTTTTATGTCATTAAACGGGCAAATTCTGGAGTATTCTTATGTAGAAAATAATGATTGGAAACAAACAAGCAATTTATCTACATTTTTACACTTCCACTTGAGAAATCAGTTGTTGAGGTTATTTCCTTTATTATATATTTATTTTTAATTAATTTATTATATTCATTTCCATTCATATTGATATTCAATTTATTTATGTTGTTAAGGTTATTTTCTTTATTATATATTTATTTTTAAATCTTTTAATATATTCAATCCATTTATATTCACATTTAAATACATTTATTTCTATGTTTAATTTTATAGGACAAAGAGCATACTTGTTTACTATTGGAGAGGTTTGCAAATGGTTGCACGTCAATGTTTTTGTGGCTTGAGGACGATCTCGAAGGTGAAGCCATCGCCCAGAGTGTAAAGGATTTTTGTTGTGGTTATGGAATCGAGATCTACCATAGACCCCAAACTTTTTCATTTCATATAAGGTTTGTAAGAAAAATTTTCCTCTATTTCTTGTTTCGATATTTTAAACTCTAAACCTAGACAATTAATTTATTTAGTTACGAGTTCAACTATTAAGTGCAAGAAGTTCTTTTATAGAGGTTATGTTTTCGATAAGTTGTGTAAATCATACTCCGTCCCGTGTAAAATTGCATTGATAATCTTTTTGTTTGGATCAATTTGCCGTTACTTTGTTTCAGAGAGACAGTTTTATTATTTGTGTTAGGTCTACGTATTGATGAACTGCTTGTAACTTCTTTATTGATTCAATGAATTGCTTATTGAAAAAAAGAGTCAAAACTAGTCAAACCATTATTTCCGCATATGGCAGCTCCCGAGGATTAACAATTGCCACCCATACTTCAAGAACCAGTAAATTTTTTACATATATGTGAAAAGTCATCTTCGGCATCTTCTTTAGCTCGCGTTTTTGGGCAACTATTTCATGTCAATGTCAATCGCACGGACAAATATTACTATCTTGTTTATCCCATTAAGGTTTTCCTTTATTTCCTGTCTCGATATTTTAAACCCTAAACCTAGACAATTAATTTATTTAGTAGCTAGTTCAATTAGTTTGTGCAGGAAGTTCTTTTATAGAGGTTATGTTTTGTATAAGTTATGTAAATTATACTCTGTTCCAAGTAAAATTGCATTGATAATCTTTTTGTTTGGAATAATTTGTCGTTACTTTGTTTTAGAGTAAGTTTTGTTATCTCTGTTGGGTGTAAGTATTGATGTACTGCTTGTAACTTCTTTATTGATTCAATGAATTGCTTATTGAGAAGAAAAAAAGAATTCAAAACAAGTCAAATCATTGTCTCCTCCTATGGCAGCTCCCAAGGATTATCAATTGCCACCCATACTTCAAAGAACCAGGAAATTTTTTACATATATGAGAAAAGTCATCTTTAGAATCTTCTTTCGCTCGTGTTTTTGGGCAACTATGCCATGTCAATGTTAACTTCAATCGCACGGACAAATATTATTATATTGTTTATTCGATTAATGTTGGTGGTAAAACTCAAACCTCTCAAATGACTTTATGTCATTAAACGGGCAAATTCTATGTAGAAAATAACGATTAGAAACAAAGAAGTGATTTATCTACCCTCTTTACACTTCCACTTGAGAAATCTTTTATTGAGGTTATTTCCTTTGTTAATATTTATTTTTAATTAATTATTATATTCATTTTCATTCATATTGATATTCAATTTATTTCTATTGTTAAGGTTATTTTTTTTATTATATATTTATTTTCGAATTCTTTATTACACTCAATCCATTTATATTCACATTTAAATCAATTTATTTCTATGTTTGATTTTACAGTGCAAAGAAAATACTTATCTACTATTGGAGAAGTTTGCAAATGGTTGCACGTCATTGTTTTTGTGGCTCGATGACTATCCCGAAGGTGAAGCCATCGCCCAGAGTGTAAAAGATTTTTGTTGTGGTTATGGAATCGAGATCTACGTACCATAGACCCCGAACTATTTTATTTCATATAAGATTTGTAATGAAAAGTTTTCTTCTATATGCTGTCTAAATATTTTAAACCCTAAACCTAAATAATTAATTAATTTAGTAACGAGTTCAATTAGTAAGTGGAGGAAGTTCTTTTATAGAGGTTATGTTTTTTATAACATGTAAAATTGTATTGATAATCTTTTTGTTTGGAACAATTTGTCGTCACTTTGTTTTAGAGAGTGAAAAAAAAATCAAAACAAGTCAAATCAATGTCTCCTTCTATGGCAGCTCCCAAGGATTATCAATTGTCACCCATACTTCAAGAATCAGAATTTTTTTTTGCATATATGTGAAAAGTCATCTTCGACATCTTCTTTAATTCGCGTTATTAGACACCTATGTCATGGCAATGTCAACTCCGGTCCCACATACAAATATTACTATCTTGTAGACTTTGTTTTCATTCTTCTTTAATTCACGTTTGTATTTATTTATGTTATGGCCAACTATTATCAAAAACATCACAATAATCGTTCAATAAATGTTATTTTATGTTGTAATATTAATAAAAAAGTTACTTTTAATTATAATCTATTCATTTTTGACGTGACAGTGAACTCTAGCCTGAATTTCTGAGTGTTATTGAAGTTTCTAGATACTCATCCTGGTTAGTTTTTAGTTGTTTAGTTTGTTTTTTTTTCTCTTTTGATTGGTGTGTTCGTTTATGGAATTAATTTCTTCACGGCTAATACATATAATGTTTTTTACTAAAAATATAATCACATAATTTATAAAATATCAAAATTCTTAATGTATAATTTTAGACATAATTTACAAGACATTAATATGTCATTGATATTTGACTTTAATTTGCTTATCTTTTACCATAAATACCATTAAAATCAATCATTGAATTGAATCAATTTTTAAATAAAAGATAATAAAATTATAATCATTAAATTAAATTGAATTAATTTTAAATAAAAATCATAATCATTTATGGACATAAAATCATAATCACTAAATTAAATCAATTTTAAATTAAAAGGTAACTGTCCATATTACGCGCTTATGATAAAAACCAAATGCATTTCATTTTAATATTATTTCTATTTTAATCAATATTTTAAAAACCAAATCGAAGAAAAAACCGTTAAAAGATGCTGATCAAGGTTCAATCGGGTTAACCCGTTAAATTGTGGTTGAACTGTATATTAAATTTAAACTAAGAAAATAAATATATTATTAAATATCTTAGTAAAATTAATTTATATCATAATTTATAAAATAAAATTTTCAAATAAATATCATACTTATAAACTTTTTCTCTTTTCTATTTGCATTTATATTTTCTCATGTCTTTCGGTTTTATTCTTTAGTTTTTATTTATACAATTTTAAATGATTGTTATAATTAATTTTTTAGATTTAAATCAAGAAATAAAATGAAGTAAAACAAGAAAAGAATTATCTTTGATTTTTTGAACCGTTTAGTTCACTAAAATTGGTCCCGATTTTACGAGTTTTTCTTGATGAAAGCAATTTTATCTCACTTTTATAGACCTAACCGTTTATTGTTTTAAACCGAACCAGATTAGACAACGATTCAAGATTAAACCGGTTCAATCGGACAGTTCAATCCGATTTTCAAAACATTGATTTTAATGTGAGAAGTCAAATATTATAACTTCATTTCAAAAATAATAACTGAAAAATTCAAATAAAAGTAGTGTTTTTTAGAATTAAAATGTAGTAGATATTCAAAATATAATACATAGAAACAACGAGGCATTTTAGTTAAGCAACTGTAAATGAAAATGGAAAATAATAATGTGTAACGTTGAAAAATTTCTCTTTATGACTTAAAAAAACTTATTTTTACTTTCTCATAAATAACATATTTAATAGTTTCTTTTTTTAAAACAGGGTTAATGGACTCTGATATAATTAATAATTTTTAATGTGTGCGGGGGCGCTGATTAGCATTGCTCTAAAATATTTGACAAATTTAGGTGCGAGATAGGGAAAGAAAAATAAAATTTAAAATGAAATGTTTGTTATAAACACAATCATCATAACTATTGAAAAGGTCAGTGACCAACCTGTTTTCACTCAAAACAACAAAATTATATCCACAAACTACATCATATTATTTTTACATTCTTTCCTTAATATTGTGAGGTCTCTAATCACTTTTCAATAATTCACCACTACAATCAAATCCGCTATAATCTGATATAAATTACTTTGCTTAAACATATCAAAGATCTTTATTCAATCCCTTATTTATCATCATGTGCAAGTTATGAGTTTTATTTTCTCTTATCCTTAGATCCACAAGCAATACATTACTTTGTTTTTTTTTCGTCATTTTTTAGTAAATAATTTAAGAAAGAACAAAATGTCATTCACAGGAACTCTTGATAAATGTGCAGCTTGTGATAAAACTGTTTATGTTGTTGATTTGTTAACTCTCGAAAATATACCTTACCATAAAAGTTGCTTCAAATGCAGTCACTGCAAGGGAAATCTTACGGTATGTATATTTGAATCATAAATATGATATTATCTGTGCGTAACTGTAAAGATTAATGTTATACGTTTGGTCAGATGAGTACCTACTCGTCAATGGATGGTGTCCTGTATTGTAAGACACATTTTGAACAGCTTTTCAAGGAATCAGGAAATTTCAGCAAGAATTTCCAAAATGGTAATTAACCTGTAAAACATATTTTGGTATTATTGTTTTTGTTTAGGTTACAATCATGTTTGTTAAGCATAAATTGACATGCACTTGTCAACTTTTGTTGATTTTGGCTAACATATGATATGTTGTTTTTCATGGCTGAATTGTGGCAGCAAAGGCTTCTGAAAAACAAAATGAGTGTATGGTATGTTCACTACCCAAATTCCAACCTTATATATGCAGTCAAAACAGAAATTGTGACGCCTTTATGAAAGAATTAAAATCTTTTATAATACGACTGAGTGCTTTTATAATACGACTGACATGCAATTTAAAACCATGATGTTGCTGAGTGTTCTTAAATATTATTTAACATATCTTTTATAATGTTGTTCATTTACAGAATAGGGCCCCCACCAGAATGTCCTCTATGTTCAGTGGAACTCTAGACAAATGCTCAGTTTGCACAAAAACAGTCTATCCTTTGGAAAAGGTTTGTATCATCATCAAACTCAATTTCATTGTTAAATTCACAATTACAAAGTAACAAGGGATTGAACCCTTGGCCGTCAGCGTGTGCAAGACGGGCTACAACACAGAGCCTCAAATTTTTATGATAAACTTGTAGATAAATAGAGCCTTGTAGCATATATGTCATGTTTAAATTATAACTAAAAATAGGGTTCTTATTTATTTTATCACGGTTTAACCATAGCAAACCAACACTGGGTCGTAAGAGGCCCTAACCCTAATTGCAAGCAAACTAATTATAAAACTTTTGTTTTGTGAAATAGATGTCATTGGAAGGAGAATGCTACCACAAGACTTGCTTTAGGTGTGCTCATGCAGGTTGCCCCCTCACACATTCTTCCTATGCTGCCCTAGATGGTGTCCTCTATTGCAGGCACCATTTTCAGCAGCTTTTCATGGAGAAGGGAAACTACAGTCATGTACTTCAAGCAGCTGCAAACAGGAAGAATGCAACTCCACCTCCTGAACCAGCTGAACCAGCTGATGGTGATGATGATGATGTCGAAACATCAAAGACGGCTGATGATAATGAACCATCAAAGCCAGAAGAAGAAGCTGAGAATAAGACCGAAACACATGAAACTTGAATTGCTTCCCACCTCCTTTTGATTGAAATTCAGTATCTAACATTTGTTTACAAAATAGTTTAATTAATTGTAAGGTAATATGAGAGGTTTATTTATGTATTCAGAGAAAGAGTTGTTGAATATATGCAATGTATTAATTCTTTTATTCCTTTTTGTTGGAGGTTATTATTCTCCTGTAGTGATTTTCACTACCATGTAATAGTAACTTGTAAAGTAAGATAATTTAATATTGTCGATAAAATTATCTGTTTGTTAACTTCTACTAATTCAGCTAGCAGAGAAAGAAAAAAAGTGCAATTAGGAAATGATAATATATTGAGAATGAAATTAATGATACAAGGGAAGTCTCCTAAAACCTAAACTCTTCTTGCATGCATAGTATCGGAGAATGTTGGAAGCAACAATAGATAAATGATTCAGGGTCTCTTGAGAGTTTTAGTCATTAGTTCATTATTGCTCTTAACACTCACTTAGATTCTCCAACAAACAAAGTATTGTCAACCTTGTTTAGGCTAGATGGAGAAAGAAACTATATTTCTGAATGTTATGTTTTGTCCATTTGTCTAGTGTGATTAAAGAGACAATAACACTACAAGACACAATTCAAAGGTCATGTCTGACGAGTGTGTAATTTTGTGTTGAAGCAATATTCTATAGAGTTTGTATTAAATATATTCGACAAAGAGTCAAATAATGCAGGTAGTTGTTGAAATATGTTGTTGCCAAAAGAGTGTTCTTCGACAGAGTTAGACTTAGTAGAGATTTTATTTTGTGTATTAGCTGCGTTAGTTAGTTAGTTAGAGTTTTTTTGGTCAACAATCAACACTACTACAAATAATGTTTTTAATGACGGAACTTTCACCTCGGTCATTATAAAATCGAGGGTTTAGGTTCTAGGTAAGCCCTGTTTTGTTTATAAAAAAACAATCTTCTTCCCTCGATTTTCAAACTCAGCTATAAATAGGAAGGTACCCTATTATTGTAACATGATGAGAAACAAGTTTTGTAGTTTGAAAGAGAAAACGGAGAGTTACTCTGCAAAATTAACAACTTTTTCTTAATCTTTTCCCATTCTCCATCTCTAAAACCCTATTTTTTTTCCTTTTCTTCTCAAATATATGTGTAGTGAAATCATCTTGCAATCAAGGTGTGGTTGGTTCACTCGAGCGAATATTGAAGAACAAGAGTAGTGATCAATCAAACATTGATTCTTTTTCATCAAGATTGATTCGGATTATCTTCAAGATTGGGTTATTTCCAACATCTAGTAGCTAAACATTAGCTGTGTGATTCTTGAGAAGTATATCATGATGAATCGTTTGCACATGTATTTTCCAACAAATCTTCCAATCCTGAAAGATAAGAATTATGAGAATTGTTGTAAGAAGATGAAAGTTGTCTTCTTCTATCAATATCTTTGGGATCTTGTGAATAATAGAGTAACACCAATCATAAAGAATGTCACAGGTGAACAAAAGGTTAAACACAAATATTTTAGGAAAAAAAGATTGTACAACTCTCTTTATAATTCATCAATGTGTTAATTCAGACAACTTTGAGAAAGTTGGTGAAGTAGACTCAACGAAGGAAGCATGAGACATCTTGCAGAAATTGTTTGGATGAGTTGGGAAGGTGAAAGATGTGAGGCTACAAACTCACAAAAGAACGTATAAATTGCTTCAGATGGAATAAATTGAAAGTGTGGTTGATTTTTTCACCAGGGTTACGGAACTGGTGAATCAAATCAAGATGTGTAGAGAATTATTTACATCAAGATCAGTTGTCACAAAGATCTTGAGGCCATTGGCTCTAAAATACGATCATGTGGTATTAGCCACAAAAGAATCGAAAGATTTGTTAAGTGTGACAAAAGAAGAGCTTCAAGGGAACTTGAATCTCATGAATAAAGGATGGATGAAATATCTGCAAGCAATGTAAAAATGATATAGCTCTATAAGCGCAATTAGTACAAGAAAAGAAACATAAAGTTAGACGAGATGGTAACAAAGGAATAAGAGGTTATAACAATTTGAATGGTAGAGGTAATCAACAAGAAGGAAACTGGTCGAACCACAAAAAATCCTTAAATTAGAGCAGCCATAGAGGTGGTACTACAGGTAGAGGAATGAGTGGTGGAAGAAAACCTGATAAGAGTCACATTCAATGTTACAATTTTCATAATTACGATCACTACTCTAGTGGATATCCTGAAAACAACAGGAATCAAGAAACTGATGTAAGGCTTGCAAAACATGATGAAGAAGAGATATTGTTGATGGTCAGAGATGAAGAAAGATTCAATGACTAATGATACTTGGAATCAAGATGCTCATCACATGTGACTATAAGAAAAGATTGGTTTGTCAATATATGTCCCTCGATGAAGAACAAAGTGAAATTCACAAATGGCAATACTCTAACAATTGAAGGTATTAGTAATGTTCTGATCATGAGGAAAGATGGAAAAAATTCGGTAATTTCCAATGTAAAGTACATACCAGGCATGAAAAGTAACTTGTGCATCATAGGGAAACTTATCGAGAAGAATTACAAAGTGACGATGAAAGATAAGATGATGAGAGTCTTAACTTAGATGGCGGATTAATCTTGAAGGCTCCTATGTCTCAAAACAGAACCTTTAAGATTAAACTACAAGTGATAGAGCACAAGTGTCTGGAAACTAAACTTATAAGGGATGGATGGATATGTCACTACCGACTTGGTCATCTCAACTTCAAAGACATAAGAGAACCAGAGAGGATAAACATGGTTTTAGACTTACCAGAAATTGAGATTTCAAATGAAGTGTGTGAAGAATGTATTCAGGAAAAGAAACACAAGAATAGCTTAAGTAAGGATGTAGGAAGCGAGTCAAAGGCAATCCTTGAAGTGATATACTCAGATGTGTGTGGTCCTACCCATGTGGATTTGATTGGAGGTAACAGATACTTTGTCATATTCATATATGATTTCAGTCAAAAACTATGGACTTACTTGATCTAGAAGAAAAGTGATGGGATTTAGCTATTCACTAAGTTCAAGGCTATAGAGGAGAAACAAAGTGGTCAAAAGATCAAAAGTTTGAGAATTGATGGTGGTGGACAATATGTGTCAAAATATTTTGATGCATTATGTGAGAAAAAGGAATTATGCGTGAGGTGGTGTCATCCTACACTGTAAAATGGAACTATATAAAGGAATAATATAATCATCATGAATATGGTGAGAACTATGTTGAAAGACACACATTTACCAAATGAGTAATGGATCGAGGTGTCAACAACATCCATCTTGCAGATGTTCGACTAAGAGAAGGAATCACACCGGAATAATGTTGGTTTAGTGTCAAGCCTAGATTAAGTCATCTGAAGGTGTTTGGATCCATAGTATATATAAACATGTTTCTGATTAGTTGAGAAGGAAAATTGATGAGAAGTTGAGTCAAATGATCTTGATAGGATATCATTTAACTGATGGAAAAACCGACCGTGAGCGGGCAATAGAGACGTGATCATAAATGGGCTAAAGGAATGGGATTAGACTGCAAACATTAAGAAATATTTAGTGAGAATCTCATGTGATGAACCAACTGGTGAAACTAATAGTGAAGTTTTACAAGAAGAAGTCAGAGGTCAAGTAGGAACAAGTAGACCTCAAAGAACAAGAAATATGCCTATAAGGTTGCATGAATGTGTGGTTATATCAGATGATGGGGTCGATGATGAAGTGAATAGGTACATTATGGTTTCTATGATGATACTTGTGACACCCCGATTTAATTCAATATTAAATAAGCGAGAATTCATTATTTAATTGATTAAAGTCTTAAATATTTAATTCATCTGGATTAATGGGATTATTTAATGAGGAAAGGTTTGGTGCAGAGTAAAGGGTGTGATAGTAAAAACACTCTACTAAATACTAAGTGTTAATTAATTATTTTAATTGGAATATTAAAAGGAAATATAAAAGGAAAAGAAAGGAAAAAGAGAAGGTTTTGGAAAATCATTTCACGTAGAGTTGGAGAAAAAAGAGAAGAGAGGAAAAGCCGACGCCAAATCATCGCGAGGTGGGTGATTTTATTCGGTTAGTATGTCTTATGGGTTTTGGGAACCAATGGGATGATTGGGTATGTTAAGAATTGGAATGGTAGATTATAGTATGAAACTCTAATTGTGTCAGTGGATGGAAAAGTTGATCACTAGTGTGTCAGATGATAATTAGGAATGGATAAAATATGTTAGTTGATGTCAAAATGGTGTGAAATGGTGTTAGAATGGTGTTCATGATATTATAATTCGTGTTTGAAAGTTTGAAATGGTTATGGATGCATAAAGTCAAAAAAAAATATTGTCGTCGGTTCCGTGGGAGGAAGGTTCCAATTTCAAAGAATTTTCTGGAACCGGGGAGGAACCGGTTCCCATACAAAATTTGAAAACCTTCCGGCCCGGTTCCCCATACAAATTCCGTATTTTCAAATTGTGAACCCCGAGGAACCGTTACCACCCATTTCCAAATTTTCAAAATGCATATTTTCTAAACCACTCGAACTCCGTCGTTATTTTTAAATTTAAAGTTCTACCTGAAAAGAAAAATATTATTTTATTGAAAATTATTTTAAAAGAGCCGAGTCCCGATTTTGAAAAGGTGGATTTAAATACCAAGATGGTAATCAATGCGAATGGTCCGACGGATGAGAACTAATGCATACCATGTTATATTTTGATGTCCATTGTGATTTGATTGTGATGTATTGGTGAAATGACATCGTGTGGTTATGTTGATTTATTATGATCGGTGGAATAATGTGGCATGCTTTTATGATTGCATGCATATACATTTGTTAATTGGTTCATTCCTATTGTGCGGAAGTGAGCTTGCGAGCCAAAGACCGACCAGGTAGTGAGGCTAGATTCTTGACCCAATGGTGTGGGAGAATCATGGATTAATTGTCTTTCCACGAGTGCGGTGCGCGGCATGATTGGTACCACATGCATAGTGCATTGCATATGGAATTGTAACATGTTAGGATGGTTTCCAATTGCCATTGTTTGCTATTTATACATGATCATTGTGTGAATTGTTCGTATTGTTTGTGATCCGTGTTGGTTGATGAACTAATATATTCAATTAATCTGGATCTAAGAACGATAATACATATTATATTGAATTGAAATCTCACCCTTACTTTAACATTTCGATCCGATTATTGGTGAGGATAGGATAGCCTTAGATTCGAGTCTTTGTCGTGCTCGTAGATGTAACAATCGGGGAAAACGATTGTTTGGAATCCTTTTATGGATATTTTAATAATTTTGGAATTTTGTTGATTTATTATCGAATAATTGAGTAAAGTATTCGGATTTAATTATGTTTCATTTTTGTTAAACATAATTTTGAGTATGATTTAATTGATGAGTATTCTTCATGAAGCATGACTGTTTGGTCAAATTTTATGTTTTAAATTGTGCCTTCTTGATTATGATTAAATACTCGATTATTATTTATAAAAGCGGGTAATTAGAAGGGTGTTACAATACTCACCGACAATGTAACGTGGCATTAAAATTTCAAAGTAGACGTAAATAGTGAATGAGGAACTAAAGTCGATTAACAACACTTGGTTACTAATCGAATTGCCACAAAGCAATAACGAAATTGATGTAAAATGGGTATACAAGGAGAATTTGAATCCCAAAGGAAAAGTAACCAGACATAAGGCAAGACTTGTAGCTAAAGAATTTATTTAGAAAGAATAAATTGACTTGACAAAAATTTTGCGATTTTAGGATCAAAACAATCAAATTGGTTGTTGGTCTAGCAAACATGAACAACTGGTATATGTGTCAGATGGATAAAGAAGTCTATGTAGGTTAAATAACAACGGGCATGTTTGTGTTCGTCTCTCTCCATATTGTAACTGTTGATGGAGGGACAAGGCAATACAAAACCTCATAGGCTATCGAGACTCTACTTCCCAAAACTTTATGATGGGAGAAGGGTCTTTCCGAGCCACCAGGAAGTTGTGAAGTATAAGACGAGGGTGAGACATATGGTGTATATGTCCCTCATAAGCCTTATTTGGGGTACAATCATAACTTTAATGCAATGGAGTTCTCTAATCGTCACTTCTCCTTCTCAGAGAAATGTCGTGGTGATTATCGATTGCTCTTTGCATGTCATATGCTAGGTAATCTGATATACTATATTCCAACTCTTTAGGTGTCTTCTAGTCGAGAAACTCAAAGGGAGAAACATTCCCATAATATTCAAGAACTACATTCTAAGATGAACTGTACAATGAGAAGTGCTCAAGAAAATGGGATGAATATGAGGGCGCTAAGAGAAATGCGTGATGTTGCGAAGGCACAAACTAAGGATATAACTTCCCAGTTTGAAGAGCTGATGAGCCTGTAGCAGTCATTTAAGAAGATTTGTAGCACTAGAGGAAGTTTGGAATAAAGAGTATCGTCACTCAAGGATGAAGTTATGACAATCTTTGTCCAACATTTTGAGAGGGCAATAAGACAAACCACTTTCATTTATCCTAATATGGACTTAAGTCAAATGTATCCCTTTTAGGTGGCTTGAGATGTTCGGCTGGTGAATGATGAATAGTTTATTGTGTTTTGATTTTATTGTAATATATCGTTTTTGTAATATTGGCCAATTCCTCTCTTTATGTTTGTTAAACGTCATTAATGTAACCCCATTTTTATATATGTACTTAAGGCTACAATTATTTACCAAGCAAGGGGCTAGAATGTTTTCTATGATCCACTATCCTGATTTTCAATAGCATTGGGAAATTTATATCGCCTTTTTTTCTGGTTGGGGTCTTCCATGTAGACCCCATATTTTGAGGAAAATGATCCCTCCCAGGGGTCTTGGACCTTAGTTGCCTATTAGGACGATAAGAATTCCTCTTAGGGGTCCAGAACCTCAACTGCCTCTTGGGACATTAAGGAATCTTCTTAGGAGATCCATCATTTTGATCGCCTGTTAGGGCGACAACGATTCCTCTTTAGGGATCCAACATTTTGATCACCTCTTAGGGCGACAAGGATCCTTATAGGGATCTAGCATTTTGATCACCTCAATGGGTGGCAAAGATTCCACTTTAAGGATCCGTCATTTTGATCCCCTCAATGGGCGAAAAGGATCTTGCTTGGTTCTGACCATGTTAAATAACTTTTGAAGAGAAGCAAATGACTTAGATTTTGAAGGATCAGAATCTAATGACTCATCATTTGGAACCTCGACTTTTGATGACCTGAGGAACAAAGTTTTCCGCTTATGGTTCGTACTCTATGTGCAAAGAAATTATATCTTGTCAAAAGTCATATTATGGAGAAAGTTAACTAGGGTTTCCTAGTGCAAGGCTCAAGGTATTTTTGACACGACCTCTTTAGTATGCCCAAACATCCTTGTGGACGTCATGTTTGAGAAAGCCATTGTGGATAAGTCTTTTACGCAAAAGATGAAGATCTTCACAGTATCAACTTTCATCTCTTGGAAACTGCTTCTCATATGCGAGACCTTGATTCTTCAAATTTGTTACATCATATAAGCTATTTTAAATTATAATGTGAAATCATATTTATATATTAACACCATGATGAATACTTATGTATTCCATTTCTTTAGTGCTCGAGTGTCTAAAATATAAGTTGTATTATTATTTTTAATATAATTTTAAATTATTTAGAGAAAAAAGGATATGCACTGAAAATATAAAATATTTTTACACTGTTAATCAATAAAATACATGCATCACAATAACATTAATGTATTTTATTTTATTAAAACTGATTTATATAATGTTACAAAGAAAACCTGATTTATATAAGTAACATATTTTTATGGGACAATATATAAGTAACATATTTTTTATGGGGACGAATTAAAAAGATTTACATGATTCTAATTTATATGAGAATGAGAATGTTTTTTTTCATCTCCTAATTTATATCTGATAACCCTCAAAGTTTTTAATTCCTATTTTACCTTTGATTTGTCTAATTTATATCTGATAACCCTCAAAGTTTTTTATTCCTATTTTACCTTTGATTCTTTACAAAGGGATTTTTAAATTTTGGTATGCATCAAATTTTCGAAATGTATTTAAAATTTTGGTATACTAGAAATTATAAATGTCCAAGATGCATCAAGTTTACATAAGCATATTTAAAAATACGGTATATCGAAAATTTCAAAATATCTAGTATTGCCCAAATATCCGTTAATGTTTTTTTTATTTGGTATATTAAATTTTACTAAATATAAAATTTTGTATACCATATTTTTTTTTCCAACGGTTGAGATTTTCGACATTTTTGGCCCAGATTCGACATTTATGTGTGGTCAAGAACGATAATCATTTGTATAAATAGGAGTTTTAGAGTTATTAAGTAACACATCTCAACAACATGTCTTTTTCTCAATATATGATTAAGGCAGAAGTGTACTACAACAGCTGCAAACCTGTCGTTGAATTCAAGCTCCCAGATGAATCTGAGTCCTTTGCCACCTTGAAAAAAACGTTGAACGGTTTGCTGATTCCAAGAAAGGGTGACAAAGATCGAGTTTCGGGGATTACATTGGTACATGTGGTTGGGTGAAATACAATCTAATTGAGCTGAAGAATGATGAAGATGTGAAGGCCATGTGGAAATATTTCGTCATAGGATAACCAAAGCTCCGATCAAGTTGGACGCGGAGATCCGAAGATCTGTTGACGACATAATGAAGTGTCTAAAGCATCCAAATGAATCAATCGGTAGTTCCTAGGTTTTCATGTATCGAGTACTATTTATGTTTGTTGTTTGTCATCTAATGGTTGTTAACTTATTCGAGTTTCTTATTTGTGTTATTATATTTTCTTTATGTAATCGAAAAAAAGGTACTAGCCAAAAAATATTATGCAATAAAGTAAAGTCTATTTGTCACAACATACACATAATAATACAATAATAAAAATAAAAATCTACATACGCCCTCCACGGGCAATATCGACCAACCTAGCTAACCCCTAATAAACCTCACCATCGGGGTTCACTAACCCTATGATGTTATCTAATGTAACTGCGATGAGCTGTAGGCGGGTGTCCTAGTCAACTGCGGGAGGAAGAGGTGGTGGTGGTGGATCGAAAGAATCTCTCGTACGTGAAGGCCCTAGGACGTCAGATACTAGAGCCGGTGGTATGACTCGAGAGTATGTCGCACCAAGGAACCACTCAAGGTATACATCCTCGCATTGGTCGGGCTCGTGAACCCTGACGGCAGCATCCACGATCTCACGGGGGCTGATGATGTGACATTGAAACCAACGATCAATGCCACCATCTGGGATGTGTGGGACCGGCCGTGGGGTTCCTTGAGGCAGTCAATCTGTGTCCTTTGCTCTTGGTCTTGTAGCATATATAGTGAGGAGTTAATTAGGTCAAGACTTGTAAGAAAATATATTCCTCTTGATGAGAAGATATTTGATTGAAAAATCAAATGTAATATTTTCAAAATTGGCCAATATTCATGCAATCGGCCCTTGTGCGTTTCTTGCCAGCTTTCATGGACTCTCTTCGACCTCAAGGAACTTAAAAATCAAGCCCACACACCTTGATCTCTTTCCTTGCATTTTATTTTATTTAAAATTGAATTTAAATGGAATAATTCAAAAATAAATGAAATATATAGTAGGAGGGCGTGTAACTGTAGTTAGAGGTCATGGATAATGTCATAGACAAGCTTGAATCATAAAAACATAGGCTCATTTGAAAAAAATTCAAGTTTGCCCAATACTTTTCTTCATGTACTTCTTCAAAATTTCAAAACTTGCACAAACTATATCTTACTCAATTCTCATCATTTGAAGGTGATCTTGAAATTTTTAGAAAGCTTAATATGTCCTCTAAGATGTCTCTTTGGTTTCATCTTCATTGAAGCTTCCAAGTTCATGTAGGCTTTTTGAGAAAAGATGACTTTTTGTTGACTTTTGAAAGGACCTATAATGTCTTGGCCCATATCTCTCAAATGAAGCAGTTTTGGGAAAACCTTGTGAGAAACAAAGTTGTAGATAATTGAATTCCCTTTAAAACGAGCTTTGGTGGAGAAATTTCTGATGAAGTATGTGAAAGTTATGCTTGGTAAAAGTTCTGTTGACTTTCCCTTAAGAAACCCTAATATAGTTGCTTTTGACTTTTAGTTAATTCTTGAATTTTCTTGATGAATCATGATCAACCCTTGATCAAATGATGAATGTGACCTTAAAATCTCGATGTTGACCAAAAATGATGAAGTTTGACTATATGTTGACCACAGTTGATTTTATGTCCAATACAATAAATTTTCAACCATCTGAGTAATTGACTGAGCAAACTTGGGCTATGAGGCTTGAAACTTGATGTTATACCCCAAAATTTTCCCTCCCACTTCTCAAGGCATTTCACATGTCCATACTCAAGGATTTCAAGGGTTGACCAAACAAACCCTCTCTAGCAATCAACCCAAACTAGGGTTTGGCCTTCTCAAATCAAGGTGGGCCTATAACACTTCAAGTGGTCATCATGCCTCACCATGTGCTTCAAAGAATCTCCATGTCAAGTTTCAAGCCTTACAAGTCAAGTTTTCTCGATAATTGCTCGATGGTTGAAAATCGGTTGTATTGGACAAAAGTCAATTGTGGTCAACATACAGTCAAACTTCATAATTTTTTGTCAACATCAATATTTTGAAGTGATATTCATCATTTGATCAAGGGTTGATCATGATTCATCAAGAAAAGTCAAGAATTGATCAAAAGTCAAAGTTTCTAAATTGGGCTTTCTTAGACAAAAGTCAATGAACTTTGACAGCATAACTTTCACATACTTTATCAAAAAAATTTCCACCACAACTAATTTTGAAGAGAATTCAATTCTCTACAACTTCATGTCTCACAAGCTTGGGTAGAAAATGCTTCATTTGGAAGTTATGGATCAAAACATTACACGTCATTTTAAAAGTCAACAAAAAGTCAACTTTTTGTAAAGAAGTGTTCATGAGCATGGAAACTTCAATGAAGATGAAACCAAAAGGGTTGTTTAGAAGACATCTTGAGATTTCTAAAAAGTCCAAGAACACCTAAAACTGTTAAAAATTGAGCAAGATACACTTTGTCCAAGTTGAGCATTTTTGAGGAGGTGCACAAAGAGAAATACTTGAGAAAACCAAAAATATTTCAAATGGGCCTAACTTTTCTTGATTCAAACATGTTCCTTAGCTGAATTGGAACCTCCAAGTCCAAGGCCACGAATTTATCTTTTATTTTTTATTTATTTTGGATTTTTAATCATTTAAACCAATTTAATTAAAATAAAAGATAGAAAATCAAAAATTAATTGCAAGATGGATTTTCTCTCATCCTTGAGGTCCAAGCAAGTCATTTAATCTGATTATTTCGAAATAATCATGATTGGTAATGAGATTTGATTGAAATTGGCTCCAAAAGGAAATATTTGTTTTGATTCCAAATCAAATAATTTCTCATTGATTGGCTTGATTTTTTCTTACAATTCTTGACCTAATTCCTTACAATATAAATACATGATGATACTACATGCACAAGGGACGAAATTCTGGCCTCAAAGAACCCTAACAAGCTTCAAAAAACTGTGGCATTCAAGCAACCTAGCAGCCATAGTTTTGGATCAATTCAAGCCATTCTAAGCCTTCCAATCGATTCCTGGAGTTCCTCTGAATCGATCCAGATACTTACAAGCTAGCCAAACATCCAGAAACATGAAATTGCACATCACGGTTTGCACTTCTTTTCTCAAAATTGATTCTTAAAATTCATGCATATTTAACATGTTTTGATTGTTTGTCTGTGATTAGAATGAAGTTTCGAAGCTATCTGGGTTGGTTAATTAAAGTTTAGATGCAGGAAACGTGACATGCCATTGTTAGGTTTTCTGAGCTTCAAATTGGGATCCATCGATTTAGGAAAAATTGGCCAAAACCAAGGTTATATTCATGATCAGGAGGATGAAAGCAATCGATCCATGTATCATTAATGAATTTATATTACGCTTTCTGGATTTTGAAAATTTACAGGTCTTTTAGTGACAGACAAAACCGTCACTATAGGTTTTTGCTACGGATTATGTCCGTAGGTAAAAGCCTGTGTAAAATTCAAATGGGGAAGACGAAGAAGGCTTGGCGCGTGTTTATTTGGTATTCAGGGATTAATTTCCCTTATAATTATTTCGTTTCATATTTCAAACAGCTAAGCACCCCAGCTCAGATGGCAAGGCAGCGCGCGTGTTCACCCAGAGGCCCCTGGTTCGAAACCCAACAGCCTCACATATTTTTTTTCATCACTTTTCCACTAACCAATTTTCATGTTTTCTTTTCATATTTTCTTTTTTTTACTTTAATTTCTTTTCAAACAATTTTCTAATGCATTAAAAAATCACAAAAAAATTATTTTTTTTTGCATTTAGGTCAGAAAAATACTTATTTAATTTTTGACATGAAAAAATTATATTTTGCATGCATATTTTAATTAATTGTTAATTAATAAAAAAATTGACTTTTAATTATTTTTCTTACTAAAATCAATCCAGAAAATTCCCAAAAATTATTTTCTCATCTAAATCAGGTTTACTAACCCTAAAAACTTTTTCCTAGTTCAAAAATCTTTTTCACTAACATATTTCCTATTATTTGCGATTCGTTTTCTTTTTCCGATTATTATGTATCTGCTTCCATGTTGTAATAGTTAGGACAATTTTCTCGCATTTTCTTTTCCAATATTATGTAACTACTCATGGGATGTAATAGCTTAATTAGGATTTACTTTCCGCACTCCTATATTATGTAACTGCCCCAAAGCCATGTAATATCATAGGATTTACGTTTCCGCACTTTACTTTCCGCAATTTACTTTCTGCACCCATTTAACTGCTAGTAACTAGGCGTGTATGACAAGATAAAAACAAACATAGATCACTTTTAAATCTCAAGATAAAATATCTGAACTTGAACGCTCTCTTCACACATGCACCCCCTAGGTTATTCTCTCTCGTTGCCTTTCGAATAAATGGTCAAGTCCCTCGAACGTAGATGTATCCTAGCATCGTTGCCTACAAACATATCATCATATTCCCTTCGATACAAAGATCATAGTCCCTCGATGTTGCCTAGGAATACATGATCTAGTCCCTCGATTGTTGCCTACGAAAAAGTGATGATCGTCTCTTCGGATGTGCTAGGATACTCCTACAAGTGTCCTTCTATGACCATCTGATGTCCCTTCGAATGTCCCTTTACATCCAACGAATAGGGTTACCTACCAACTAATGGTACGGATAGCGGTATTCTAAAGGAAAGTAAAATAACACGGAAACGACCGTTCTGAGTAGGTAATAAGACTTTTAATTTCTTGCTCTATCAAAATGCTTTTCACACCTCACACTTTCTAAAAATCTATTTTCAAATACTTTGTATACATTCCAGCATGAATCATTACAAAGTCTTTTCCAAAAACGAAACATTTCCAAACACTTCAGATACATTCCGGTGAATCATTACGAAGTCAAAGCGAAATGCCTTTTCAAAACATTTTCAAACACATGAAAGCAAATTTCAAAGATGAGCTAAAGAACTAAGAGCGTGAGATAACTACGGATGGAAAGGGTGCTAATACCTTCCTTTTCATAACCTTCCCTTACTCGTAATCTAACGAAGGTCTTTTCCTGTTCTTTTCACCTTTCCTTAATTGGATAAAATAAAAGTCGGTGGCGACTCTTGCTATCCGCAACATTTGCGATATAACGTAAAACAATCCAAAGTCAGTTCTCCCACCATATTACACTTGATATAGGGATACTTTGAAGCATATGATGAGGCATGACATTTACTTGAGCCATTAGAAACCACTTTTGTCTTTAGAGAAACAAAACCCTAGTTATGAGTTGATTGCTTGAGAGAGGATTTGTCTGATCAACCCTAGTGTAGTTCTTGGGCATGGAGAGGTATCTTGATCTTAAAATGGGAGGGAAATTTTTAGGTTATAACAGGTTTCATTCAGAAAGAAGGTTTCGACTTCAATGATGTGCTTTCTTTTGTTGTGAAGCACAGGTCCATTTTATTGTTGCGATGGTGGCATACTTTGACCTAGAACGGAACAAATGGATGTTAAGACTCATTTATTGTATGGAGATCTAGATGAAACAATCTTGATGAAGAAACATGAAGGGTATGTCGAAAAGGAAAGGAGTATTATGTGTGCAAGCTAAATAGATCATTATATGGAGTGAAACAATCTCATTGATAGTGGAAGAGGAGATTCAAAAGTTTATACACATGTGTTTCATTAGAAGTCAGTCCAACCACTATTTTTACTCTAGATTTCGACCTGGAAATTCATTTTTTATTTTGTTGCATTATGTGGATGATATTCTCATAGCAAACAACAATGTCGAAGGTGTAATGTAGGTGAAGGCTGAACTCAATAAGGAGTTCAACATGAAGGATTTGGGAGCTGTATCCAAGATTCTTGGGATTACATCCAAAGAGATAAGCAAGAGAAATTATGCTTATCTCAATAGGAATACCTACAAGATATTCTCGACAAGTTTGGTATATCGAATTCAAAGCATGTTGTGACTCCTACAAACCCTCAATTCACATTGAGTATAGATTAATGTCCTAGTGCAGATGTCGAAAGAGCTTATATGAATAATATCCCATATGCTAACATAGTAGTTTCTTCGATGTGATAGTCAAATTTTAATACACTTGTTGAAGAATTCAACCTATCATGAGCAAATTAAGCACATTGATGTAAGGTTACATTTCGTCAGCAGAGTAATTGAGCGTGGAGAAATCCAAGTGCTAAAGGTCTTGACATATCAAACTAGTGTGCAGTTGATAAAGTTGCATGAAGAAAACTAGTGTGTTTTCTTGATGAAGTAGAGTTTGTTCCAAGGTGTAGATTTGTGGAAGATATTGGGCTGAACTCTATTAGGTCGAAGGGTAGATTTGTGGTTCGACAAGATCGACAGAGGTTAGCATGCAGTCGAAGGTCGCTCACATGTTAGTGTCGAAGTAGTGTATGTTGTAGTCGAAGTATGGTCAAGCCTGCAGTTTTTGAAAATGATATTGTTAGCATGTCGAATTGGGCCTGTTTTTATGTCCAATTGTTTAAGTTAGCTTGTAATGGTTATGTGTGAAAAAACCCATTAGTTTAGTATGATAGGTTTACTATAAATAACATATTAGTCTCTCATCATGGCATACTACAAATCCTAATTTAGGGCGAGAGAGGTTATTTGTTATTCAATTATACTTATAATCGTGTTTCAAAGATAAAGTAAAGAGTACCAGTTAATAACAAATTCCTTGTGTTCCTCTTGCTTTCTTAATTCCTACCTTAAGGGTTTCTTATCGTAAAGGAAACCTTTTATACTTTGTTCTTGGTATCATTTTTCACAACAGTTTTCTTTAGAGGAATAAAATTCTAAGAACTATAACAATGGGGGTTTGGGGCACTTGTGTTTACTTTCTTGTATTGGATTATATTCCTTTGTTTTCCAGAAAAGATTTTTATTCTGAGGCGTTATGTTTATTCAAACTAATCAAATGTCTTTTTTTCTCGTTGTGTTTTTATTAAATGAATGATATTAATTTTAGTATTATGATGAGTAATATCTTAAACGCAAGTTTCTTTTATAAATATACTATTTTGGGGTTTAAGGTGTTATAAAACACATACCTCGAATCAAGTTATCAAATCCAGTAGTCTCCCACTCCACTCAACGTAAATACTTTTCCACCCGATCGAGCTTTCTTTGGCTTCTGGCATCGGGTACTAATATGAGTTGGCTCACCACAGTTGTAGCAAGTCAGAACATTACTCTTGCACTCAGCAATACAGTGTCTCAGCTTCCCACGTTTAAAACACTTACGACTTGAACTCTTGAGCTCATTAGCATGATAACCCATCTCTACACAATTGAAACATCTAACATAAGAACGAGTGCCTACCCCACTTATTTTTTCCAACCTATAGATCTTTGCTTTCTCTTATAAGTTGGAGCACCATAAGGCTTACCACAATTTTGATTTCTACTCTTCTTCTCACTAAAATTATTGTAGTGATTGGATATGTGTTGTACCCCAATTTTTGCCCCTAAGATCCCTCATCATATTATCATCATAATGCATTAAGATCACAAACAAGGTTGGGCTCTAATGGTTGTCCTATTCCTAAGTTTGCTCAAGGAATCACCAAGCACCCTAACGGTGTTCTGCATGCATGATTGATATGCATTTATTTCATCGCTAACCTCGATTAAAATACAAAAACAATTGTTTTTGTCTTTGTATATTTGTATTTTTATAGGTATCAACCCAAGACATCAGGCGAATGTAAGTTTTTCCGATGTTTTTTCCCAAACTTGATTTAAAACCATTTTTCCAAAAAAAAAGGGTGCAATCGATTTGCACTTTGGAGCAGTCGATTGCTCCCTGGCTATTTTCAGCAAATTTTCAAAAATACATTATACAAGACTTATATTCAGGAAAAGAAACACAAGAATAGCTTAAGTAAGGATGCAGGAAGCGAGTCAAAGGCAATCCTTGAAGTGATATACTCAGATGTGTGTGGTCCTACCCATGTGGATTTGATTGGAGGTAACAGATACTTTGTCATATTCATATATGATTTCAGTCAAAAACTATGGACTTACTTGATCTAGAAGAAAAGTGATGGGATTTAGCTATTCACTAAGTTCAAGGCTATAGAGGAGAAACAAAGTGGTCAAAAGATCAAAAGTTTGAGAATTGATGGTGGTGGACAATATGTGTCAAAATATTTTGATGCATTATGTGAGAAAAAGGAATTATGCGTGAGGTGGTGTCATCCTACACTCCTCGGTAAAATGGAACTATATAAAGGAATAATATAATCATCATGAATATGGTGAGAACTATGTTGAAAGACACACATTTACCAAATGAGTAATGGATTGAGGTTGTGTCGACGGCAACATCCATCTTGAACAGATGTTCGACTAAGAAGCTAGAAGGAATCACACCGGAATAATGTTGGTTTAGTGTCAAGCCTAGATTAAGTCATCTGAAGGTGTTTGGATCCATAGTATATATAAACATGTTTCTGATTAGTTGAGAAGGAAAATTGATGAGAAGTTGAGTCAAATGATCTTGATAGGATATCATTTAACTGATGGAAAAAAACTGCTCGACCCAGTGAACGGGCAAGTTATGATCAATAGAGACGTGATCATAAATGGGCTAAAGGAATGGGATTAGACTGCAAACATTAAGAAATATTTAGTGAGAATCTCATGTGATGAACCAACTGGTGAAACTAATAGTGAAGTTTTACAAGAAGAAGTCAGAGGTCAAGTAGGAACAAGTAGACCTCAAAGAACAAGAAATATGCCTATAAGGTTGCATGAATGTGTGGTTATATCAGATGATGGGGTCGATGATGAAGTGAATAGGTACATTATGGTTTCTATGATGATACTTGTGACACCCCGATTTAATTCAATATTAAATAAGCGAGAATTCATTATTTAATTGATTAAAGTCTTAAATATTTAATTCATCTGGATTAATGGGATTATTTAATGAGGAAAGGTTTGGAAGGGTGCAGAGTAAACGGTGGGTGTGATAGTAAAAACACTCTACTAAATACTAAGTGTTAATTAATTATTTTAATTGGAATATTAAAAGGAAATATAAAAGGAAAAGAAAGGAAAAAGAGAAGGTTTTGGAAAAAAGAGTTGGAGAAAAGAGAAGAGGAAAAGCCGACGCCGAGAGAAACCGGAGGATCATCGCGAGGTAAGGGGTGATTTTATTCGGTTAGTATGTCTTATGGGTTTTGGGAACCAATGGGATGATTGGGTATGTTAAGAATTGAAATGGTAGATTATAGTATGAAACCCTAATTGTGTCAGTGGATGGAAAAGTTGATCACTAGTGTGTCAGATGATAATTAGGAATGGATAAAATATGTTAGTTGATGTCAAAATGGTGTGAAATGATGTTAGAATGGTGTTCATGATATTATAATTCGTGTTTGAAAGTTTGGAAATGGTTATGGATGCATTGTAAAAATGATAAATATTTGTTACAGTCGTGGAAATTTCACCGGGAGGAACCGGTTCGTACAGAAACAAATTGAATTTTAGACTGGAACCGGTTCCCACAAAAATCCGGGGACTCTATTGAAAAAACCCGGTTCCCGGGAGGAACCGGTTCCCCATACAAATTCCGGCGTTTTTCAAACAAAACCGGAGGAAAACCTGTATTTTCAAAACTTCAAATTTTCTAAACCGTATCTCGATTCGATTGCCGTTGCGTTATTTCTTAAATTTAAAGTTCTACCTCCTGAAAAGAAAAATATTATTTTATTGAAAATTATTTTAAAAGAGCCGAGTCCCCGATTTTGAAAAGGTGGATTTAAATGGTAAGATGGTAATGCGAATCCGATTACCGGATGAGAACTAATGCATACCATGTTATATTTTGATGTCCATTGTGATTTGATTGTGATGTATTGGTGAAATGACATCGTGTGGTTATGTTGATTTATTATGATCAGTGGAATAATGTGGCATGCTTTTATGATTGCATGCATATACATTTGTTAATTGGTTCCGCCTGAGCTTGCGAAAGAGAGACTGGTAGAGGTAGTGAGGCTAGATTCTTGACCCAATGGTGTGGGCGAATCATGGATTACCGTCTTTCCACGAGTAAACGGAGTGGGCGGTTCACGATTGGTACCACATGCATAGTGTCCGCATTGCATATGGAATTGTAACATGTTAGGATGGTTTCCAGTGTTGCAATTGCCATTGTTTGCTATTTATACATGATCATTGTGTGAATTGTTCTGTATTGTTTGTGATCCGTGTTGGTTGATGAACTAATATATTCAATTAACTGCTGGATCTAAGAACGATAATACATATTATATTGAATTGAAATCTCACCCTTACTTTAACATTTCGGATCCGAAGTGATTAGTCGCTTGGAGTTGGTGAGGATAGCCTTAGATTCGAGTCTTTGTCCGCGTGTCGTTGTCGTGCTCTGGTAGATGTAACACTGGGGGAAAATGATTGTTTGGAATCCTTTTATGGATATTTTAATAATTTTGGAATTTTGTTGATTTATTATCCTGGAATAACTGTTGAGTAAAGTATTCGGGATTTAATTATGTTTCATTTCCGCTGTTAAACATAATTTTGAGTATGATTTAATTGATGAGTATTCTTCAGTGAAGCATGACGCTGTTTGGTCAAATTTTTATGTTTTAAATTGTGACGCCTTCTTGATTATGATTAAATACTCTGATTATTATTTATAAAACGCGGGTAATTAGAAGGGGGTGTTACAATACTCAGCCAGACAATGTAACTGTGGCATTAAAATTTCAAAGTAGACGTAAATAGTGAATGAGGAACTAAAGTCGATTAACAACACTTGGTTACTAATCGAATTGCCACAAAGCAATAACGAAATTGATGTAAAATGGGTATACAAGGAGAATTTGAATCCCAAAGGAAAAGTAACCAGACATAAGGCAAGACTTGTAGCTAAAGAATTTATTTAGAAAGAATAAATTGACTTCGACAAAAATTTTGCGCCAGTTTTTAGGATCAAAACAATCAAATTGGTTGTTGGTCTAGCAAATATGAACAACTGGTATATGTGTCAGATGGATAAAGAAGTCTATGTAGGTTAAATAACAACGGGCATGTTTGTGTTCGTCTCTCCATATTATGCTGATGGAGGGACAAGGCAATACAAAACCTCATAGGCTATCGAGACTCTACTTCCCAAAACTTTATGATGGGAGAAGGGTCTTTCCGAGCCACCAGGAAGTTGTGAAGTATAAGACGAGGGTGAGACATATGGTGTATATGTCCCTCATAAGCCTTATTTGGGGTACAATCATAACTTTAATGCAATGGAGTTCTCTAATCGTCACTTCTCCTTCTCAGAGAAATGTCGTGGTGATTATCGATTGCTCTTTGCATGTCATATGCTAGGTAATCTGATATACTATATTCCAACTCTTTAGGTGTCTTCTAGTCGAGAAACTCAAAGGGAGAAACATTCCCATAATATTCAAGAACTACATTCTAAGATGAACTGTACAATGAGAAGTGCTCAAGAAAATGGGATGAATATGAGGGCGCTAAGAGAAATGCGTGATGTTGCGAAGGCACAAACTAAGGATATAACTTCCCAGTTTGAAGAGCTGATGAGCCTGTAGCAGTCATTTAAGAAGATTTGTAGCACTAGAGGAAGTTTGGAATAAAGAGTATCGTCACTCAAGGATGAAGTTATGACAATCTTTGTCCAACATTTTGAGAGGGCAATAAGACAAACCACTTTCATTTATCCTAATATGGACTTAAGTCAAATGTATCCCTTTTAGGTGGCTTGAGATGTTCGGCTGGTGAATGATGAATAGTTTATTGTGTTTTGATTTTATTGTAATATATCGTTTTTGTAATATTGGCCAATTCCTCTCTTTATGTTTGTTAAACGTCATTAATGTAACCCCATTTTTATATATGTATTTAAGGCTACAATTATTTACCAAGCAAGGGGCTAGAATGTTTTCTATGATCCACTATCCTGATTTTCAATAGCATTGGGAAATTTATATCGCCTTTTTTTCTGGTTGGGGTCTTCCATGTAGACCCCATATTTTGAGGAAAATGATCCCTCCCAGGGGTCTTGGACCTTAGTTGCCTATTAGGACGATAAGAATTCCTCTTAGGGGTCCAGAACCTCAACTGCCTCTTGGGACATTAAGGAATCTTCTTAGGAGATCCATCATTTTGATCGCCTGTTAGGGCGACAACGATTCCTCTTTAGGGATCCAACATTTTGATCACCTCTTAGGGCGACAAGGATCCTTATAGGGATCTAGCATTTTGATCACCTCAATGGGTGGCAAAGATTCCACTTTAAGGATCCGTCATTTTGATCCCCTCAATGGGCGAAAAGGATCTTGCTTGGTTCTGACCATGTTAAATAACTTTTGAAGAGAAGCAAATGACTTAGATTTTGAAGGATCAGAATCTAATGACTCATCATTTGGAACCTCGACTTTTGATGACCTGAGGAACAAAGTTTTCCGCTTATGGTTCGTACTCTATGTGCAAAGAAATTATATCTTGTCAAAAGTCATATTATGGAGAAAGTTAACTAGGGTTTCCTAGTGCAAGGCTCAAGGTATTTTTGACACGACCTCTTTAGTATGCCCAAACATCCTTGTGGACGTCATGTTTGAGAAAGCCATTGTGGATAAGTCTTTTACGCAAAAGATGAAGATCTTCACAGTATCAACTTTCATCTCTTGGAAACTGCTTCTCATATGCGAGACCTTGATTCTTCAAATTTGTTACATCATATAAGCTATTTTAAATTATAATGTGAAATCATATTTATATATTAACACCATGATGAATACTTATGTATTTGTCTGTTCCATTTCTTTAGTGCTCGAGTGTCTAAAATATAAGTTGTATTATTATTTTTAATATAATTTTAAATTATTTAGAGAAAAAAGGATATGCACTGAAAATATAAAATATTTTTACACTGTTAATCAATAAAATACATGCATCACAATAACATTAATGTATTTTATTTTATTAAAACTGATTTATATAATGTTACAAAGAAAACCTGATTTATATAAGTAACATATTTTTATGGGACAATATATAAGTAACATATTTTTTATGGGGACGAATTAAAAAGATTTACATGATTCTAATTTATATGAGAATGAGAATGTTTTTTTTCATCTCCTAATTTATATCTGATAACCCTCAAAGTTTTTAATTCCTATTTTACCTTTGATTTGTCTAATTTATATCTGATAACCCTCAAAGTTTTTTATTCCTATTTTACCTTTGATTCTTTACAAAGGGATTTTCTGACGAAATTTTTGGTATGCATCAAATTTTCGGAAATGTATTTAAAATTTTTGGTATACTAGAAATTATAAATGTCCAGTATGCATCAAGTTTACATAAGCATATTTAAAAAATACGGTATATCGAAAATTTCAAAATATCTAGTATTGCCCAAATATCCGTTAATGTTTTTTATTTATTTCGGTATATTAAATTTTACTAAATATCTGGTATACCGAAAATTTCGTGTATACCTGAAATTTCCGTTATGTATACATATTTTGTTTTTTCCAACGGTTGAGATTTTGCCGACATTTTTGGAGGGCCCAGATTGCACCGACATTTATGTGTGGTCAAGAACGTATAATCATTTGTATAAATAGGAGTTTTAGAGTTATTAAGTAACACATCTCAACAACATGTCTTTTCTCAATATATGATTAAGGCAGAAGTGTACTACAACAGCTGCAAACCTGTCGTTGAATTCAAGCTCCCAGATGAATCTGAGTCCTTTGCCACCTTGAAAAAAACGTTGAACGGTTTGCTGCCTGATTCCAAGAACAAAAGGGTGACAAAGATCGAGTTTCGGGAGGATTACATTGGTACATGTGGTTGGGTGAAATACAATCTAATTGAGCTGAAGAATGATGAAGATGTGAAGGCCATGTGGAAATATTTCGTCATAGGATAACCAAAGCTCCGATCGAGTTGGACGCGGAGATCCGAAGATCTGTTGACGACATAATGAAGTGTCTAAAGCATCCAAATGAATCTGAATCTGGTAGTTCCTAGGTTTTCATGTATCGGAGTACTATTTATGTTTGTTGTTTGTCATCTAATGGTTGTTAACTTATTCGAGTTTCTTATTTGTGTTATTATATTTTCTTTATGTAATCGAAAAAAAGGTACTAGCCAAAAAATATTATGCAATAAAGTAAAGTCTATTTGTCACAACATACACATAATAATACAATAATAAAAATAAAAATATACATACGCCCTCCACGGGCAATATCGACCAACCTAGCTAACCCCTAATAAACCTCACCATCGGGGTTCACTAACCCTATGATGTTATCTAATGTAACTGCGATGAGCTGTAGGCGGGTGTCCTAGTCAACTGCGGGAGGAAGAGGTGGTGGTGGTGGATCGAAATAATCTCTCGTACGTGAAGGCCCTAGGACGTCAGATACTAGAGCCGGTGGTATGACTCAAGAGTATGTCGCACCAAGGAACCACTCAAGGTATACATCCTCGCATTGGTCGGGCTCGTGAACCCTGACGGCTGCATCCACGATCTCACGGGGGCTGATGATGTGACATTGAAACCAACGATCAATGCCACCATCTGGGATGTGTGGGACCGGCCGTGGGGTTCCTTGTACATAACCATGCTGACGTAGACACCTCTCATGCAAGTGTCTAGCCACATAGCTCTCCCATCTGACATACCCTGAATATAAAATAGATACCTCAAAAGGATGATGAGGGCGATGAGCCATATACGGTGTCCAAATGACATCATCCAGGGTCAGAGCATCCAACCTCCTTATGTACTCCATCACACCTCCAGGATAGGTCTTTCTGGCCTTCCACCTATTCGCATATGGGTCTGTAGGCTCAACACGCAACACTTTCCAGTCACAGATGTGAGAAAAGTGCTCGTATATCCAACACTGCATAAATAAAGATAAATAAATTATAATAAGAAAACCTAATAATTATAAAAAAACATCTAATAAATTATAATATACTAGTAACAAGCTTCGGTAACCAGCAAGTTGTCCGGTCTCAGGACGGGAAGCAACATTAAGTGTCGTGTACAACATCGTCAAAGTCGCCACTCCCCAAGCCTAACATGGAGTGTCAAGGGAGTTGAATAGAGACAAGTAACGAACATCAATGTAAACTTCATACTTGTCCGCAAAGAGAGTACATGCCACCAATTGTAGCATGTACGCCCTAGCGACAACCTCATACCTCTTTGACTCCACAAGAGCCTTATAAGTAGTTGTTAAGGACCAAATTGTAGTTATTTTGTACATTATTTTGTGGTCCTTAACAATGTCTTTTTAATTAATTAGTATTATTTATTCTAGTATTTTTGTTTAATTAGGTTTTTATTTAGTTTTTGTTTAATATATATTCTTTAACTTATTTCACTCTTAATTGTAGGAATTTATTGACTAATTCTCCCAAGCTTGGATTCAAGAATTTTGAATAGCTTTAGGGATGATTCTTTTTGAAGATAATTATGGATGAAGGAAGCATACTACGGTCGGCTCGTGATGAGATGGTCAGTAGCGACTTACCCAGCGATCTGCGAAATTCGAAAAAGGATAGCCCATGCTTTCACCTTTGAGCCACCAACCCATCACTTAACCGACTTTTGGCTTGTAAAGGAAGGAAGAAACACTTCATCATCATTATCTTTCATCTTTGTAAAATATCTAGGGCAAGAATTGTAAGAAAAAACCATAGCTTTTCTCTTGATTTTTCTTATGTTCATCATCTCTACCAACAATCTTGAGAGCAAAGCAACCATGGAAATGAGTAGCTAAGCTCTTTTTGTGTCAAGATTAGAGGTAGTTGATCTTTATAGTATGTATTTATTTTAATCCATTTGTGTATGAACATGGTTGATGATTAATATAGTTGAATCTCTTTGTTCTTCATCTTTATGCTTTGGGTTTTGCTTGGAAAAGAATACTTCAAAGTAGACCTAGGATATTCATCCTCTAACAAACCCCTTGGTTACAATATCTTAAAATACACTTTCCTATTGAAAGACTATAACATACACCAATCCCTGAGGAATCGATAATTAAAAATACTTGTTTACGGAAAAATCCTACAACAGTAGTCCTCAACCAAGATATGCGAAGGTGAAATCCCCGGGTATCACTAAACTCACATAGGACATCCACCTCATCCACCTCAAAAGCACCTACAACCATGCACACCGTTGTCGCCTGGTTCCTATACACTAATGTGAAAAACGTACCAGAAATCAGAAGGTGAAAGATGGTATCCACATCAACTAAAGTTACCGTCATCTCCCCAAATGAAAGATGGAAGAATGATGTATCCGTGTGCCACCTCTCAACAAAAGCTGATAGTAGGGGGTGTCCAGCATCATCAATGAGCATCCAACAAAGTCCTCCAGCCTGAACTCCTCAACTATCCTCCTCACCTCCTTAAGCATATCAGACTCGAGGAAGTTCTTCATCTTCGACCCATGAGAAGCGACCTTCAACACTGGACGCTCCTGAAATAAAACAACACAATTACAACAAATTAGTATACATCAAATCGTATAATACAAATAAAATTTAAGCATTAAACCAAACCAATATTACATACCTCGCCCTGCCATATCCTATAAGCGACATGGTCAACAAAACTTGTCAAAACGGACCTGACAAAAGGTCCTAAGGGGAAACCACCATCAGTACACACTGATGGCTCAGTAGATACAAAAATCATGGTGTCTGTATCAGCACGAGACACCACATCCACTCTCGGCTCTTGAACCAACACCTACAATGCCTCCTGCACCAGCTTCTGAACCAACACCTGCACCGGCTCCTAAACCGCCTCCTGCACCAGCTCCGGAACCGGCTCCTCAACTATCCACTCCTCAGCAACCGACTCCTGAACCACCAAATGCGCTACAACTACCTGCTCCACTGTATGAACAAGAGGCTGATCGTCCTCAACTATCGTAGAAGCTCTGGCATTCCGCAGCGAGGTGCACGAATCCTCGACGTGGCCTGCTCAACCATCCATTTCCGATGAGAATTGGCCGGACGACGGCGTTCGGCCTGCGCCTCATCAACTACTCGATCACTAGTCCCGTCAAAAATAGAATCGTCTCTACCTCTAGTCCTCACTGCAAGCAAAATTAAAAATCATGATAAACTTAAATATTTTTGAAAAAAATATAAAATATGGGAAATTTCAAAATTTCCGATATTTTAAGCATACCGAAAATTTCAAAATTTCTGGTATCAGTGTCAAATGAAAATATCAGGAATTTCGAAATTTACGGTGTGAAAATACCGGATATTTCATAATTTATGGTAGGCGATACCAAAAATTATGAAATATCTGATACGAAATACTGAAATATTTACCCAAATGTACCGTAAATCTTACTTGTTTTTGTGAAATTTCGGATAGCGCCACCATATTTCCGGTATCATCATAAAATTTTCAATATGTCGGTGTACCATAAATTTAAAGAATAGAAGTTGCTTGGATAAAATTGTCTTTTCATAATATTAGGGGTGTCAGATTAAACTTAAGAGATGACAAGAAAAATTCTCGTATAGTATGTGCATCCGCCTCTGCAGATGTAAGTATTCTGATTAATTATATGTATAAAATTATTTTACATTGCACTATCTTTAAATTCAACTATTTATGAATAATAAAAATAATAGAATGAAAAAAATAATAAAAAACTATTAAAAACACAAGAGTTAAAATTTAAAATTAATTAACATACTATATACTGTCACTCAATAAAAATCATCAATCAACTAAATCATCAAAGTTATTTTAAATTATTAATAATATAATAGGATAGAATGTAAATCATTCACTAAATAAAGATATAAAATTTATTTACACACCGTCGGTACATCACATATTTTCTCAAATAAAAATATATTTGAAAGAAAAAAAACTACAATAAGTAAATTTTTAATATTAATGGTTGAATGAATTTGAATTATATCAATTTAAGGGAATTTCTTCCCAATTTAAAGTCTACTTCTACTTTCTTTTTCAAATCTCTCTCTCTCTCTCTAAAACTTGATAGACATTCCAAATAAGTGGTTTCATCAAGATTAAGGATTATTTAGTTACTAAAAGATTAAAATCGGTCCATATGAAATTGACCTAATTAGATGAAATTAGGGTAAAAAATAGTACTTTATAGTTGGCAACAGTAACACCACTTAGCTTTGTTCCTTTCTGAATTTCGGCTCTCATCCGCGGCCGCAGCCATGGTTACTGCAGTCGAGCATCTACATGAAACTCAACACAAACAAGTTCAAGTAGAACAACAAACCAAAGTTGAAGTTGAAGTTGAACTCGAACTCGACGACGACGACGATGTCTCGTATTCTTCCGATTCCGAAATCGACGACGCTTTGGACTGGTTGGATTCAAAAGACGATGAATACGAATCGATCGACGGCTCTTCCCTTACTTCCTGGCGCCCCAACGCTCACGGAGGCCACCATTCCCATTCTTCCACTCTCCAGCCTCTCTCCAATCGTAACCAGAGATTCTCTCATCACATTCGCGCTTCTCCTTTAGAGGTTCCATACTTCAAAACCCTATTGTTTTTTTTATAGCTTTTCAGTTTTTGGTTTTTGAGTTTTCATTTGTGGGGTTTTGTTTTGTTTTGTTTTGTTTTGTTTTGTTTTGGTGTTGCAGGAGTGGGAAGGAAGAATGGATATTGGCATGTCTAATACGGTTACGACCGCGATTCGTGCGAGTGTGAGAGATATGGCTATTGGTAAAACCAGAACTACTGAGAAAGCAGACCGAGCCACCGTTGAACAGGCGATCGATCCTAGAACGCGGATGGTTTTATTTAAGATGATGAATAGAGGCGTGTTTCAAGATATGAATGGATGCATTTCCACTGGAAAAGAAGTATGTCATACACCAGAAGCTTTTATAAAGGGGACTTGATGTGGATAATTTATTATTTATTGTTATTCACTTTTGCAGGCAAATGTTTATCATGCCACCAAATCCAATGGTGATGAACTTGCAATTAAAATATACAAAACATCTATTCTGGCATTTAAGTAAGTACCATGAGTATTCTCAAACGCTAAATTGTTTAGATATAAGTACTATAATCTTATAGATTTTACGAACTAAATTTTATCATCTGATTGATAACAGGGATAGAGATAGATATGTGAAAGGAGATCGTCGGTTTATAAAAGGGTATTGTAGGAGTAATCCCAGAAAAATGGTACAAACTTGGGCAGAAAAGGAAATGAGGAATCTTTTTAGGTTTGCATTTGCTCTTTTTTTTTTTTTTTTTTTATCTTCTGTGGGATATGCACTTAACTAAAAACTGTTAAAGATAATACTGTTGTAAAATGTGATAAACTAAGTTAAGCTATCGATCAAATTAATATGATAAGGAGAATTGTTGGAAGAAGGAAATCAAATAAATCATCCACTATTTTACCCCAACTGTATGATATTTTTCTGTTGTTATATAGGCTCCTTTTATGTATCATCTCCGGGCACTTAGTTTGTTCTTTCATATTAACCCAATATACATAATTAATTACTTTTTTTGCCTAAGCTGTTCTTTCTTTCTCCTTGGAGTGCAGGCTGAAGGCAGAAGGAATTAGATGCCCTACTCCACATATTCTGAGGCTACATATCCTGATTATGGAATTTATCGGTACTGCTTTTATCCTGCATTTTGATACAATTGGATTGTCCAATTATAATGAATTGTTCTCAACTGTGTTTGTTATATTGAATACCATTGTATGTATGTGTACATTTGATTAAAAAAGAAAGAAAGATGGAGTGTTAAGCAGATGAATGCATGGTTCAATATTGATTAAATGCATTATCAGTCCTAGAAAATTTCAATTTCTTGCTGTAGTATATAATTTTATTCTGGTAATACGTACTGCAGTTTAGACTGAAAAAATGTAAGTGTTTAACTGAACTTCTCTGGTTATTTGGTTCATGCAGGAAAGGATGGTTGGGCTGCTCCACGTCTCAAAGATGCAGATCTATCTTTAGATAAGTTACGGGAAGGCTATGTTGAGGTGTGTCATAAAGTAGTCTAGTATAGTTAGCATGGTTTAGAAGTTAGAAGTTAGCCTTTCAGCTAGTTTTCTTCATACTATGTTGTTGGGATGCTTTAACATATGGTTCTGTTTTGATCCTCTGAAGCCTTTTGTCTATAGAATGGTTACTAAAAGATAGAATTGTCAAATAGCAGCTATAGTGCTACCGGGTAACATAATTTCAAGTAATTGCTATTGTTTAGTGATATGCTATTTAGTACGACAGTTTGTTTAACAGTGGATATAGTTGCGCTAAAATACTGTAACGTAGCGGAATTTGACCAACTGTTTTCCCCCCTACTGTCTGCAATTGACAATACTGGTTAGATTAGAGCTCACTTGAGTGATTAAAGCAATTTAGAAGTGTACCCTATTTGATGGGGTATTGTTTAAGGGTTCTCTATGGAAACACTTCTCATGCATTTTATATTCCTTACTAAATTCTAAAGGTGCTATTGTTATTCTGTTATGCCAATTTTTTAGGCTGACATTATGAGAATTTCTGTTTCAGATCATTGTTGCAATGCGAACATTATATCAGAAGTGCAAATTGGTGCATGGTGACCTTAGTGAATATAATATACTTTATTATGAGGTGAATACTCCTTTGGGCATTTATATTTAAGTGAGTAAACGTCTCTCTGTAAATAGTTTACTTATTTATTTTTTATTTACCAGGGTCACTTGTATATTATTGATGTTTCTCAATCGGTTGACCTTGATCATCCTCTTGCTAATGATTTTCTGCGTGAAGACTGTACTCACGTATCTGTAAGTATTCCTAGGCAGTTACTGTAAATTACATATCTCGTGTTGCATGGCTAATAAGGACAAAAGTGTGATTAAGTGCTTGTTTTACTTGTAGGATTACTTTAAGAAACATGGTGTTGGCGTCATGACAGTAGAAGAGCTGTTAAATTTTATTAAAGATGCATCCATTGCTGATGATGCTGTGGATAGTTATTTGGAAGAGGTACTTCTCGTTAGTTTGTCATTGTTTACATCCTATGAACAACTTCAAACATATTTTTATTGTCTTCTACATTTTCTAGGTGCAACAAAAAATCTTGGCCAGAGATGTATCCTTAGAGGATGAGACTGCAGACCATGTACTTGCTGAGGTAACTTGCCATATCAAATTATTTTTTGTTTGAATGTTAGAAAGTGAAGGGCAGTAATGTGAAGGGGAGTGCAAGAAAATGAAGAAAAAACCGAAGAAGTTTAGCGAGAGTATAATCTTTAGATATTTGTATTTGTTAGTGGTAAAGATCTAAACACGGAGCTTATTTATACTACTAGAAGCTTTTAGAAGGTATATCTAACCAAAAAGGTGTAACAAATTATGGAGATCCCTAACAAGGATATAGGAACTAAATAGCATATAGGAAACACAATTATTAAGACACTAATTTATTTTTATATATAATTTAAAAAAGAAGTGTAAGAAATGTTGTGAAAATTGAGATTCTACCTAGGACCGGGAGGGACTATTTTATGGAAAACGGACCCAGTTATCAAAACAAGCCGACGCTCATGCCTTTCCTCCTTCTTCAATCCTATGATCACACTGAACAGACCACGATCCCACCTGCTGGCAATCTCCTGTGAAACACAGCTGAGAGTTGGAGCATATCTACTCGGGAAATTGTGCAATCCCATGATCAAGTCAAGATTGAGTTTTTGATAACATCGACTCATTGATGATCCATGATCAAGTCAAGATTGAGTTTTTAATAACATTGACTCATTGATGATAAACATAACAGCTGTTCTAACACTTCCATTTACAACTGATTCTCAATATCGATATTTCTACATATGATAAAAATGTAAAATTCATACTTTATTCAACCCTACAATATCATTATTTCTTTCTAAAGTGGTACGAGTTTGATTTTCATAATTATCTTAATGTATTTTGAAGGAGGACTAAAATCACAAGTCATATTGGTCTATTTATTATTCAGTACATTGATTTTTTTTTTCTCTCTCTCTCTCTATTCTGGCATGTTTAATTTCTGAAACTCTTGTTACAGTCTGACATTATAAAGAAACTAGATGATGTAAAGATTGCTGAGGAGGATGTACGACATATAACAGAACCCTCCCTGCAAAATGACCAGCAAGAGCAGAAATCAAATACTATAGAAGACTTGCATGTCATCCCTGACATTAGATCTAACCTCTTAGTAGGTGATGCCGAGTCTCAATCTGGCGAGGAGGAAGATAACTTGAGCAATTCTGAAGAGATTTCATCTTCTGAAAGTGATTCAGATACTCCTTTGGAGAAGAAAGCAGCTAGAAAAGAAGCTAGGAAAGAAAATAAAAAGAAGGTGAAAGAGGAGAAAAGAGAAGCAAGGAAAACTAAAGTCCCCAAGGCTGTGAAGAAAAGAAAGAAAAAACTGTCTAAAGCTCCCAAGACCAGATAGACTATAGTGGCTTCTAATGGCTACATGAGTGAAGGTTTTGGATTTCTAGATAAAAGTTATAATACAGCCAAAGAGTATCCAAATTAGTAATTTTGTTTTATCAGCATATATATTAGATGTTAGAATTAATTTTGTGAATCTTTCGATATTGGTGTTTTTCAATTTTTATGTGGATGTTGATTTTAGGGTTTAGGTTTTTCAATTTTTTGTTTGAAGAATGTGCAAGTTTTGTAAGAAGAAAACACAAACAAGTGTAGATTGAGGAAATATCTCATCTAATCTTTCTTTGCCATTGGATCCATATAAAACCCATGATTATATCATCATGTTACTTCTTCCACACCTCTCTTTACATTTCTTTCAAATTATACCATTACCATCCATAGTGCATTTGGCTATTTTAGAGCTATTAAAAAAATATGATAAATAATAGAGAGGTTGGTGATTGTATAAAATAAATTCTTTTTAATTTTTGGTGTATTTTAAATATTATAAATGTAAAAAATGAGAGGAGAATAATAAGTTGTAAGTGATGTACGAAGTATTAGTTAATCAATTGGTTTTTCAACATACAACTTCTGTTTTTATGTGCTCTTGGAATTTTTTATTTTATGGTTGATGATTATAAGGAGAACTTTAGGTATAATAAAAATTGAGAACTTTTAATAATAATCGTAGGATTTAAATTAGAGAATTTCTTAACCTATCTCATAACATTTTTATGCAACACGCAAAATTTCTTAAATGTCCTTCAAAATCAGAAGTATACTTTCAGTACACACTTATATTAAATTGCATTTATATAAAATCGAAAATGCACTTCTGGTACAAACCAAAAATGTAGTTCTGATTTCTAATAAAGCATAAAGTCGTTACCATAACAACAAAAGTAGTGTAAATTACTTGGGGTGAACGTATATTCTTTTATTAAAAATTGGAAGTGCATTTCTGGTTTGTATCGAAAGTGCATTTTCGGTTCCGTTTTTCCGTTTTGAAGGGTATATCTCAAAACGAATGAATTATAAGTGATGAGGGTGCGAATTGGAAGTATATTTCCGATTTTTCGGAGATATTTTTGGAATTGCATAGGGTGTTTTTCACCCCTATGGAGTGAAATAAGAAATTCTCTTAAATTAATGGTTCAGATTTGCATCAGATTTTAAATATATATTAAATAAGTATCTTGTCCACCTAACCATTAAATAAAAATTTCAAAATCTGAAGCAAATCTGAGCCATTAATTTAAATCCTACGGTTATTATTAAAAGTTCTCAGTTCTCATTATAGCTAAAGTTCTCATTTGATACGTCCCCAACACTCCAATATTCAAGTCAGTGTTTGAGAGAGGTGAAATTATACAAGTGTAAATAAGAATAATACTTTGGGCATGAATGTAAAAGCGGCCTGAGTGATTTTATTTGAATTGTGGAGAGTCATCAGATGTATCTCAATGATCGAGATTAGAGTGGTGGCATGCTCTAGTGTAAGGCTATAAAGTGGAGGTACACTAGTCCTTCATTCAATGGAGCACTTTAGCTAGATTGAGTTGCGTAGTTAAGTCATTCTTCTTTGGCCTCTGACTATCCCGAAAAAGTTATCCCCCAAGTCCTTAATATCAGTAATGTAGTGAGAAATTTTCATGGTGAAGTGTTTGAGACCGATACAAAGACCAGTTCAAGCATGAGTTTCGTTAAGGAGGTAAACCCATTAAGAGGATGTCCTCAAGAAGAGAAGGGGCTTTATTATGATGTTGAGCGAGAGTACTTACCATTATAAATATTTGCATTTAATGCCCATCATGTCTACGAAACGTTGCCTCGAGGAACATCAATACATATCCTCAGACTCCTAAGGTAGAGAAGTGATGCGTTTAGGACACTTGAGTGCCGTTATAGTATTAAGGTTTCATCCTGATCATATGTTAAGGCCTATAACATGTTAGTACCAAAAAATTCATGATGTTTTGATGTGTTTTCATGCCATGTCTTTTGGATTGGTTAACCGTTACTTCTTTGATATGTTTCCATACTTGTTTAAGTAGGATAATTATTAGGTTAGGAGATATTCATCTCTTGTATGCCTTACCTATTTTATACCTTGACTTGATGTATTATCATCTTCCATTCTATTTTTGTTACTTGCATAGGTATCTACCTATATGCATATTCTTTATTCTTTGATACTTGTTTGTCTAAGCATGTATGCTTTACGTATCTTATTTAAGTGCCTAATGTATAAGTAAGTGTCTACTTCTCATATGTTGTGTGATTGTCTAATTATCATATTTTCTTATTTTGTCTTGATGACATGAATGCTACTTGTCTAAGTTTAGTCTTTGTGTTATCTTTGATCATGGTTTGTTAGTGCTTAGGTATCCACCTAATATCACGAGTGTTTGTGTGTTACTTGCTTGTCTAAGTAGATATGCTTTAGGTTTCTTGTCTAAATGCCTAATTGTGAGTAAGTGGTTACTTTTCATGTTAGGTTTTCTTGCTTTCATTATCTTGTCTAAGTATTAGATTGCTTGCTTTATTCTTCTTCTTCTTCTTCCGCTTCTTTCTTCTTTCCTTGTGAGATTGCATGCTCCCCATATGATCCTTCAGTTCATTCTTGGTTAAAATTGAACTAAATAGACCTTAGGTTTGGAATTAATGTATGAAAATATTAGATAGATTTCCCCTTATCCTAATTTTGGGTCTACAAGCACGACAACAAGTAGGATTGATATCCCCTTTTGATTAGTATTTCTCTTTTGCATCCATTCTAAAACAAAAACTTATTTTTCTTTATCAAACCTCAAAACACTTAATACTAAAATATGTGAATCATATGTGAAACAACTGGAGAATTATCGAATGAAATCAATGAAGTTGCCATCGAACGTATTTTATACCGCGAGAGGAAAGGTAAACATCAAGTAAACATGAGGGAGAGAAATCATGGTCTTACAACCAAGAGATCAGGTAAGAGAGTCGATTACACGTGGGTAAGATATTAGCACCCCACACGTCTGTAGTACTCTACAGGATTCACTCATGTTTTCTATCTAAAGTGTGTTGGTGTCTATCTATAGATTACATCTAAGGAAAAATGAATGAATGCAAATTATAATGTACAAAAGGAAAGGTTTTTTTTAGTGTGTTTGCCGCGGTTGTGAACCTTTAGTGCTTACGTACTCCACTTGTGCAATTAGAGAT
Organism: Vicia sativa; assembly: GCA_021764765.1. Lineage (NCBI taxonomy): Eukaryota > Viridiplantae > Streptophyta > Magnoliopsida > Fabales > Fabaceae > Vicia > Vicia sativa. Next base: position 286,647,109 of record CM038793.1, on the reverse strand, counting down.
CAAAGCACTATATAGTTCTCCTCAAAAAATTTGGTGGGTTGCAATGTTTTTTCTGAGTAATACCGTTTCACATCCTTACGATTGGGATTACAATTCGTGCTTGGCGTTACAACTTATCGAAAGACTCATTCTCGGCCACTCGCACACTTAGAAACTCGCTCGTATTTGAAGTGAAATACCCTTATCGAAAAGGTTTTAAAAAAAGAGGTCCGAAGACAAAATGGTTTGAAGTTGGTGGATTGTTTTAACCTTGGAGAAAGGATTTAAGTTTTGTTAAGATGTTTTGATAATTTGATAAAGAAAAAGTTTTAGTCTTAATATGCAAAAGGGGAAAGAAAATATCTAAGAGGAATTATCTAGCTCTATCCCTAATGTTATCATACAAAGGTGGCCCTATGTCAAGGATTGAAAAGGGAATATCTACCTATGTTAGCATGCATGGATACTATCCTAATGTCTATCTTGGTTGAAGATCCAGGTGAATCATACGAGAAAACAAATAAGTGCTTTGGCAAAAGCACGCAAATTATACAATGCATAATCATATACGGGGAGGGAGAAGGGAATATGGGAAGGCTTTAGTCGAAACAAACAAGCCATGTGGTTGGAGAAAATGTCCACACCTTAGTATCATGCCACCAAGTGGGTAGAGTACATGAGTATAATGAGAGTGTCAGCGCGTGCCGACGCGATCTCCAGACAAAGCATGGTGGGTCAGAAAGGGGGACCCAATCCACGAGACGACTCGATAACAAGAAGCATCGCGGTGCATCACAAGCTAAAGATGACATAGACGAAAGTGCGAGGGTCGATTGCGGACCCTGTCCGCTTTCCTTCTCTTCGGGACTTCAATAAGGGAGGGGAAAATTGCCTTCACTGAGGTCTTTGAGCACAAATATAAACATATTTGTAGAATGCCTACATCCAAGGTAGGATTTTAAATAAACCACACACAAATAGCACACAATATGTGGAATAGACTTAAACAAGGTCTTTAAATAAACCAGAGGGATTCCTAACATAATCAGCAACAGAGATCCCGTCATGCATAATCTATTCCTACTTCTCATGGCAAGTAAAGCGGTAAACACCCTACTTCTCACGCTATCTAGAAAGCATTAATAGAATGTGATAAAAAGGATACGGGAAAATACCTAACAGATATCAATCCATAAAAGCTAAGCGATAACGAAGAAACCTGGAAAACTTCGTAAACTGCCAGCATAAATAGAGAAAACCCGGTAACCATATACGTCGAGCATCAATAAGCATGATCGGAATATGTGGCGGACACATCTGAATATCAACAGAAAACTTGCATCGGATAACCATCCTAGCAATGCAAGTAGATAATGTGCACAACGATGTGTATACAAGACAAGGAATATGTGTCGGACATATCCAAGTCAATCAGAACACATGCACAGTGTACATTAACCAATGTACTATGGAAAACTAATATGGAATGTGTGTTGACACATCCGTATAACAAAAATACCTGCACAAAATACATTAACCATTGTACCATGGCAAATAGAATGTGTGTTGACACATCCGTATCAAAGAGCACATGCACAAAATTATTTATGCAAAAGGAATACGGTACAATGGCATACAAACTTGTGTGTTGAACATAAAATTGGACCACAAAATGATAGTCCAAATGGGTTTTTCAATTACATAATCAAGCGATAATCTTCTGATCAAAATCTGAACTCAAAATATGAACGGAATTCGAAGCTAACGAAATTTGTGAACTTTTGGCACCAGTCCCGTCGTAATCAGATAAAAATCGAGAGAGAGATGAATTTTTGAACATTGCGCGTCAGATGAACTGATGCTCGGTTCAGCTCAAATACACCTTCAAAGATTAAAATTCTGGTCCTTATTCGTAAGGAATCAACTCTCGGCCCGAGAATGAAAGTTGGAGAGGGTGTCGAAATGAAATTTTGGGCGCTGGAGCCACTCAATTCTGACATTCCAATCAACAATTATGAATTTTTTAATGCCCCCGTAAACACGGTTCAACCCAAAAATCAGTTTATGCTCTTGAAATATCAATTTTCCGTAGTTCTTCTTGACAAAATTAGCCTCCGACCCGAGAATAAGAGTTTGAGATAATATTGAAATGGTTCTAAAGCCTGAAGAACCAACCCAAAACAACCTTTTGACCAGAAGTTATGAATTATGCACCCTAACTGCGAAATGTCGATCTTTGGTTCAAAATAGTCTGAGCTAGCTTAAACACCCAATTTATTTTGTAACTTGAGATACCTTGGAACACGTGCAAATTTGGGGCATAGATAATATGGGTAATCCTCTAACAAAAACCCGAAGAATTCTTTGAGCGCATCCATCAGTGAGATAATCATCTCAAAGACTGCCCAAAATTGAGAACAGATACCTTGATCTCATAACCATGAAACCAATGATATGCATGCATGCTCATGATGATGAAACTATAAGCCAGATGAAGTTGAAATGAAGAGGGTAAATTTTTGGGTACAACAATATGCCACGAGTCTTAAGAGGTGGGAAAATGATGAGGCGGTATATTTCTAACCTTGTTCTTTATTTCACCCACAATCTTTAGTATGATCCAATTCATAATTATTTTTTCAATAAGTGGAGAAGTAGTTAATGTTCCTCAATCTAGATAAATTGACTATTATCCGCAACAAAAACACTCAACTGATCAAAATTATTTTTCCCTTTAATAATTTTTCTTTTGAAAACTTTCAAAAAAGATATGTTTCACCATCATTATTCATCAAAAACACACAACAAACCAAAACATCTTTTTAATTGAACTACGAGTACCTTGATCCCCTATTGTATAAAGGGGGTACGTAGACACAAAGGTTCGCAACCGCGGCGGATAAAGTAATAAATATCTTTTCTTTTCCCAATAAATTTCATCCATTCCCTTAGCATTAAGCTTTATACTTATAGATGCACCATTTGTTATAACAACTTAAGTGGATCCTGTGGAGTACCACAGACGTAGGGGGAACTAATACCTTTCCCTTACATAATCGACTTCCTTACCTTTTTCTCTTGGTTGAGAGACCATGTCCTTGCCCTTACTTAGGTTTACTTAGTGTTTCCTTTTCCTCTCTTGGGATAAATAACATTGATGGCGACTCTTCTTTTGCCACCTTCACATTCGTTGATTTTTTGAGATGCGACACTCCTGCTATTTGGTTGTCCAAAAATCCTGTTTTACATTTTAGGGTTAAACATATTGAGATCAAACATAATTTTATTAGATACTATATTCAGAAGGGAGTTATTTCTTTAAAAATTCATTGATACATACCATTAATGAGATGATATCTTTACAAAACCCTTGCTAAAGATATACTTGTTTTTATTCTAAAACACCTATCCAAAATTAAAAGGCTGTGATCTCATAATGTAGTTTTCCAGAATGGGAAAATGAGCTTCTAAAGCCTAATTTTTGGTGGCTTCTTGGATGTGAGGCTTATGGCAAGTGAAGTCCTCTTATATCAGAAGTATCCATAGTTAGAATATTCTCTTAAGAATGTCTCTGTCCATTAGAAACTAAAGAGTTTACTTCATTAAATGAAGTATTAGGAAAGTGAAAGGTTGGAACTTCAAAACAAGATAAATGTATTTTCTGAAGAACATCTTGTACTTGATGTGATACCTTGTCATAATTTTTTTATCCTTTTTAAAACATTAATTGTTTTGTGTGTCTCGAGTATGATAGTCCTCTGAACTAAATAGTAATAAAATATCAATTCAAGAAATGGGGTGTTAAATTAACAAGATATAAATATCTCTTGATTAATTTACAATATTCTTATAGCACTAGAATAACAATAAAAATGCACATATATTTTTCACTCTCAAGAAAGTGATAAAGAATGATTAGAAATACATTTATGGTGTATAATGCTTTTTTTTTAACCATGTTGTATAATTCTGAAAAGGGACATGTGACTGCGTTATTTCTTTCACCTAATTTAAATATACATAATGGAAGGAAATTCACTTTTTTTATCATGATTGTTCATATCTCAAATGAGGCGGATAAAGTAAGTATACTTAATTAATCTTTTTAAACTCATTCAATGCAACATAAACTCTAATTAATCTTATTTGACATGCTGTCCCTAATCTATCAATAAAGAAGATGGGAGCATAGTCACCAATGCTTTCTCATATGGAAAAGGCCAACTTTGTCCTTTTAATATTCAAGTTTATTGAGAGACCATTAAAATTTAATCAATTAGGAGTATTTATAATATATTAAGAAGCCTTTTCCATTTTCTAATTGATTGGAATAACTCCCTAATCTATTAGGAAGTATAAATGCTTCATAAATGATTAAAAACACTCTAGGTCAATTGTACATGTACAATGATAGTTCTTCAATAGGTTTTAAGGTGTTTTATCAACTTAAGAGATGTTTAAAAAAAAATTTTAGGTGAGTGTGTGAGTTAAATTAGAATTCAATAATTACTTGTATACCTTTACAATATACTCATCACTCAGACATGGACCATGCAACCTTTCATATTTCCTCTCTTTCATAATATTTGAATATTCAAGATCCCTTGCTTTCGTCCTTTATTTAACACTTCATCTAGGTGTTGATTATTTTGACTAATGGTGGTTGATATAGCTTCTTTGACACACCCCTTCATCATGGTTTACTAAACAAAATATCACTAAGGACTCCATAAAATGTCATTTGGCCTGAGGTGTTGTCCTTATTGAATTTAACTTTACATATTGATTTCACATATGAATATTCATAGAACACCTTGATCATTGCTTCTTCTTGACATGAGAAGATTCCATATCACGTCATTTGACATATAATTTTTTCTCGTTAAAACCATCATGAACATTTGACAGTTGTAGATAATTGTACCAGAAAGCACATGGATCTACAATCATTACTGTCAGAATATCAAAGGCTCTCCTCATAGGTATGCAAACGAATGAAGGGATCAAATTGAGCGTTCCTTCCTAAGATAATTTAATTATTACAAGTATAATGATAAAATCAAATGAATTCTCCAAACCCCTCAACTGATATATTGAGTTTTCACCATAAAATCAAATGATTTAAAATTAATATAGATTTAATCACATGTGATCAACAGTCATGCAAACTCGCCTTAACAACTTCATCTTTACCAATATCATGCTTGAGAGATAGTGGACCATTACGTCTCTATTTAACCAATTTTACCTTACATGCCTCATGCTTGAGGGAATGCGGATCTTTATGTCTCACCTATAATACATGGAGGATTATTGACTGTTATATTAATATTTAAGTCCATTTTGAATTAACGGTTAAATTCTATTTGACCTTGACTATTAAGAGAGAATAAAAAAGAAGTTAGGCGAGGTCACACATGATTTAAATGCATAGGCAAACTCACCACACTCCCCCGTATATTATAGTATATTACTCATCAAAGTATGTTCCTTGAAACCAGCAAGTGTATCCCTATCACAACAAGATAACATTCAATCTCATCAAGGTCACTCACCACATCTTCTATAGTGGATTAGAGTCAAGATTAACATGGCCGACGTTATAAGAAAATATCCTTATTTAGAGTCAAGGTCTAGGTTAAGGTATCACTTATTTAATTATCAAAAAATCTGAAAGGTATTACTTGACTAATTGCGTGTAGGGTTACCTCTATTGTACTCACCATAATTACATAAAATATATTACTTATATTGAACTTATTTTATATCCCTTATGATGTTTACTTAGTATAGAAGATTAATCATATAGTCGATAGTTTACATAAATTCAATATTAATAGTGATTATCTAGCATCCCTATTAATGATATAAGATTCGAACGTAGATGAGGCACAACTTAATAAGGAGTTTAATAACGTAAATGTGAAATTACGATAACATGTTATGAAGTAAGATAATGAGAACCAACTTAATAGAATTCAAAGTGGATGATTATTACTAGTTTTATTCAGTGACCTTGAGCATCCTCTAGTCATTGATTATTTGATATAAGAGTCATCATTATAAAGTCATAGTAATAACTATATTTGTGTGATGTTGCTAATAATTGTTTTTAAGTGGTATTTTGTGTGTCTTTAATATGACAAATACAATATATTGTATAAATGACACTATTATTATTATTCATTTGCTTATATGGGTTGAACTTGAATTCTCACTTATGAAATATCTACAAGTAATAGTGGTTAATATAATATATTGTGTGCCTTCAAGATAATTTTAGTTTTAAAGTATGATCTTTGAAGTTGAAAAACTTGTCCCAATGTTTATTGTTCGTTCAAGTTTTATCCATGTCACTTGAGATTTTAGGGTTTTTACTATTAAATGATAAAAGTTATTGTGTGTTATTATAATTAATATCGTGATATTTTTTATGTTAAGGTTATTTAAATAAAAGGTCTATTATTTTCAATTTGTATTTATTTGGAAAATTTTTTTTCAGTAAATATTAATGACTAAGTGATTTCGAGGTATAGTGTCACGTGCATCGCATGAGTATTGCACTAGTATAAATTCCTACCACAAATGTGAATACATTTAAAATATCAAATAGAATAAAGCTAATAAACATATACAATCACATTTGAAGTGATATCCATATATCAGTTCTCCATTTATAATAATCTTCTTTCATTCTCGATTGATATATATCAAATGTATATTCAGTGTCTCAAATCATGTGTAAGATATTCTTTGTACCATTTTGCTGTATCAGTCGGTATACGCTTGAGACTATCATTAAAATCAATATGATAAAGACCCCAATTTCCTGAATAACCCGCTTGAAACTCAAATGTATCAAATGCTGCCCATAAAAAGTAACCTTGGACGTTTACGCCATCACTGTCAATTTAAACATAGAAAAAATATTGAAGATGAGTCATACCGATTTTTTTCTTGTTTCATCACTTTAAATTTGATTGTTTTTTATATTAAAGATATTTAGAACAAAAAATGTATAAATACTTAGAATTTATCATCGAACAATTTAAAATTATTTCAAAGTCATTCAGTTATATTTTATCATGATTTCAATTAATATTATCAATTTTGAAACTATCTCAACACAATATCTAAAAATTAAGATGATTGAATAACTACAAAAAATCACCTTTTTACTACCAATTCAAATTCATTGGCCTTTATTAATTTTACCTCTAGAATTTAATTATTTTTATTTCAAAATGTTCAAGGTTAGGTAATAAACATTTTTAAAATTTGTATTACTCTCCTTTACTTAAGTAACAATATTAATAACGTTCGTGATATATATACACATAATATAATAAATAAATTATTTTCCCAAAAGCAACGTTAGAAGAAATACATTCATTTTTAAAAATAATCAATTTTATCATGATATATTTATTTAGTATCTATATAGTTTTATGGATGAGTAAAAATAACTTACTTAATTGCTGCCTTGGTAGCATTTAAATGTGCGGCAACATAAGCAATTCGGTGTTCATTCTTCAATGGATTTGAGATTTTTGAAGAAGCAATACCTACATAAGATTTCATAAAAATTATACCGATTAATTTTTTATAGAATAAATTAAAGATATTAGTTATAATATTTTAAATGTGATGAAAAGCACCACCAACCATTTTCTGTGATGTAAACTTTAGGATTTTTATACTTTTCTTTAATATATATTAAAAAATTATATAATCCTTCAGGATAGACATTGCTCCAACCATATTGATCCTACAAATCAATAACATTGAACAAAAATTAAAATATCATAATTATGTTATTCATGTAACATGTGTCATAATTCTAACTTCTTATCAATATTTTCTCACCTTGAAACCAATGATTTTTCCTTCCACGTTAGAATCTTCAATTGTGAAATAAAGCCAAAGAATTAGTTCATAATTAATCATTATAATATATTATGATTGTGCATGTAAAATAACAAAATTTTAATTGGTAGAGTTTGTGATGTCAAATTAATTGAATTGTTCTTACATTGACATGCTTTTATATTACTCTTCCTCTTTAAAATTAGAATTTAATTTTAAAAGAAAAGTTACCTTCTGAAACTGCTAAAGCATCATAATTGTCAACTGTAATCTTGGTTCTATTTGGTTCATGTCTAGCAAAATGAGAAGTATAATAATTGATTCCAATAAAATTTGCGCTTTCTTTTAACATGTGTTTTTCTTTTTTAGTGAATTTTGGTAGCCTTTTCCCCACAAACTCTTTCATTATTTGTGGATAATCTCCATGAAACACTGGATCTAAAATCCTACACGTTGGAATATAATACAGCTAAATATTTTGTATATGTATATACAATTATAAATTAAAGCATATATAAAAAATAGTTAAATAAAATAACATTGAATTTGTGATACTACACAGAAAGGTGTGTTGTTCGTAGAGTAAGTAAAATAAACTAACCATCCCCAATAAAAATCCATTAGTCTTTGAGCAGCAATCACATCTTCAGGATTAGAACTGTAAGGAATATATCTTCCTGATGTAATAGCAAGCCCGATTTCTCCCCCTTGTATTGTCTTATTAAATATTCAAAGCAAAATAACATTAATTTAGTTATTATATAAAATTCTTATTTTATAAATATTTAATTTGTAACATTGACAGTTAGTAACATTAACTCTTTGTATTTTATTCACTCATGTTGTGAATCTCAATTGTATTCTATTCACCCATGTTGTGAATCTCAATGTTAATCTAAATATATTTTAAGTTAACATTCATATACTATACTTGTAATATAGAATCTCAATTGTATTCTATTCACCCATGTTGTGAATCTCAATTGTTAATCTAAATATATTTTAAATTAACATTCATATACTATACTTGTAACATAGAATCTCAATTGTATTCTATTCACCCATGTTGTGAATCTCAATTGTTAATCTAAATATATTTTAAGTTAACATTCATATACTATACTTGTAACATAGAATGTTTAAAATATGTCTTACTTGAAATTTTGTTTTGTATAGCTCTGATGTTGTAGCATGGGCAAGAAGGAAGTTATGAACTACCGTATATGTTTGAGTACATATTTTATTATTTGTGCATGTCTGATCAGTAGATAAATTGTCAATATTGAACATGTATTGAACTAATGCCGTGAATTCTACTTCATTGATTGTAGTCCAATGTTTCACTCGATCTCCATATATTTTGAATAAGAGCTCACTATAATCCTTGTAATATTTTCTGAAATTTATTTTTTTAAATAAATAATATAAACATAAATTTTGAAATTTCCTAATCATGGTGTAAACTAAATTTAAGATTAAAATAAAATATTAAGATGATATGATATTGAAGAAAATTTACACAATAGAGTGATTTAAGAAGCCACCGTAATTTTGTTTAAGAGTCAACGGGTAGTCAAAGTGCATGATACCCACAAAAGGTTCAATACCTACACATTTAAATGAAAATTGGATTATGTAAAAGCAAAAAAAAAAACCGTATTTAAAAAAATTCATTGAATCTAATTATTGCAACAAATATGATTCAAGCCTTACCATTTTTTAGTAACTCATTGATCAAATTATTGTAGAAATTGATACCTTCTTGATTTATACCTCCTCGCAATGTTCCATCTATATAAACAATCATTAAAAATAAACAAAAATAAAAAATAAAACAATATATCATAAAATTAATTGTTGAGCATTTTAAATTAATTATTTTTCTCATAACTTTTGTACCAGCAACAACAAATATCAAACTATAATTTTCTGAAGAAAGACACTAATAGAGTCATTTACAAAATTAGCATAAATGTAACACGCATATGACATATTATTATATACATTTAAGTTGAATTTCGACAAAAAGAAATTACATTTAAAATGAAACAAAATAATAACTTACAGAATAAATATAAAATATAAAAATAACTCGGTTGAATAAAATTATAATTTAGCCTCATTAAGTGTATAACATTTTATTTATATCAAAGTGCCTAACATTTGTATATTAAGAGGAAAAAATGAAACACACAAATTTAAAAGAGCAAAGTAAAACTTAAAAACAACTTAAATGACCAAAATTCTAATTTTTAATTTTTAAAAACTATAGAGAAATGAGATTCCTTGCTTAATTTCCAAATTCAAACGTTGTTTAATATTTTTCTTTTCAATATTAATCAAAATTTTGGTGCAAATCAAATATAAAGATCGAACCAAAGTAAATATAATTTTAAAAATAAATTAGGAAAATATAATTTATGCTCAGACTTAACTTATTATAGATTGAAAGATATTCTGTTAACATGTACCCACTCTTTTTTTTTATTAAGTCAACTTTAGAAATTTAATATGTTCTTCTTTAGGACATTGTAAAAGAAAATTGTTTTAATTTGAAATATTACCAGGTAATATTCTATTCCATGAAATAGACATTCGATAAGAATTTATTCCAAGATTTTTCAAATGTTGCACATCCTCCTACAAAATCAGACATATTAAAATAAAGAAAATAAGTTTAAAAAATTAATTATCCTAAGTATATATATATATATATATATATATATATATATATATATATATGTGTGTGTGTGTTATATATAATTTATATATTGTCAATTTACTCTATTTAAATAAAGCAATAATGTCGGATTGATGGTTGGAGTCAAGACTCAAGAGTTTTGACTGAAGGTGGATGTATTGTCCCTCTCATCAAAATATTAACTATAATATATAATAAAATAACACTTATAAAAAAAAATTAAATTCATATATTCTCACCTTATATCGTGTATAATGTTCTATTTTTGATGAAAATTTATCCGCGTCTTTAAACTGAACTGCTTATTAAAAAGAAAGAAAAAAATTTATAAGTGTTAATCTTAATTTTTTAAGATGGATAGAAATAACCAAATGGCAATACCACATATTCCAAGATGGAATGACAAAATAAAAACATTGAAATTAGAGATGATATAATAAATGGTCATAAAACTAAGTTGTTTGTCACAAATCCATTATATGTTACTCCAAACAGAGAGTTGTAAAACAGTCATATCACCATTATTTATAGTAATCTCTACAATTTCTTAAAGTTTTGTCACTTCATCTAAGAACTTCTTTTGATAATTTAATTTTAAAAATACTTTGATCAATTTAAATACTACTTCAAAGACAATTAATTTAAATATTAAACTCACTGGTTATATGAATGAATATTGGTATACCCAACAAAACAAAAGATTAAGATAACAAAGTATTCACATATGTACTCTTATTATAAATATATAAATATATGTTTTATACCTTTATTTTGTTCAACTATATCGTCCCATATACCAAGTCCTCTTCCTCCTTCACGAGACCCTCCTTCGATCTAAAGATATTAAAATTTTGTTAGTATTATAATTTTAATATTTTTAATTAGAGTTTATATATATATATATATATATATATATATATATATATATATATATATATATATATATATATATATTATGAATTTTTAGAATGTACCTGAAGAGCAGAAGTTCCGGTACCAAACAAAAATCCAAACGGAAATGATTTTCGTTTTGGAAATTTTGAAGATTTCATAAATTTCATTATTGACTCGTATGGATTAGATGTATTTTCTTCTCTGGTCTATAAAACCTCAGGAAAAAAACATAAGAATGCTAAAATAAAGTAATTATTATTTAATTAATATTATTGTGTATATGAATAGGGGTGTGCAAAATATTCGATTATGAGGACCAAATCCATAACCAAATTCAAATCCGTTTGAAATGTCTGAATATAATTGAATGCTTATTAACCAGTTTAATATTTATGATTTTGAATATCCATTCATATAATCCGGATATAATTAAATGGTTATTAACTGGTTAAATTTTTTTGAATTGGTTATTATCTAAAATCCTTTTTTTTTTTAATTTTGAAAATAGAAAAATGAATATTTTTTTAATTTTATTCATAAAATTGAATTTTACTTTAAAATCCGGTTATATAACCATAACAAAGTTTATAACCGATTTTATAACCAGTTTTAATTAAAATATATAAATCCAAACTATTTAAATAATTTGAAAATAATTATAGTTTGGTTATTAAAAATAACCGACCATAAACACCACTATGTATTGAATAAACTAATTAACTTATTTAGATGTACCTGTGAAGCAGATAAGTCATATTTAATTGTCTTATGCGTGTGAAGTAGATCTGCAAGAGTAACATAATAAAATCAATTATGACAATGCAAATAGTTAAATAATGCACATTGGAAAATAAAGAGCACAAATTTTATTTCAATTATGAAGAGTTCCTTCCTATCTAAAGTAGTATTCTCTCTATCTATATTTATATAATATTGAGTATAATTAATATGTACAATTTGTGGTTAATTATTTCTAAATTATCATTTGTGTACATTGTATTGACTTTCCTGTAAAATATTTCATAATGAACTCATAATACTAATAAAATATATATATTTCTAAATAAATAAATAAATAAATGATTCTTAATATTTGAAAAAATCTTATATTTGAGAAGAAATAAATATTTAATGATAAGAGTTCAATAAGTTGAGACATGAGGAATATATAATAACATGGTTTGATGATGATAAAAGATAGAATTGTATCTTTTTATATATGAGTGACTTTATCTTTCTTAAATTTTTAATGCTTTAAATTAAAAATATTATTATTAAAAAAAATACATACGCCCAGATGCAGATGTTTGAGAAGGAATGTTGAAAACTAAAACAAGAGATAGAAATACAATAGTAATTTTAGAAATTTGGAAAGATGACAAAATCTCCATTTTCAATGATGAAGAGAATGTTCAAATTTGATATAAAACTCAAAATTTTAATTTATTTATAGTGGAGAAAATAAATAAATATAGCTTTCTATCCAACTACAACATGTTAGATTATTTTCTAATTTAAAAAAGAACAGATTAGTCTTTCCAATAGAGATATATTAATGAGTTGTTTGAAATTTCTTAAACTAATTTTACCACACATTTCATTTTTGGCGAACACAAATCTTACTATATACAAACTTTCCAACAACGTAACATTTAAGGCTGAAATAAAATATAGTTTGTTTGTTACAAGTGTACATTATCACCCTAAAAATATATTTGCATATATTACTTTCTTTTCAAAATAAATATATATATAAAAAAGGACTGAGTAATACATTTATTCAAAGTAAGTTTTAAATATATGATCTACACTTGTCCATCATAACTAATATATGATGTTAATAATTTATAGAGCTTCTATGACATTACAAGTGTTCGCCTTCGTAAGTGAGGTAGACATATTCGAATGAGAAATTTTTTTTTGATGTTATTTAATTTTACTTTATATATTTTATCTAATGTATTGTTGATTTTATACTAATGTGTTTATAAAAAAAAAACATAATACTAGTGTTCATAAGCTCTCTCTACACACAGCTAATAAGTAGTTGGTCTAATACCTAAAAAATAAAGAGGTTTATTAGAACTTGATTTGTATCCAATTATATATTAATAGTAATAAAATATTTCTTTTATTATATTTGTTTTTCAAAGTAATAAAGTCACTAAAAGAACTAGTTAATTTGTTTGATAAAGTATTAAGAGTGATTTAATTGTGAGACTCTATTAAACGTAAATATTCTTGTATTTGTAGTTAAACTTTATTGTGAAGTATGATAATATTAAAATATTGAGATTATTATGTGGATAGAATGATGATCATATCTTAAGGATCGTGGATGAAGAGTTATATAGTTTTCACATAGGTATAAAATATTTACACTCCATTGACTATCTATAAAGTATACGCAAATGTCATAAGTTATTCTCATAGTGATAGTGATGTAGTTGAAAATAATCGAACGCCCATAGACGTGACTGTCTCATACGAGAGATATAATGTTTTAAGAAATTTTGTGTGTACCTTAATTGATGTTTGTGATCCCTTTTATACAGGGTTTTACCAGAATTTTTAAAGACGTGTGTTATAATATAATATTTTTTCTATCATCTAAGAGTCATACTTCAACCATTTTCATGTATCATAAGTGATGTACCCCAAAATTTACCCTCTTCATTCTGAAGTTTCTGGCTTATAATCGCATTATCATTAAAAAAACATGTATATCATTCATCACATGGTTCACAGGTTCTTGATACCTCAATTTGTGAAAGAAACTGTGCGTTTCGGCTATCTCAGATTATTTTGAGCCAAAAATCGATATTTTTCGGTTCGAATGGCTATCACAAGATTTTCTGGTCAGAAAGATATTTTGGTTTGATTCCATGAGCATTGGGATCATATAAATTGATTCTCCAGTATATTTGTTCAGATCGGAGGCCGTTTCGTCAAGAAAAAAAGAATTAATTTGCTTATTTCTCAATGAAGTGAATTTTGGGTTTTTAGTGCGTTTCGGGTGCTCCGAAAGGCATATCTCTCAGTTCATCGGGTATTTTCTGATGATTTTTTACGGGAAAGTCCCTCTCGTTATTACCTACAACTTTCATTCACGAGTTGGATGCAAATTATGTGAAGAAGGTCCCCAAAGGAATTGATTTCTCAAGTGGATTAAACCGAATTTTAGTGTTGTACCGTGCGCTCAGTGCACTGAAACCTTCGTAATTCCCAGGTGGAAAATAGAAACTGAGCAAGGATGGTTTCTAAAATTCCATATCGAAATACTCTCCGATTTTAATTTGCAAGTCCAGAACAAACTTCTTACCATTTAAGAGCAATTTTTTATTCTTCGGACTTGATTTTGAGTTGAACAGAACAATTTTCATCAGATACGCGAAGTTCAAAAAATCATATCTCGCTCGATTTTTATCAAAACGAGGTGGTACCAGTGCCAAAAGTTCAAAAAATTTGTTGTCTTAATTTGTCTTCGAGATAATTGAGTTCAAATTTTAAACAGAAGACCCTCGTTCGAGGAAATTTATCCGAAGTGCGCAACTAAAATTCTGCATGTGTCAGACGCCTGAAAACTGTGTTGAAACTTCAAAAATCCGTATCGCCTGGACTGTTGTTGTAGGTTTTCTCCGTGAACAAAGTATTTTTAATTATCGATTCCACAGGGATTGGTGCATGTTATGGTCTTTCAATAGAAAAGTATGTTTTAAGATGATGTAACCAAAGGGTTTGTTATCTACTCTACTAGAACCATGAGTTTCCAAACAACAACTAAATTAATTCTTTCAAAGAGAGTTATAGTTTGGATTAGAGAGAGTTTGAGATTGTTTTCAAGTTAAGAAGGCATGTCAAGATTAGTTTCGTTAATCTAGTTTCATACATATTCATTTAATCAAGTGATGAACATAATAGATGATTTCTACAAATACATATCCTCTCAATCTTGTAGATTTCCCACCAAGATTGTGAATGTTATCATGTTAATCCTTGCATGATTCCTCACTACAACTATTAGCATGATAATCATTAAGTTCAATATTTTGTAAACTCTAACACACAAATCTATTCCTAGCATTTGTTTATTAGAGGATGAATATCCTAGGTCACTTTGAAATATTCTTTTCCAAGCAAAACTCAAAGCATAAAGATGAAGAACAAAGATATTCAACTATATTAATCATCAACCATGTTCATACACAAATGGATTAATAGAAATACATACTATATAGATCAACTACCTCTAATCTTGACACAAAAGAGCTTAGCCACTCATTTCCATAGTTGCTTGCTCTCAAGATTGTTAGTAGTGATGATGAAAATCCAAGAAAATCAAGAAGGAAAAGCTATGGTTTTCTTCCTAAACTTGCCCTAGATTTACAAAATGAAAGATAATGATGGTGTGTGTTTTCTTGCTTCCTTTACAAGCCAAAAGATCAGGTGAAGTGATGGGTTGGTGGCTCAAAGGTGAAAGCATGGGCTGTCCTTTTTCGAATTTTGAGACCGCTGGTAAATTCTTGGCGCACTCATCTGGCACTAGCGACCTGTAGCATGCTTCCTTCTTCCAAAATTATCTTCAAAAGAATCATCCCTAAAGCTCTTCAAGTGCCCTTGAATCCAAGCTTGGGAGAATTAGACAATAAATTCCTACAAATAAGAGTAAAATAAGTTAAATAATATATTTTAAACGAAAACTAAATAAAAACCTAATTAAAACAAAATACTAAAATAAATATACAAATTAAATAGAAAGACATTGTTAAGGACCACAAAATAATGTACAAAATAACTACAATTTGGTCCTTAACAACTCTCCCCAACTTACTTCTTTGTTTGTCCCCAAACAAAAGTCAATAATCTTACAAAGCTAGAAAGAACAAAATGCAAGCATGCAAACTCACACAAGAGTAATGGTTCAAACTCGACATACCAGGCAAAAGCACACATCAATCGCTTCTTCTAAACACAACATGGCCATGAATTAAGTTCTAAACACAATATATCAAAACAAATAACAAAATAAAAGATATGTTCACACTTGAATCACCTAATCATTTCTTCAAAATTCAAGAAGAACAAAATGTAAATTCACAAAGGACCAAACACTCTCACTAATAATTATGCACATCCAGAATAATTCATGCATTCATCGAAACAAGTTAAATGATAAAATGGAAACGAAGATCACTAAGGACTTTCAAGGTTGTAACTTGGCTTAGGTTAGAAACAAGGGATATTTAAGTACAAAGCCATTGAAACGAATCGGGTAAAAGGATACGAAGAGCATTTCACAACTAATTCCCATCTCATTATTCACAACCTCTTTTCTTTCCACACAATGATCCTCTCTTTTTTTTTCTTTTCATAAACAAATTTCTTTCTTCTTTTGTATTTTTTTTCTCTATTCTTTTTCTTTCTTTAGGATCATTGTGCCATCAATTCTAGGTTCTTTTTGATCCACCTCCCCAACTTTATTTATATCAATCCTTTTTTTTTATTCAAGACATGCTCTTCAAGGGCTAATTAACAAAAGGGTTGGTATTCGCAAAAAAGAAAATTTATAGAATGAATGATCATTGAATTTTTCAAAGATCATCAACAACTATTAAGTGGCCTACTTAACAATTAGTTGATTTGATACATTCATCCTACAAATACTATTTAAGCTCAAAAGGGTTCACAAAGATTCGCTCTCTCACGGGTAATTGAAGCCCTTTTTAGAATTTGTGGTTTTCCTCATAATGCACAAAAAATTGCCTTGATCATTTCTTAGTTTCCAAGTTATCACAAACAAGTAAAGATTAAGCATGAATCACACGAGTTAACACAACTATTAGACACTCAATATTTGGTAGAAAGTGGAAGCTTCTCACATATATGGTTTATGTCCTAATGATTCGAATGTGAACACAATTTTTTTTTTGTACATGCCAAAATATCTTGCATAAAGAACAAATTTCATAGACATGTTATGTTTCTACAAAACGATTAAATGTGTACCTTCTTTGTGGAATGAATCGAGAATTTTATCATCACCATCACTTTGGTGAAACACGCTTACTAGCTTTGAAGAACCATTTGAACAATCCGGACAAACCACAAGAAGTAAATTCAAACTAAATACTATAATCTAAAAATAAAATAAAATAGAACAAAATAAAAGAAACTAAACTTAAAATGAAAAGACACCCCAAAATGGTGTTTAAAACTTAAAAAGAAGTATTTAGGATCCATGCCTACAAAATATTAATTGGAATTACAAGCCAATCCCCAAAATTGGATGGCAACCAACAAAATCCAAAGTTTAAAACTCAAATGCAAAAGCTAGAAGTAAAATGAAAATAAAGAGAACATCAATCGAGGTCTCGAGAATCCAGTCGAAACCCTCTTCACCATCATCCTCATCTCCCACCTCCTCGAGGGATAAGCGGAGCTACTCAGTGAAATGGTTCACTCGGGCTCTAATCTGCAGAGCAAGGTGCTCCATGCTCTCATGCATAAACAAAATGCGATCACTGTTCCATTCTTGATGGACTCGAGGAAGTTCGGCAGATTATCAAGGACCCCAAAAATCAAGTAGTGATCACAACTCCATCAAAGCGTCAAGCAAATCAAATCAACCCGCAATCTCCATAATCGCATGTGTCAAGCTCCATAGGTATCAAGATGTGTGGCTCCTAATTACGCCACACACATCATAAGCGGACACTTGTTTTGGTGGCCTGTTGAATTTCAAAGGTTGACCAGCCCGATTCAACTCATAAGAATGCCGAGACAAACAGAGCTTATTCCTCAGCATGTTGTAATCCCAATTACCACGAGCAGTGCTCATGGTAGACATCCATTGGTCCTGGGCTGTCATTGATGCCCGAAAATTGTTGATTCTTTGTGCGAGAGAAACCGATTTTCCTCGAACAACGGAAGCAAACCTAAACTCACATCCCTCGGCCGGGATAGCATTAGCATAGAACTCTCGAACAAGCTCCACGTTCACCTTTGTCTGAGGATTACAAAGAACTTCCAATCCGTAGTTATCAAGGATGACATGAGGCGTGTGGTAGTGCCCTTGCTCACGGACGATGGTGCACTCGATCAGATGTTTCGCTCCTCGAGCTCTTTGTAGCGAGCCTCTGAGCAGCTCCCAAAAATCGAACAAGATCGAGCGGCCGAGCCGAGAGGCCCGGCCAGAGAGGAAACTCTTTGTCGCTTAGGTGCCATCCGAAATTTCAACACAAAAATCAACGGAAAAGTGACACCGAGGTGTCCATTAGCAATGAATCATGCAAACAGCAAAGCAAACCAACCAACCAAAGCATTACAACTAATCGGAAACACTAAAACACAGAAGAATTTTCAAAATTCGCAGACCGCGCGATGACCATGGCCTTCTGCGATTTTCAGAAAAATTCTTCTGCAAAACAGAATTTTTCTCCACAAAAACACTTCCTAGGGCAGCGAAAATGACATTCTAATACTTCTCTATCAAATAAACATCCTAATTCTAAGAGAAAATTCGAAAATTCTTAACCCTAGGTTTTCAAAATCTAACCTAAACATGCAATGTACACGAAATTGAGAAAGGAAAAACATAGAATACTTACTAGGATGCCTTGGTTGATTGATTGGACAAAGAAATTCGCAAAAATTCAGAGATTTTTGGTTGGGGGTTTTTGGGATTTTTAGAGAGTGAGGAATGGTGAAGAAAAGAGGGAAAAAGGGTTGAAAATAACCCTAACCCCTATTTAAACTGATCAGGCCACGAATGGGCCTCCAAAAATCTGATTTTTTCAAATTATTTTTTTTTTTAAATTATTTTTTCAAATTATTTTTTTCAAATTATTTAAACTGAGCGCGAAAGTTTCTGCCAGATGGGTCATAGTGCGCGCGCTCTGAGCGCGCTGAGCGCGGTCTGCAGAATTTTGAATTTTTAAGAAAACAGCAAAACTAACAGTGCGGGCAAGTGTAAATGAGTTCAAGGAAGAATACTTACAATGTTGGGGTGCCTCCCAACAAGCGCTTTGTTTAATGTCGGTAGAGCTCGACGGTTCATGATGATCATTGATCATCAAAGAAGGATTCGGCTATGTTGCGGCTCACCTCTCCGCCAACGTACCGTTTCAACCGCTGCCCATTCACCGTCCATTCTTTTGTTCGTGCAAGATCTTGCAAGACAATTGCACCATACTCTTTGACCTCTTTGATTAAAAATGGACCGGACCACTTTGTTTTGAGTTTTCCCGGAAAAAGCCTCATCCGGGAATTGAACAAGAGAACCTTTTGTCCCGGTCTCAATTCCTTGATCTTTATCTTCTTATCATGAGAAACCTTGACTTTTGTTTTGTACCTTCGATTTGAATGGTATGCCTCTTCTCGCATTTCTTTCAATTGAACGAGTTGTAATTTTCGCTTTTCACCCGCCAAGGATGGATCAAAATTCAAGAATCGGAGGGCCCATAATGCTTTGTGCTCCATCTCTACCGGGAGGTGACAAGTTTTGCCATACACAACCTGAAAAGAGGTTAGTCCGATAGGAGCTTTATAGGAGGTTCGATACGCCCACAAAGCTTCATCTAATTTTTGTGACCAATCTTTTCTAGAACCCGAAACAGTTTTTTCCAAAATCTTTTTGATTTCTCTATTAGACACCTCGGCTTGGCCATTTGCTTGAGGGTGATAAGGGGTCGTCACTTTATGCTTTACACCAAATTGTTTCAAAAGTTTTTGTAACAATGCATTACAAAAGTGCGACCCGCCATCACTAATGAGCACCCTAGGCACACCAAAACGAGAAAAAATGTTTCTTTTCAAAAATTTGATAACAGTTTTGGCGTCGGCCTTAGGCGAAGCAATGGCCTCTACCCACTTTGACACGTAATCCACAGCTACAAGAATATATTCATTTGAAAACGAAGATGGAAAAGGACCGACAAAATCAATCCCCCAATAATCAAATACTTCCACTTCCAACATATTGTTCAACGGCATTTCATCTCTTTTCCTATCCGCCACTTCTTTGACATTTGTCACATGACTTAGCGTGAGCATACGCATCTTTGAATAGCGAAGGCCAATAAAATCCGATTGTAGGACTTTGGTGGCCGTCCGCATTCCATTATAGTGTCCCCACAAGGAATTGTGACAATGCCAAAGAATGTTTTGGCCTCTTCATCACTCACACCTTCTTAGCAATCCATCACTACTCAACCTAAAATGTAAGGTTCATCCCACACATAATATATCGGCTAAAATTTCCTCTTCTCATTCCAAGTCAAATCTTGGCATTAATCCGGCCTTGTAATTTGCCATGTCGGCAAACCACGGTCGCTCTTGGATTGCAAATAACTTCTCATCCGGGAATTCCTCCTTCACCTCTTTTTCCTTGTCCGTAATTTTTACGTTCACTAAGCGAGACAAATGATCCGCTACCAAATTTTCCGAACCTTTTTTATCACGGACCTCTAAATCAAATTCTTGCAAAAGAAGAATCCATCGGATTAGCCTTTGTTTAGAGTCCGGTTTAGTAAGCAGATATTTTATCGCCGAATGATCCGTGAAAACCACAACCTTGGAACCAATTAGGTAAGGACGAAACTTTTCCAATGCATATACAATTGTGAAGCAACTCGATTTTCAAAAATCTTTTAATTCTCGAAAACTAGTGAAATCGCCACCTAATTTTATTTGTTCTAAAAAGAACGGGAAAATATAGATAAAACCCAAAACATGCGGATAAGGCGGTCTACGTGACCAAAAAGTGGGATCGGGAGTCGGTTATGTAAGGGGAAGGTATTAGCACCCCTTACATCCATCGTACTCGATGGGACCCTTTTAATTCTACGCGTTTGTGTGTGTGTTTATTGCTAAGTCATGAATACCAAAAGGAAAAGAAAATGTTTGTTATTATTTTGAGTTTGACACGGTTTTTGAACCGTGGGCCTACATATTCCCTTGTGCAATGGGAAAGTCAAAACTCTGTAGTTCCTCTTAAAAAGGTTTTAAGTTGTTGTATTGATTTTATAAGAAAAAATCGTGTATTTAGATATTTCAAATACTTTGAACTAGGACTTGTTTTGTTTGTTTGAAAAGCTTAAGTCCTCGTTCGTATTTGAAACGACTATTACACTCTCTTTATCCGAAAAGAGTTTTTTATGATCGCGTATGAGCGATAAAAGAATTTGAGTGAGTTGAATTGTTTTTTATGTGGATGAAAAAGTACCGAACAACGAGGCTAGCGTCTCACGATTCAAATACTAGAAACCCGAGGAACGAAAGTTCGCCCAAGTCGTCTATCATCCAAAAAATGTTTTCTTGAGAAAAAGTGAAGTGAAACAAGTTCACGTTATTTAGGAGTCTTTAAGCCACGGGTCTAGCGTCCAACGACTTAAAGACTAAAGTTTGTTTGGGGGACAAGTTTTTTAGCAATTAGTCTAGCGTTTAACGACTAAAAAAACTTGTACTTTATTATGAAAAAGATTTCGAAAATGCACTCGACGTTGGATCGAGGTTTGAAACTTATTATGAAAGTGTTTTTGCAATGCGAATTATGGTTAATTGAATATATGGTCCTAAGGTGCGATAATGTAAAAGAACAAGCAATTGCATACAAGCATTCAATAAAGCGGGTGAATAAATTAAAAGCCCATACAAGGTGGCTGGCACAAATAAATAAACGACTTATCTCGTGTAGGTGCATGCGCGAAATAAATTTAATCAACTAATTAAACAAAATTTAATCAAGTAATTAGTTTAATAAAATTAATTAGGTAAACTAATTAATTTTAAATAACCTAATTAGATAATTAAATAATGTTTAACTAATTAATTAAAGTTTCATTGTAAGCCCAAGAGTAAGCGTGGTGTGTGCACAAAAGGTGTGGCCGTTGGGACGCTTCAAAGCTTTGTCCACTCAGGGTAATAAAAAATGGCTCGCACGAGTATTAGTTTGAAAATATTTTGGTTGTGCTTTGTGAATAATAAATAATGATAAAGCAATAAAAATAATTACTAGCTATTACAACCGTTGGGGAGTGGGGGTACAAATTTACAAATGGGGAATAAATAGAAAAGAAAAATGCTAAAAATTTCCTAATAATAATAAAAACTGTCTAACTACACTACTATTATTATTTTTTTGGTAATTTTGGGATACACTAAATATTTTATGAGTTAGGAATATAAAATTTATTACCAAGAACAATAGCAAATAATAATGATCATAGTTATTAATAGTTTAAAAATAATAGTTAAAAAAGAAAATAATAGTAGTAATGATAATAATACTTGTAATAGTGTAATAACAATAATAATAGTAATAATAATATGATAGTTATAAAGATGATACTAATACAGTTTTTTTATAAAAAAGAAGAAGAATTAATAATAGTTATAATTTAAGTAACATAATAATGTAATAATAATAATGATAGTGTTAATAATAATACTATAATAATAATAGTAGTTATATAATAATAGTAATAATTATAAATAATAATATTAATAATAATAATACTAGTAATAATATGATAACTAATAATAAGATTAGCAATTAGTAGTAATATTATTTATTTAACTATAACTAATCCTAATAATAAAAAAGAAAAGCAAAATGGAAACCAAAAGTTTTCTCTCACTATCCTTCATCTCCTTCATCTGAGACGATGCATGTATACCCAGGAAATAGATCTCTTCTATTCTCTCGCGATCCCGTCTCACTCTCATCGTAAACCCTCACACTCTCTCAGAAACCCGCTCGCGGTGGCTCTCCGGCTATCTCTCTCCGATCCTCTCGCTCTTGCATCGTCGCGATACCTCTCTCTCTCTCCGATCGCGATCGTTCTCCCTGTTCTCTCTCTCTCGGATTGCAAACTGTTTGCATGTTTGGTTTCTGAATATTGGTTTTGATTGTTGTTTTGCAGCTTACCGATGGCACTGACTGAAAAGGGGGTGAACGAACCCTAGGCTCCGATTTGGCCCCTTCGCTGCTCCGGGTGAGATTGCTCCGAATCTTCTTCTTCTTCTTTCTCTATTTCAGAACATGATTTCTGAATAAGAGACTCTGAAGGGTTGTGTTTCTGGAAAATGATGAGTGATTAGGGATTGTAGGCTGTTGGGGTTTCTTTTCTTTTTGGTTAACAAACAGATATTCTTGGTATATTTTCAATGGTTTTGGATACTTGGATGTGTTTGTTTTTCATGGTGTTGGTTGATTTGGGTTTATCTTGGTTTGTGAACGATGTTGTTGGTTTTCTTAGAATGGGTTTTTGAACAACCTCCTCCTCCTCGTGACCCTTCCTACTGATATATATCTCTTGTCATCCTTTAGAACAGATGCTGTTTTTTTGGTCTTGGTCTTCGAGTCCTCTGCTACATACATACTTGAGTATATTCCTATTATGGTGTATTCTTGTAAACAGATACTACACTTGACCTTTAGAATACCATGCCTTTCCATCATTAAGAACAGATTCTGCCTTGGTTTTCTTGGGATTACCTTCTGCTGCAGCCTGTATTGTTCACTACTACACTCCAATTTCTTCTCTTGGCTATACTTACTGCTCTGTCATTTGGGATTTGAATTTGGCATCTTTCTTTTCTATGTATGCTGCCTGCTACTGCTTTTGGGTAAAAATAATTACACTGTGGGAAAAAATTATTTTTACTTGCTGATAACCATGTAGACTTGTGGCTGCTATGTTGTTGGATCATATTTGGGCTGAAATCTGGAAAAAAAAATCTTAATAAATTGTTAAGCTGATAGACTGTTGGGCTGATCCATTGCTTGCTTCTTGAGAAAAAGATCTTTCGTTTTACATTTCATACCTCCTTTGTGAACCAACAACGAAAGTTGTTGTGATTTACAATGGGAGGTTACGGCCGATGAAAGAGCTTTCAAGTTCTGAGGCTCAATCATCTGACACAAAACCCTTCAATCCTGATTCCTCAACACACCCTAATGATGAGTCCACAACGTAACTCTTGTTTTCGTACAAAAATTATTCTATTACTATTAACTATATTTCTTTTTGTTGTTTCAGGCGACAAAGGACGGCATGGAAGAAGAATGCTTGGGTATGAAGAAATTCGGAGGAAGCCAAATAGCTCGCTCAAACCAAAAATAGGCCTTAGAAGATTGTAGCAATATTGTAGAATTAGGATAGAATTAAGATAGAACTAGAACTTTTGTATTTGTAAAACAAAACTAGAAAATTCTGTAATAACGAACGAAATTCCGAAATTAAATCCAATTCCTCTTGCGAAATTTGTATTCTGAACATAAATATTTCATAATATCAATTTGATATATAAAAAATATTCAAATTCAAAAATACAATTCCGATCTCTTCTGGTTACGAACGAAATTCTTAGTAATGTTTCCCCGTTTTTGTATCTTTTTTTTTGTAACTTCACGATCCGACATTGTAACCGAATTTTGAAGAAACTTTGAAGAGACAATTTTTTCTCTTTTTCACTTTGTATCCACGAAATTCCACTTCTTGCACTCTTCTTGAAACATCCACCAATTACCTCTGGCTAGCAACTTTGCAGCGAAAACAGTGTCTCCCTTTACTGAATAAAATAAAAAAAGGTATGATTTCTTTTAGAATTTAAATTCTCGATAATTATTCTCTGAATTCAAATTCTAAAACAAATAATCTTTTTTTTTCGGAAGACCAAATCCAAACAACCCTTTTATACAAAAAAAATCTGAAATCGTTCGAAACCTCTTGAATTTGAATTGAACCAGCTAAAACTTTTCCATCATTTCTTCCATGAAAAATCCTTAGCAAGAAATTCTCTGAAATTGTAATAAACAAACACATTTTTTCTGAAAATAATGGGATGAAACGGAGGGGAAATTTTGGGGTGCGACAAATTGCGAGCAACTCTTTTTCAGTTGTTGCATAGTTTATTTGAGCATCATTCAAAACTTTGCTCGCATAATGTATAGCATGGAAGATTTTGTTCTTCCTTTGGCCTAATACGGCTCATACCGCATAATCACTAGCGTCACATTAGTTCAAAATCAAGTTTCCAATTAGGCGGTGATTATGGGTGCATTTATCAAATTCTCCTTTAATTTTTCAAAAGCTAACAAACAATCATTATCAAACAAGAAAGACTTATCTTTGTTGAGCAAGTTGCTCAAAGGTTTGGCTATTTTGGAGAAGTCCTTGATGAATCTTGATAGAATCCGCATGACCCAAAAGCTCAATTCCTTTGACATTGGTAGGTGGAAGCGTCTCGATAACATCAATTTTGCTTTGTCGACCTCAATTCCTCTTGAAGATATCTTGTGGCCAAGGACAATTCCCTCGGTCACCATAAAGTTGCATTTTTCCCAATTCAAGACCAAGTTGGTTTGCACACCTCTTCAAGGCGGTGTCCAAATTTTCAAGCATAAATCAAATGAAGCTCCAAAAGCAGAAAAGTCATCCATAAAACTTCAATTGTCTTTTCAATCAAATCGGCGAATATAGCTTGCGTGCACCTTTGGAATATTTTGCGCATTGCATAAGCGAAAGGCATACGCCTATCGAAAATTCCAAGCGGACATGTGAAAGCCGTTTTCTCATGATCTTCGGATTCACCGATATTTGATTATATCCCGAATAACCATCTAAGAAACAATAGTATTGTTGTCATGAAGCCTTTCTATTATTTGGTCCATGAGCGAAAGAGGAAAATGATCTTTTCTCGTCGCTTTGTTAAACCTCGGTAATCAATACACATTCTCCACCCGTCACTTTTCTTGTTTGCACTAGCTCATCCTTATCATTAGATACAACCGTCAAGCCTCCTTTCTTAGGAACCACATGAACCGGGCTCACCCCGTACTATCCGAAATCGGGTAAATCATCCCTTCAAGCATCTTCACTACTTCTTTGCGAACTACCTCCTTCATCACGGATTCAATCGCGTTGAGGTTGGGCTACGGTTTGTACTCATCCTCCATCATAATGTTGTGCATACAATAGGCGGGCTTATGCCTTTCAAATCGGCTAAGACCCAACCAATCGCATTTTGTTCGATTTCAAAACTTCAATTAAGCTTTCCTCCTCATTCTCCGACAATGTATTGCTAATGATTACGGGCTTTTACCTCCTCCTCAAGAAACACATACTTTAAATGAGACGGTAGCTCTTTCAACTCAAGTTTTTGGTCGTCATCTTTTAGATCTTTCTTCAAACTTTCCTCTTCTTCCTCCCAAGGGTTCATTTCCTTTGAAATATCCATTCCTTCCAAACACTCCTCAATATCTCGACTATCATCATCATCATTCACCTCTTGTGTTGCTTCCTCAATAACGTCAATCTTGAAACAATCTTTCTTATCCATGGGATGCTTCATTGCTTCAAAAAGATTAAAGCAAATCTCTTCATCTTGAACTCTCACCTTCATTAGGCCATCATCTATATCAATCATCATCCTAGCCGTCTTCATGAATGGTCTTCCAAGAATTAAAGGTGCCTCATCTTCCTCCATGTCTATGACAACAAAGTCAACCGGAAAAAAGAATTTGTCCACTTTTACCAACAAATCTAAAGCTACACCGTGCGGGCGAGTAATAGACTTGTCCGCTAATTGCAATGTCATCTTTGTAGACTTTAATTCAATCTCCCCCAATCTCTTCACAATGGATAATGGAATCAAGTTGATACTTGATCCCAAATCAATTAATCCATTTCCAACATATACATCCCCAATAGTAACGGGCAAAGTTACACGCCCCGGATCACTCTCTTTCTTCGGAATAGTGCGTTGAATTATTGCACTACAACTCGCATCCACCATTATGGTTTCTTGATCCGTGTATCTCTTCTTTTTTGTCAAGATATCCTTCATGAATTTTGCATATTTGGGCATTTGCTCTAATGCTTCGGTAAATGGAATATTTATTTGCAATTGCTTGAAAATATCCATAAACCTAGCATAGTGCTTTGCATCATCCTTTTTAGAAGGAAGGTGAGGATATGGTAAACTTCTCAATGGATAAGTTACTTCCTTCTCTTTTCCCTTTTTCATTTTCTTCTTTTTCTCCTCTACTTTCTCCTTTTCAACTACACCATTTTCCTTTTCATTTTCAACTAACACCTCATTTTCAACTAAATCATCCTCCACATCAACATTATCATGTTTTTCAACTTCAACCTCTTCATCTTTTTCAACTACCTCTTCCTCCACTATTACTTCTTCATCCTTCTCCACTACCTTTTTTTTTTCTTTCAACAACTTTCCTTTTCTCATCACAAACTCTACCACTTCTTGTTGTTATGGCTTTGCAATGCTCCTTAGGATTTGTTTGCGTAGTTGGGGAAAATGATGTCGAAGCACTTTGTTCGGAAAGTTGTAGCGAGTTGTCACTTGTGTCTCAAATTCTTGATGGGCGCCTCCGTGCTCTTTGATTAGCCATAGAAGCTTGCATAAATTGAGCTAGAGTGTCTTGAATGTTGGAAGATCTCGCTTGATTTTGAGGTTGATTTTGTTGTTGACCTTGATTTTGTTTTTGTGTTTGATATGGATTTTGCCTTCCTTGGTTATTGTTATCTTGCCTCCACCCTCCTTGATAACCTTGATTACCCCTTTGTTGGTAACCTTGGTTTTGATTTTGATAAGGGTAAGGAGCTCGTTGTTGGTACCCTTGGCCTTGGTTGGCCACATAGTTAGCTTCCTCATTCTCCGGAGGACAAAAGCCGGTTTTATGATCTCCTTTGCACAATTCACAACAAGCTATTTGGTGAGCTTGCTTATTTGATGCTCCTTGTAACTCCATGATTTGTTGAGGGAGTTTAGCCATTTGTTTTGTCAATTCTTCAACTTGTTTCAAACAATTTGTTTTGCGCCACAAGTGCTTCATGACTCGAACCAATTTCTAAAACTCCGTTTTCACTTGTACACCTCCTTGATCATGTTGAGTTTTATGATCATTCCTACCCATCTTCTCAATTATTTGGATTGCTTCATACGGTGTTTTGCCATCAAAGAACCTCCGTAGTGGCATCCAACAACAATATGTGTTGAGGTTGGAGACCATTTCGGAAAATATGAATTTGTGTAAGCTCGTCAAAACCGTGGCTCGGACACTTCCTTAGCATAGAATTATATCTTTCCATGCCCGATTCAAAGGCTCGTTTACTCCTTGCGAAAATACCGAGATAGCCGTCTTAGCCTCCATGAAGCGTGATTGAGGAAAAAGCGTTCAAGAAACTTTTCCTCAAAACATTCCAATTAGTCATTGTCTCTTGCAATTGAACAAGATACCAATCTTTTGCCTTGCCCACTAGAGAATGAGGAAAAGCCTTTGGAAATATTGCTCTTCTTGGTCTTAGGAGCACCCGCGCTCCGCGATCTCATAAAACTTGGTAAGGTGAGTGTAAGGGTCTTCATGGTCGTGGCCATGAAATGGACTTACATAGAAGTTGAAGCAAGCCCGTTTTCATTTCCATAACCCTTGCATTTGCTTGTCGGGCAAATTGAGCATTATGGCGAGGGCTATTGACACACGGTCCCAGTGGTGGTGGTGGTGGTGGTTGATTCTCCTCCATAGTGGTGACTTCTCCAAACACGGGTGGTGTTGAAGAAGTAGATGCTTCTCCTCTTTCTCCTCTTTCTCCTCTTTCTTTCCTTTGCCTAGCTTGTCTTTTCTTCTTTTAGCACTACTATTAAGTCTCTAGCCGTCCTTTCAATTTCGGGATCGAAAAGGGTTGGTCGAGGAATACTTCCCGCATAAACTAATTCTGAAAAGTCTAGCCACACAAAAAAAACAAAGAGAGATTAGTAGAAAAAGTCTTAAAACACACAACTATTGCTATACTAACAACATCAAACGCCAATCCCCGGCAACGGCGCCATTTTGTTGTAGGTTTTCTCTGTGAACAAAGTATTTTTAATTATCGATTCCACAGGGATTGGTGCATGTTATAGTCTTTCAATAGAAAAGTATGTTTTAAGATGATGTAACCAAAGGGTTTGTTATCTACTCTACTGTCATACCCCAAAATTTTCCCTCCATCTATTCAAGAGATTTCATACACCCCTACTCAAGAATTCCTCAAGAGTTGATCAGACAAACTCTCTCCTAGACAATCAACCCAAACTAGGGTTTGGTATTTCTCAAGTCAAGATGGATTTCCAGCATCTCCAATGGTCTTCATGCCTCCTCATATGCTTCAAAGATTCTCCATGTCAAGTTTCAAGCCTCACAAGTCAAGTTTCCTCAGGCAATTGCTCAGATGGTTGAAAATCGGGTGTATTGGAGAAAAAGTCAATTGTGGTCAACATACAGTCAAACTTCATAATTTTTGGTCAACATCCTCATTTTGAAGTTACATTCATCATTTGATCAAGGGTTGATCATGATTCATCAAGAAAACTCAAGATTTTCTCAAAAGTCAAACTTTCTAAATTAGGGTTTCTAGGTGAAAAGTCAATGAACTTTGGTGATCATAACTTTCTCATACTTTCTCGAAATTTTCCCACCAAATCTCATTTTGAAGGAAATTCAGTTCTCTACAACTTCATGTCTCACAAGAATGTCCAAAAATGCTTCATTTGAGAGGTATAGCTCAAAACATTCTCATTTTCAAAGTCAACAAAAGTCAACTTTTGTTTTGAAGATATATTGAGCATGGTAACTCAATTGAGATGAAACCAAAGACATTGTTTAGAGGACTCTTAGAGCTTTCCAAAAGTCCAAGAACACTCAAAATGTGGAAAATTGAGCAAGATGCACCATCCACAAGTTGGGCAATTTTGAAAGAATGCACAAGAGAGATACTTCAAAAATCAAATCTTTTGCAAATGGGCCTACTTTTCTTCATCCTAGCTTATTCCTCATGCAATTAGGAGTATCCAAGCCCAATGCCACGAATTTTTGATTTATTTTTCTATTTAATTTGTAATTTATTCATTTAAATGCAAATTAAATTTGAAAATAAATTATAAAATCAAAATTAATTGGAAGATTGATTTTTATTTCTTCTTTGTGATCCAATCAATACATTGAAAGCCAGCAAATTCGAAATTGGATCAATATGGGAAGATTAGATTGAAATTTGACCAAAATTTGAAGATTTGATTTCATGAAAATATCAAGATTGATTATCATTGATTATTGATCAATTCTTTCCCAAATCAATTCCAAATCCATCCAATATAAATATGTGACGCATACTGTAATACGGTGAACTGACTTTGTAGGATTTTTGTATCCAAATGTGCGGATAGCAAGAGTCGCCACCGACTTTTATTTTTATCCAATTAAGGGAAGGTAAAAGTATCAGAAAAAGACCTTCGTTAGATTACGAGTTCGGAGAATGGTTATGAAAAGGAAGGTATTAGCACCCTTTCCATCCGTAGTTATCTCGGGCTCTTAGTTACTCTAGATCACTTTTTAAAATTTGCTTTCTGTGTGTTTGACAAAAAATGTTTTGAAAGAGGCATTTCGCTTTGACTTTGTAATGACTCATGTAGGAGTGTATACAAAGTGTTCGGAAATGTTTTGTTTTGAAAAGAATTTGAACTTTGAAAAAGTGTGTGGTGTGAAAAGCATTTGATAGGCGAGCAACTAAAGACTTATTTACCCACTCGAATTGGTCGTTTTGTTGTACTTCTCGTTCCTTTAGAATAGCGCTAGCCGTACCATTAGTTAGTAGGTAGTCCATTCGTTGGATGTAAGCGGGACATTCAAAGGGACATCGGATGGTCATCGAAGGCAACTTGTAGGAAGTATCCTAGCACATTCGAAGGGACTATCATCATTTTTCATAGGCGATAATCGAGGGTCAAGATCATGTATTCGGAGGCGACATCGTGGGTCTTATGATCTTTGTATCGAAGGGACTATGATGATTTGTTTGGAAGGCAACGGTGCTAGAATACCTCTACGTTCGAGGGACATGACCATTTGAATTCGCAAAACGAGAGATTACCCTAAGTGCGTGTGAAAGAAGTGTGTCAAATTGGATATTTTATCTTGAAGATTAGTGTGAGCTATGTCCAATTATTATCTTTCCATACACGCCTAATTACTAGCAGTTTATAGGGGTGCGGAAAGTAAAATGCGGAATGTAAAGACGGAAATGTAAAGGTGCGGAAAGTAAAACCTACGCTATTACATGGCTTTGGGGCAGATACATAATTTAAAATGCGGAAGATAAAGTCCTAAATTAAACTATTACATCCCATAAGCAATTACATTATTGGAAAAATAGAATGATAAAATGATAAAGAGAAAATCGTCTGAATCGGATCAACCTGTACAAAAAGAAGAAATCGGAAAATGCAATATGAATCGAACAAGAGAAAAATGTTAGAAAAATGAAAATTTTAATATGGAAAAATTAATACATGCTGGAAATAAGATAAATATATTAAAATAATTTTTTTGGGATTTTTTGGAAAAGATTTAATAATTAGAATGCAATTAAAAGTGAATTAAATGCAAAAATATAAATAAAATAAATATGCATGCAAAAATTATATTTTTAAATTTATTAAATTAAATAAACATTTTTATGGAAATAATGTAAAAAGAAAAAATGTTTTTGGTAATTTTTAATGCAGAATAAAAAATTATGGAAACAATTAAAATAATATGAAAATATTGAAATAATTAGAAAATAGGAAAATAATGAGTTTTGTAAAAAGGAGGATTCGAACTGGAGACCTTGTGTTCAGACTTTGAAAACCAACGCGCTGACCAACTGAGCTAGGCATGTCAACTGTTTGGAAACGGAGTTAGTGGATTATCTGGCGTCGCCGTATTGCTCGTCTTGGCCAAGAACTTCATCGTTCTTGTTTGAATTGGCATTTTGCGTCGGCCTCGGGACAACAAACATAAAAATGCAACACACATAATATAAATTATATCTAAGACCATGGCTCAATTCCTCTGACCATCCCGAACTCAATAGTATAGGTCTTATTGTCCAATTTGTCCATTTTAAGGAAACCCCAATTGAGCGAAACCCTAACCATGGTGGTTCGATTTAGGTCACGAAACACAATCAAACTATAGAAAGTTTCCAAACTTCATTCTAAACATAAAACAAACAACAAAACACGTTAAATATGCATGAATGTTTAAAATCGAATTTGGAAAAAGTTTGACAAACCGAGTTCTGGATTTCTCAATTCTGGATGGTTTTTGATGATGTAAGTATCTGAATCGATTCTAAATGGCACAAGGAACAAGATGGAATGCTCAAAATTGCTTGAAACCACCTAAATCCAAAATGCTTGTTGCTTGAGAGGCAGTTTTTCGGTTTGAGAATAGGGTTTCTGAGCCAATTTTTTCGTCCTCTTGCAATTGAGATGCATCAAGTATATATCTTGGATGGATTTGGCATTGTTTTGGAAAGATTTGATCAATAATCAATGAAAATCAATTTTGATTTTTCATGAAATCAAATTTTCAAACTTTGGTCCAATTTCAATCTAATCTTCCCATATTTGATTCAATTTCGAAATTGCTGGCATTTATGGGTTAATTGGATCACAAGCAAGCAATAAAAATCAATCTTTCAATTAATTTTGATTTTATACTTTATTTTTCAAATTAATTTGTATTTAAATGAATAAATCCCAAATTAAATAGGAAAATAAAATAGAAAATCGTGGCATTGGCTTGGACATTCCTACTTGCATGAGGAATAAGTTTGGATGAAGAAAAAGTAGGCCCATTTGCAAAGATTTGATTTTTGAAGTATCTCTCTTTGTGCATTCTTTCAAAATTGCCCAACTTGTGGATGGTGTAACTTGCTCAATTTTCCACATTTTGAGTGTTCTTGGACTTTTGGAAAGCTCTAAGAGTCCTCTAAACAATGTCTTTGGTCTCATATCAATTGGAGTTACCATGCTCAATATATCTTCAAATCAAAAGTTGACTTTTGTCGACTTTGAAAATGACTGTAATGTTTTGAGCTATACCTCTCAAATGAAGCATTTTTGGACATTCTTGTGAGACATGAAGTTGTAGAAATTGAATTTCCTTCAAAATGAGCTTTGGTGGGAAAATTTACGAGAAAGTATGAGAAAGTTATGATCGGTCAAAGTTCGATTGACTTTTCATCTAGAAACCCTAATTTAGAAAGTTTGACTTTTGAGCAAATCTTGAGTTTTCTTGATGAATCATGATCAACCCTTGATCAAATGATGAATGTAACTTCAAAATGAGGATGTTGACTAAAAATCGAAGTTTTGTGTATGTTGACCACAGTTGACTTTTGTCCAATACACGATTTTCAACCATCGAGCAATTGCGAGGAAACTTGACTTGTGAGGCTTGAAACTTGACATGGAGAATCTTTGAAGCATATGAGGAGGCATGAAGACCATTGGAGATGTTGGAAATCCATCTTGACTTGAGAGATACCAAACCCTAGTTTGGGTTGATTGTCTAGGAGAGAGTTTGTCGATCGACTCTTGAGGAATCCTTGAGTATGGATGTATGAAATTTCTTGAATAGATGGAGGGCAAATTTTGGGGTATGACAGCTACCCCTGTTCAATCTTCTTATACTGGAGGGTTAGATTGACACGCTTGTCTTCGTGACACGGAGGTAGAAGATGATTGAACACTCAGTACACAAAATTTGCACTTATTGGTGATGATGCGGGAATGGGCTTACGGATGCCATTTGGAGAAGTTGGAGACTTATTTGGGGACGAGTCGTCGCTAGACTCGAGGTTGTTAATAGGAGGCGGCGGAGATGGGCTTAAGATGCCATCTAGAAAGGTCGATGCTGGGGAGTGAGTCGTATGTTAGACTCTGTAGATGTTTCTGGAAGGAGAGGAGATGGGCTTAAGATGCCATCCGGAGGGAGTCGTATGTCAGACTTCGTGTTCTTTGAATGAAGTTATTGGTATGTATTGATTTTTAACCATATATGCAGCATTCTGAAAGTGAAGAAATGTTGACAAGTGATCGGAGATGGGCTTAAGATGCCATCCAAGGCAACTGAGTCGTACGCTAGACTCTGTAGTTGCTGTTGATAATGAGGAATCAGAATAAATCTTCGTGTTGATTACTTCTGAGGGAGATTGTAGTTGGCAAAAATGTGGATAGCTTCCCTGTTGTGCATCGGGTGTTGATCCATTGCCTGTTATCGGAGGATAACGGTGGTCTTCGGATAGTTTTCCCGTCGGTTCGGGGCTTAATCATGGACCGGTCGTCGGAGGACAACCAAGGGGCGGTCTTACAGATAGTTTTCCCGTCGATTCGGGGCTTAATCCTGGACCAGCTGTCGAAGGACAACCAAGGGCGGTCTTTCAGATAGTTTTCCCGTCGATTCGGGCTTAATCTTGGACTGTTTGCGTCGAGTATTACATTTTGGAGAAAACAAGAGAAACTTTGATAGAATATTTGTTAGTTTTATGCAAAGTATGATGCATGACAGTGTATATGAATGACATATGCCTGAATTATGAATTTATGAGTAATGTATGAATGATAAATGTTGTGATATTTCAAAACATATCCATCTTGAAGAAGATCGGATATTACATTTGAAGATTTCGACTTCGCTTGGGGATTTGTGTAGGTGAGAACCCCGCTTTTGAAGGAGAAGAAAGATATCCTGGATTCCTCCGATGCACTATCCGACCAAGTCTTGGGCCTAGATATTGTTGAGGAAGGTAGAGATTGAGAAGCTCGTTGTTGGAGATCTCATATAGACCTTGAGGAGAATCGGGAGGCGATCCGTTGGGGACCTTGTATGTAGATCTGAGGAAATTTAGGAGGCGCTCTCTGGGGATTTCAGTGTAGATCATTTGGAGAGCATTTGATGGTTCTTGAGAGACCGGCTAGAAGAGTGGAGTCCGTTGTAATCTGGTTTGGGAATAAAAGTGTATGTTTCCTCCGATGCACTATCGACCAAGTTTGAGTCTGGATACATTCTTTGGGGAAAAAGGGGGAGGATCGAGAAATATCCGCTGGGGATGAATATCTTGACTGGGTGAAGTGTTACTGCTTGGAGACCGATGTAACATTGCTCGATTGAGTGAAATTGTTGCTCGTGGATTCCCTTATACTCCGCTGGGGAAGGTGTGTTGTGAGTGACACCTTTATGCTCTGTGGGGAACTATTTGTTGACTTTCGTCGTCATCCCAATTCCTGGAACCTGTAGTAAGTACTTTTGTATGTTCACCTTTCGTATGTTTGCAGAGAGATTCTTATTGTCAAATGCGTATAGTCATTCAAAACAAACGTTGGACTTATTGCAAATAACAACAACAGAAATTGTAAAGAAAAAGAAGCTTGCGTTTATTTGAAAGGTGGCGTATGGCCAGTAGTTTTACATGAAAGTTAAAAGCTATGGGAAACAATCTCGTTAAGTTCCAACTATGCTAGTACTCATATATTTCGACTATCTCCCTTCTTTGTCGAGAAAGTGAGTAGGCGATCTTCGCCATTTGAATCTTGAATCTTGATAGTAGTGCAGGCGGATGATCGGCTGGAAGAGACATAGTCGTGCGTTAAATCTAACTTTTGCCTAGACCGCCCTTCGGGTTTTCGATCTGGGATACCCTTTTTGCCCAAACCGCCTTTTCGGTTTTCGACTTGCGGTGTACATGTTTTGTATATATCCTTTATTTTGCCCGAACCTTTTGGTTCGCGGGATGCCCTTATTTTTGCCTAGGCGATCGACCTAGCGGGTCTCTTTTATCGTAGTATTTTTGATTATATGCGTTCACGGTGTGTGAAGTCTTCACCATCCATGGTGCTAAGTATCATAGCTCCAGGAAAACTGTCTTGACTACAAGCGGTCCCTCATAAGTGGGAGTCCATTTGCCCTGGGATCACCTTATGGAAGAATGATGCGCTTGACTACTAGATCACCGACTTGGTAGACTCGGTGTTTGACCTTCTTGTTAAATGCTCGATCATTCGTTTACGATAAATCATCCATGGCGGATGGATGCGAGTCGTTCTCATCAATCAAATTAATCTGGTCGGCGTGCGGACCCATCGTCTTCGCCTAACTCTGCCTCTGGAGGACTCGGTTGAGGGTATCCGAACCTCGATGGGTAAGACGGCTTCCATACCGTATCGAGAGAAGGGGTTGCCCTGTGGATGTTCGTGTTGTAGCGCGATAACCATGAAGAGCAAATGGTAACATCTCATGCCAATCTTTGTAAGTCACAGTCATCTTCTGTATAATCTTCTTAATGTTCTTATTGGCGGCTTCCACTGCGCCATTCATCTTAGGCGGTAAGGAGATGAATTGTGATGCTTGATTTTGAACTGCATGCAGAGTTCGGTGATTATCTTGTTGTTGAGATTGGAACCGTTATCTGTGATAATCCTTTCGGAGTGCCATACCGCGGATAAGATTATGTTTGATGAATCGAGCCACAACATTCTTGGTAACAGATGCATACGAGGCTTCTACCCACTTGGTAAAGTAATCAATTGCCACAAGGATGAAGCGATGTCCGTTGGGCGGTGGGCTTGATTTCCAATCATGTCAATGCCCACATTGCAAAGGCCAAGGAGAAGTTAGAATATTCGAGTCTGGAGTGCGTGCACTTTGTCGGCATAATCGGCATTTGTGACAAGATCGGCGTAGCGGTGACAATCGACTTCCATGGTGGACCAATAGTAACTGTTCTCAAAATCTTCTTAGCCATGGTGTGTCCTTGGAGTGGGTACCAAATTTCGTGTAACTCCTCCATGATACGCATTCTTTGTTTTACGGTCTACAGGGAGTAAACACGGTCGTGGTTGCGCTTGTATAAGATGTCGTTCTTTGAGGAAGAATTTGGATGCAAATCTTCTCATGAACTTCTTATCATTAATGATGCCCTGCGGGATATTCCGAGTCTCAAGATACCTCTTCACATCGTAGTACCAAGGTTTCTCTTACGTATCAAGATCACAACAATATCTGGTTCGTCAAACTTCTCAATGATGATCGGGAGCCTCGTTGTCCCATCGACCTTGAACATAGATGACATAGTAATGGTTGTGATTCTCTTCTCGTGGAATATGATTGAAAGTGATCTCTTGAGTAGGGATCAAACTCGAACATGCTCGTCGAATGAGGTTTGGATGTTTCGTATCCCACTCGCCCTTAATCGGTGATCACTAAAGTGAGTCTCCATACACTTGTAAGAACTTGATTCTTAAGTCAATAGCGACTTTAAGACCCATGATGCACGCTTCATACTCGTCCATGTTATTGGTGCAATGAAACATAATCTGGCGGTGAAAGGCGTGTGTCACTGTAGGGATGTAATGATGGCGCCAATGCCATTGCCAAGTGCGTTTGAGGCTCCATCAAAACCATAGTCCATCGGGATCCTGTTCGGGTCCTTCGTGGGCACGGTTCTTCGATCGTAACTAGTAAAACATCTTCGTGGAAACTCGAGCGCATAGGTGATAGTCATTTACGGCTTGATGAGCCAAATGATCGGCTACTACACTTCCTTTGATCGCTTTACGAAGTGTCTTGGATGTCATATTCGGTCAAGATCATTTGCCATCTTGCTATTCTTCGGAAAGAGTGGTTTCTCAAAGATGTATTTTATCGGATCCATCTTAGAAATCAACAAGGTAGTGTGAGTCAACATATCTTGTCTTAGTCGTGACAGCCCAAAAAGCGTTGCAAGTTTTCTCAAGTGCGAGTATCTTGTTTCACGATCGGTAAACTTTTGCTAAGGTAGTATATTGCATGCTCTTTTCGACCATACTCGTCATGTTGCCCCACACACACCCCATTGAGTTCTCTAACAACGTCAGTACATGATAAGAGGTCTTCCTTTGGTGGCATCGGGATAGGAGGATTACGTAGGTACTCCTTGATTTTGTCAAAAGCGATCGGCAATCGTCGTTCCATTCTACTACTTGATCTTTCTTTAATAACTTGAAGATGGCTCACAAGTAGCGATTAAGTGTGCAATGAATCGGCAATGTAGTTTAATCGGGAAACCTCGACTTCCTTCTCATGGGGGTGGCATCTCTTGAATAGCTTTAACCTTGGGGTCAACCTCAATACCTCTTCCCGACTACAAACCCTAAGAGTTTTCGGATCGACTCAAAAGTGCACTTGTTGGGATTAAGTCTCGATCTGTACTTCTTGATCATCAAATAGTTTACGCAAATGATCAAGATGTTCTTCTTGATGCATCGAGCTATCATGTCGTCGGCGTAGACCTCTATCTCGTGATGAATCATGTCAAGGAATAATGTCACCATAGCGCTGGTAAGTGGCGCTGCGTTCTTGATCCGAGCGGCATAACCTTGTAGCGAAAGTGCCCATTGTGTAATGAAAGTAGTCTTCTCCATGTCTTGGGAGCCATTTTGATCGATTGTAACGGAGAAACCATCCATGAAGGAGAAAACCTTATCTTTGGCGGTGTTGTCAACGAACATCAATGAGGAGGCGGAAATCATCTTTCGGACTTGCTTTGTTCGGATCTCGTAATCCACACATTCGTACCTTGCCATCCTTCTTAGGTGCGGGTACCACATTTGCAACCAGGGATAAGAGGTGACTAAGAAACCAGCGTTGAGCGCTTCATAACTTGACTTTGATTTTCTCGACATCTCGGGGCGCATCTGACAACCTTACATTTCCTGGGAAAACCTTCTTTTGTCGGCAATCGGTGTACCACGATATCAATGTCAACCCGGCATGTCTTCGTATGACCAAGCAAAAACCTCAATATAGTCTCGTAGCATTTGAACCAACCTTTCTTTAACACTGTTCTCAAGACCCGCTCCTATCTTAATCTCTTTTACATCTTCGTCGGTCCAAATTCACAACCTCAACTTGTCTTCGTGTGGCTGTATAACTCGCTCTTCTTGCTGTAGGCAAGTTCTCCGGCACTTCACAATCTTCCTCACTTTCGCCTTGACTTGGTAGATCGGATTATCGAAGTCATATTTAGCACTAGCTGTTATTACGAGATTCGGAGTGATTCTGCGGTGTATCACGTGGGTGTGTGTAAGAACACATAGCTTTTGAAGGGGTGATAAAGTAAAGAAAGAAAACAAACAATTGAATGCAAAAGTCCAACGAATTTATTGAATGAAAATCATAAACGACAGATAATAACCCTATAAGCGAGCCATGATGCCGGGCAAGGCACTAGGCTTTCAAAGTTTATTGTTCAAAACATAAAGGAATACGAAAAGCAAAACAAAACAAGAGCAATTACTCGACTAAAGGAGATTGGTATAGCGTCTTGATCTTCCAATTCTTTGAGCTCATTATGCAGGTTGGGAAGATCCACTTGCGATGTCGAAGTCATTGTCGTTGTCTTCTATAGCATGGATTCCACTCGGCGATGCGGGAGGGAAGTTGGTCGGCACGTTGGCGTATCATCTTGACCCTTGATGGTGAAGCCTAAACCGGTCTTGTCAAATTTGAAAGGAAGATCGGGGCTGACCCCAAATAGTACTCTTTCTTCTTCCTTGACTTGAGCATCTTTCAATGAGGCCATCCTAGGCGGAACTTTAGCATCTTGAGGGTGTTGGAGAGTCACAGCATGACTCGGGAATTGTTTCAAAAGCTTGACAGTCTCGAAGAATTCACCCTCCATCTCGAGATAGCGGAATGACGTAGATGGTGACCATATATTCTTCTTCACCACATCTGTAACAACCTTCCCTTTCACGGGTATTTGACGATGCAAGGTAGAGGTGACCGCCCCATGTATCAAGGCGTCCAAGTAGGGAAGAATAAAATGGACGGATGTCCATGACAAAAGTGGAATCAAAGTCGGGCACCGACTTTATGATGAGCTCTCCAATCTTGCGCTTAGAACCATCAAAAGCTCTCACGATAATGTCCTTTGGGTCTCGAACCAACCCTTCGACATCAAGCCGATCAAAAGCGGTCTTGGTAAGATATTGAGCGAGCGGTGTCAACAAAACATGAGACGGTAGTACCCTTGCATTCAACAGAGATGTGCAAGGCTTTGTTATGTTTCTTTCGGCGAGTCAAATCGATCGAGAAGCCTAGGCCGTTGTTGGCAGCGGGCTAGCAATACAAACTTGATCGGTGGTAGTGTCTTGCGGCACATGAGCATTCTTGAAACTTCACCAAGGCATTAGCATGAGCCTCGAGCACAAGAGCAAAGCGAGCATGGAAATCTTGGAGATCATCTGCATTCCACAACATTGTAATCACTCTTCTTGATGATCTTGAATTTCCTCCATTTCTTGTTTG
This sequence comes from Vicia sativa, assembly GCA_021764765.1. NCBI lineage: Eukaryota > Viridiplantae > Streptophyta > Magnoliopsida > Fabales > Fabaceae > Vicia > Vicia sativa. Next base: position 286,606,490 of record CM038793.1, on the reverse strand, counting down.
GAGGTGTCTTGATAACTTCCTTTGGTACTACGGTTGAGCGGGGATGAGTCCTGGCTCTTTCCTCTAGCTGGGGATATTGGTGGAGTAGGCGGAATGCATTGGAGTCGCAGTGTCTTTGGAGGAGAGATCTGGAGAGAATACCCTTCGGTTCGGTCACCTTACTTGATCCGGTGATGTTGTCAATGTCGGGAATGGTAGCTTCAATGTAAGATCCTTGATAGTCGAGGGTCTTGCTTGACGCCATGATAGTAAACATCAACTCCATAGTTCAAGGATAGCTTTACGAGGAATATGGCGGCCTTGGAGAAGTGATGATGAGAGGTGCCACTCTAGGCACGAGGATCGATGAGGAAATCCTTATTGTGTTAACATCGGCATAGTCTTACGGAAATCGTCACCCCATCCGGTCGCCTTAACATCTTCAATAGGAATCTTGTAACTATCGGGGACGATGTACTTCACCATGTAATCATACTTTCCACTTGGCTGCCCCAAGGTGTCCCACAGATGGTACAGTTTCGTTCGCATTGTCAATCTTCAACTTAGACATTTCCTCACCTTACGCACGGTGGTTTCGAAATAGTATCTCACGGTTATCCATCATGCTGAACACCTCTTCTCAACCAAGCACAACCATCGGCGCGGATGGGCACCAGACAGTTCTCGGGCATCTGGATTGACACGGCTTGCAACAAATTCTTCTTACGGTCATCGGAGGAATGGTCAAGTCATCTATGTTGAAAACATAAGTATCGTCACAGACATTGGAACTCTTGTCATGGTTAGGCATAGGCGCGTTGATCACATTGAGTCTCGGGAGGATCAAATTCAATGCTTAGCTTCAATCATATCTTGAATCTTGTTCTTGAGCCCAACAATTGTCGATTATCGTGCAGGCTATTGGAATGGTAAGCACACTTAGCATTAGGATTGTATTTGGAGAGGAAGTGTTGACATTCGAGGAGGATCCTCAAGGTTATCGACTCTGCGTTCAACATGTGTTGCAAGGCTTGCGACAAAGGCATGTTGATCTTTAAAAGCTGTCTTGGGGCGTTAAGTTCTGTGCGTTGTCGTGAGGTTGTCTTGATGTAGGATTGGAGATCTGGCCCCAGTTGAGCACGGTCGGTCTTGGCTCGGCTTTTCGACCATACACAGCATTGGCTTCTTTCTTACCACCAAAGATCTCTTGCAACATTTAAAGATGACTCTACATGAATCTTCCCACTCTTGATACCGGCTTCAATCGCTGCTTTGTCAATATCAACTCGGTGAATCCGGATGAAGAATTTCCAATCGATGATTGAAGAAGGCTGTTAGTGTCCCCATAAACATATCAACCAACTCCCTATTGGACAAGGGTGGTTGAACTCACTGCTAGATCTCTCCACTACGAGCATACTCTTTGAACTTCTCGTCACGACCCATAGACATGCTTTGTAGTTGCATGCGAGTGGGTGTCAATTCGACATTGTACTCATATTATGCAGAAAGCATCACCAAGTCACTCCAAGTACGGATCGGTCATTCTCTAGTGATAATACCATTCCAGCGAGTTCGGACAAACTCTCTTGAAAATAGTGCATCCACAACTTTCATCATCGGTGTGGGGATTGATCTTACGGACATAGGACTTCAAATGCGCTTTGGGCAAGACATGCCATCATACTTGGCAAAGTTGGAACTTTGAACTTGGGAGGAATCACAACACCAAGAACAAGACTCGGATCATCAAAGTTCAGCCGGACAACTTGGTTTTCCACGGCATTGACGGTCTTGAGTTGTTTGTACTTGTCATCTTCATCGAATGTTGGCTATAATCGAGTGGTCCTCTCCTCCTTTCTTTGGCTCACTGATCACCTTCATCACCCTTGGTACTCCCTCGGTATGGACACTTCCTTGAGAGCTCGATCCGGCTGACCACTTTTGGACCCCCTTTGAAACGTCTACCCATGTTGAGGAGACCAACAACCTTCTTCTTCTTGTTGATGAGCTTCTTCAAATCTTCTTGGCCTTGGACCAAGTTGGTGAACATCTGCTGGCCGAGCATTACGAGCACGGAGATCTTTGACAATCTGTTCAAGAGCCATTTCTGCTAAAATAAATAGCGAGCAAATGAGAAAACCAATCTCCAATGTACCTGTGATGCAATGTCATGCTATGATATGCGATGTTTATGCAAATGCAATGCAATGTTTTCAAGGACCTAAGAGATTTAAATTTGTTAAACAAGCAATGAACAAACATTTATTAGTACTTCTTTTTATTCTTTTTCTTTTTAAGTACAAAAGATAGTTCAAAGCAATAAAAGAAAACAAAAACATCCTAAAGCTCTAAGTCTCCCATGGGCGCTTCCTCTTGGTGCCGATGTAGGCATTGATGTTTCGCTCCTCGTGAAGTAGCTTGGTCAACTCTAGCACTTTCTTCTCGCTTGCATAGCACTGAGCTTCAAAGGTATCCTCTCTTCTTTAATGAATCCGGATCGCTTCAAGTCTTCAAAATCGTAGGCATGTCGGGATGGAGAACAGACAGGTCGTCACCTATAGCAGTTCCATAATTCTTGGTAAAGCAGTGAATGGCATCATGAGGTTTTGAGCTCGAGCTCGCACCCATTTGAGGTAAGGTTCCCAAGGAATGGAGTTCGGGTGCCCCAAAGTCTTGGTATCAGTCTTCTTTACCATGCCCCAAGCATGTATAAACCTTCGTCGGTAATTCTGGAGATCGTGATTGTAGTCGAACACAACATCTTGGAGAAGCATATCATGTGGGCCATCTCTTCGAGCAAAACCAAACTAACGTAGAGCTAAAGAAGGGTTGTAAGTGATACCTCCCCTTATACCAAGTAGCGGTACATTAGGGAATTCTCCACAACGCTCAATGAAGGTGAAGTCCTTTTGAGAGAAAAGATTCCAACGGATATCGGAATGAGAGAGTGACATCAATCTTTGAGACCATCTCAACCTTTGTTCATTCTTCAAAACTGATGGAGGAAGGTGCGAAATAAACCACCTGGAAAGTAACGGTATACAACACATGAGAGTTCCTTGTCTTTTGGTAGTGCAGTGTGGAGAGAATGTAGGATGTCTCCAAGTAAAGTAGGCCTTGGATTGCGGGTAAGCGACTTGATGGCATTGACATCTATGAATTGATCCGAGTTAGGAAATAGAACCAAACCATAAATTAGCAAGGCCACAATGTTTTCAAATGCATGGAAACTCATAACCTTGAGGAATTCTCGGGCTTTCTTAATTAAGAACTTGGAAAGTAAACCCTTAACTCCACTTCTAGTTTCCCAATTGGCTTCGATATCTGAACGCTTAAGATGTAAGGCGGATGCAATGTCTTCGTACTTAGGAACCTTTTCTAAACCGGTGAATGGCATTTGATCAAGAATAGGTATCCCAAGTAGCTTAGAGAACTCTTCAAGGTAGGAACCAAGCGATAATCGGAATGTAAAGCAATGGTGTTTGGATCAAAAGCTGGAATAGGACATGCATCATATCTTCTTCAAAACCGGAGATAACCAAATCAAGTAGATAACCATGTCTTTTGATGAACTGAGCATGGTCGGGAATTTCTGAAACCAATTCTTTGAGTTGAGAAGGGATACCCATGAAGTTGATTCGGATAGTCTTTCTAGAAGCCATAATCCCTACAAAGCGAGCAAAGATAAATCCTAGGTCCTTGAAATAGTTAGAAATGATATGCAATGTGAATGATGTCATGATGTCATGTTTACACAAACAATTTACACAATGAGCCTATGTTTAAGGCTTGCATGAGGTATAGGTGATTACCCTACCAAAAGTTTGAGTTGGTTCATCTGTCCTATAATAGTAAGGGTTCTAGGAATCTCATATCACGATCTTTCTAGGCGCTTATTTCAATGACGGCCAAGTGGTCGATCGAAAATGTCCCAAAGTCTAATCTCAATGAGCGTAGCATCGAGTATCAACCAACCCGGTCTACACCAAAGCCGGCCATCTCACTACCTTCTAATGGCCAAGATGGGTCAATTAAGGTTCTAAAAGTTTAGTTAGCGCTTGATGACACCAGAAGCCAAATACTATCTTCAACTTGGGAATGAAGAGTATCGGGACAACCAAAGTGTCACGCTAACGTAGCCATCATGTTGACCGCGTAGTTATCGTCTAGCGGTCGCGATGATCTAATTCCACTTACCTAGGAAACCGGATCCGGTGTAGGATCCCCAACAATATAATACCCAAGCAACCCTTAAAGATAAAGCATAAAAGTCAAACAAAAAGCATTAAAGGTTATCTAGAAATCCTAAGGCAATTCTCTCTTTAGTAAACATTCCCAGTGTCGCCCGATTCATGTCGGTGAACCGACTTTGTAGGATTTTGTATCCAAATGTGCGGATAGCAAGAGTCGCCACCGACTTTTATTTTATCAATTAAGGGAAGGTAAAAGTACGAAAAAGACCTTCGTTAGATTACGAGTTCGGAGAATGGTTATGAAAAGGGAAGGTATTAGCACCCATTTCCATCCGTAGTTATCTACGGGCTCTTAGTTGCTCTAGATCACTTTTTAAAATTTGCTTTCTGTGTGTTTGACAAAAAATGTTTTGAAAGAGGCATTTCGCTTTGACTTTGTAATGACTCATGTAGGAGTGTATACAAAGTGTTCGGAAATGTTTTGTTTTGAAAAGAATTTGAACTTTGAAAAGAGTGTGTGGTGTGAAAAGCATTTGATAGAGCGAGCAACTAAAAGACTTATTTACTCACTCAGAATTGGTCGTTTTGTTGTACTTCTACGTTCCTTTAGAATAGCGCTAGCCGTACCATTAGTTAGTAGGTAGTCCATTCGTTGGATGTAAGCGGGACATTCGAAGGGACATCGGATGGTCATCGAAGGCAACTTGTAGGAAGTATCCTAGCACATTCGAAGGGACTATCATCATTTTCGTGGCGACAATCGAGGTCAAGATCATGTATTCGGAGGCGACATCGTGGGTCTTATGATCTTTGTATCGAAGGGACTATGATGATTTGTTTGGGCGGTGCTAGAATACCTCTACGTTCGAGGGACATGACCATTTTGAATTCGCAAAGGCAACGAGAGAGAATTACCCAAAGGGGTGCGTGTGTGAAAGAAGTGTGTCAAATTCATATATTTTATCTTGAAGATTAGTGTGAGCTATGTCCAATTATTATCTTGCCATACACGCCTAATTACTAGCAGTTTATAGGGGTGCGGAAAGTAAAATGCGGAATGTAAAGACGGAAATGTAAAGGTGCGGAAAGTAAAACCTACGCTATTACATGGCTTTGGGGCAGATACATAATTTAAAATGCGGAAGATAAAGTCCTAAATTAAACTATTACATCCCATAAGCAATTACATTATTGGAAAAATAGAATGATAAAATGATAAAGAAAATAAATCGAATCGGATCAACTGTACAAAAGAAGAAATCGGAAAATGCAATATGAATCGAACAAGAGAAAAAATGTTAGAAAAATGCAAATTTTAATATGGAAAAATTAATACATGCTGGAAATAAGATAAATATATTAAAATAATTTTTTGGGATTTTTTGGAAAAGATTTAATAATTAGAATGCAATTAAAAGTGAATTAAATGCAAAAATATAAATAAAATAAATATGCATGCAAAAATTATATTTTTAAATTTATTAAATTAAATAAACATTTTATGGAAATAATGTAAAAGAAAAATGTTTTGGTAATTTTTAATGCAGAATAAAAATTATGGAAACAATTAAAATAATATGAAAATATTGAAATAATTAGAAAATAGGAAAATAATGAGTTTTGTAAAAAGGAAAAGAACATTGGTCTTGCGAGTTCGAGCGGAGACCTTGTGTTCAGACTTTGAACCAATGACCAAGAGCTAGGCATGTCAACTGTTTGGAAAGCGGAGTTAGTGGATTATACGCGTCGCCTTATTGCTCCGTCTTCGCGCCAAGAACTTCATCGTTCTTGTTTGAATTCTGGGCATTTTGCGTCGGCCTCGGGCGGCGCTATGACCGCAAACATCAAAATGCAACACACATAATATAAATTATATCTAAGACCATGGCTCGATTCCTCGACCATCCGAACTCAATAGTATAGGTATTATTGTCCAATTTGTCCGTTTAAGGAAACCCCAATTGACGAAACCCTAACCATGGTGGATTTCGATTTAGGTCACGAAAACACAATCAAACTATGCAGAAAGTTTCCAAACTTCATTCTAAACATAAAACAAACAACAAAACACGTTAAATATGCATGAATGTTTAAAATCGAATTTGGAAAAAGTTTGACAAACCGAGTTCGATTTCTCAATTCGGATGGTTTTGATGATGTAAATGTCTGGATTTCTGAATGCAAAACAAGATGGAATGCTCAAAATTGTTTGAGAATAGGGTTTCGAAATCTTGCAATTGAGATGCATCAAGTATCTTTGGATGGATTTGGCATTGTTTTGGAAAGATTTGATCAATAATCAATGAAAATCAATTTTGATTTTTCATGAAATCAAATTTTCAAACTTTGGTCCAATTTCAATCTAATCTTCCCATATTTGATTCAATTTCGAAATTCTGGCATTTATGGGTTAATTGGATCACAAGCAAGCAATAAAAATCAATCTTTCAATTAATTTTGATTTTATACTTTATTTTTCAAATTAATTTGTATTTAAATGAATAAATCCCAAATTAAATAGGAAAATAAAATAGAAAATCGTGGCATTGGGCTTGGACATTCCTACTTGCATGAGGAATAAGTTTGGATGAAGAAAAAGTAGGCCCATTTGCAAAAGATTTGATTTTTTGAAGTATCTCTCTTTGTGCATTCTTTCAAAATTGCCCAACTTGTGGATGGTGTAACTTGCTCAATTTTCCACATTTTTGAGTTTTCTTGGACTTTTTGGAAATCTCTAAGAGTCCTCTAAACAATGTCTTTGGTCTCATATCAATTGGAGTTACCATGCTCAATATATCTTCAAATCAAAAAGTTGACTTTTTGTCGACTTTGAAAATGACCTGTAATGTTTTGAGCTATACCTCTCAAATGAAGCATTTTTTGGACATTCTTGGGAGACATGAAGTTGTAGAGAATTGAATTTCCTTCAAAATGAGATTTGGTGGGAAAATTTCTGAGAAAGTATGAGAAAGTTATGATCAGTCAAAGTTCAGTTGACTTTTCATCTAGAAACCCTAATTTAGAAAGTTTGACTTTTGAGCAAATCTTGAGTTTTCTTGATGAATCATGATCAACCCTTGATCAAATGATGAATGTAACTTCAAAATGAGGATGTTGACTAAAAATCAGAAGTTTTGACTGTATGTTGACCACAGTTGACTTTTTGTCCAATACACCCGATTTTCAACCATCTGAGCAATTGCCTGAGGAAACTTGACTTGTGAGGCTTGAAACTTGACATGGAGAATCTTTGAAGCATATGAGGAGGCATGAAGACCATTGGAGATGTTGGAAATCCATCTTGACTTGAGAGATACCAAACCCTAGTTTGGGTTGATTGTCTAGGAGAGAGTTTGTCTGATCAACTCTTGAGGAATCCTTGAGTATAGATGTATGAAATTTCTTGAATAGATGGAGGGCAAATTTTGGGGTATGACACATACCACACGGATTAGGGCAGAATTTTTGACTCAAGAACCCTTGTTGCAAGTTCAAAAAACCGTGCCTCTCAAGCAAAGTGCAATCCTATTTCCAGCAGTTTTCAATCAATTTTAAGGTGTCAAACACATTCCTTGGCATCTCCAGAGTCGATCCAGATACTTACTTCATCCAAAACCATCCAGAATTAAGAAATACGATTTCGGTTTGTTCTTACTTTTTCCAAAATTGATTTCTGTTTTTTATGCATTTTTAACATGTTTGGTTGTTGTTTTTGTGATTAGTAGGAAGATTGCAAGCGATCTGGGTTATTTAATTGAGTTTCCATGGCTTAGAACTCGTGTTGCCATTGTTAGGTTTTCTGTGAACGAATTAGGGTTTCCGTTAATAGGAAAAATTGACCAACAGGACCTATACCAGTGAATTCGGGATGACTTGAGGAATCGAACCATGGTCTCTAATGTTATTTATATTACGTTTGCTTGATTTTTTGAATTAGCCAGGGACATAGCGTCGAAGGAAGGCCGACGCAGGCTTTTGAATTTTTAAAACGAAGAAGATGAAGTCTCCCGCGGTGATGAGGCAAGTCAGGAAGCGACGCGTGTGAAGTTCCACTCACCTCGTTTCAAAACAAGCTTGTACACATGGCGCAGCGGCTAAGGCGTTCACTGTTTCCAGATGCTTTCCATAGTCCTGAGTTCGATCCACACTGAGACCAGTTTTGCTATTTTCTTTTCCAAGTTCAAATTTCTGCATATTTTATAATTTCTAATATTTTTGCATTATTTTAATTAATTTCCATATTTTATTTCCGCATTAAAAAATCATCAAAAATATTTATTCTTTTTATATTATTTTCATAAAAATCTTTATTTAATTTAATAAATTTAAAAATACATTTTTGCATGCATATTTATTTTTATTTTTATTTTAGCATTTAAATCATTGTAAATTAGTTTTTAATTACTAAAATGCATCTAAAAAATCCCAAAAATTTATTTTAATATATTTATCTTATTTCCAGCATATAATAATTTTCTCATATTAAAACTTGCATTTTTCCTAACATTTTCTCTTATTTCGATTTCATCATATTTTCTGATTTCTCGTTTGTTTCACAGGTTCATCCGATTCGGACGTTTCTTCCGTTTTTATTTTGTTTTTTCAATAATGTAATTGCATATGGGTTGTAATAGTTTAATTTAGGACTTTATTTTCCGCATTTTTAATTATGTATCTGCCCCAAAGCCATGTAATAGCGTAGGTTTTACTTTCTGCACCTTTACATTTCCGCTTTTACATTCCGCATTTTACTTTTCGCACCCTTATCAATTGCTAGTAATTAGGCGTGTATGGCAAGATAATAATGAACGTAGCCCACTAACTTGCAAGATAAAATACTTGAATCCAACACACTTCTCTCACACGCACCTTAGGTAATTCTCTCGTTGCCTTTACGAATTCAAATGGTCATGTCCTCGAACGTAGAGGTATTCTTGCACCGTTGCCTTCCAAACAAATCATCATAGTCCCTTCGATACAAAGATCATAAGACCCACGATGTCGCCTCCGAATACATGATCTTGACCCTCGATTGTCGCCTACGAAAATGATGATAGTCCCGAATGTGCTAGGATACTACAAGTTGCCTTCAATGACCATCCGATGTCCCGAATGTCCCGCTTACATCCAACGAATGGAGCTACCTACTAACTAATGGTATGGCTAGCGCTATTCTAAAGGAACGAAGTACAACAAAACGACCAATTACGAGTGGGTAAATAAGTCTTTTAGTTGCTCGCTCTATCAAATGCTTTTCACACCACACACTTTTTTCAAAGTTCAAAACTCTTTTCAAGCGAAACATTCCGAACACTTTGTATACACTCCTACATGAGTCATTACAAAGTCAAAGCGAAATGCCTTTTCAAAACATCTTTGTCAAACACACGAAAGCAATTTTAAAAGTGATCTAGAGCAACTAAGAGCCGTAGATAACTACGGATGGAAAGGGTGCTAATACCTTCCCTTTTCATAACCATTCTCCGTACTCATCTAACGAAGGTCTTTTTCTGTTACTTTTACCTTCCCTTAATTGGATAAAAATAAAAGTCGGTGGCGACTCTTGCTATCCGCACATTTGGATACAAAAATCCTACAAAGTCAGTTCACCGTGTCACATCTACTAGAACCATGAGTTTCCAAACAACAACTAAATTAATTCTTTCAAAGAGAGTTATAGTTTGGATTAGAGAGAGTTTGAGATTGTTTTCAAGTTAAGAAGGCATGTCAAGATTAGTTTCATTGATCTAGTTTCATACATATTCATTTAATCAAGTGATGAACATAATAGATGATTTCTACAAATACATATCCTCTCAATCTTGTAGATTTTCCACCAAGATTGTGAATGTTATCATGTTAATCCTTGCATGATTCCTCACTACAACTATTAGCATGATAATCATTAAGTTCAATATTTTGTAAACTCTAACACACAAATCTATTCCTAGCATTTGTTTATTAGAGGATGAATATCCTAGGTCACTTTGAAATATTCTTTTCAAGCAAAACTCAAAGCATAAAGATGAAGAACAAAGATATTCAACTATATTAATCATCAACCATGTTCATACACAAATGGATTAATAGAAATACATACTATATAGATCAACTACCTCTAATCTTGACACAAAAGAGCTTAGCCACTCATTTCCATAGTTGCTTGCTCTCAAGATTGTTAGTAGTGATGATGAAAATCCAAGAAAATCAAGAAGGAAAAGCTATGGTTTTCTTCCTAAACTTGCCCTAGATTTACAAAATGAAAGATAATGATGGTGTGTGTTTTCTTGCTTTCTTTACAAGCCAAAAGATCAGGTGAAGTGATGGGTTGGTGGCTCAAAGGTGAAAGCATGGGCTGTCCTTTTTAATTTCGCAGAGCAGCGGTAAGTCATGTTGCGCACTCATGCTAACAAGCCGACCTGTAGCATGCTTCCTTCTTCCAAAATTATCTTCAAAAGAATCATCCCTAAAGCTCTTCAAGGCCCTTGAATCCAAGCTTGGGAGAATTAGACAATAAATTCCTACAAATAAGAGTAAAATAAGTTAAATAATATATTTTAAACGAAAACTAAATAAAAACCTAATTAAAACAAAATACTAAAATAAATATACAAATTAAATAGAAAGACATTGTTAAGGACCACAAAATAATGTACAAAATAACTACAATTTGGTCCTTAACAACCGTTTGCCCGATTGAGTCTAAATTTTGTCCTATCTTTTCAAAATCGCGTTCCGGAAATTTTTCGTTTACATTCCGAATTCAAATTCCTAACGGATCGGGCTGTTTTGGATTAAATACGAAAATTATTCGGATAATCGCGATTTGGACTTAATTGTGAATCCAAGGCACTCTAAGACCCAAATTTTCACACTATAAATAAATTTTTGCCTTCACAATTCAAGGACACACAATCATTTTCTCAAATTCCTCTCTCAAATCTCACTTTGCTTTCTCTAAACTCTCTCAAACACACAAGGCAAAAACAAGAGAAAATCAAATTTGAAATTCCTGGTATGACAGACTCAGGATGTCGAATGAGATGTTAAGACATCTGATCTGACATTAAGTACTGCACAGGTAGAAGAGGCTGACCTTTATAATTTCATACTACACGGATAATTATACGATCATACGAACACGTAACACCATCAAATTATGCGAGTTACGATCAAATGAAGTTCGAATAGTTAAGGTTAATAAGAACAACGATGTCATGAATAATGTTATGACATCATACAAATAACAAAGCGAAAATAAATAACACGAATTATTCACCGGTTCGGTTCAACAAACCTACATGGGGCTACCAAGCCAGGATAAAGTTCACTATTAGCGTATCAATTCAAAGACCCTACAGCCAACACACCCGTTGTGACCTTCTCACTTAATCACTACCCAATGATCCTTTTACCTAAGTCCTACTTAGATATGAGTTCTACTCACTCCCCTCAATCACACCCGTGTGATTACTACCAGAACAAAAGCATTCGAAGTTACACTTCAATTACACAACTTGATCTTGCTTAAAAGCTTCAATCAAGTACAATACATACATCCTCTTACCTCGGGTTTCAAGGAGTATAGTGACCATCCACGCCGGGTGGTTCACTACTAGCCCTAATTATCACATCTTTAATTCTCTTTGGCTTACCTCCAACTAGGTTACAATGCTTTTATTTATAACCTTTTACCCAACTGGATTTGGGCCTTTTTGTGACAGCATAGCAGCTTTAACAACCTGCATAAAATAAGCAGAAAACTTCTGCTACAAGTTAGGTCTTCAATCTAGCTTTTCTCCTCATTCTTAGCTTCTGATTGAACCTTCTAGGGCTCCACATATGCCTTCAATTTTGCGCTACTTATTATGCATTCTATTATGTAGAATATTCTGCATAATTTCGAGAACGAAGCGAGACTTGGCAGTTCGGTAGCATGATGTCGATATGATGTCATGACATCTCTCGTGACATGTTGTTCGGATGTTGATTTAATTCAACACAACATGTTTAGGCATTACAATAGGATTTTCAGGCTGTTCACTATCCTATTGTACATTACATTATTGTTGTTATTATTTGTTTTACAAGAATTGAGCCAAACCTAAACAAAGGCACTTACAATCTCCCCCTTTGACAAATTTTGACTAAAACAAATAAACCTCACTATTTAGTGATTACAACAATAAACAAAGCGAAAAGTGTTCGGGATACCATTGTAGGATGTCTTGACATTGATCTTGACATCTTTATATGTAACCAACACTAACTATCAGGACCTCACCTTTTCAGAGTTGATGCGGAGTTGATGCACATGAGGAAGAAGATGCATCATATTCCCTTTGACCATGAACCAATTTTGGTTACGGTGGTGGAAAAGAGTGCATGGGAGATAAACTATCCTTTCGGGGCATCGAGAGAACCCTTAAGGAGTGTCCGAATATCTCTCTTGTAACACACATGTGATTCAATAAATTCACGTATTTGTGCTGAATTTGAGACAAACCTTTGTGATCACAATTTTGAGTAGCTGCAATGATTTTTGCAACAAGGACAATAACAGAGTACTTTGAGTAGCTGCAACAAGGACAATAACTCCTTTCTCCCCTTTTGGCCAAAATTGAAAGGAAACCCTCACAAAACCAAATCCAAGAACAGTTTTCCCAGATCCGTACAAACCCCATGATGGTTGTGAGATTTTATAGGGAGATAGCAGGATCAAGAAGTTGACAATTAGAAATCTTGGTCAAGGCAATTCTTGAATAAAATCACCTTTGACCGACTTTTAAAGTGAAGATTTATTCCTTATGAAGCGAATACCAAATATAGCTCTGGATAGCCACAACCACGTGGTTAAGTTATTTTCCACGTATTCTTCTTGATTCCCTCAAGGGTGCAATGTCTTCGGTAATGTTATGACATTCAGATAGACATTACCTTACAGTCTTCAACAACAGCAGTCTTCATCTTACTTCTCTCAGTCAGAGAAAGAGGAGAATACTTTAAACAACTAGTAGCAAGAGACTAGTAGTATTAAGCATGGACAACCATCATGCTTCCTAGAGTGTTGAGATCCAACACGGTGCTATACTCAATTACTCTCTTCCTTTTCCAGCCCGAAAAGAAGGAAGGAAAGAATGAACCGAAGACTTCTAAGATGATTCACAAGACATCACGGACTAACTCAAACTAGAGCACATACCCGAAGAGTCTAATTTTCTTCCCGAACAAAAGACACGGAAACCAAGAGTAAGTCTAGGTCCCAAAAGAAATCAAGGAAACACATATTCCAATGATTTGGAGACTTTCCACAAATTCGGGATAAACCACGGTTTGCTAAGTTACTACACAAGATTTAGATGCCACTTCTCTCTTGTAGTAGAAGAAACCCTTGCACATATCTTTGAATAGATCGATTCATTAATCGATTTTCTTCTTCGATCTTCCTTTCACTAGCAGTTGTTAGTACTAGTGGAGTCTTTACTATAACGACATTTGCCGGACCATGTTGCTAATGATAAGATCGAGTCTTCCAAAATTGCTCCAAAAGATCAAAGCGCCACTTATGATACTTTCAAGGAGCTCGAGATTTTCTTCCTAAACTCAGACGGATAAGCTGGAACAATTATTCATCCACGATGTTGTGACATTATCAATGACTCGATGTTCACATTTTCTTGATTTGTCAAGTTATCGGAAGAAAAATCAGCATATCCATGTCCTCTTACGAATTTTGATCTTGATTAAAGTCCAACAATTTTCTTGAGACATATACAAAGTCTCCTTCAATGTATTTTGTCATTAGTGGAAAGCACACCCATTGACTTCCTTTGTCATGGACAATCAAAACCATTGTGGAAGACACTATAACTAACCACTAGCTACGAGGTGATAACTCCAAGCACCCGAACTAGTCTTAAAATAACAAGGACATCTAAAACATGTCCTTGTATTTCCTAAAATTTGACATGACTCTACGGATGGTTGAGAAGTCATGTAACCATAATCTGAAACCAACCTCCAATCTTCTTAGTGTGTTTAAAAACTTTACTAAGATTCGGACTTTCTAATGAACGGAAGAATTCTCCTTTAATCAAAAAGCTGATCAAATCATCCTTCTGCATAATACATTTACTAGCAGTTGCTGATACTGGTAAATTCTTCAAACCAAAATAGTAGTTATGCATTGTTGAGCAAACTACTCTTAAACACAAATAGAATCTTCTTATTCTAAACCAAAGATAGAAGCGCCATACGAATGAGGCGTTTGAATATTAAGATTTATAGTCCCAAGTCTCTGCCACAGACTATTAACAATAATGATGTTACAACATCATCTGGGACATCAGTACCAATCAGTTTGGGTTCTGGAGTCAACAACCAGGGGATTTATTTTCATCCATGCCTTTTTATGTCCCCCATATGAACAGTATGATCTTTAACAAGATTCATCTTCAGCAATATTTACTCACTGGAATGCTCTAGAGAGAAATAAACTCTCCACCATCCTCTGAAATACAGTGTTCAGAATACAGACTTGCATACATATTATACAAACACTTAGTCTCCCATCAAAGTATTTGTAGTTAACTTTTATGCAAAATTCTAATAAATACTTAGTCTCCCGTCAAAGTATTTATTATTAGTCAGAATATACCACCTTCTCACACAAGGTAGGATAATTATTCTAATAACTTCCTGCTCCACACTTGAAGAACCAGCTGATCCTTACAAACTTTCTTTGCTGAAGAGACAAACTCATTTGAGATGATGTTGCAACATCAGATCTGACATTGATCTCAAACGCATCAGCCTGACGTATACTATGGTTTTGGAGGAACATCCATAGTAATCCAATCAGCCTGACGTATACTATGGTTTTGGAGGAACATCCATAGTAATCCAAGCATACTTTCTTGTAGGGGATACAAGAGTACACCAGAGGCTGATCACCCTTTATGATCAGATCCACAACACCCATAAATACATGCAGCAACTAGCATGTAGCACCTTCACCTTGTCTGCTTATTCTACCCTTGATCAAATAACTAGAGTTATTTGTAACATACTCCTGTAGGCAATTGCAGACCCAACTGTTCTATTATGTGAGGACACCACATAAATGAACTCAAGTAGGAAGAGGAACTTTTCATGAAAGAATTAGGAAACCATGATCTTCTGATAATAACTCCTCCTTGCTTCACACAAATAATAAGTTCATCCTAGTTGATTTGGATGACTTTCCAAAGTGCAGATACCAACCATTGGACATTGGTTGAAACAATTCCAGTGCTCACAATAATCCCTTGGATGATTTTTCATCAGATAAGGAGTTCCATGCTCATATAGACTTGATACGAGTTACCAAGTTTGAGAAAATGGCCTATATCCAGATGATGAGAACCATCGCTAGTCAGATTGAGAAAATAGATTCTCAATACCAGGATGTCAAGACATTTTGTATGACATGTCTTCAAAGATCTTCGTGCTTCAGGTTAAGGACTCCCCCTGAATATCTGCTCAGATCTTCTTAGAGAGTTATGAGAATTCTCCTTTAAATGCTGCAGTTTATGAGATTGGTAAACATAATCTGTTCTAATCCTATCCTCCTTGGAAAACACAAAGATCATGAGAAATAAACTCAAGCATCTTATAGACCAGAGTAGGATTAATACCCTCTTCATGGACACATTGTTGAGCTCTTCACATTTGTTCAGGTCATAGTAAGCACTCTTTATTTGGAATTTGCCACAGGTTCCAAATTAAGAATCCTTAGTTTGCTTGCTACACAAGTTTCAGATTGCCACACTCTGTTACTTGTACTAGAAGAAACTTCATTATCAACCATGAGAATGTTCAATAAGTCTGGATCTCAGCCGAAAAAAAACTGGTGACTTCAACAGTTGTGATGTTGAATCTTCAAGTAGAACATCCTTTTTCATTACAAATTTTATATCTCCTGATTCTGATTAGATAATCAGCTCCCATCAACTATTCAGTCAGAATTATCTACTCACACTAGATGATCCTGACTGATTACTTCTTCACACTAACCAAGCATGTTTACTTGGCTGAAGACACAGAGATGATGTTCCAAAAACAGATAAAACATCATCCATCACATGAGGGGAAACATGGAAATCACAACTAACCTCAGTTGTTCAAGTATCAGGATCAAATGATCATAATGAATTGCTTCAAGAGAAAAATGTTCTATGGTCATGAACAGAGTTCCACAATTCTGGTTCCTTTGATCAGATGGATCTTCTTGACAAAAGCTCATCTTGCTTTCACATAAAGGGATTGCAGAAGATACCTTTATAAGTCATTTTAAGTGTATTGAGCTTAGTTACTATACTCCCATAAGCTTTGGTCAGAATTAAACACACAACTGGAGTAGCTAACCTGTTGATCGTGTCCTGATCAACTAAAACAAAGCAGATGTCTCCTCTTCCAGTTCAGGAGTAGGTTCTAAACATATGTACTCACACTACATGTGTTTAGCACCTAGAACATCTGTTCTTCAACTGGAAGCTGCATAATGTTCTAACATCCTTAAGAACATCAGTTCCATCTCCTTAAAACACATCATTCTTGATGATCTTCAAGTTCTTCAAAGCGACTTGCGAGATGAATATGAGAATCATTGATCAATTGATACTCATCAACACTATTAATAAATGCCTTTATGAGTGGACTTGAGAAAATCTCAAGTATCTTTGACAATATTGATAGGTTGTAAAGTCTGCTAAAAATTATGTTGAAACAAAACAATAACCCTAGAGTTCTTCTTTCACTTTAAGGGTTGTATCAGAAGCTATGCAGCGGAATAGCCATACTTCAACAGAACTTGCACAATGCTTACTCCATATTGTAAGCATGACACATAAAGATTGAAAATAAATCAATCCTACAAGTTGTTTGCTTCTTCACCAAGCAACATCCTAGACCCAACTCTGAAGCCCTGTCATATAGAAGCTTTTTAAACACAAAGGATACCTTATCAATATCTTCACTCCCGCATGAAGGTTCTGATAATTTTCTTCTCTGTGCTGAAAAAAAAAAAGTTGAACAATGCAATCCAAAATCTTCACTCCCGCATGAAGTCTTTGAATTTGTTCAAACACTTTCATCTTCTTTTAGCATAGCTGATCAGGTTGGTCTAGATTTTTCCCAAATTGGTCCATCCTCAACTTCTAGGGACCAATCAATATGAACACTACTTTGTTCAAACAATCTTCTACCTTGTACACAACCAGAAAGTATCCCCCATGGATCTCATCCAGAAACAGACAGGATGCCTGCTCTCTGATACCAATTGAAATTCTGGTATGGCGGACTCGGGATGTCGAATGAGATGTTAAGACATCGATCGACATTAAACACAGTAGAAGAGGTGACCTTTATAATTTACGTACTACACGGATAATTATACGATCATACGAAACCTGTAACACCATCAAATTATGCGAGTTCGATCAAATGAAGTTACGAGCGATTAAGGTTAATAAGAACAACTCGATGTCATGAATAATGTTATGACATCATACAAATAACCAAAGCGAGTAAATAACACACGAATTGTTCACCGGTTCGGTTCAACAAACGCATCCGGGGCTACCAAGCCGGGATAAAGTTCACTATTAGCGTATCAATTCAAAGACCCTACAGCCAACACACCCGTTGTGACCTTCTCACTTAATCACTACCCAATGATCCTTTTACCTAAGTCCTACTTAGATATGAGTTCTACTCACTCCCCTCAATCACACCGTGTGATTACCTACCAGAACAAAAGCTGAAGTTACACTTCATTACAACTTGATCTTGCTTAAAAGCTTGATCAAGTACAATACATACATCCTCTTACCTCCAGGTTTCAAGGAGTATAGTGACCATCCCACAGCCCGGGTGGTTCACTACAACTAGCCCTAATTATCACATCTTTAATTCTCTTTGGCTTACCTCCAACTAGGTTACAATGCTTTTATTTATAACCTTTTACCCAACTGGATTTGGGCCTTTTGTGACATAGCGGCTTTAACAACTTTGCATAAAATAAGCAGAAAACTTCTGCTACAAGTTAGGTCTTCAATCTAGCTTTTCTCCTCATTCTTAGCTTCTGATTGAACCTTCTAGGGCTCCACATATGCCTTCAATTTTGCGCTACTTATTATGCATTCTATTATGTAGAATATTCTGCATAATTTCGGAACGGCATATGAGACTTGGCAGTTCGATAGCATGATGTCGATATGATGTCATGACATCTCTCGTGACATGTTGTTCCAGATGTTGATTTAATTCAACACAACATGTTTAGGCATTACAATAGGATTTTCAGGCTGTTCACTATCCTATTGTACATTACATTATTGTTGTTATTATTTGTTTTACCAGAATTGAGCCAAACCTAAACAAAGGCACTTACAAAATTTATTTTCTCCCTCCAAAACCGAGCCATCCCCATTCCAAGGCCAACCACCGCGTGACCTCCGGCCTTCCGCCCCTCCGCCGGAGCTGACCGACCTTCCTCGTCGGAGCACTGTTCGGCCTACTCCTTCCTAGGACTGACCGGTCCGCGTTTTCTCCCTCCCTCCGTTTGCTCGTCGTCTCGCCAAGCCGGCCTTCCTCCTTGAGCTGGTAGCCTCTCTTCCTCGCTCCTCCTTGATTTTTGATTGGAAATCCTCTCATCTTCCACAAGGAGCTCGGCCTCCTCTTTATTTCTTGAAGGAAGCTTTTCCTTATTCAATTTCTTCACCAATTCAAGTTTTCCTCTCTGATTTATACTCCGATTCTTATTATTATCATCAATTAGAGCATAGCCTTGGTATTTTCTTCAACAATTCAACTCAAATTTCAATTTCAAGTAAGTGATTAATTCAATTAAGCACTTATTTTAAGCTATTTTTGACTTTTAGCTTTTCTTTGAAATTGAATAGTCGAATTGATTGCATTTTCCGTGTGGATTCCGATTCTTGAATTTGTTTTGTCGAATTCCTTGATTTGATTCCAATTTTGTGATGTTAAAGTGTGTCGATGTGAAGGATTATTGTACATAACACACACATACACTTGTGTAATTGTTTTCCTTTGCATTTAGGCCACTAATTTGTGCATTTTGCATCATCTATCACATGCTCATGCATTAGAGAGCATATAGATTGATTAAATTGTATTGATCCATGTGAATTAAAGCATAATTTACATTCTTACTTGTGTCGAAATGTAGAACTAAGTGCATTTTGATTCTTAGGTGCATTTGCATTGTACATAACACATATATATGCATCTAAACTCACACTTAGGATTTAATTTGCATCCTTACATGTTCACATATTTGCATATGGAATAAAAAAATCAAGTTTATGTGTCGGTGTTCAACTTTCATGACATTAAAGTGTGTCAAAATCTCACTTTCACTCACTTTTTCACATGTATGATTTCACAACACATCACATACTTGATTATTCTATGACATAACTCATGACATGCATTGCATTTTATGTATGATTTTCATTGAGCATCTATCAATTGCATATGGTATGAACTACTTTCATTTCATTCATCTACACACCATAAAATGTACATAAAAACATGCATTTAAATGCATTTTTACACACTTTTTGATTCTAATTTTCAATCAAAGTTGTACATAAATTGTGTTTCATTTTGTTTTGGATTTTTGATTACATGTAGTGAATTAAATTTCGATTCATCTCACATTTCAAAATCAAAACAAACTTGAATTGGAATTTAATTCAACACGTGAGTTTTGAGTTCCGTAAGCATTTTTTAGCACTTTTGTACACCAACACTCACTTTTCCTTGAAAGTCCGAAGTAACGGTACATGTTCCCTACGTTTTGGCACATTCCAGAACCGGTTTTGGAGGTTTCGGAACCAAATTTCAAGTGAAATGTGCCAAAACGGAGTGGCCGCCCCGTCACTTTAAGGTCCGAAACATTTCACTTCCAATCGGAATTAATTAAAATCGCTCATGTTTTTGAATTCGTTTACGCTTTTGCAAGCAACCATGCAATTCTTAATCGATTCCGAGAAGTTGACTTTTTTGCTCCGATTTCTGAAAACCGCCTTCCCAATCCGATTTTTGTGATTTTATTTCACTTTTCACATGCTTATACTAGATTGTAATCATATTTGTAATCGGTTTTGCATTCGGTGCTTTATTTCTAGCACTTGCTTTGTTAATTGTGACACTTTATTTCATGTGCAAGGTACTTTGACCTCTTTTACATGAGATATGGACTCCTAGCATCCTTATTTTGCACTTGCACACGTGCGTGTGCATTCTATTATCTGTTTTCTTGAATTGACACCTTCTTGCAGGTTATCCGATCTTGAATGTTTACGAACGCGCATTCTAATGCTTGTATGCTTACGAACGCACATTCTATCTCTTGTACACATGCATGTACATTCTATTGTATGCTTGTTTGGTCTTACTCCATTCTTGCAGGTGCTTTTGTTTGAATGTGTACGAACGTGCATTCTAACGCTTGTACACATATGCGTACATTCTATTGTCTGCTTATTGGATTTTACTCCTTTCTTGCAGGTGTTCTTGTTTGAATGCGTACGAACGCGCATTCCATCGCTTGTACACATACATGTATATTCTATTGTCTGGTTATTATGGGATTTCTATTGCAGGTTATCTTGATTTGAATACGTACGAACGCACATTCCAATCCTTGTTTGCGTAAGAACGTGCATCCTATTGTCTGCTAGTTTGGTTTTACTCCTTTCTTGCAAGTGTATGTGTATCAATTGTGTACGAACACACAATTGAATATTTTTTTGCCTACGAACGGCCAATACTTTGTATGATTTGTCTAGATCATTATCTTTTGCAGGTTCGTTGTTTCAGATGCGTTCGAACGCACACTCCACATATGCTTTGATGCTTCTGTGCATTTCTTACCAGTTTACTCTTATTGTTTGGCTGCAGTACTTGAAGTTTTCCGGAGTATTTTAGCTCGCAGTGCTCTTCGAATTTGTTATCCGTTTGGTACTAGATATCCCTTGTTTATAGCATTCATTTAAACCTTTCCTATATATCATGAGAAGTAGGGGTTTTCCACTTTCTTTGCCATGATTAGGATATGAGCGTTGGGCTCAAAGTCGTTGTTTAAATACTTGTAGCTAGGCATTCCGTAAATTATTTGCTAATTTTGTTTGGTTTGTTTACATTTGTACTTACATAGGTCAAAGTGGTTAGGCAACCTAGAGTGGCACCACCAAGCAAAGTCCCTCTTTGATACTTATTAATATATATGATTCTGATATAATGGGCACGCGGAAAGGCTCTGCAATTGACCCCTGCACAGTTCTAGTCCATGTCAGCTCAGCACACGTGAATCGTGTTGCTTCCTTTATCGAGTCAATAATAATAAAGTGGAAAGAGTTTCCTATTGTGACTCTCCATGCTTTCCAAGGGTTTGCATTTATTGCAGAACTCGCATCATTTTCTCTTCACACTTGGCAATTCATGTCATGCGGTGATACCACTCATAGGAATCGGAATATGTTGGTTTCTGGTTGCTTCTGGCCCTCGGCTTGTTGTGTTAGGCTAAGGGACAACCTCTTTTTCCTGCTCTTCTCTGACATTTATTTGTGCATTGCATTGCTTATGTGCTTCTGCCAAAGCACTTGATTGCTTCATCCCTTTGCATCCCTTGGTTCTACAACCAAGACGAATATAAGATAGCTTTCCCTTAGGACCACTCAATTAGGATAGCTCTCGAGCCTAGACATTATGACATACATCCTTTACATATCAACATAGGTAGAGATTCCCATTCATCCTCAACCTTAGGTCTAATATTTGCATGACAACATTAGGGACAGTACTAGTTAGTCTCCCTTTTGTTTTGCTCGTTTCTTTTGTATCCTTACATGTAATTAAAACTAAAACTTGCTTTATTTTTATTTTGAAAACTAAAACACTTAATAATGGTTCAAACTCATTTCTTAAAGGTAAAAGCAACAACCCAATGCAAACTCTTTTTCGCCTACGGACGCTTTCTTTTGTGTTTAAAACCTTTTTCATAAGTAAAAAACACAAAACCCACCAAAACAAGTGAGCCGAACTACGGCGATCTGACTTTCCCATTGCACAAGGGAATACGTAAGCATCTTGTCACGGGGCTAGATCGAACACAACTTCGTAAATACTTTCTTCTTTTCCCCATGGTTTCTTTATTTCTCTTTTATTTTTCATGCATTATAGAGATTAAGCAATATATAGATATAACACACCCCTTAGCTAGAAAATAGCAGTGGATATCGTAGAGTATAACAGGCGTGTGGGGTGCTAATTCCTTCCCCTCGCGAAACAGACTCCCTTACCCAGATCTCTCGTCGTAAGACCGTGGTTTCTTGCCTCTCATGTTTACTCAATGTTTTCCTTTCTCCTTCGCGAGAAAAGAAACGTTCGATGGAGACTCCATTGATGTATCCTATCAGTCGATGTTCGGTCGGGTGGTTTCAATAGGCTATTCTAGATAGGGTTCAAGATTATTTCCTAGATCATATAGTATTCCTTTGAATAACAAATACAACAATGATATTTCATCTTCTCACGTCACTGTTATGGCTTCATTAAGAAATTTCACTATAAAATACCTCCTCCTTATATAACAGTGATAGTTAGAACTATCTTGATTTACCCGACTTGGATTATGGAGAGTTGTTAGACGTGTCTCAACAGTAAAGAAGAAAGTGACATTGTGCTCCAGTGTGATGCTCTATAGTATAGGTATACTTGTATGTCAATCTATTGAATATTTTATATATAATGAGCTGCATAGTTTAATATGTGATACTCTCAGTGGAGGTGCACTTTTATCTTTTCTTTCCTCACTCGAGGCAATTTTGTTGAATGTGATGCTATATTCAACCATTCGCCTATTTTATCTCCATTTTTTTCACCATTATTATTTTGTTTATTTCATACACAATCAATCATAAATTAAACTCCTCTTACTATATAGCACCAACCTATTACCATCATCTTATATCGACATGATCAAAGAGCTTATTCATACATATCATTCCTCTATTTTCAATCTTCTGCCAAATTCATAAACCCACTTTATCCCATTGGAATATCATGATTCATGGTTAGTACCAAACTAAAAACCCCATTGAATCTATTCATACTTTAAATCTCTTGTATAACCAAAGCTTAATTGGTAACAATCTCACTTAACCTTTTATCCTCAAGGCATGTGCTCGTATTCCACTTGTATCCTTCACCAGAATAGTTCATACTCGTGTTTTAAAACTCATGTTTTATTTGGTCCTCTTTGTTTCCAATTATTTTATTCATATGTATTCAAGATTTCGTGAATTGGGTTTCACAAGTAAAGTGTTTGATGAAATGTTTTCCCAAAATAGAAAGGTCATTCCACTTATTCCATGTATGAGTTTCGAGCTCATCACATGGTCATTAATTGAAAAATAAATGTATTATAGATATCTGACTATCGAGCATGTAAATATTGGCGGCGACGCTGGAAAGACATTGAGTTTGAGACTAGATCCTTGCATTTGCTCGTCTGCTCAAACTTTTCCTTTTTCTTCAAGGTTCGTTTGGGAGTTTGGAGGGAAATGGATGGGAAGGATTTGAAAAAAGGAAGTCTTTGGTGGAATTAATTGAAGGATTTTAGTTAGAAGGGTTTTGGATGTTTTTTTTTATTCATATTACAAAAAAAAACCTAATTTGGCGGAACTCAAAATTTATATTGATGAAGGATTTTACAAGGCTTACATAAATGTTTCACATATCTTTTATGTTTTTATAGTATTTTAAAAATTAAGATATAGTAATTATACACACTCTTTTATCATTCTATACAAACTCATTTTTCAAAAAATGTCAAATAGTTTCCTATATTTAAAAAAAAATCATTTTCGAAAGCCTTATTTCCTCTCCCCTCCAAACTCTCAAACAAATCCTCAAAGGGGAGATGAAGTGAAAAGTCTTTTTATTTGCATAATAAAGGAAATGAGATAGATAGTTAAAGCATACTATTATTTATTGAACCTATTTAGCATTAGAAGGAATCCTCATATCAACGATTGTCTTACACTTGTTTGGGTTCACCTCTATACCACTCTTGGTTAACATAAAACCAAGAAACTTGACTACTTGCATGCCAAATGAGCACTTAGCGAGATTTAGGTAAATGTTATATTTTCTTACTGACCCTAGGATATCTTCTAAGTATGTTACATGACTCCCCCTCTGAGATCTTCATTATCATGTCATCAATGTATACTTATAGGTTTGCCCGTGTGTGTTTTAAGAACATTGTATCCACGAATCTTGATAGGTGGTGCCTGCATTTGTTAGCCTAGAGGTATGATGTTGTATTAATAGTTTCCATTATTGGACATGAATGTTGTCTTTGGCGCATCCACGGGCTCCATCTTGATCTAGTTGTAGTTGGAATATGCATCCATGAAGCTCAACATTTTGTAGAATAAATATATGGCAATCAAACGATCTATGTTGGATAAGATATATGGATCTTTTGGGGTATGAGGCATTAAGGTCATTGAAGTTGGAACACATGTGTCATTTTTTGATGACTTCCTTACTAGCACTATGTTAGCCAGTCAATAGGGGTATTTTACTTCTGTTATAAAATATGCACTTGTCAGCTTTTAGACTTCTTCATCAATGGTTGATCTCTTCTCCTCACCCAACTTGTGTTTCCTCTGAGATACTAGTTTCACAATGGGATAAATGGCGAGTCGGTGGCATATCACTCTTATATATGTATAAAATATTCAAGGATGCCCAGGAAAACATATCAAGGTTCCTCATGAGCAAGGCAACTAACTCTTCCTCTCAAGATTTAGATAAAGAGGTTCCCAACTGGATGAGTTGATGGTCCAAATGCGCAATCTGGACTGATTCTAGGTCTTCTGTTGGAGTGAGACATTTATTCTTGGTCCACTCTCGGGTCCTAGCTTCCTGCATTTCTGTATCTTACTTTTGGGTGGGGGTGTTTCCTGGGGCCACATGCTCCCTTCTCATTTCCAGACTGATTTGATAGCATTCTTGGACAACCTCTTGATCCTCCCAAACTAATCCAACTTTCCCCTCAAGTAACATGTATTTTAGGATCAAATAATGAGTGGACGTGACTGCCCCTAGTAAGTCAAGGTCGGACATTCTAGAATGGCGTTGTAGGGAGACAAGGCGTCCATCATAAGGTAATTCACTTTAATAGTTTTTGCACTAACTTCTGAGTCAAATTACGTTTTGAGCATTACTTGATGGGATCTTGTTATGCATGTAATAGTTTTTTTTTTGGATGATGACAAATACAAAGTAAAATACAAAGAAGACTTCATCATGATAAGAGTACAACAAATGATAAGTCAAAAAGCACTTAAGCAGTTAAAGATGCAAACCACGAATATAAAGGGTTTGATGAACTTGAATATTCAAAAAAGATGGCAAACCAAGAGAAATTATCTAAAGCCTCAAGATATCTCAATTAGTGTCAACACAAAAGATAATATCTAGAAGGAAAAAAAGCTTGTATAAGGAGTTAGGCACTTAATTTAGTAAGTGAGTGACCTTTTGTAAGAACAAAAGGATTTTTTTGTAAAAGTATATGGTTATAAGTACACAAGAACTAAAACCTTTTTTCCAATACCTAAACAAAAAATAAACATTTTTAAAAGTGTCTTTAAGTTGTACCATATGACTTAGGAGCAGTGAAAATAGCTAAAGGGGGATATTTAACTAATCTAATAGATTAGACCTTTGTGTCAATCAATTAGAACAATTCAAACGTATGCCCCCAAGTTATTTAGACAATGCCTTAATGTGGTACAATGACTAGGAATATCCTTTTTCCTTTTAAATGACTATCAACGACTATATTTTGAATATCTAATCGATTAGATCAAAAGTCCAATCGGTTAGACAATCGTCAATTCATTGAATGAGTTTTCTGTTTTAGGCATTCTTATTTCCTATAAATAGAGGCATCATTTCTTGTTTCAAATCATCCAGACTGTGATTTGTGTATTGACAATCTAGCTTTGAAGATCTTATCATTGGTTCATAGTTAGCCTGGTTAAAACCATGATAGGTTTTTTGTGATCATCCCAGTTAAAATCTCAAGAAGTTTTTTATTTTCCTGTTAAATCAATTGAGCTCAGATAAATTTTTAGAACTTGAAGACTAACCACTACAAGGTCCATGTTCGTGGAGAGAAGACTAATCGCTTAAATCTACAATTAGGGAGGAAATTTGGCCACATCAATCTTAGTAATTTATTGGATAAGACTCAAATGTCCATATCTTCCCTCTTATATCATTATGATTGTAAGACAACCACCATTTCCTTGTATAAGGGGGTTCTTAAGCCTTTCCTACTAAAAGCTCTCAAGTATTAATGAAAACTATCAAGATCATATCTTAGGGACATGACTAAGTCGTTTTTGACAAAACCTGTATAAACCTTAGTGTTGTTCTTCTTCCCTCAACTCTTTAATTTCTGCACTTTATTTTATTATTAGTTTTTCGCTGCTATGTTTTTCCAAACTACACAATCCCCCATGTTAGTGTGTGAAGTCCCAAAGTCCAACAAGTGTCATCAGAGTCTAACTCATGTTTAAAGGACTATTTGTCTTAGGAGGAAGATAGCTTCATACACAATTCTATTTTCAAATTCACCATCACCTTTTTGAAAAAAATAACCATTCATTTTTTGATCAAATTTAAAAATTATTTTCTGAAAACAACAGTTGGTGGTCCAGTTCACCCTACTCATCAAATTATGATTAAGTAGTGGAAAAATCTTTTCCTTTGACCAAAGAAGAATAAGTTTGATTTTGAAATTTTATGACAATATTTTTTGAATGATAGTGAACTCTTCACCACTCATCATTATTCAAACACCGAGGAAATGTGGGAGCTCTAGAAAGGAAATATTAAGTTTATTCAAAATATCCAACAAGAGAAAATGAAAACACGGGGCAAAAAGTAGATATTACATTTAGATGTTTACTGGATCAAGTCATATAGTATTATTTTTTTAATAAACATCTAATAATTAAGATCTGGAAAGTCAATCCAACTCTTAAATCTATAGATGAAAATTTTCATAAATTTTAGGGAAGAAGGAAATAATAAAGAAGATGAACGAGCTAAATCAAAAATGAATAAATCTCATCATTGTCTCCATCATGTTCCTATCAAACCTCTTTTAATCCTTCAAAAATAGTACTCATTAGTTGAAATATCAACAGCAAATAAATGATCCTCTTGCTCAAAGAACGGCAGAGAAGATGAAAAAGTTTCTTTAAACATCAAAACAAAGAGGATGAAGTATACATCAACCTTGGGGAGAATCATGAAGAGATCGTCTTCAAACATATATAAATATGCACAAAGCCCAAAGTCACCCAACAAGGAAGATAAGATATTGGGATCAGAAAAATAAAAATCTCAGAAAAAGGAAGTTTTCAATACTTACATACACAAAAGGAAAAATCCTATTTGTTTATTTTTGCATGATTGTCTTATATCTCTAAAACTGGGTAATTATTTACAAAGCACATGTATTGAAGTATTTGATCCCACTGATGAACAATGATGACAAATGTCAAAACATTACGATCAAAGCAAAATAATTGAGAGAAGCCTCAAGATTAAAAATGACAAATTGAAGGTCTGCAATGGATGTATGTGTTCTTTTGTTTACCAACTCTCTCATCCAACGATGAGATGAAAAGGATACATTTTAAGGTGCTCATCCCACATGAGAAATATTTACCAATAACTATTTCTTGAGAAAGGTAAAATTACTTTAAGATTGAAATAATCACCTAAATCTAATTAACCCCTTAAAATAGTTATTTTTACTTTGTTTATGTTTTGAATATATTATTTATCTTTAAATTGAATAACTTTAACCTATAAAATAAGTTTCTTCAAGCAATAATTGGAAATACAGAAACACGGAAAATCGAGTTTTTAATGGAAATAGAGAAAATCGAGTTTTATATAGAAATAAAGAAATTGAATTTTTTTGGAAATACAGAAAATCGAGTTTTTTTGCACAAATACAAAAAATAGAGTTTTTTTTATGCGAATACAAAAAAATGAGTTTTTAATTCGGAAAATATGGAAAATTGATTTTTTTTTTTTTTGCAAAAATATAGAAAATTGAGTTTTTTTTACCAAAATACAGAAAATCAAGTTTTTTGCAAAAATACAGATAATAGAGTTTTATTCAGAAGTATAGAAATTCGAGTTTTTACAGAAATTTGAGTTTTTATGAAAATATAGAAAATTGGGGTTTTTATGGATAAAATAAAAAATCATGTTTTTTACAAAAATATGGAAAATTAGGTTTTTACGAAAATGCAAAAAATCATTTTTTTACTGAAATACAAAAAATTGAGTTTTTGATGTCAATAAAGAAATCAGAGTTTTTTAACAGAAATACAGAAAATTGAGTTTTTTTATATAAATAAAGAAATTCGAGTTTTTTTACATAAATCTTAAAAATCGTGTTTTTCAATAGAAATACAAAAAATCGATTTTTTTTAGAAACACAAAAAATGAAAATTTTAAATTATTATTTTTGGATGGATGGATGAATTAAATAGATTTTATTGTTAATAGATGGATCGGATATTTTTAAAAATGTTTTTGAGAATTGTTGATGGGCCAATGGATTATTTTGGTTCATTCATATTCAAAAAAATTATTTCGTACCCCTATAATTATACCTATATCTCTATACATAAAAAATTTGGACCGAAATACCTTCGTATAAATAATACATATTTTAAAAAAAATCATTTTTTTCTAACATTTCAAAAGAAATTTGAAACACCAAAAATATACAAATCGGAAAAAGAATTCCAGTGATTTTCAAGTGGGGTATGAAGATACAAACTGAAACACTTGGAAAAAGTGTTAAGTGTTCCGGTGGTTTATTTTTTTAAAAAAAATCTAGATTTTTCGCAACAGTTTTAAACTGTTTCCTAAAGTGAATAACAAATAATAAAACTGTCGGCTAAAGTTTATTTTGCAAAAAACGCGCGTTGGTTTGATCAAAGATTAAGCAATCACCTTAGGCAACGGTTTCTCTCTGTTAGCCATTAGCTTTAGACAACGGTTTTAAACAGTTGCAAAAAGTTTAGAAGTAAAAAAAATAAACCATCGAAACACTTTAAATAAGTGTTCCGGTTTGCATCTTCATAGCCCCTTAAATAATTTGAAAACTACCGGAACTCTTTTTCTAAGTGTTCCGGTTTGTATAATTTTGGGTGTTTCAATTTTTTAAAAAAAATATTAGGAAAAAATGAAAAAAAATTAAAATATGTATTATTTATTCGAGGGTATTTTAGTCCAAAATTTTTTCGTGTAGAGATATGAGTAAAATTGTAGGGCTACGAAATAAAATTTTCCTCATATTCATATGATTTATCAATTTTGTCATCCTTACTTGTATGTCAATCCATCCAAATCACATTGGATTGGTCTTATTGTGATAATCTAGCATTATTTGTCGATTTTACACTATTATACTATGTTTGGATTATAGACTAGAACGGAACATAATAAAATAAAACATGATAAAATAGAATGAACTGGAATAAAATTGAAATTTTATTCTATTTATTGTGTATATTTTATAATTTTACAAAGTAAAATAGAACAATTTAATTTATTTCATTACATATACTTCAAAATTGAGTGGAATAGAAATTACAAAATTTAATAAAATAGAATTGATTTCATCATATTTTATTTCGCCTTATTCACTATTTACCGATCCAAACAATATAATATAATTAAGGGAAATGCTACGGTCAGTTGCTCTACCACACTCTATCAACACTCTCTTATTAAGTGGACCATGTGTTACTATTAATTGCACTGAGAATTTGGTTATTGCGTCATTAAATTAAATACTTAATAAATTTTTAATTATTTATTTATTTGTATTTCAACGTCATTTCCTTTCTTGCGCCAAACAAACACGTTATTTAGATTTTATTTCTACTCTCTAACCCATATTTTTTCATATAAGATAAATTTTAAGCACTTTGCCTTATTATAAAGTTGAAGCACGTATCCCATATATTACTTCATCTCTTTCATTTACTGTTAACATTTTTCACTCATAATCAATAATAGTTACAAATATTTAATCTGTAGTTCACATGAAAACAACTTAAGAAAATATTTAACCTGAATGATTCTTCTTCAACTCCTGAAACTTGATTGGATTGTCTACATGAGAACAAAATAAAACACAATTATTAGAGTACTCACAATATAGTTATTAATTAATTGTCAAGTCATATACTTAATATAAAATCTTATACCATTGTTGTTGATGTAGTAACTTCTTCATCATTGAGAATCACTGCTTCTTTTTCAACAACTGCAACCTTCATTTTCACATAGTCCCATAATAAAAATAATAAGAATTAATGTTAAATAATAATAGTGTGAGAAATTTTGATGAACTAATAAATTCCAACATTTTTCACTCTCCCATTAGATGTTCTCTTCCGACCTCTCTCAATGCTACTCTTCATTCTTCTTGGAGCTCCTTTTGTTTTTTGACAACGGAGGATCAAGCAATTTCTTGTCAAATAAAATGTTCTTCACAATATTTTTTTGGCTATTTTTCAATGACTGATTAATGATTGCACACTGTTTCAAGAGTTCTTTTAGTGAATGACTTGCAAAGTTGTAACTCTCATTAGTTAATAATCCTTCCTCCAACAATTGAAAGTTCTTTTGATATAGACGATCATATCTCTCTATTGGAAAAAATATCTTCATTAGCTTTACCATTATGATATCGACTTCTAATATCTTTTGTCCATCTACTTAATCTATAGTGTGAAGGAACAACAAAGATACCAATAGATTGGATGGCTATTAATGAATGTCTACAAAGATATCCATTATACTCAAACAAACGACACACAAGAAATTTTCTTTTTCGACGCATCCCACTTTACAACAAATTCTTCATTAATTTGAAAGTCGAATATTGTAAAAAAGGTGTGCTCACTATGTTCGTTCCTTTTCATAAGATGACATCAGATAACCCTGTAACTTCAACTTGAAATTTTTTGAAAATTTCATGTGTATAAATCATTGACATTTGTGTTGGTGCAAGGTGATGAAAATGGAAGAAGAGAGAGAAATAATAAATGATAAAGATAGCTACAACTTGCAACTGATTGGTAAAAGAAAGTGGATTAATTTTATTTAAGCATAGGAACACTTATTTATACACAAAACTAGCAAGTGGAAAGATGCCACGTAGGCCCTAGAAAGGAGATAGCCTTACAGCTAAGTTGTCCCTAAGTATGATAACTTTAAACTTAAGTTATCTCTAAAGACTTCATACTTAAGGTGTTCAGAACTTCTGACTGACCCTCAGAAGTTCTAAATATGAATTACTTCCAACACCATCTCATAATTCATATTCAGCTAGCCAAAATCTACAACACAAATTCCATCTCACAAATGGATAAGGTGTTCAGTCTTGATATCCTTCATCAGAGCTTCTGCAAGTTTCTTCTGGTTGCTACTTTGTGAAACTTCCAATACTCCATTCAAAAATGCAAATTTCTCCTTGAAAAACAATATGGCGCTGATGGTTTTCTTCTCTCTTGGAAGCTCAGTTAACTTCCAAGTCTTGTTTCCTTCTGAAACCTCAAGTTCTTCTTTCATGGCCTTCAGTCACACTTTCTTCTTGAGAACTTCTCCAATACTCATTTGTTCAGAATCTCCTTCCGATTCTGGAACCATATCACCTTCTGGACTTTCTTCCGAAGTTTTACTTCCACCAGAAGTTCCACCTTTATTAACTTCTGGACCTTGTCCAGAAAACCTTCAAAAATTCCTCCTTCAGAAGGTCCACCTTTAGAGTCATGATTACCACCAAAAGTTTGATCACCTCCAGAAGCTTTTCCTCCAGAACCTACGTCTTCAGAGTTTTCCCTTCCAGAAGCATTACCATCAAATTCTTGATCATCATAAAAATCTGGATCAGAATCAGATTCACCATCTGACTCATCCTTAGAGTCTCTAGAAGATTCTTCATCTTCTAACTCTAACTCTTCTTTAGAACTTTCAAGTCCTGACTCATCTTCAGAACCTTCATGTTCTAACTCATCTTCATAATCTGATTCATCCTTAGAGTCTCCAGAAGACTCTTCAACTTCTGACTCTAACTCTTCTTTTGAACTTTCTTTTCAACTTCGAGCTTCTTGAGCATCAAAACTTCTGACTGACCCTCAGAAGTTCTGAATATGAATTACTTCCAACACCATCCCGTAATTCATACTCAGCTAGCCAAAATCTACAACACCAATTTCATCCCTCAAACGGATAAGGTGTTTAGTCTTGATATCCTTCAACAGAGCTTCTGCAAGTTTCTTCTGGTTGCTACTTTGTGAAACTTCAAATACTCCATTCAGAAATGCAGATTTCTCCTTGAAAAACAATCCGGTGCTGATGGTTTTCTTCTCCCTTGGAAGCTCAGTTGACTTCCAAGTCTTGTTTTCTTCTGAATCCCCAAGTTCTTCTTTCATGGCCTTCAGCCACACTTTCTTCTTGAGAACTTCTCCAATACTCATTTGTTCAGAATCTCCTTCCGATTCTGGAACCATATCACCTTCTGGACTTTCTTCAGAAGTTTTACTTCCACCAGAAGTTCCACCTTTGTTAACTTCTGGACCTTGTCCAGAACCATCACTTTTAAAAGTTTCTCCTTCAAAAGGTCCACCTTTAGAGTCATGATTATCACCAAAAATTTGATCACCTCCAGAACCTACGTCTTCAGAGTTTTCCCTTCCAGAAGCATTACCATAAAATTCTTGATCATCATCAAAATTTGGATCAGAATCATATTCACCATCTGACTCATCCTTAGAGTCTCTAGAAGATTCTTCATCTTTTGACTCTAACTCTTCTTCAGAACTTTCAAGTCCTGACTCATCTTTAGAACCTTCATGTCCTGACTCTTCTTCAGAAGTTTCAACGAGCATCGGCTTACGAGCATCGAACGTGACCTCAAGTTCGAATATGAATTACTTCCAACAATTTGCTTCTCAAAAGGTGACGGAGTCTTAAGAACTTATGTGCGATTGACCTAAAGTGTCTAACGGTATCTTAACTGCAAGTGCACAGTCTATCACGGTAGTAATAAAAAGATGTCGAACCCACAGGGACTTCGTAATCACTCTAGTGCTATAAAAGTATGCTAATTTAGCTAAGGCGAATAATGTCACGTTTGGTTTTTTGGGAGGTAAGGGAAAGTAAAACTAATTGGTTTAAAGAAATAATGATGAAGTGGTAGGTATGTAATAGAGTGGACCTAAGCGGAATTAATCGAACCTAAGCGTATAAAGATAGTTGACTTAATTGTTCTATAGAGATTATCAGTTTAAAAACCCTCAACTCACACTTTCATGGTCTTATCTCGGATTATACTCCTAAAGCCCTATGCCTGCTCTCGCTAGCCCATAAGTGTTTAGAAAATATTCTTTGAAAACTTAATTAAATCTAATTTGTTTTAAAGCGCTCTCGCTGTATTTAAATCGAATACCTAACTTTAGCTATCCGGTTAAAACCTCACACTTTTGTGGTCTCGATCCTAACCTATTCTAATTCTCTTACTTTCGTAACGAAAAGGTTTGTTTTTAATTACAAAAAGTTATAGCCAGAATTTAAGTCGATTAAGGTTTTAGCTTCGGAATAATTAAGTGCCTATGTCATTACTACTACACACCGACACAGGAAATTTAGCTAGCCATAGTTATTAAATCAAACATACAGGAAACATAATTAAAGAATAGTAAAGCATGCATTTTTGAATAATTAATGGAAACTTATAATAAATAATTAAATAGTGCTTAAAATTAAATGAAGTAAAACAAGAACCTGAATTACAATAATGTTCCTCACGTCCTTCTTCCACAAGTCGGAAATTCGGAACTTTGGAATTGGAATAACGAAACAAAGTCTGTGGCTTAAATAATGCTTAACTAAAAATAACAATTTCCTAATGTTGGAAATTGCTATTGGACAGTACAGAAACAAAGGAATTCAAATGCAGAAACAAATTGTAAAACTGGAAAAACGAGGTTTGATTTTGGCAGAGCTTCCGCAAAGTAAAACTAAAAAATGCTATGTCCGTTCTCATTGGAATCTTTGCTATTTATAGAGAAAAAATGGCACTGGCAGTTGAAATAACTTCGTGGGCTTCATTTGAAATGTTGAGGAAAAATAGGAAAGTGGGTTGAGTCGTGGCTGAGAGAATTTAGGAGTCTGTGAAGACTCTTCCTTTGCTTGCCCACGTCTCCACGTTCTGCATAACTTGAAATTCAGCATGTTACGGTCTTGGGAGTTGTGTGACGGGCTTATTTTGAGAAACAGCGTGTGACGGTCGTGGTAGGTGCATGACGAACGTAACACGTCTTTGTAATGCCTTACGACCGTGGCACATGTGTGACGACCGTAATAGCAGCAAAATCTGCAAATTTTGGCAGATTGATTCTTTTCCTTCTGATCTTGCATGTTGATTTTGTTTATTTAATCTTCTCTGCTAATTTGACCTGAGATATGTAGTACCTGCAAAAAGACACGAAAACTCAAAATATTCGGGAGTTAAATGGATCAGTGCGATGTTAAAACGGGCTAATTTCATAGCAAATATATGATACGATTTTGTGTTATCAAGAATGGGTTGTTTATGCCATGTATTAAAATCAGCATGCATTTCTAGTTCTTCTTTGTCTTGCAAAGCAGCTTTATACTTTTCAACAAACTCCTTTAATGTAGTTTTCTTGTTTACATATTTGTCGAAAAAAGAGTTGATGCTCTCCGATCTTTGAGTTGTTGACAATCCACCAAAAAATGTATATTTCATATAAACAGGAACCCAATGTTCACGTTCTCCATACAAAGATTGAATCCGCCCATTCTCCGATAGCTGAAATTTCTCTACCATCTCTTCCCACTTGTCTTCAAATTGTTGTATTGACCGAGACTTGTAAATGCATGTGTTAAAATATCTTGTGAAATCTTCATATTTTCTCATCACATGGCTTAACTTCTCGGGAACCTTTCTAAGTATATGCCAAAGACAAAATCGATGTCGAGTGTTTGGAAATACCTCTTCAATGGCCACTTTCATTGCTCTATCTTGGTCGGTTATTATTGCATTTGGAGGTTGGCCACCCATTTCCCTAAGCCATATTTTCATCAACCATTTGAAACTCTCGAAGGACTCATTTGCTAGTACCACACAACCAAGAAGTCTTTATTGAAAGTGACTATTCACAACAACGAACGAAGCAAATGGCATTTTATATTTGTTAGTCATGTATGTTGTATCAAATGAAATCACATCTCCAAATTCTTGATAGTCATCTCTACCATTTGCATCCAACCAAAATACATTTTTCACACGACCATCATCATCCAAATCAAATGCATAAAAAAATCTCGGATTTTCTTCTTTCATAAGCATAAAACACTCTAACATTGCATTTGCATCTCCAAATTCTAAAGTCAAACGACGTTCCTTATCCAAATGATTTCTAACATCTTTCTCCAAACAACCAACTTTTTCATATCCTCCATGTTGTTTAGCCATTGTGGCATAAATTTTGCTTGTTCTCACTCCAACATGTTGCAAAGTATCAATGCATTTCTTTTGAGGTTCATTGATGCTTCTATGGCAAGGAAAATAGTGTACATATATTAGGGAAAGTTCATGACTGTGAACTTTTATGAAGTCATGGATAACCCATTTTCAATCACATCATCTTTTAATATGTAAGTCAATCTTACATTCGACCTTCAAACAAGGATGTGGATTTTGGGATGTCGACTCTCTTTTTTTTTCATATCTTGTGCAAGTATGTTTCACATCAATAAATTGTGTAGAAACTTTTGAACGGCGACTACTTTTAGTCGAAACACCAAATCTAACACATTTAGCATAGTTAACATAAAAGAAATAAGCATCTTCTTGTGACTCAAAGTCCATTTCAAGTTAAGAACACGTTTACTCCTTTGAAAAAATAGTAAAAACACACCCAAAAGAGAATAATGGCTTAGAGAGTACAAATAATAGAGTTTATTCTTCACGCATAAATAAACAAAATTGCTTTCTATAAGAGACTTACATGTTAGTAGTTACTTTTGTGATAGTAGTTACTTTTTACACTATCTAAGTAATGTGTTTGTTTGGCGCGAGAAAAGGAAATTGGTGCTCAACATTGGAAATAAATTAAAATTTTATTATGTATAATTTGGTGACGTGGTAACCATTCTGAGTATAATTAGTGGTATGACGTGGACCACTTAATAAGAGAGTATTGATAGAGAGTGGTAGAGCAACTCACCGTTGCATTTCTCCTTAACTAGTGTGATAGTCGTGGGAAATATTCGTTTCAGTCCTCTTATTTTTTTCAATATTGATATTATTGTAAAAGCAGATATAATTTAAAAAAATGATTTTAAATAAAATGAAAAAATAGTTTGATTTACAGTAATTTATTTATATATTAAAAAAAAATTAGGTAAAATAAAAGATTTTTTTAAGTTAGTTGTATAAAAATGAAACTGAGGCTTATACAACAAACTTAACAAAATTTTGATAACTTCATGTTCCCGTTAATATTTAATATTTTTATTAGTAATTTTATATTTTCTTTAATATTTAAAAAAATTATCAGTAACTTAATATTTCTGTTAATATTCACCTTCGTGTTCCCGTTAATATCAATATTTTGATCAGCAACTTCGTGTTCTCGTTAATATTCAAAATTTGAATCAATAACTTCGTGTTCCCGTTGATATTCAATATTTTGATTAGTGATTTTATGTTTTCGTTAATATTCAATATTTTGCTCAATAATTTCATATTCTCGTTATAATTATTGCACGGGTACCGATATGGTACGTACATTTGTTCCCAAAATATTATAAAAATAATAATATTTTTTAAAATAGATAATAAATTAGTGCGTATAATTGTTTCAATATATAAAAACGACATGTTTCCGTTAATATTCAATAATTTAATTAATAAACTTACTTTTCTGTTATTATTCAATATTTTGATCAGTGACTTCATGTTCCCGTTAATATTCAATATTTTGATCAACAATTTAATATTTTCGTTAATATTCAGTATATTGATTAGATTTGATTGCCACAGAGGCCCTAATAAAACTAATCTTGGTGACCAAGATAAAAGGTACTAATAGTACAAACTAACAAATACTAAAGTACCTTAAAACTAAACTTAATAGTTAAGTTAAGGAACCAGAAGTTAAACACACTTCTGGACACAACCTCAGAAGTTCTACAACTTCTGAATACAACCTCAGAAGTTCTATAACGAGCAAAAATCGTCCTCAAAAGTTCTGAATATGAACTATTCTCAACACCATCCCTTAATTCATATTCATCAGAAACTAACAACACCAATTCCATCCCTCAAACAGATAAGGTGTTCAGTCTTGACATCCTTCATCAGAACTTCTGCAAGTTTCTTCTTACTTTGTGCAACTTCAATACTCCATTTAGAAATGCAAATTTCTCCTTT
Organism: Vicia sativa; assembly: GCA_021764765.1. Lineage (NCBI taxonomy): Eukaryota > Viridiplantae > Streptophyta > Magnoliopsida > Fabales > Fabaceae > Vicia > Vicia sativa. The sequence goes on along the minus strand of CM038793.1, from coordinate 286,568,657 downwards.
AAAACCCATCTGACGCTGATGGTTTTCTTCTCCTTTGGAAGCTCAGTTAACTTCCAAGTCTTGTTACTTTCTGAAGCCTCAAGTTCTTCTTTCATGGCCTTCAACCACACTTTTTCTTGAGAACTTCTCCAATACCTATTTGTTCAGAATCTCCTTTTGATTCTGGAACCGTATCTCCTTCTGGACTTTCTTCAGAAGTTTTACTTCCACCAGAAGTTCCACCTTTGTTAACTTCTGGACCTTGTCCAGAACCATCACCTTCAACAATACTAAACACACAAGGATTTTTATCCTGGTTCGTTTGAAACTCAAACTACTCCAGTCCACTCGTCAAGGTGATTTCGCCTCTCTAACGAGGACTTAATCCACTATAATCAAAAGATTACAACTACACAATCAACTGTTGTGACTAACAACAATGCACAAGCCAACTGCAAGTGACTAACACCTCTAAGACTCAACTAGTCCTAGCCCTCTTGAGAAATATGACCCAACTGGTCTCTCAAGGAACAATTACACAAGAACTTCTAGATAATGTGTTTACAATTGCTTCTAAAAAGCTTTATCACTAAAAGTGATTTTTACACAAGTTATTTAGCTCAAGAACTTAGAAATAAACTTTACAAGATGATAGTTTTAAATTCAGCAGCGTAAGTTTTCTAAGAATGATTGTTGTAAGTTGTTGTTTTTTCTTCTTTGAATGTTGCACCTTATTTAAAACTTCTTGATTTTGTCTGTTGCAACGTTTGTGTGTCTTGGGTACTGGAAAGTGTAATTATGACTTGTTTATCTTCACGTGATTTGTTTACTCAATGATCCTTGAAAGTTGAATCACTCAAGTATTCCAGTCTTCTTAGCTCAGTAGATTAACGTTACTTGTAGCAGACTGTCTTAGAAGATGACGTCCACATAGATCATAATCTTCTATAAGCCTTGTTAAAACATCTTATATTCAGAAAATTATCTTGGTGCTTCTATCAGAGGTTTGCGCTTGCATGCTTCTATCAGAAGTTGCTTCTAGCTTGCGTGACCAGAAGTTCTATTCTCATTAGAACTTCTAATACTTCATGATCTTCTGTAAGCAAATATCTTCTAATTAGAACATTCTTTGGTGCTTCTATCAGAGGTTGCGTTAGCATGCTTCCTTCAGAAGTTGCTTTCACGTGCTTGACCAGAAGCTTTATTCTTCATTAGAACTTCTAATACTTCATGATCTTCTATAAGCAAACATTTTATAATCAGAACATTCTTTGGTGCTTCTATCAGAGGTTGCGTTAGCATGCTTCCTTCAGAAGTTGTTTTCACGTGTTTGACCAGAAGTTCTATTCATCATTAGAACTTCTAATACTTCATGATCTTCTGTAAGCCTTGTTGAACACATCTTCTATCATGGGTTTACATATGGTCCTTCTATTAGAGTTTGTATTTCAATCTTCACTCATAAGTTTTCTTTACAGCGTGCGTGTTCCAGAAGTTCTTCCTTAGAACTTCTAAATTCATCTTATGCTCAACATAGTATAATGTTCCATTTTAAGCGCTTGAGTCAGAACATCTTCTGAAACTAAACATATATGCATGTCAAAGTATCATATTTATCAGAGGATCATAACTTTTATAGAAAATTTATTATACTTGCTATCATCAAAACTTAAATATATGATTAGAAACAAACTTTGTTTTAACAACATTTACACTAGTCTCTTTATACATAGAAGAAAATTGTCACATAGGCCCTAATAAAACTAAACTTGATAACTAAAATAAAAGGTACTAACAGTACAAACTAACAAATACTAAAGTACCCTTAAAAACTAAACTTAATAGCTAAGTTAACGACCCAGAAGTTAAACACACTTCTGGACACAACCTCAGAAGTTCTACAACTTCTGAATACAACCTCAGAAGTGCAACTGAACTTCTTCTGACCCTCAAAAATTCTGAATATGAATTATTCTCAACACATAAGTGCAAAACATTGATGTCACATCATAATTGAATCATGTTAAATATCACAAATTCATAAATCGATGATTTTCTCTCAGTTATCTACTATTCACTTTCAATTCCAAAAATTCTACTAGCACAATACATTTATTTAAAAGAAGGGCATAAAGACATTTCATAAAAAAAAGGGTTAATACCTATTTTCACCCCTGACATATGGGGTGTATTTGAAAAAACCTCCTGCCAAAAAAAAAGTTCCAATTGTTACCTTGACAAATTTTAAAAGTTTTATTTTTTACCTTTAGGTTGCCACATCACCTAAATGGCTGATGTGGCTTATTGTTTTGTTACACTTGTAAGTTTTTGTTATGCCATGTCACAGTATTCCAAATAAAATGACCAGAATGCCCTTCTATTAAAATCCCTAAATATTTTGCAAAGGCACGGTTTCAATTCAGACCCTCTAAATTAGGGCGCAGCCATAGCCATCTTCTTTCTCGTTTGCAAAGCCATCTTCTACGTCAACGTTCTTCTACTTCATCTCAGCAACACAACTTTTGCTCTCTTTCATCTTTAAGTTTTCTTTGATTTCATCGTCAACCAATTTGTTCTACTTCAAGCTTATCTTCAAATGGTAGAGTAACATGTGGCCACAATGTCTCCATGAAGTTATTTGTTTCAAAATCGGTTGCAAATCCTGGGAGAAAATACTGAAAGTGTAAGTTAAGGGTAAAGGAGATGATCGCAACGCATTTGTTTGGGATGATGAATTTTTCGGTGATTTTGGTGATAATGGCCGGATGTTTTGATGAAGATGAGCAAAGCGGAGAGAGATAGATGGAAGCCATGGAGAAAAAATTGATGAGTTAAAAAAGAAGCTGAATTATGTTTTAGTTGGGTTTATTTGTGTTTTGGTTCATTTCTTAGTTAGTTCATGTAAAAATTCCTGAAGCTGTTGCTTATGTTCTATGAAGTTGTAACCTATGTAAAATTTAGTTCATGAATTATAGGTCTTTCTTATGGAATATGGAATATATTACTCTTATGGTTTTATGGTTAGTTAAGTAAGTTCGATATTTTGGAATTGTAAAATTTTGGAATATTTTGGAAATCTGTTCTGATATTTTGGAATTCTGTTGTGGCAACCTAAAGGTTAATACCTTATGTAACAAATTTGTGATACTAAGTAAATCTGTGATACAAATCTGTGATACAAATTTGTTCTTAAGCAAATCTGTTGCAATAACATAGTTAAGCAAATCTGTGATACAAAATGATAATAACATAGTTAAGCAAATCTGTTGTGATACATAGTTAAGTAAATCTGTGATACAAAATGACAATAACATGATACATAACTTAAGCCAAGCCTGTACTGATAATAAGTCAAAGTAACAAAATAACAAAGCCTATTATGTGCTGTACTGATAATAAGCCTACTATAAGCCTACAAAATAACAAAGCCTACTATAAGCCAAGCCTGTATTGATAATAAGCCTGAAATTACAAAATAGCACACTATGTGCACAACTACTGATCAACGCCCTTCCTCTTCTTCCTTGATATCTTCTTTGAGGTACTACCACCAGTTTCATCACCAATGGTCAAAGGTGCATCAGGTGTTGATCCAGGCCCACCATGTCTTTTGGCATTCCTCACTTCCTTCAATCTTTCACGACTCTTTCTTGATCGCTTCAAGGCACGACCACAGCCTTTTTCTTAGCTGAAGGTTTTTTGACATTAGTAGCAGCAGGTTGTGATTTATGTGTTAGGGGAGGTTGCATTGCATTAGGTTGTGATTCATGTGTTGGGGGAGGTTGCATTGCATCAGGTTGTGATTCATGTGTTGGGGGAGGTTGCATAGCAGTAGGTTGTGTGGGATTGTCAACTTGTGATTGTTGTTCTTCATAAAGATCCATCATATTATTTAGCAATGCATCCATCTCTGGGCCTTCATCCACAGTTCCACCTCCAGTTGCAGTTGTATCAACATTTGCATCCATCTCTGCATCCATCTCTGGGCCTTCATCCACAGTTCCACCTCCAGTTGCAGTTGTATCAACATTTGCATCCATCTCTGGGCCTTCATCCACAGTTCCATCAGATTTTTTTGACACTTTGGTCCTGGGTGTCTTTCTCTGCATTATTCAGAAACAGATATAAATATGCTAAACAAGGCAAATAAAGACATATCAATATTCTGAACACAATATTATTCAGTAACAGATTCATGAACACAATACCTTTCTCTTTAGTGCATTTGGATCTTGCTCCTTAGCTTGACACTTTCTAGAATTATGGCCAAATTTGTCACAATGTGTGCATCTATATGCTACACCTACCCTCCTCATCCTTGAACCATTCTCATCCAATTCTCTAAACCTCAGTTTCTTAGGCCTTCCAGGTCCCTTCTTGTATTGGGGTGGCAACAATTCTTCAGCATCCACAGTTGGCCACATGTCCATGCCATTTATTGGACTAACATTGTTTTCATAACATGCCCCGTAAGCTTCTCTCATGTAACAAGGGTCAACATATTTCTCAGGATCTAAGTTTTGATACTGTAATGCAGAAACAACATGCCTACAAGGTATGCCCACAAGATCCCAAAAGCAACAAGAGTAGGTTTTTTCCCAAGATCAACAACAAACTGCAATCCATTATATGGGTGATGGACTTGCCACAAATCACCACTGCTCCATGTAGGCAGCCATTCCCCACTGAGATATGTTTCCTTATCAAGCCTTTTCCTAGGATTAGGCATGACATTGTGCTTCCACTTATCAAGCTTAACAACACTATTAGCAATCCTATTCATCATGTAGTTCCTAATCCATTCTACCATAGTGAGTATTGGCTTATCCCTAGCTTGTAATATTGTACTATTGAAAGATTCACTCAAGTTATTCATCAAAACATCACACTTAGGGTAAAATGAAAATGAATGCTTACACCATAGTTTTGTTGGCACACCCATCAGCCATTCCCATGCCTTCTTATCAATTTGTTTAAGCTGATTCATCTTCTTCTCCCAAGCCTGGAAGTAAGTAGCCTTTGCAGCCCCCAGTAATAGGTCTCTAATGGCAGCTCCCCCTCCAAATTTCTTCTTGAAATTTGCATACAGGTGTCTGAGGCAGACCCTGTGTTCAACTTGCTGTTGCATTTCCTCAAAGACACTGACCAGCCCCTAAAAACAGCAAGACAACAGCAAGAAAACATGTAACATCAGCAACTGATATATTCCTCATAAATGTTGAACATTAGCAACAGCAAAAAGCATGTAACATTAGTGAATCCTACTGAATCCTACAAACCAGAATCCTACAAACCATTAGTGAATCCTACTGAATCATACAAACTAGAATCCTACAAACCATTAGTGAATCCTACTGAATCATACAAACCAGAATCCTACAAAAGCATGTAACACTAGTGCATATATGATACTTCAGTTCTATGATACTTCAGTTTTTACAAACCAGAATCCTAGTGCATATTTGTTTAAACCAGAATTAGTGCATATTTGTATAAACCTGCATTATGCAAATAAACCAGAACTATGCACTTATACCAGATTAGTGCACTTTGTATAAAGGTAAGATATTTCATGAAGTATGCAAATAAACCAGAACTATTTTACTTCTACCAGACCTATGGCACAAAACCAGAACTATGATACTTCTACCAAATGAACCTGCACTATGCAAATAAACCAGAACTATTTTACTTCTACCAGACCTATGGCACAAAACCAGAACTATGATACTTCTACCAAATGAACCTGCACTATGCAAATAAACCAGAACTATGATACTTCTACCAGAACTATGCACTTTGTATAATACGATATTTCATGAAATACTACAGTACCAGAACTATGCATATTTGTATACTAATGTGAATAACAAAGTCACTTTGTACCTTTTGTTGGTCTGAAATAAAAACATACTTTCTCTCTTCTCCAATGTCTTCCATTAGCAATTGCATAAACCATCTCCAGCTTTCTTTTGTCTCAGTCTCCACCACACCAAATGCCAAAGGATAATATTGGTCATTCGGGTCCCTTGCTACAGCAATTAACAACTGACCTCCATATTGTGTCTTAAGATGACACCCATCTACCCCTATAAATGGTCTACAACCCTTGGTAAACCCTTTCTTGGATCCATCAAAACAGAAGTAAAATCTACCAAATCTTGGTGGTAGTGTTGGATGTGGTCTCTCAGTGTTTACTTTGACGGTGTTCCCAGCACAATGTTTTCTCAACTCAACTGCATATCTCCATAACATGTTATATTGTTCCTTTGCATCACCTTCAATTATTTCTTCAGCCATAGATTTGGCTCTCCAAGCTTTCCCTTTGGTAATGCCCACTGAATATTTCTATCTAAGCTCAGACATAATTTCAGACAGTTTAACTTTCCCTTGTGACTTCCTCTTTTCAACCACTAACTTAGAGACCCACTTGGAATTGGCAGACTTGTTATTTAATACTTGCACATGTGGGTCCCCACCCAAGTCTTTATCCGTAAGTGAGGTGCCTCCCACTTTGCTACACAATGCCAAAACCCACATTTACTCTTACACTCAACCCTAACCCTACGCTCTCATTCTTAACAAACCTTATTTCTCTACCATTTAATCTTGACCAATCCTCGATAGCATCTTTAAATTCGAAAGAGAAATGAACTCCATACCTAATTTGAATTGAAAGTCTTTGTTAAACCGATCCGAACTTATCATACTTTGGCTTGGAAGGTTTGTCATCCATGTCACTTTCATCAAGATCCGAACTTTCAAGTTCCTCACTAGCATAATCCACATCTTCACATTTCCTTGTAGCCCTCTTTGAAGAAGATCCTAAGACACTTTTGGGCACCAAACACCGACCTTGTCCTTTTGCTCTTTTCTTTCATCTTTTGGGATCCTTGGATGCACAACGCTTGAATCTCAATGATTTCCCTTCGATCTCCACCCTATTCCCACTAACTGGAACAACTACCTCCACTTGTTCAAATTGCTCTTCTTCTCGTCAATTACTCTTTCCTCTTCACCGTCATTGAAACATTGGCTTGCATCAACATAGTCACCAAGACTATCATCTCCACTAGAGGTGTCAAGTCATCAACATTAGGTACGAACCTTGGTCATCATGTCTTCTACACCGTGCTCTACCCAAAGATCGCCGTGAACCCTACAAGACATACAATGCTTAGCAACTTCTACAACTCCTGCATCATCAACAACATTTGTAAACCCTTCATCCGTTTGCGGAATCTTTCTCCATAGCCTAAAACCTTCATAACCCCAATCTTTAACCAAACTAAAAGCTTCAAAAAAGCTCCATTTATCTTCGCCCGACCTTCAACAAGGTCTCACTACCTCCTCTATAATACGTATGGCCGTCTTGCAGAAACTTCCCCCATGATGAAACACTAAATTAAACACACCCATTTGCTAGGATGAAGAACCCTAATCGCAGGGTCTGAATTGAAACTGGCTTTTTTTGTAAAATAATTTTGCAAACGAGAAAGAAGATGGCTATGGCTGCGCCCTAATTTAGAGGGTTTGAATTGAAATCGTGCCTTTGCAAAATATTTAGGGATTTTAATAGAAGGGCATTCTGGTCATTTTATTTGGAATACTGTGACATGGCATAACAAAAACTTACAAGTGTAACAAAACAATAAGCCACATCAGCCTTTTAGGTGATGTGGCAACCTAAAGGTAAAAAATAAAACTTTTAAAATTTGTCAAGATAACAATTGGAACTTTTTTTTTGGCAGGGGAGTTTTTCAAATACACCCCATATGTCAGAGGTGAAAATAGGTATTAACCCTTAAAAAAAAATAACAAAAAAGAAAAACACCAACTTTATTTTCATAAAAAATAAATTGAAATTTCCATTCAAAATTTATATACATACACATGCATAGTGCACATAAATACGTTCTTGCATATGTATGTACCTAAATATAAATACTAGTGTACATATATTAGCAAAAGAATTAGTTTTACATTACACAAGTTGGTGAAAACAAAAATAATTCAGAAAAGGGTATTGCATCTAAGCACCAGTAACTTCTTGAGTTTGTTTCAACTTCCCTTTACTTTTCGGAGTCTTCTTGCTCACTGCAACCGGTTTATCTTCCCCTTCAGTTAGGTTTTCAATCCTAACAAAGACTGGTTGAGGTTGAGCCATGACCTGGCCACCCTTAAGTCCACCCCAATTGGTATCTCTCTACAAAAGGAAACATCTTAAATCAAACATCATAACAGAATCTGTGTATATGTGCGCACACGTGTGAGAGAGAGATAGAGAGAGAGATACCCAAGTTGCCGCATCAAATTGGTCCTTGGAATAGCCAAGTTGTGCATATATTCTCCAACTCAAGCTCGGAGTAACAGGAGATAGTGCAATGGCGATAATTCTCGCCGTCTCTAATATAATTACAAGGTCCTGCTCCAACATCATAAGTGAAAATTTATGTGCTTAGTCATTTGCTTATCTTCAATACAGACGAAAATAAGCAATATGTTTTTTAAGTCTTCTGATTTAAGAAAGAAAAAAAGGTTCAATTGTTGATGACATTATATGAAAAGCAAATTGATTACTGCAAGAGCATAAACAAGTGTTTAGTAGATGGATGATTTCCTAAGATAGGTTTGAGGAAACTACCTTGGCGGCCACTTCGGAAGCAGTGCCTCCTTGTTTAAAGAGAGACCAAGGAGCACGCTCATCCATATAGGAATTACCAAGATTACCAATCTCCAGAACAGCCTCACAAGCTGAAGTCAGTGCAAGATTTTCATAGTGAATACGAGCTTTATCAACCTGCATATGTAAATATTGATCAAACTCCGGCAACATATGAACAACTGTGGATGGATGTATTTAGATATGCGGTTAGCAATAGCATAACCTCGAACTGCTGCAAAGAGTGTCTTTATCGATATTACATAAGATTAGTTTCATGGAGATTTTACCAGTCTCACTACATTGTCCTTGAAGGCATTTTCTTCTGCAGCCGTAGTGGAATCCACTACCAGAGTTGATTCACAGTTCTTTTTCAAAAGTCCTAGTGTTCGATTAAGAAGATTTCCTGCCAGGATACATATAAGAGTTAGGCAGTTAGCATTAGAATCATCGGAAAAATTTCAAATTAACCAATTTTCTGTTACTGAATGTCACAATTGATGAAAGTAAGGCTCAAAGTACCAATTGTATTGGCAAGATGAGCATTTACAATATTGATGAAGCGCTCTTCTGAATAGTCCCCGTCATTGCCAAATTCCACCTCTCTGAGGAAGAAGTATCTGACTGCATCTGTCCCAAATTTACTAACCAAATCGTTTGGCTCAAGTGTATTTCCTAGTGACTTGCCCATCTTCATGCCATCCTAACATTTTCAAAATAAAAAGCATTGCTGCATGAAATAAAATTTAAATAAGAAACAGATTTACAAAACTTTCTTTAATCACAAAAGGCCAAATTTAGTTTCTGGTCTTCTGCTGAGAACCGTCCTTTATTAAAGGAAATATTGTAATTAAACTTCCATGTGAATTGATTAAATTCAAATCAACTACCAAATTACAATTACTATCGTTGATGTTGAGTATAAATACAATTGGTTTTTGAGTTTAATAACTATACACTGATAATCTTAACAAGTTTACAAAGATGTCCAATCATATACCACCATCTTACCACATTTTAAACGCAATTTAAGAAGTAATGTCATGATGCAGAAGGGTGGCGAAACATGATTGAACACTTGTATAAAACTTGCTGACACCATTGGTGCGTAGATTTTTTTTTATAAACTATTGGATGTATAGTTATTGAGCTCTTATTTTCCATGAAATACATATGAAGCATTACAGTAATTATTTATATATAAAGCATTAATGTATTTTAACAAACCAATATAGTTACTATTATTTCTCTTAAAGTTATCAAAAGACAGAAAGAGAGGAGAAAAGCATAATTTCTGGCCCTGGCTTTGCTCAGATTTGACACTAAGCATCTCTTCTAAATAAGAGACAGAGCTTAACAAAGGTACTACTTGCCACAAAGTTAACTCAAGAAGAAACACATGATAATAAATACGTTAGAGTACAAATACCTTTGTCAAGAATCCATGGCCATATACCATTTTGGGAGGGCTTAGCCCAGCAGACATTAGCATAGCTGGCCAATAAACGGCATGGAAACGTAGAATATCCTACAGAGTAACAAAACCATTAATGAAATAATGAACTTGAATTCTTTGCTATTCCGTCTTCTCTTTTTATCATAACTATAACAGAAAATCCAATGATTATAAGTATAAAGGGTTGAACAAAACCATCACAAAAATACAGATGGATTCAGTGTGTAAGTGTCCAGATAGAGAATACCAAGTAGAAAAGAATTCTAACAGAACAAGCATGATAGCCTTTTTTTCTACTAGTCAGGGTCGACTACAAAAGAGAACTGTGACATTAAGGTAGCCAAAAGAAAGAAAATAAAAAGGAATTATGACATCATTCTACCTTAACAAGTTCAGAGTAAAGCAATTGTATATTTCTCACTTAAAAGAAAAGGGAAATGACAAAATGTATGTTAAGAACAGACACACAGGCGTGCACAGAGAGAGATTTTAAGAAGGAAAAGAGGAAACATACCTTACCAATCAAGTGCAGTGTAGCTGGCCAACCTGAAGAAACAGCATTTAGTAAATCAGGTTGTTCCTGGTCATCAGCTAGTGCTGATATGTAGCTGCACAATTATAAGAAAAAGGAGAAGAAAGTATTCAACAAGTGTTTAATAAGGTGACAATTCAATCAATGACAGAGATTATACAATATATAGCAGAAGTGTGAATTTTTCTTAATCACTTTCCCACACAAATAATTGTGCATGATTTGAACTTAAAATATTTCACTAATGTATTTCCATCAGGCGTCGATAAACAGAAACTGAAAGCTTATAGAATAGAGACAGGGAAAGTTAGAGAAGCACGAATTATTATTAAAAAAAGCTCTTACCCTAGTAAAGCATCAAACCATACGTATATTGTCTGAGTCTTGTCACTCGGAACAGGTATGCCCCAATCAACTGATGCTCGGGAAATGGAAAAGTCCCTTAGGCCACTTTTGATCCAGGTTTGAACCTTGAAATTTATATAGAACAGATTATTTTTAAGGAAAACTCAATTGAAGTCTCCTGAAAGAGACGATATGCAGTTCATGAAACACCTTTGTAAAGCATAATTCCACTTTTTTGGGGAAGGAAGCAGAAAAAAAGAACTCCCTATTCCTTTACCTCATTCAAACGGAAAGTTGGCTGCACAAAATTTGGATTTTTAATCAAAAGTTCCTCCAATGACTTCTGATATTTTGATAGTGCAAAAAAGTAATTGTCCTCTTTCCTTGAAACACAAGGCTTTTGGTGGATCGGACAACAGTTATTCTCAAGCAGTTCCTTCTCATCCTGCGCCAAATAGAAATACATTCTTAAAGTATAAGTATGAAACTAAGATGAGAAACTTAAAGAAAGACAACAATTCAGTCAAAACTATACCCTTCAAAACAAAGTGCTTGTCTAAATAAAAAATTGTCAATCTAAGAGCTATAACCTTATATTCCTCGCAGCTGACACAATAAATTCCCTCATAATCAGCTCGGTAAATGTCACCATTGGCAAGCACCCTCGAATAAAATTCCTTTACAATTGCTTCATGCTTGCTATCAGTTGTTCTAATGAACTTGTCATACGAAATATCTAGCTGCAATAAACACAAAACCATAAAAAACAATATACACCAACAAGAATATTTATCTTGAATAAATAGTAAATCAAACTTTAGGCCCTTGAAATTGAAAAGGTCAAGCGATTTGGTCCTCAAATTTACGAAATAGCAAACTAATTAGTCCATTAAATTAAAGAAAATCAATCAATTTTACCCTTCTATAAAAATATTTCTTTACTAAACATCTATAAAAAACATTGAAAGACCTAATTATTGACCTGAGTAGTCTCTTGCTACATCAAAACAGGCACACAACAACAACCAAGACTCTACAAGGTCAAATTTCTCCTTAATGTTCTATTCAGGACCATGTTTCTATCCAAATCGTTAATCTCAATATCTTTTTTAATAACTTCTCTTATAGTTTTTCTAGGTCTTCCTCTACCTCTAGTTGTTCGACTTCTCTGCATCTAATCTACTCACCACTCCTTCCTTATGGTACTAACACTGAAAAAATGACTAAATTGACTGACATTATTCAAATTAAGGGATTAAATTGCTATTTCGTAAATTTGAGGGACTAAATAGATAAAATAAAAAAACTTGGAGTGAAAAATTACATCTTTCCAAAGCGTCTTGTAAGCTTGTGAAATGAGATTACAATGGTCAGGTGGAGTGGAACCCTGAGCCATAGCAGCAGTTGCAATTTTCTCACCATGTTCATCAGTGCCAGTAATGAATATCACTTTCTTTCCCAATAGGCGCTGCAAAAGCCAATATATCAATTTCAAACTCCAAAAGCAAATGGAATTGGATAAAAAGTTATATAATTTGGAGTGAAATGAAAGAGGAGTGAACCTGGAAGCGAGCAATGGCATCAGCGGCGATGGTGGAGTAAGCGCTACCCATATGGGGAGGAGCGTTGACGTAGTAGAGAGGGGTTGTGAGGAGAAAGGGTTGGTCATTTGAGGTGCAGTTGCAGAACAAGGCTCTTCGGGAATGGAAATAGGGTTTGGATTTGAGATGAGAAAGTGTGGAACGGTGTGAAAGAGTGGAAGGGTTGAAGAGGAAGAGTGTGTTCTGTAAGGAGAAGTGAGTTCTTACTGCCATTTCGTAACAGCTTTTGCTCTTTCTGCACTTGTGTTCTGCTATTTTGCAGATAACATTAGGCTCATCCAAATACTACTCCCTCTTACTCTAGTTTTCAACAAATAAATTTTAGGGTCTAGGGTTAATAAAAAATTGTTCTGACTTTATGCGCTTAAAATGGAACATTATACTATGTTGAGTGAAGATCATAAAGTATTATAAGTTCTAATGAAGAATAGAACTTCTGATCAAGCACGTGAAAGCAACTTCTGAAGGAAGCATGTTAACGCAATCTCTGATAGGAGTGCTACTAAATTATTTTTAATATTTAGTCATTTATTAACCAACTTCATCATTTCATTAACCAATATTTTATATTTCATTAACCAATTTTATTTTACTATTCAAAAAAATATAATTTTTTATAAAAAAATATATTATTATAATAATATATTATTGTTCATAAATATAATTTTTTATTAAAAAACATTATTCATCGAATAAATACGATGAATAGTGTTTGATGTAAGTATTGGTGTATGAATAGCATTACTCAATACGAGTAAGTAGCCTTAAAACTAAACTTAATAGCTAAGTTAAGGAACCAGAAGTTAAACACACTTCTGGACACAACCTCAGAAGTTCTACAACTTCTGAATACAACCTCAGAAGTTCTATAACTTCTGAACAACAGAAGTTCTATTGTCCCTCGGAAGTTCTGAATATGAATTATTCTCAACACCATCCCTTAATTCATATTCATCAAAAACTAACAACACCAATTTCATCCCTCAAACAGATAAGGTGTTCAGTCTTGACATCTTTCATCAGAACTTCTACAAGTTTCTTCTAGTTGCTACACTATGCAACTTCCAATACTCCATTTAGAAATGCAGATTTCTCCTTGAAAACTCATCTGACGTTGATGGTTTTCTTCTTCTTTGGAAGCTCAATTAACTTCCAAGTCTTGTTTCTTTCTAAAGCCTCAAGTTCTTCTTTCATGGCCTTCAACCACACTTTTTCTTGAGAACTTCTCCAATGCCTATTTGTTCAAAATCTCCTTCTGATTCTGGAACCATATCTCCTTCTGAACTTTCTTCAGAAGTTTTACTTCCACCAGAAGTTCCACCTTTGTTAACTTCTGGACCTTTTCCAGAACCATCACCTTCAAAAGTTCCTCCTTCAGAATCATGACCACCACCAAAGACTGGACTACCTTTAGAAGCTCCTCCTTCAGAAGGTTCACCTTTAGAGTCATGATTACCACCAAAAATTTGACCACCTCTAGAAGCTTGTTCTCCAGAACCTACGCCTTCAAAGTTTTCCTTCCAGAAGCATGATCACCACCAAATTCTTGATCATCATCAAAAACTAGATCAGAATCAGATTCACCATCTGACTCATCCTTAGAGTCTCCAAAAGATTCTTCATCTTCTCACTCTAACTCTTCTTCAGAACTTTCAAGTCCTGACTCATCTTCGGAACCTTCATGTTGTGACTCATCTTCAGAAGCAGAATCTCTTTGAGATTCTAACTCATCTTCTGATTCTTCTTCAGACTCAAAATCACCTTCGGATTCTGACTTGTCTTCAGCTTCAAAGTCATCTTCTAACTCTGACTCTTCTTCTGAAACTTCAGATTTTAACTCATCTTCATAATCTTCAATGTCATTTTCTGACTATTCAGAAGTTTCAACTTTTCTTTTTCTTGAGTTTCTTCGAGGTTATCTCTACATGTTGGTTGCGACTTACTCCAATCTCAAACTTCTGACTCTTTCACAACAACGTCTCTTCTGATTTCAACTTTGTTGGTTTCTGGACAATAGAGCTTATATACACCTGTATTGTGGTACCCCACCAGTAACATTATCTTGCTTCTATCATCCAGCTTCTGTCTTCTAGCTTTTAGGACGTGTTTGTAACATACAGAACCAAACACTCTCAAATGACCAACACTTTGCTTATCTCCAGTCCACTTCTCTAAAGGAACAATTTCCTTCAACTTCTTTGTTGGACACTTGTTCAGAACATATGCTGATGTGACAACAGTTTTTCCCCATAACATATGAGGTAGCTTCTTCTCTTTCAGCATACTTTTGGACATATCAAGCAAAGTTATGTTTCTTCTCTCAGCAAGACCATTGTGCTGAGGAGTATATGGAACAGTAACCTCATGTTCTATTCCATTCTCCTCACAGAATTTCTGGAACTCTGTAGAGTTATACTCACCTCCACCATTTGTTCTCAGAATTTTTATCTTCTCACCACCCTGCTTCTCAACTTTCACCTTAAACTTCTGAATTTTTTTTTATTCCATAATTTTTCACATGGATAAAAAGGGTAATTAGAGATTTTTAAAAACACCTAATTTTCTTATATGATAGATTAAATATCAGTCCACTACTCCATCACTTTTTTTGTTTTGTTTTTTGGATGCGATGCTATATCGAACCATTCCCCTGGTTTATCTCCACTTCATTGTTGTTCTGTTTGTTTCATAAACGACACAGACACAGTCAAGCATAGACCAAACCCACTACCATGATCAAAGAGCTTCTTCACAATGACCCTTCCTCCATTTTCAACCTTCTCAAATCCTACGCACTTTCTCCCTCTAACATCCTCAAAGCCAGAGACCTCTTCCACCAAATTCACAAACCCACTTTATCCCATTGGAATCTCATGATCCGTGCTTGGTCCCAAACCGACAACCCCATTCAAGCCATTCACACTTACAACCTCATGTATAGCCAAGGCTTAATTGGTAACAGTCTCACTTACCCTTTTCTCATCAAGGCTTCTGCTCGTATTCACTATGTTTCCTGCACCACAATGGTTCATGCTCGTGTTTTGAAACTTGGGTTTCAGTCGGTTCTGTTTGTTTCCAATGCTTTGATTCACGGGTATTCGGGATTTGGTGAATTGGGTTTTGCGCGTAAGGTGTTTGATGAAATGTCTGAACGGGATTTAGTATCTTGGAATTCTTTGATTTGTGGGTATGGTCGGTGTAAGAGGTATAGAGAGGTTTTGGGTGTTTTTGAAGCAATGAGGTTGGATGGTGTGAAGGGTGATGCTGTGACAATGGTGAAAGTTGTTCTGGCTTGTTCTGTTTTGGGTGAGTGGAGTGTTGCTGATGCTGTGGTTGAGTATATTGAGGAAAATAAGGTGGAGGTTGATGTTTATTTGGGAAATACATTGATTGATATGTATGGACGGCGTGGTATGGTTGATTTGGCCCAACGAGTATTTGATCGAATGCTTGATAAGAATATGGTTTCTTGGAATGCTATGATCATGGGTTATGGGAAAGCAAGAAACTTGGTTGCTGCAAGGGAACTGTTTGATGATATGCCACAGAGGGATGTGATCTCGTGGACTTCTATGATCACTGCTTACTCTCAAGCTGGTCAGTTTGCAAAGGCAGTGAGGCTTTTCAAAGAAATGATGGAAACTAAGGTGAAGCCGGATAAAATAACGGTTGCCAGTGTGCTCTCTGCATGTGCTCATATCGGCTCACTTGATGTCGGAGAGGCTGTTCATGACTATATCAGGAAACATGATTTGAAGGCTGATATTTATGTTGGAAATGCTTTAATTGATATGTATTGCAAGTGTGGAGCGGTTCAGAAAGCATTGGCGGCGTTTGAAGAGATGGGGAAGAAGGACTCAGTATCGTGGACATCAGTGATCGCAGGCCTTGCTGTCAATGGTTTTGCAGATTACGCTCTTAATTTATTTTCACTTATGTTGTCGGAAGGTGTTAGGCCTACTCACGGAACCTTTGTTGGAGTTTTGCTGGCCTGTGCTCATGCTGGAGTGGTAGATAAGGGATTGGAATATTTTGAAAGTATGGAAAAAGTTTATGGACTAACACCGGAAATGAAACATTATGGCTGTATTGTAGATCTTTTGAGTCGCTCTGGCGATCTAGAAAGGGCATATGAGTTCATACAGAGAATGCATGTGGAACCAGATGTTGTAGTATGGAGGATATTGCTGAGTGCCTCTCAAGTTCATGGAAATCTACCCTTGGCTGAGATTGCTGCAAACAAGCTTCTAGAACTGGATCCTTCTAATAGTGGCAACTATATACTATCCTCTAATACTTATGCAGGATCCAATAGGTGGGAAGATGTTGTTAGAATGAGAGGACTGATGGAGGAGAGTAATGTACATAAACCATCAGGTAGCAGTTCCATAGAAATAAATGTTTCAAACAATTCTAAGGATACATGTTTTGGTGAAGTTCAAGAGAAAACTAAATTTAACGTTATGTAGAAGAATCATTTATTACTTTATAGATGATTTCTTTTCTTTTATGGGATATCATGTGAGAAAGCATTGGTGGCGTTTGAAGGGGAGGGGAAAAAATGAATGGCCTGGAGATTTACACCAGACCCTTGATAGCCTGTTTGTCTTCAATTTCTCCCAGCTCACAAATGACTTTATATCTGTTGGGACGGGGTACAACTTACAAGTATAATTTCTTATTGTGGATTATAGATGAAATTGCTAAACAGACAGGAGGATTTATCATTCATGGCTGCTGGTAACTCATACAGCTGTCATAAATAATGACCCATCAAAGCTGCAGCAAAAAATGGTGCAAACCGATTCCAATAGATGAGCCATGTAGCAGCTTGAGATACTGATGTTAAAGGACATCATCAAATTCATGGCGCAAAGTTTGATTAAGCTTCTGCTTTCTGGGACAATACCTTTTTATCTTGGGTATTGAAAGGGTAAATACCTTAACTTAGGAAACCCTTTTCCCAACCCCATATTTGGACTTCCAGACACATTTCAACTGTTTGTAACTAGACACTGTTGTATCAAGTGGTGTTACAATTAGGTCTGTTAAAAAAAACCACAATAAAACCGAACTATAGTTAAATTAACCGAATCATTATTTTCGGTTAATGAACCAAACCTGTGATTCACAAACAACTTTAACTGAACCAAACTGCAGTTAACCGAACTCAAACTGACCGAACCAAACTGTACTACAGCTCAAATAGTGAACTGATCAAAATCGAAGGTTGTAAACTGTAACATTTTTGCAACACAACAATGACGTTTCAGAATCAAACTCGTAATTGGAGTTCGTGAACTCATAATTGAAGGTTCAAAATCGAAGGTTGCAAACTGTAACATTTTTGCAACAAAACAATGACAGAATCACAAACACTCTCAGTATTGTTGCTATGCAAATCTTGATGTTCCTTCATCACAAATCACAATACCTACTGTAATATAGAGAGAAACATTTCTATTTGATTTTATAGTGTATATATAAAATCTTGAGACCATCACAAAATTAGGATTTTTTCCGGATGTTGGAACCGTAGTGGAATTGAAATGTCAATAAAGGTAAACTTATGCTCTTTGAAGCTTAAAATTGGTTGCTTCTGGAGCCGTGAGTTATAATTGCTGCAGTACAATATTACTACTTGCTTGCATACATTGTATAATCAATCTTACTTGTGTGTGTTTAGTTACCTTTGTGTTTTTTAAATCTATTTACCACTGTTAATGGTTACCGATACAGTTCTGGTGAGGACAACAAGTTGGTGTGTTACCAATTATTTTGACCAGTATTTGTATAAAAGGAAGTTAATAATGTTAAGTATTTTGAAATCAAATTCTTAAATTTTAAGAAGCATGGCTATGAGTTAGGATTCATTGTTTATAAACTGAGGATATTTCATAAGTTGAAAACAAATATGTTTTTCAGAATGCCTATGGATTATATAAATAGACATATCTAACTCCTCATGAAACTCACTTGTATTAAGAACGTCAGAGTTTTCACTTTTTTCCCTACATACTTTGTTTTTGTTCCATCCACTATCAAAAAATTGAACTTGTTTCTAAATTTCACATCTTTCTACCTAGTATTCACATTCTTTCTACTTCTCCTTCTCAAACTTCTTTTCCAAAAAAATAAAGCCAACAAAAAAAATTCACTCCAAGCTTCCACCAGATCCTTCACCACTTTCTATTTCTATAATAGTAAACCTTCTAAATCTAAAAAACAAACTACACCATTACCTAACCAAACTTTTCCATCATTCATCACTCACCATTATGATGGTAATTCTTTTGGTCACTCACCATCATATAGTGAATTTTATATCACTCACCATCAAGCATTTTATATGTCACTGCCAATTGAATTGAAGCATATGCAGTACGGTTAGGTACTGTGTGGTGTATACATAGTATATGTTTAGTGGTTTTAAACAGATTCTGAATAATAATAATATGACTTATATTAATTTTTTATTTCATCAAAAATATTGACATATGTAGTGTTATATTTATAAATAATCTTGTTTAAGGCGACCGTTTGGAACCGAAGGCGGTGACACGGGATCCGAATGGAGGTATCGCTTCGCCCTTAGGTTTTTTTTGGGTCAAGGAAGAGAAAAACGTGGGAGAAAACGTGACTTGGAAAAAGAGAATCATAGTCATTATTGACTCACACTTCCTTTAAAAATAAGGATCCAACTGTCTACTATTTGACTAGGTTGACGGTGGCCCTTTCCGAGACAACCCTAGGTCCTAGAGATCCTTATAAATACTTTATTTCTCAGGGAAAAGGGATCTCAAGTAATACACATGTATTGTTACTCATAGAGCATTTTTCTTCTCCTAATAACTCTAACACCGTCAATCTAACTGCCTTCCTACAACTCAGCAGCGGGGCCACCAACAAAGACTCTCACCTCACTTGATTTGATCCCTTAAACAACCTAAAAAACCAACGTATAAGGCTACTTGTTGTCGTGAGATAACTCTCACTTTCCAAACTTGTAATATACCTACTAGGGCCTCTAAGTCTCCCTGCCCTTGTAGATGGAAACACACACACACACACACTTGTATTTTTTTTAGACAATACAATGACGCTCACAGTGGTGTGAGTGCGCCTTCCTATTAGATATGTTTGCACGATGTTAAAACTTAGGATATTTTAGCATTTATGTATATTGGACGGTGTTATTTAAGTCTTAATGTGCATCTTAGTATTATGAAACTTATGAATGAGTTAGAAAAAGTTTCAAGCATTAAAAACAGGTTTTTATGTGAAAACAAATATATGTGTCGGCACATATAAGCTATGAGTCGACACATGTAGTTCAATATTAAAGTCTGCAACTTATGTAATGCATGTGTTAACACATGACATGCATAGGTCGACACATGCATTGAATGTGTCAACACATGACCTACATATTGGATTAATTATTTAATTAATCAATTTTAGATTAACAATAATCAATTATTGTTAATTATTATTAATATAAATTATGGTCTATTGATATTAAACACTTAGTGATGAATTATTTAATTGGGTTATTGTCTGAATGGACCGTGATGTGTTGAACCATTTAGTTAAGCCCAATGAGAGGTCTCTGCCCTCAATCGTTTAGCTATTTAAGTGTTGCCCTATTAAACGATTAATATACTGTCTAAAATCCTAAACGACAATAAGGGTAGTAATCCTCTCATATTCTCTAACATCAATCTCTATAATTCTAAAAGTTACATCAGTAGTCTCTTTACAATCTTACAAGGTACGTCGTTCCTATTATTCTTGTTTAATCTATGTTATAATAATATATGATTGTACATGATCAGAAGGTTCGTCAAGACCCAAATTGTTGTTGCGGTTGAAAGAGATTGGGGGTACCTGCAAGATACTCTGATGCTAAAGTAAGTGAGGGAAAAAGGAGAAAGCAAGTAAGTGAGAATAGAAGAGAATGAAGTACCTGACCCTCTCCAATGAGAGGGTATTTATAACCCTCAGCATTGGGCCAAGGTCCAGTTAGTGGGTAGTTTAGGGAGGCCTACTAAGGGACTGTCAAGGTTTGCGTGAGCAAGGAGTTCAGCACGTGGCCTCCTCCTTGGTCTGCCGCTCCGTGATACGTGGGGCGCTTGACTCGATATTCTCGGAGGGCAGGTGACGGTTGAGTAACCGTTGGCCATGTGGCCCTAACACGCACATGGGGAGATCCTTATCGGTTATGGGCAGATGGGCCTTCGAATCCTTATGGTTATTGAATTGGGCCTCAATGGCAGTGGGCCAGATGTTGGGCCAACCCAAAATAGGAGCCCCCCAAGTTATTATTCTCAAAGAGAGTGATGACTTTGAATCGAGGAGTCGCCTATAGAGACCCTGCGGGGGTGGCCCTCCACGCCGGGGAGATCTGCCTGTCTATAGCATGAGACACGATAGAGTTAGACTGGATTGGATAACTGCGGGTACGAATTCGCCTTCGCTCCCTACTATTGGGGCGGATAACCGCGAGCACGAATTCACCTTCGCTCCCTCTTGTTGGGACGGATAACCGCGAGCACGAATTCGCCTTCGCTTCCCCGGGCATAATGAGAGACGAGAACCTGATCGTGAGCGCGTTGTGTGGATTTATATGTCAGCTCAGGGGTGACACATGTTGACCCTCAGGCCATGCGTCCTGCTTGGGGAGGTGAGTGGAGCTCCATAGGGTGTGACCCTTCGCATGCCCAGGGAGTTTTTGCTATAAAAGGCCTCTTAGGGCTTCATTTGACTTATTCTTCATTTAGTCCATCAATTTGGATCTTAGAATTCTCCATGCGAAGCTCCAAGAATATCCAAGAATCTCCAACGTATTCCCAAAAGATGTTTATCGATCCCAACAATGCAGGTAAACATCCCTCAAATTCTTCGTGTTTTTTTCTCCAAATTCTGGTTTTGGGATAAACTTGTTGTAGAGATTTATGATTCTCGCGGAGACGATCATGAATATCTCGAGGAGATATGTGAGTACTGCGTGGATAGCTATGAATATCATGGGGAATTATGTGAGTGTCGCGGGGAAAGCCATGAATCTCTTGAGGGAACGTATGAATATCTCGGGGATTGTATGAATCTCTCGGGGATAATCATGAGTATCTCGAGGGGATACATGAGTATCGCGGGCATTGTTATGAATGTCATGGATGGATGGATGAACATCGTGGGTGTTTTTATGAGTGTTGTGGAGAGGCATATGAATATCGCGGGGATAATTTCTCGTCTGTCTGGTCGACTCCAAGGGCTAAAGGATTAAGTCGCAGACAATCCCACGAGGCGTTTGTTACGCCGAGCATCTCGCCCTTTCACTTGACTTGCGGTGGAATGGCGGATTTGATAACGTCGAACTCACTTTTCTTTCGCTGTTTGGGGCCGGTGATCCACGAGAAGGCACGAGCAATCATCGTCGTCTTCTTGTAGATTTTGCCGCGAATTTTCGATCCGATTTTTCGTTAACCTTTTTTAACGTTATCGAGGATCTGGATGAAGGTATAGAACCTTCATGGGCACTATAGATCCCCGACGAGAGCAGAAGGATATGCTCCTCCTACATGTCGACGAGGTTCCCCATGTATGAGTTCACCTTCCGAGAAACGGGGATTCGTATGCCTTTTACGAGTTTCCAGTCTGGGGTGTTCACATGGATGGACTTGGCCCCCTCGCAGCTTCATCCAAATGCCCTGGCTTTCATGAGTGTTTTTAAACTTGTAAGCTGATACCTTGATATTTAGGCCACTCTGCCCTTCTTCTTCTGGATTTTCCATCTTCAGCGGCAGATGGTCGGTGACAAGTGCGATTGGGTGTCGCTGAAATAGTTTGGAAAAGCTGTTGTGCTGAGACTTCAAGCGCGCTACATGGTGAAGCCTCTTACTAGGGAGGCCGAGGATACGCTCTTCATCCGGTCTGTGGAGGTCGATGAGGAAGACAAAGAAGGGGAGAGGTTGGAGGCAAGGTTCCCGCTGGAGTGAGACAAAAAACATTATAATTGGGGAGCTGACTTCTACTCCGTAAAGCACGAGAAGTTGGATATGCAGGATTAGCTCTCGTACGAGAAGCTGGAGAATTATGTTAGAGGGTTTCGCCCGACCATCTGCGTGGATTAGGAGGGAAATATCCTCCTGGATGATCACTGGGAGATTGAAATTGCTCATCGATATATTAACACCAAGGCCTTGCTCGATTGCCCATCGAATGTGGACGCGATGGAACTCCTAGGCAATTTCTTCGGGGACCGTTTATTTTGATCGCGCATCCGTTTTCTAACTTGCTTTATTTTTGTTTGTAGCTCGAATGGAAGCTATAGAGGAGCGCATGCTGAAGTTGAGGCAAAAAATTGCTTGTGGTCTAGCCAATGATCGCATTGCTGAATTACAGGGGCAAGCGAGGAAAGGCGGCCAAGCGGCCGGATCTACTCCTTCCCCCGTGTCTCCCGAGCAGCCCCTGAAGAGGAGAAGGGGGAGCATCTGGAGTAGGGTGTCCCGGGGACGTTGACTGCTATCGGGGAGACCTTCGTGTTGCCCCCGTGCTATGACAACCGACAAAATTTTGACAATGTGAACTCCTTGGGGGTGCACGAAGCCGAAAGGGAGGCCATCCTCGTGTGCAATAAGAAGACTCGGAAGCAAGACCTCAACGTCGATATGGCTGCTGTCATGAGGGTGCTCGAGACGGTGCTGACGTTGAACGATGATGCCTCCTCCTCCAAAGCTACCCTCGATGAGGCTAATGCCCGACTGTATGAATTGGAGACCCAAAACAAGGAATATTACAATGAGCTTGTGAAGTTTCGAGGGCAACATGACAGACACATGCAATTGGCTAAGGAGCTAAACAAGCAAAGGTTGCAGGTGGACCCCTTAACTCAAGAGAACAAGTAGCTAGTTGCCCGCGTGAAAGAGCTCGAGGAGCAGGTGACCCCAACTGAGGACGAGTCTGTCGACGAGCAGGCTCTCTCTTCGAGGACGAATCTGATCGGCAGGATTCAGGTGCTCGAGGATGATATTGTGGAGGCGCTCTCTTTTGGGTTTGAACAAGCTGTCCTCCAAATGGAGGTAGTCAACCCCGGGGTCAACCTCGTAACCATTGGGATCGGTCCTTTCCACCGAGTGGTCGACAGGAAGATCAAGTTTCCCCCTGACGTCTAGAAGGTTGCCTTTGTAAAGCTTGTTGGACCTGCGCATCCTTGTTTTTTATGGCTTGCGTGCCATTTTATTTGATTTGAATATATTGGGCTAAGTCCCAACATATTTAATTTTGGGCCTGAGCCCGTTTTGTAATATTTTGTCGGCCTCGATGGTCGGCTTCATTTATATTGACAATCGTTTCGTATGTTTGACATATTTTGTTAGTTATGCTTGGTTATTTTATCTGCTCGACCTTGTTATTGTTCTTAGCGTACATGCCGAAAGGGACGCCTCAGAGGCTGCTAGGCGAGGCCATAGTCACGTTTGGGACTCTGGCGTCCGGGTGTGAACTTTCCGTCACGAGTCGGACGTCCTACCACAGGTACTTCATCGCCCGTGGGTTTTCGTCAAGGTTTATGCGTCATGTAGAGGCTCTGATTAAGGATGCTCGAGGAACCATTTGTTCGTTTAAGTTTAGGTGCGCATTAGTACCATTCTGCGGCCCAAGGTCAAGTTGCTCCACCCGGTGGAGGTGAATCGTCGACCACTAAGTTCAAACTCTCGTTTGATGACTTTGGTGTTGTGGCGCAAAGTAATTTGTTGTTTCATCCGGGCCTCCCAGAGAGCTGCCCTAGCTCTGATTTCATCGACCAAGTCCAGCTCCTTGCGTAGTGCTTCGTCATTCGTTTCCTCGTCCAAAGGGAATTGTGGGTCGCGATGGTTCCCTAATTTCCACGGGGTGAACGCTTCTGTTCTGTATGTTAGTCGGAAAGGAGATTCCCCGGTGGTCGAATGAAGGGTTGCACGATAAGCCCACAACACACTGTGCAGTTTCTCGACCAATCTCTTTTTGGCTTCACCTAGTCTCCGTTTGAGTCCTCGTAATAGGACTATGTTGGCGGCTTCGGCCTGGCCATTTGTTTGGGGATGCTCAACTGAGGTGAAGTGTTGCTTTATGCGCAACTGCGCGACAAAACTGCGGAAATTCTGGTCGGTAAACTGTGTCCTGTTGTCCGTTACGAGTGTTTGAGGGATGCTGAAGCGAGCGAGAATGTTTCGTTTGTAGAAACGGAAGATGTTAAAAGAGGTGATCTTGGCAAGGGCTTCGACCTCTATCCACTTTGTGAAGTATTTGACGACCACAATGAGGTATTTATTTTGGTAGGAGCCTTGTATGAATGGTCATTCCCCCACCAACTGAAAGGCCACGAAGAGGTGAGCATGGTGAGTTCGTGGGGTGGAGCGACGTGCATGTTCGCGTGGCGCTGACACTTGTCACACTTCTTTACATGCTCCTTTGCGTCTTGTTGCATAGTGGTCCAATAGTACCCTGCCCGCAATGCCTTTCGGGCCAGAGACCATCCTCCAAGTGTTGGGCGTTGATGCCCTCGTGTATCTCGTGCAACACGCTAGATACTTTGGACTCCTCGGTGCACTTTAGGATGGGGATGAAGAATCCTCTTCGTACAAGCTTTGTTCGATGACGAAGTAGGAGCATGCCCGACGTTTGGTAGCGGCGGCTTCCTTCTTATCCACGGGCAATTCTCCCTTGGTTAAATAGTTGAATACTGGGGTCATCCAATAGTCTGCGTCCCTGATGGCGTGTATGTCAAGAATTGGAGGGACCTCTCAATGCTCGGCCTGGAGAGAGACTCTTGGATTACGGATTTATTTCCACCCTTCTTTTTGGTGCTTGCAAGTTTTGACAAGATATCGGCTCGGGTATTCTGCTCTCGGGGAATATGCTTGATTTTTGCCCAGTCAAAATTCCTCATTTTTTCCTTTACAAGGTTGAGGTACTCGATGAGGTTATCGTTTTTGGTCTGGTACTCTCCAAGGACTTGTGATGCGACGAGCTGGGAGTCCGTAAAAACTTGGATCTCTCGTGCGCCCATATCCTCGGCCAATCGTAACCCGACGAGTAACACTTCGTATTTGGCCTGATTATTCGACGTCGGGAATGCGAGAGTGAGCGAATGCTCGATGACGACCCCTTCTTCATTTTCGATGGGGATTCTCGCCCCACTTCCTGTCGAGCTTGATGCTCCATCGACGAAAATAGTCCACCTCTTGTCTTCGCTTGGAGATAGCTCGTGGGCGGTCATTTCGATGATGAAATCAGCCAACGCTTGCGTTTTCAGGGCCTTTCGACCCTTGTAAATGATGTCGAATTCTAAGAGCTCGAGGGACCATATGAGCATTCTCTCGGCCATGTCCTATTGGGATAAGAGTTGCTTTATAGGTTGCTTGGTTCTCACAATGATAATATGGGCAAGGAAGTAGTATTGGAGCCTCCTTGCCGCGATGACGAGGGCTAATGTGACCTTTTCAATTTGCTGATATCTAGTCTCGGGTCCTTGCAAAGCTTTGCTCGTGAAGTAGACGGACTTCTGCCCCTCTTCTATTTCACGGATGAGGATCGCGCTCACGACTTCTTTCGAGACCGCTAAGCACAAGAATAGGGTTTCCCCCTTTTGTGGTCGTGACAACACTGGTGGCTGGGAGAGTGCCCTTTTGAGGTGGAGGAGAGTGTATTCGCACTCCTCGCTCCACTCAAAGGTCGGGCCTTTCCGCAAAAGTTTGAAAAACGGAAGTGCGTGTTGGGCCGATTTGGCGACGAAACGGGAAAAGGACGTCAGCATGTCGTTCAAGATTTGAATGGATTTTTTGGAGCTGGGCGTGGGCAGTTCGAAAAACGCCTAACATTTGTCGGGGTTTGCTTCGATTCCCCTCTCGGTTAAGTAGAAACTCAGGAATTTGCCCGCTTTGACACCAAATGTGCCTTTCTCCAGATTAAACCGCATCCGACACCATCGGGCCTGGTCGAACACCCTCTTTAGATGCGCATCGTGATCGGTCTTGGTGCGAGACTTAATGATCATGTCGTCCATATAAACCTTGAGCATGTCACTGATCTCTCCGCGGAAGACTTTGTTCATCATCTGTTGGTAAGTGGCGCCCGCGTTCTTTAGTCCAAAGGGCATTATATTGTAGTAATAGTTTCCTGAGGCTGTCATGAAGGTCGTGCATCGCTTGTCGCTCACTGCCATAGGTATTTGATTGTAACCTAAATATGCATCCATAAATGATAACAGTTTATAGTCAACCGAGTTATCGACTAACATATCAATATAAGGTAAAGGAAAAGCATTTTTGGGAAATGCCCGATTAAGATCAGTATAATCAACGCACATCCTCCATTTTCCATTAAATTTTTTTACAAGTACAACATTGGAGAGCCAAGTTGAATACTTGACCTCAGAAATAAAATTCGCCTCTAGGAGGTCTTTTACAGCTTTTTAAGCAGCCTCCGCTTTTTTGGGAGACTGCCTACGCCTACATTGTACTATGGTCTTGGCGGCCGGATCTACGGCTAGTTGGTGACAAGCAACCTCAGGGTCGAGTCCAGGCATCTCCGCGATGCTCCAGGCAAACAAATCTGCATTGTCTTTAAGGTAGGATTTGAGCTGTTTCTTGGCCAGGTCGGGGAGCCCTGCCCCGAGCATAACACACTTGTTGGGGTCCTCTCCAAGAGGAACGAGCTCGAACTCGTCGTCTAGGATCGGGCAGAGGGGAACTTGGTCTTCGTCCTGACCTTCTACCTCTTTTTTTGCAAATCAGGTGTCGAGGTCGTCTGAGTCTACCTTGGGGCCTTGAGGTTCTTCTATCTGGGGAGGCTCGACGCGGGAGTTGTCCTGCTCGTCTCGCTTGTTGACTTGTTGGGCTCTTGGGTCCACTAGGGTCTGTCCCCTGGCGGCAGCGTTGTGGCACCTTCTGGCTGCTTTGATGTCCCGCAAATGGTGGCCACGCGTCCCCTCTTGGTGTAGAATTTTATTTTGAGGTGGAAGGTTGAGGGGACGACGGTGAGCTTGGCCAGAGTGGTACTCCCAAGAATGGCGTTGTACAACGAGTGTCAGTCTACCACCAAGAAGCGCACCTTGACCTGTCGAGATGCGACGTCCTCGTCGAAGGTGACGAAGAGCTCAACGTAGCCCCATGGTCGAGAGGTTGAACCGTTGAATCCCAGTAGGTCGGACCCTACATATGGTGAATGGTGGGATTCGTCGAGTTGGAGGGTGCGGAAGAGGTGAGTGTACATCACGTCCACCGAGCTGCCCTCATCGACCAGGATCCGATACACCTCGAAATTCACCACCCTTTCCTTAATGAGGAGGGGAATGTGGGAGTTCGACGCGCCACCAGGAAGCTCCTCGAGGTAGAAAGTGATTGGTTGGGATCTTCCATGGAACTGCTTGAGGGAGACCTCATTGATGGGGGCTTTTCGATCAACTTGTCGAACTTCCTTTTAGCAGAGTTGATTGATAGTTGGATGTCTCCCCCGCCGAATATGACTATGGCTGCGGGGAACCTCTCCCACCGGTTGTGGGTGAATAGGGGAAGGTCCCTGTCCATGGTTTCTGGGACTTTGAAGACCTCGGGTCTGCTTACCGAGTAGGCGATCTGGAAGGGGCATGCATCCCATTGTGGCCTGGTCTCGTTGTCGACCTATTTGACTTCCCTGGTTTCCCGAGATGTCTCGGGTCTCTTGTACTGCCTGAGCCTCCCGCCCTTGATCAGTGTTTCAATCGCGTCTTTAAGATGGACGCATTCCTCGGTCAGATGGTCGTGGCTCTAGTGGTACTGGTAGTATTTTGTCCTGTCAGCCCCTGGTTTGGGGGGTGTAGGCTTTGGGCGTCTGGCCCCGTCGTTCTTGAATTATGTGGTTGAGCATTCAGCCAAGATCCGCTTGTGGGAAGTTGTCAATGGGGTATACTCTATAAAGCACCCGACAGGGCCACGATGTTCGCGGCATCCCGAGGCTTTTCCTCCCTCTGTTTTTCATTTGAGCGCCAAGAGGATCCGACTTCTTGTCGTCGTGTATCGAGGTGTCGAGAAGAACCTGTTGATCTGCGGTTCCTCGACTCTCGAGCACGATTCACAACCTCTTTCTCTTCGTACGTGATGTACACTCGGGCTTTATCTAGGAGGGCGTCGAAGGTAGATGAGGGCTCGATACCGACCGCTTTTCTAAAGTCTATGTCAGGAAGGAGTCCCCTCTCGAGCAATTACCTCTTCATTTGATCATCACATGGGACCTGGATGGCCTCACTGTTGAAACGGTCGATATACTCTCTAAGAGTCTCGTCGCTTCTCTGGATAATGGTCTCTGGAGAGGCTTCAGTCTTCGGGTGCCTGCGGGAGGCAGTGAAGGTGCTGGTGAACTGGGTCTTCAGGTCCCTCCAAGAATGTATAGACCCGGGAGATAAGTTTTTGTACCAGTCCATGATTGTTTTTCTCAGCATGGTGGGGAACAACCTGCACTTGATAGGACCTCCGACGTTGAGGTAATGGAGCATTGCCTCAAAGTCTTCGATGGGGTCATCTACTCCTTCGTAGATTGTGAATTAGGGAGGTTTCTCCATGCCCCTGGGGATGGGGACCTCCATGATGCTGGCGGATAAGGGACCGCGGGGGTCTTCTTTGTTGCTTCGCTCGGGGGAGCGGGACGGGCATTGACGGCGACAGTGATATTTCTTGGAGGGTTCTCCTGTTCGAGGATTCCCTCCACGATTTTTCCTCAATTCTTCTGCTCCACACTCTCTACGGGGAGGGGAATGGGCTCGCTTCTTGACGGGCTGTTCAATAGGATTCCACTTGGGGACAGGTCCTTGAACTTTCGACCGACGGGTCGGGCTATGAGTGTCTTCCCTCCTGGTCCTCCGCGAGGGAGTCGAGGAGCGATGTCTTCTTGGGGAGGGAGTCCAGAAGTCTGGCCTCTGGTGTCTCCTTGGCGAACGGCGAGAGGTTTCCATCATGTTGAGACACTCCCCTTGGGTGAACATCATAAGATTCGTCTGGTTGATGGTCGCAAAGAGGGCGGCGATAGTATGGTTCGCGTTAACGGGCAGTTGAATATCTTGAAAAACAGCGGGGTCAGGGACGTGTTGATGGTGCGCGTCGCCCCGGTGTGTGTCGCCCAGCGAGACTCTGTTGAGGAAGAGGTCGTGCACCCGTCCCTAGGGTCAGACTCGGGGATGTTGTTGTTGATGTTGGCCTGATCGGCAAAAAAAGTGTTCTCGTTAGCATTACCAGCTGGGATGACCATGATGACGAAAGAGGAAGGTTTGTTTCGGTCCTTAGGATGGAAAAAGACGGGGAAACAAGCTTTCCACAGACGGCGCCACTGGTCGTACCTGATCAGAAGGTTCGTCAAGGCCTAAACTGTTGTGGCGGTTGAAAGAGATTAGGGGTACCTACATGATGCTCTGATGCCAAAGTAAGTGAGGGCAAAAGGAGAAAGCAAGTAAGTGAGAATAAAAGAGAATGAAGTACCTGACCCTCTCGAATGAGAGGGTATTTATAACCCCCAGCGCTAGGCCAAAGTCCAGTTAGTGGGTAGTTTAGTGAGGTCCACTAAGGGACTGTCAGGGTTTGCGTGAGCAAAGAGTCCCGCATGTGGCCTCCTCCGTAGTCTGTCGCTCCGTGATACGTGGGGCGCTTGACTCAGTATTCTCGGAGGGCAGGTGATGGTTGACTAGCCGTTGGCCACGTGTCCCTAACACGCACGTGGGGAGATCCCTAGCGGTTACTGGCAGATAGGCCTTCGAATCCTTATGCTTATTGAATTGGGCCTCAATGGCAGCGGGCCAGATGCTGGGCCAGCCCATAACAATATGCTATAATTATGTGTCTATACGATTTAGTTAAATTCATCAATTGGTATCAGAGCCTTGATTAGATACATATTATAGCTATTAATAGTTTTAGATAAATCCTAATTTTAATGGATTAATAGATCAAGAACACTATCAAATTTTAAGTGTTGTTCTTAAATTTCTTAAAAGTTTAGTTTGACTAAATCGAAAACTGTTCCAAAAACATTTTTTTAATCTTGAAGGGATAAGAATAATTAATACGATTACATGATTTTACATATTATCTTCTTTAAAAGATCAAATCATTTTTAGTATATAATATATGTGATGATGGATGAAGCCTTTAAAACCATTAACCTTTTTACTATGTTGAATTTTTCTTTACATATGGTTTAATTCTTCATCATAATCTAAGTGTCTATTATTAAATTATGGTTCAAAAACAATTCTCGTCGGTGAATCAATGTTACTAACATAAGTAAAATTCTCAAATTGAGTGTATTTGAAACTGTACACCCACTTTGGGTGCCAAATTTTGTGGAATGCGGTTTTAAAATAAATTAATATATATTACATGAGATGAGGTGTTTCATGATATACTTTTTTAATGTTTTATTTAAAAGGGTTAACAACCTATAAAATTAATCTCTAATTTATTTTAATTGGGTTTAAATTTTAAATAATTTATTTTGAAAATAAATTATACTTTAATATTACATTCTGAAAATTGTGTTGAATATGTTATAGAGATTTGTTACTCTTATAATGGCATTTTGAGATTATGTGTCATTATAAATATTAATTTGTTTTATAACAAATTGATTTGATATTTTATTATATTTTATTTATAAAATGAAATTATGATTTTTACTATAAATATTTTTCTTTAATCAATACAAGAATATTTGATTGTTTTAATATTAATATTATATTTTAATTTTTGATTGAAGAATTCTTTGTGAAATCTATGTAAATATTCTATGTTAATTAAATTGAGAATTATGCACTATTTTATATAATATATTTACTCTCAATATTTTAGTATAAAATATTTGGTGTAAAATTTTTTTTGATAGTAATAATATTCTGAATTATTTTAATATTGTGTTACGTTTTGAATTTATTTTAAACTCAACTTTATTGATTTAGACACCAAATATTTATATCTTTGAATTTAAAATTATTATTAAATTATACATTGACTTGTCCTTTTGAGTAATTATGAAGACAATTGAAAAATATATCATCCTTGCAATTTTTCATATTAGAATATTTTATTTGTTATGATGGTTTGCTGTTGACTTATGAACTTTTGAGATGATATTGTGATATCGTAAAGTTATCAAAGTTTAGTGACTCGAGGCCAAGGATGCATGTCACATATTCCAAGGTTAGTATGATTTAATTAATTTTTAAATCTTGTGAGTTATATTATATAATTGCATCTAAGGAGATATTTGTTTGAATATTATAAACTTCTTTTACGAAAATATAAAATATGCAATTATATATAAAATAAAACTATTAACAAGAATAGTTTTTTGAAATTTAGAACTCTTTAATCTATAGATTTCTTGTTAATAAACTCCATTTTAAAATAAAATTATATTTTTGGAGTATTTCAAATAAAATTATTTTGAGAGTTCTATTAAATAAAAATATTTTGTTTGGTAAAACAATTAAATTTATTTTAATTAAATTTTATATTATATTGATAATAGCCGTACCCTATCGGTACATTATTGTTAATATAATTTGGTCATTAATTGTGTAAATTTTGCTTAGTAAAATAATTATATTATTTTAATTCTATTTAATATTATATTGATGATAGTCATACCCTATCGGTATGTTATTGTTAATATAATTTATTGTTAATTGATAAATATATTTGTGATTTGATACTTATGTCAAATATTTAAATTATTTATTTATTTATAATAAATATTATATTGATAGTAGTTATACCCTATCGGTATATTATTATTAATATAATTTGTGTTGTTCAATGTACTTGAGATTTATGATTATGTAAACTATTGTTCGAGTATTTTATCGGTATTATAATTTTGTGATATAATATTTGTGCTTTCTTATATTTCTTATTTAAAATTGTTGAAATTCTTATTTGATAAATAAGAAATTTTTTTAAGGACATGTAACACTTTATGAAATTCAATAATATTAAATGAATTTCAATTCTCTAAGTATTATGTAAGTAGTGGACATTACCCTATCGGTATGACGTTACTTGACATGATAATTGTGTGATAGATAAAATAGTTGAATATATATTTAAAATATTTTCTAACTTGAGTTAATAATTCAACTATTATTATCTATCATGTGGGAGAATTTAACATGTCAATTTTATTAGAAATGAGAAACAAATATTATTTATTTAATATAATATTATTTTATGGAGACTTATATTGAGGATATTATAGTCTTATGTTAGTAATAAAAATTTGTGACTATTTGTGTTATATCACAAATAATAGTTAAAATTAAGTCTCATATTTTTTCCGCTGTATATAACATAATATGTTTCTCAAATATGTGTGATTATAATTATCGCATTTGAGATTTGAGTGAGTTATTAAGATGTTGTATATAATCCTACATTTAAATCTATACGAATTTAATCTCACTCATGATGATAATTTTATTTTATATAATTATCCTACTATTTTATGTGAAGGTTATTTTGTTTATGGAAAATCTTTTAAGAAGATTATTTGTTATAAAAAGATTTTACAATATAAATGTAAGTGAAAATTAACAATCTCCTTTATTCTAAATACAAAATATGTGGTTAACATGAAACTCAAATTTAGATTAAAAATGTCATTGATAAAGATTGAGTTTCATATTGTTATTCAGTAACCACTTGTGTCAATAGATCTGCAATATTCATGTGTAAAATATGTGGTTGAGTTTGTAAAACTTTGTTGATGATATATTATACAACCACTTCTCTATATTGTTTTGCAATGAAAATATAATTAGTATCCCATTGTATAATCAGAGTATATAATATTAGTGGACTCTGGAATTTTTTTATACATGTTGGACCAGTGGGAGTACATGTGTACACAATCATATAATCTACAAAAAATTTAGATTATTATTCTCATATTGTCATATATTCTTGCGTGCTCTATAATATGACATATTATAAGAAGACTTCAAAATATATAATACTTTAAGAAGTCTTATTCTATATATATATATATATATATATATATATATATATATATATATATATATATATATATATATATATATATATATATATATATATATATATATATATATATATATATATATATTATTCTCTTAATCTCATGAAGCACCATAATTTGATGTTTAGGACAATATTGAAAAGACACAATAATTCTTTGGCATGCAATAATATTGTGGTATTCTATCTTCAATAGTCCACTTTTATCAGGTCAAAATATGAAAGTACAAGTAAATATCAATACTCCTATCGAGTATGGTAATTCCTATATGTAATTACTATTTTTAGACCTACGTGAATATGTTATGACATTTAATGTGAAAACTCATTAGTAAATAACTAACCAAAGACTTATACACATGAGTAAGTCTTGTGATATTTCGGGTTAGTGGGAGTTTATCAATAGCATTTTTATATGTTTGGATCATTGATTTATAACATATTTTTCTCATATGAAATATCTTTCTCTAAAATCATCTTTTTAATAAAAAAAAATGTAATTCTTTAGCTTGTATGATATGTTTTCCCTATCGGATTCATTTCTGCAATGTTGAAGTTTACTTTTGTTTTGTGAACAAGTGTTTTGACCATAATTAAAATTCTAGTATTAAAATTATATATAATATTAATAATTGATTATTATCATCCAAGTGGGAGAATATTGGATTAATTATTTAATTAATCAATTTTGGATTAACAATAATCAATTATTGTTAATTATTATTAATATAAATTATGGTCTATTGATATTAAACACTTATTGATGAATTATTTAATTGGGCTATTGTCTGAATGGACTGTGATGAATTGGACCATTTAGTTAAGCCCAATGAGAGGTCCCTGCCCTCAGCCGTTTAGCTATTTAAGCGTTGCCCTATTAAACAATTAATATACTGTCTAAAACCCTAAACAACAATTAGGGTAGTAATCCTCTCATATTCTCTGACACCAATCTCTATAATTCTAAAAGGTACATTGGTAGTCTCTTTACAATCTTACAAGATACACCTTTCCTATTATTCTTGTTTAATCTATGTTATAATTATGTGTCTATACGATTTAGTTAAATTCATCACTACATAGGTTGACACATGCATTAAATAAACTCCTAAATAAATTTATGTGATTGTTTTATCGCATAAACTCTACAAGAATATAATTTCCTTCCTCGATAAAATCTAACAATAGAAAATGGAAACCCTACGAGGATACGTGAGCCGATTAACTAAGGTA
Organism: Vicia sativa; assembly: GCA_021764765.1. Taxonomy (NCBI): domain Eukaryota; kingdom Viridiplantae; phylum Streptophyta; class Magnoliopsida; order Fabales; family Fabaceae; genus Vicia; species Vicia sativa. The sequence continues at coordinate 286,533,796 of CM038793.1, read as the reverse complement.
GTTGTAAAGGTAGGATGAACAAATGATGGACTGAAATATTTGATATTCAAGAAAGGATTGAAAACATACTTTATATTTCTCAGAAAGTTAGAGCTATAACGACCAAACCCTTTGTTAACTATGAAAAGTAAGTTATACATAAGAAGTGGAAAAGGGTCGAGCATTAAGAAATACGACAGATATGTGATTGGCAAAGAAGGACATCAACCAATACTAGAAAGAAGGAAATTGAAGGTCACAAGCCAAATTCCTATCTTACACTCCCCGTCATTTTCACAAGAGCCATATGCATAATACATGTGAATGATGCACTTGAAGGCCGCAATTGATGAGCTAATTAAAAGGGGGAGGTTATCTCGATACACTTAGAAGAACGTTGGAAATAATGATTGTGGAAAAGTGTAATAATACGATAAGAGATATGAACCTCCAAGAAATAAGTGATCCCTTGACGAGATAAGGAGTCCCTAAAGAAGGTAGAAGTTGTGACTGAGATCAAAGGAAGGAACAACAATAGTGATGAAGGAGAAGAATATTGGGGATAAAAGCATAAATATATAACATCCATTATCAGAGGTCTTCCCCTAACAAAAAACCCTACTAAAGGGAAAATTAAAACAAGAACCATCAAATTGGTGACAATTTATAAAAAGGGAAAATTCTCCTTGCGGAGAAACTAGAAAAAAGCCATTATTAGATTCGGGGATAAAGAGAAAGTGAGTGGTATCCTGAATGAAAAATTTCCTCTAGTGATAATGACAACATGTTCAACTTTGACGTGTTAAGAATCCTCGTTGATGGGAGAAGCTCATGTGATATAATGTACACGAAATTCTCTGCAAAGCTTGGGTTGAAAAGTGAGAGGTTTTCATCTTATGCGGAAATTGACCTACAATTGTTCAATATCATGGTGATTCACCTTTAGGGATTTTTAGATATTATGGTTAATCTTATAGAAGGGAGAGATACCAGGAAAGTAAACCCACGGTTCTTGTTAGTTATGTGTATGAACAATTACAACTGCTTTCTAGACATATCATTTGTCGCGAATCTTGATATCATGGTCTCTACGGTCCATCTAAATATGAAATGCCACAACGTCCACGATGAACTTATGAAAATATGCATTAATCTATCTTGAGCCCATCAAATACATAAGGCCCTATAGCACAACAAGACATGACACTGATTGAAAAAAGGAAAGAAAGCAAGCTAGAAGTTAACATTACCTACCTCGGTAAGCGCCTAGGGAAAATGACATCCATTTACAAAAATAAAGGACTGATGTCCTTTACGGTACAACATGAATTATTTTAACTTGATGAATGAAAGTGACAATGGTCTGAGAATAATATGAGGTCTTTATTTAGAAAACAATCAAGGAACAACACTAGCACGACATAATGTCCACAATGACAAGCCAAACTAAAACTCAATTGATTAATAAACAATGACTATGTTGCCTTGATTAGGTATTTTCAATCATGCACTCAAAAATACATGTTATCGTGTAATTTTTTCTTCCATAAATGAATAATTGTTTTTATCAAATTCTCTTCTCTTGTGGTCATGTAAAGATAGGTACAACTAATGGTGTTGTCATATAAACACCATAAGTGTATGACTAAAGCAATTAAAATCCCATAAAGAAAGTCATGCGAATAAAGACAACAAATCACTAGATGAAAATGGTGATTTCAGATCACCCATTATCGGTAGATAGCCACTCCAATATGTAGGAGGTGAGTCCCCATTATGTCGACCTTAAACCAAGTCTAACTTTGGGGGAAGGGAAGAGGAGAAAACCCTTGATTGGGCGCGTTCCTCATAACTGTCCAATAAAACTTCCAAGCACGACCTCAAACAAAGGCCCGATCCTAAAGAAACTAGCTCAAAAGCCGCATTAATACATTGGGAATGTAAATACCACAATAAGCGAATAAAGAAACAATACATCATAATGAAGCAAATATAACAACAACGCACAACTATTTATTCAATAATAAACAACGTTAGAGAAAAATTATCATATCAAAAACAAATAACTAACAAAACAGAAACTACAAGTACGACTCGTCGTCAAGATTTACTGATCTCTCATCTATTATTTCTTGCTCATGATGAATCCATTATCTTAATATTCACACCCCGAGAGAGAAAAACTCTACATGCTTCAAAGTTTTTTCAAAAGAGGCTGACAATATGAAGTAATCATGTTTTACCAACTTTGCATACTCTTTAAACATGTCGATATTTTCAAAATGCATCAATAAAAGATCATTTTGAGCCTAACCTTCCCAGACTTCATTTAAGGGTGCCCTTAACTCTCTTATCTCCTTGCTAAAATAACATGAATGCCCGTTTACATTAGCAAGGGCAGTCTTAATATCATATAACACCTTATGAATCGACGACAACATGACATCCATCTCCCTTAATCTTTGAGTTAAGAATTGCACATTCTTAGCCAATAGGTTAGGATACTCGAAAACTTGCTCATCATCACCAATTTTTCTCAAGAGGTTGCCCGACTTAAAAAGCTTGTAAAGAAAGGTGGCACAAAGACGTTCCCTTTATTTACTACACAGAAGGCCAAGATAGTTGAAACCTTACACTTTTGGTGTGACATTTCTGTCATTTCTTCTTGACGGAAAGCTTCAGCCTTACTTTAGAAATATGCATAATCCTTTTCAGAGACAAAAGATTAAAGCTCCATAGTTGTCTAAGGACCAGGGTGATACTTGAACAATAATGACAATTTGGCCATGGTCATTGACAAACTTCCACCAATATCCGACCTTTTCAGTAAGATGCTTTGTCGATTTCTTTCTATGAGAGACTCTCACTATTTATGCACGAAGGAACATTCAAAGCACTCTTTGCTATAGGTTGATTAAGAGGGTTTCACCCTTTATTGCATGTTACTTAATTGTTTATTTTATGTTCTTATTTACAAATTGTTTGTTACATAACTTTGTATAGTATTTATATTATTGAAAATAAATTCCCCCTACCATTGATTTTTTTAATACGTTTGCATTACTATTATTTCTCTCATTATGAACTAATTGCAAATCTATTAAACTTCTTTACATTATTTTTATGTGGTTTATCAACTCATAATTTAGGAACAGTTATTGATGATTTTATAATAAGCGATAAGCGATTGATCTTATTAACTCTCCTACCGTTTATGTTTGAAACTCATATTTATTAGGTCTATTTTATTAGTTATTCAAAATTTTAATATGAGATTTAACCGTGAATAAATTAATCAATAACAACCAGGTGAACTCAATTCATAACTAATATAATGTTTTATTATCACCTTCGTTATTTTATTAATCATAATGAAACGCATTATATTTTTTTTCTAAAAAAACCCAAAAATCTTTTCATTTTTTTACCATCCTTCTGCTGCTAAATATTTTTTTTACCATCCTTCATTTTACTATCCTTTCTCTTTCTTTCGAAAACCAAACATTGACTAAGACAAAATAGCTTTGGAATATCCCCTCATATACCCATTGGCCGTTTTTGTAGGTATTTCAAAAATATAAAAGGGGCCATTCACCTTCAAAAAGACAAACAACACCATACTAGTATCTTGTTAACCTATTATAATAATAATAATAATAAAAATAAAAATAAAGATTATGTGTCATTCTAAAAACATATGTCAAGAATATTATAATTAATTTTTTTTAAATATAATTAAATATAATAAAATTATATTAAAAATTTTAAAATATTAAATATAAAAATATTTATTCAAATAATTTAGTATTAATCTGTTCTTTAGAACACTTTATCTTTCTTTTAATAATAATAATATTAATTAAAAAATAATTGATGCGAGTGTGTAAAAAAAGATTATTAATCAATTATAATCATATTTGCTTTTAAAAAATTTATATGATACGAGAAAACCATACATTTCTATTGTATACTTTACACTCTATTATTAATATTATTATTATTATTATTATTATTGTTATATATTATAATAATAATAATAATTATTATTTAATACAAATTATTACAAATAAAAAGATTTTGAGAGAGTTTGGTTCGTCTGACAGAAAGAAAATGAGACTCGCTCGCTCATTGTAAAATTTCCGAGCAAACAAAATAAAAATCGTACCTAAACAACTCAGTAAGCATTAAGCAGCGCCGTCGTCCTCGTTCGTATCGTTTCTTCGCCGGCGGCAGCTTCGCTCATCGGCTCACCGCCGTTTTCTGTTGCAGTCGCTGTCTCGCCAAGATACTCCGACGTCGTCGCTGCCTAGTCATTTTAGGTCCGTCCTCGTTCTCTTTCTTCGATTTCGCTGAAATGAACTTGACTTCGAACACCACGTCGATTCATTCTTCACTTCACATTTCTCGATCAATCTTCACATTTTTTTGTTTCGTTCACAAAATGTTATACTCTTCGATGCACAGCGACGTACTTGCAACGTATTCTCTCTGAATTTGTTCCTATATCGTTTTCTCACTAAGCTCAGTGAAGTATTTGTTTCTGATGAATGAGTTTTGAGATTTTGTTAGATTTATAGGTTTTTTGTTTTTGAATTTGTCTTTGCCTCGGTTTTTGGATTAATTGCGGATTAGTTAAGAGAAAATGCGTTTGAAAATGTTGTATCTGAGTTGTTCAATTGTGAAAGATCCACATAAGATTTTTGTTAGGTTATTGTTGTATTATAAAATTTAGTGAATTATTTTGCTTTGGATGAATTCATGCATATCTGACTTTCTTATTTTTTCGATTAGGTTTTTGACAAATTGCTGATTGGTTTGTTGAGTTGTGGAAGGTTGAGAAATATGAATATGGATTTAGGTTGTAGTTTGCCACAGTCAAGAATTTTACACGGAGGCGTGGGGACTGGTTGCAAACCCAAATTAGTCGGTCAAGTAGGTTGTTTTGACTTTAGAAGGAGAGGTTTTGGTTCTGGTGTTTTGGGCAAGAGTGTTTCGAGAACGCATTTTAGTGTGGAGACCAAAGTTAGTTGTGTTTCTAGTGGCGAGTTTAAAGTTTTGAACATGAAGAGACGTATGTCATGTAAGAATGAGAAACTTCTTATTGGATCCAGAGTAATTTGGTTGAAGTGCCAGGGTAGTGATTCTTTAGCTTATGTTAATGGAAATGGCCGTAGTGTTGATTATGTGGAAGGTTCAGGTGAGGATGCAGAGGTGGCACATGTATCTAGTGATGGATTGGATGTGCCTGTGGAAGAAGAAGGGAAAGTTGGGAAGGAAATAGGAGTAGAGGTACTAAGTGTGGAAGAATTGAAAGAACTACTGCAAAAGGCCTTGAAAGAGCTTGAAGTGGCACAAATAAATAGTACTATGTTTGAGGAGAAGGTTAAAAAGATATCAGAGACTGCCATCTTTTTGCATGACGAAGCAGCCCGATCTTTGAATGATGTTAATTCTGCCCTTGACACCATTCAAAAAGTTGCAAATGAAGAACATATGGCCAAAGATGCTGTCCAAAATGCAACAATGGCTCTTTCATTAGCCGAGGCTAGACTGCAGGTAGCCATAGAGTATTTAGAAGCTGCAAAAGAAGTGCCTGAAGGTTCTAATGAGAGTGATGGCAATAGGGATTTAACAGAAAAGGAGAACATGCTTTTTGTTGCACAAGAAGATATAAATGAATGCCGGGAAAATTTGGCAAATTGTGAGGAAGAGTTGAAGCGCTTTCAAAATAAAAAGGAGGAGTTGCAGAAGGAAGTCAGTAAATTGCAAGAAATTGCTGAAAAGGCACAGCTGGATGCAATGAAAGCTGAGGAGGATGTTACTAACATAATGCATTTAGCAGAGCAAGCTGTTGCATTTGAACTTGAGGTTACACAACGTGTGAACGATGCTGAGATTGCTTTACAGCGAGCTGATAAGTCTGTTTCAAATTCAAATGCTGACACTGTAGAAACTATTCAAGTACAAGATGTTGCGCTTGTTTCTGAGGAGGAGAACATGGTAGAAATTATTTCTGATGATGTCACGGTTGGTAGAGACAAAGATTTGGCCACAATTGATGATGCATCTTTACTTACCAAGTTATCCCCCGAAACACAATCTGAACAGACCAGCCAAATTTCAGATGACACAGCACAATCTGATTATACAAGTGATAATGAAAATGCCGTCCAAACAAAAAAGCAGGAAGCACAGAAAGATTTGACTAAAGATAGTTCACCATTTGCTCCCAAAACATTATCGAAAAAGTCATCTCGATTCTTTCCAGCATCGTTCTTTTCTTTTCCTGAAGAGGAGACTGAGTCCACGCCAGCATCAGTTTTCCAGCGCCTCGTATTATCTGCGAAGAAGCAGTTGCCCAAGCTAGTTCTTGGGTTATTGTTAATGGGAGCAGGGTCTGTATAATCTTCTGACATCTTATTCTTTTATTGTTATCTATTTCAGTTTTTCTCAATATTAGGATGGCTTTTTAAAGATTTCTGGGTAATATTATTCAAAATATAAGCAACAAAGGGATATCGCATAGATATCATGATATATGTCACCTCTAATTGAGTTGCTCAATAAGTTAAAGTAGGTTCTTAATTCACCCCCTATATACCCCACGTGCTTCAGGTAGTGTATATTCCTGTTAAAATACATTACCGGAAGCACGCTTCCAGTAAGCCCCCCTGCGTTTTAGGGGGTGGATTGATAAAATCTCAAATTTTAAAGGAGACTATATTGTGCCTTTTTGCCATGTAAATTTATATGCAACTATTTAGTATTTATACAAGATGGTGAATATTTTCATTTCAGAGCTGCTGTCTATGCCAATAGGGCAGAGAAAAACCCTCAGCTCCTTCAACAGGCAGATGTTATTGTGACCAGTGCTGAGGAATTTTCTTCTAATGCAAAGCCTCTATTTAGAAAACTCCAGAAAATCCCCAAGAAAATTAAGAAAATCATTGCGTCGTTACCTCATCAAGAGGTTTGCTTTTCTTCATTCTTTTTCCTCAATCTTATGCTCAACTTTATAAATTTCATCTGACTGTAGTGTAAAATATTTATCCCAGGTGAATGAGGAAGAAGCCTCCCTCTTTGACATGCTCTGGTTATTACTTGCAAGTGTTATATTTGTGCCAATATTTCAAAAAATCCCCGGAGGTAACTCAGTTACCATGATTTCTGAGTGTTGAATTGAACATAGTCTATCATAGTATTAATAAAGTTGCTTGTCTAGGACTAGATGTTTTAGACAGATGTGATTAGGCACTGAGCTCCATAGTTGCTTCAATGAAACTTTGATGACAATTAGTTATGATTAATGTTTTATAAATTGGATTGGTCCTTGAACTGATGAATGGAGTTTTTTTTTTCTTTTGGTTTGGAGGTCTGGTGAAGGTGGAAGAGGGTTTTAAACATATACACCTATATATTCTATGAATATACGACGTTATACAAATACGAGTATTTAACACATATACATATATACTTAAGATTGAAGTATCTTTGAAAGAGTACAATAAATGTATATTAATACAATAGATAATAAGCGTACTCTACCTATACAATACATTTATATTGATGGTAATAAATAATCAAGCTTAGCAACTAATAAGTACAATACAACATTATTCTAAAGTTCTCTTCATTTGAAGGATTTAATATTTAGAATGAAATGTGATATTTAATCAACAAACATAGTTTGGCTTAATGGCACCGACGTTTTGTCTGGTCCTCATTAAACCGTATTCAGTTTGCATGGTTTAAACGGTTCAGAATAGTTTTCAAACACAGTTTCTGAGGCCTTATCAGACTTACGAACGGACTGGTTCATGCTTACCTGTTCTGACTGTCTGGTCTGGTCAGAGTTTGTAAACTTTGGTTATGACCCTATGAAACTATTACATTTGAGGATTTTTTTTTACTCTTAAATAGTAAATTGATGCTTTTATAAGAAGGTTCTAACCATTATCTGAACGCGTTTAACTTCTTCTATATCCATGCATAATAAAATTATTCTTCCTACATTCACATTTCATTGTGCTGATACTATGCTCTCCATCTTGCAACAATGTTTAGGAAGTCCTGTTCTTGGCTACTTGGCTGCTGGTATTTTGATTGGGCCTTACGGTCTCTCCATCATTCGTCATGTTCATGCGACAAAAGCAATAGCTGAATTTGGAGTTGTTTTCCTTTTATTCAATATTGGCCTGGAGGTGCGCTTTCCTATAAGTTCTTGTTCCACCTTAACTTTGAACATCATCATTATCAACTATTAAGAGTTAAACTGAAGATTTGAACTACTTTATTGTTTTAGCTCTCCGTTGAAAGGCTCAGTTCTATGAAGAAATATGTTTTTGGATTAGGTTCTGCACAGGTGATTGGAAACCTCCATCTCCCATCCTTGTTATTATTGTTCACCTCAAAGCTATTATCTGTCATACTCTAGTGATGTATACCTTACGGGTATGTTTGGATTGGTGGTATGTGATGGAATGGAATGGAATGAAGTGGTAATTAATGAGGTTCCATTGTTTGGATTTGCAAATAATGGATGGAATGGAATGGAATATGACGGAATGCATTCCATCCCATTCCATCAAATTCTCTATTTTTTATTCCACCCAATTTGGGGTGTATGTGATGGAATGAGAGATTTTAAATAAATTAACCAAACAATGGAATGAAATCTATATCTCACTCCGCTCCGCTCCACTCCGCTCCGTCAAGTTCCGCTCCACTCCGCTCCGTTATGTTCCGTCAATCCAAACATTCGTGGCACTTATGACTACAACAAATGCAGGTTTTGGCAACTGCTGCAGTTGTTGGCTTGGTGGCTCATTATATCTGTGGTCTACCTGGCCCTGCTGCTATAGTTATTGGGAATGGCCTGGCTTTATCATCCACTGCCGTTGTTCTGCAGGTTAATAACCAAAACACTGTGCTTTTAATTTTTTATTCTTCAAGGGGATTTCATCTCTGAACTTGTGTTATACATCTCTGCTTTCTGTTTCTTGTCACTACCTGATTTATGCTAATCAATGCATAACACTCGTTTAGTTTGGCCAGCCTAAGAATAGAATTATGCTAAATCCGTGTTTATAATTTTGTCATATTTGGCTTTTAATGTTTCAGTAGAATCTCTACCAAAATTTATTTCAGTTTAACCTGTTCAACAACACACTCATGTCTAGAAAGTAGAAACATTAACCAGAATTGATATCCTTTATCTAAATATATCTGTGTTAACTCTTAATTAACCTAAAAGCAACTATGCTAAAAAACATACCAAAACCCTATTTTTATTGACATTTAAAATAAGAAACTCTTATCCCATATAGCCTCATTATACTGCTGTTGAAAATAACAACTCACAGGAAGATCAGCAAATCTTACAATCCTACTAGTTTACTACTTGGGAACCTACAGGAGAGAAATGGGGTAAGACACGGACTCGGTGAGGGAATAATAAATAAAGTAAACATACAAGAAAGAGAAAGATATTTTTGCATGAGTATATAGACCCTAACATAACTCAAGATGTAAAGTAACTAAAGTAATAACTAACTACTGTCTATACCCGGGCGAGGAACGGGTTAAACATTGGTAAAGTAAAAAAATATATTTTAAAACTACTTATAATTTACAAATAAAGTTATAATAACATTATAATCAATTATAAAATGTTTTTGATATTAGGAGTATACATAAAATATTTTCTTCAAATAATAAATTATTTATTGTTAATTGATATATTTGTATTACTTAAAGATTGAATATATCATGTTTTTAAGAAAAAATTTAATCTATGTAAGTTATCTAAACTTTGTATAAATTTCTTTAAGTTATCTAAAAAAAATCATTTAGTCTTTAAATAGATAATACCATGCATTTGTATATATATAAATTTTTTTAAATTTTAAATTATTAATATATTTGAGACAGTTTTCGGTGTTCACAAATTAGAATTAAAATTACTACTGCTTTCTTTAAAACCTGAACCAAATCGAAAAACCTCAAGTGATGGAACTTGAGACCTTGTTTGTTGAAGTTGTTTGAAGAGTTTATAGCCAACACTTTAAAAAGTTGGACAAAAATTTTAAATCGCAATAACAACCAAATTCACACTCATTGTAGAAATATGCAAGACTCATTTTGTAAAAAAAAACTAAAAGACTAGTCCTAAGATACTTTAAAAAGATATTTACACGTTATAAGATTATTTTTATAATTTAACATTTCCTCTCATGCTAAAGCATACTAACCTTTTTGAATCATATTAACTTTATTGAATAGAAAATCCATGGTGAAATTTTTTGTTTCTTTCATGAAAAGAAATAACCAAATAAAAACATCACTTTGTAACTATTCACTAACCACTTTGAAGAGCCAACTTAATCTCTTCCAATGACTCCGGGAGAAGCAAACTAGGTTGTTCTTGTTTAGATAAATTCCAAATGGAAGTTGTGGGCAGCACAATGATGGTGCTACAATAACTTTTACATTTGGTTGAATTTGGAATGGAAAATTAATTCTATGGTGAGTAAACTTACTAACTCTTCTATACTTCTAAAATATTATTCCCAAATACAAATCAATTTTTATAACCTCAATTATTTCAAAATTAATTCTTTGATCATGTATTCTTTTGAAAATAATTCCAATTTATGGAGCACAAACACTGCTGTGTATTTCGTGTCTTAAACGTGTTTTAAAAACACCATTGGAATATGTCATTAGGTGTTCACTAGTTTTGTTTTATTTTTTCTTTGAAACATCCCCAACACGAAAAGACGCACAATTTTATGATGTATTGTGTCATAAGCATAATGTATGTAATGACTCTTAACTGTAAACAATAGTATAATAGTATATAATATTTAGTATGCTATATAGTATTAGAAATATAACTTTTATAGTCTAAAATATATAACATCGACAAGTATAACATTTGCCTAATTGAACATATACGAAATTAATATAGACTTGATAATTTTAACATGCATGAAACTGTGCATTTTGTTTCTACTTATTTTACTGTCTTGTTAACTTCTTTAATAGAGTTAATTGTAAAATTTTATTTTACAAGTCTTGGCAACCCTTTTTGAAAAAGTTAGTTGCAGGAAAAAATTGTAAGTTAATGCTAACAATTTTCTTGTAGTTTGCATCTGTTCATAAATGCTTGTATTTGTATCAATTATCAAATACTTTCTTTTTAAAGGTTTTGATGAGTAAATATATTCAATGAAGGTTATCTTGTTATCAAATGGGAAAAGACACTGTATGTTCTATCTTTTTTTCCTTCCTGGGAGTCTGCCATGCTGTAATAGTTGCGGGTAATTTGTTTTACAGGTATTGCAGGAAAGAGGCGAGAGCACATCACGGCATGGTCGAGCTACATTTTCTGTTTTACTTTTTCAGGTAATTTGCATTTTACAGAGAATTTAATTCTTGTGAACATGTCTGGCTGAGATATCTTATAAGTGGTATATGTATCTTGCTTCATACCTCATACCGTTTCCGGATAAACTAAACAGGACCTCCCATAGTTGCAGGAGAGGTTATTTGAGTGATCATATCAATATCATTGCACTTTGCAGTGTGCATAGTTTATCGTTTTACATGCATACTGATTCTGTGCCAGTACCATGTTATGAGAGAGTTGGTTCAAGACACATGATAAACAAGGGTCTTCCTAATGATCGAGACTTAAACTGCGAAACTAAGAGTCTGCATTTGCTGTTGAACGTTGGGGCAGATGGCTGCACACATTTATATATCTGCCTATATCAAGCTTTGTTGTTTAGTATGTTTTTATGTATTAGTTTATTAATAGGGTACAGTAGCCGTGTATCGCAGCGTCCCGCTTCTGTGCAGTAGGTGGCTGCTATCTAGGGTTCTTCGTGTCAATTTTAGTGTTGCGAAGGAAATCATACCTTTTTGCGTACTTTTAGGCATTGACTCAGTGAAAAAAAGTGGTCTTTGCAAGATCTTCTGCAGTAGCTGCAATGGGAATTTGAATCCTGTGGCTAGAGGTGAAACAGAAGCAACCAAGAGAGCAGTGGCGATTGCGTGTTGGACTTGGGCGTCTAGTGAACAAGAGAAAAAAGAAGATTTGTGGTTTTTAGATCTTAAGGGTTGTTGAAGCAGCGGCTACAGCAAAAGGCAGTAGGAGTGTGATTGCTACACTTTTCTGAATGGAGAAACATACCAAGTGAGTGAGGAGGGTAGGCTGATGGAGGAAAGGGAGGGTATGATGTTTTGTTTCTTATATGAGAGAGGGGTGTTGGGCCATTCTGCACTCCACTGGTCTTGCTCAAGTTGTATGGCTATTGTTAATCATGAATGCATATCATGAACTTTGACTGGTCTTGCTCAAGTTGTATGGCTATTGTTAATCATGAATGCATATCATGAACTTTGAGTATTTTTTTTATAAAAAATTTGAGCATTAATATGCAGATAATATTGGTTATTTAATCGGCATATTTTATTTTATTTATAAAAAATAGCGGCCATTGCAGTGTGTGCTATCCTGATATATGATTTTTGGTTCAGCCGCTAGACGCGGCTATCCAAGGTTAATAACTATGATTCTGCCTAGATCCTCAACAAGCATCCTGCACTCTGTTGCTTTATCCGGTCAATTGTGGTTTGAATTTGAAATTTGAAATTTTGCCTGTTTTTATTAGCCTTTCTATCTTTCTTTAATTGGCGTTACAATATATTGACCCAAAATTTATTTTTTTCTTTTGTTTCCTATTCAGGATTTGGCTGTTGTAGTCTTGCTAATACTCATACCTCTTATTTCACCTAATTCTTCCAAAGGAGGGGTAAGATTTTTCTAGACACTCCCTTCTCGTAAAATACTTATTTCTGATAGGTAGACAATATTTCAGTTCTGGGATTTAGCTGCTTTGAATGATTAAGTTGCATGAACCTTGGTAAAGACATGGAAAATTCAATGGTTGAGTTTGTCATGCATCAAAAAAAGACAATCTTTGTTTTCAGGTCGGTTTTCAAGCCATTGCTGAAGCTCTTGGACTGGCAGCGGTTAAAGCAGCAGTTGCCATTACTGCCATTATTGCAGGCGGACGATTGGTAAGTGGTTTTCAAAATTAACTTGTTAGGTCTCATCAGTACGACTTCTAATTATTATTACATGATCCTAGTCTTGTAGCTGATGCTTAATTTTTTTTATACTTGAAGGAAATATCACTTTTTTGTCCTGATGAAACTGTATCTACTTTGTTTTTTGTTTGACTAATATTTGATTTAAGTGGTTTTCAAACCACATGGCTATAGCGCATAAAGCTAAGCCATCATTTCTATAGTTTCACATGATACTTATGCCCCTGGGAAGCACCTTTAGATACTCAACTATTCATGCTTGATGGAAGTTACCAACCAGTTGCAATATGTACCTAGTTGTTTATAACGATCGAACTTGTGAGGTCCTGATGGAAGTTTCTTTATAATTTTTGTGCCCTGTGTTGGTGGATTGAATGCTGTGGCCATTCAGGATTCTAATGATAAATCATCTATCATAAGACTATTTGTTCAATGGATATGTGATATTCTTTAGGGGTTCAATAGGAAAGCTTTGGATGGTGATAGTTCATTTGCAAATATAGTGTGGGCTTTGTACTGAGTTTCCTCTTCTTCTTTACAGCTACTTCGGCCAATATACAAGCAAGTTGCGGAAAATCAAAATGCTGAAATATTCTCAGCCAATACACTTCTTGTTATTCTCGGGACCAGTCTTCTTACTGCCAGGGTACGTGATTATCCAATTACTTACCTTCTCATACTTTCTTTAGATTTTTGGCTGGCTGTAAAGTTTCTTATAGAGTTTTTGTTCATTATAAGCAATTGTTCATGTTCTCTGTAGTGGTATTATTAATATTTTACAAAATGAGAATGCTCGCCAAGGTTGGTTTGTTTGATTAAAGTACTATTCTGAAAACTAAACCAACTGGTCAGACCAGCTCAGTGTGAACTCTTCCAGTAGCTTATCCATTCAAGCTTGTGTACTGCTCCAGTGCACTAAATATTGACTGCTTAAATGAATTGCATTTTGAAAATGAAAGTTCAGATTTCTTAACCACAAGATGCACTGGTTATGCGTTGTTTGATCTATATAGCCAAAGTCACCCAGGTGGAAAAGACTTGACTGTTATATGCACCAACTTGGAAAGTAGGAGTTGAGCAGACTCAGATGTGTGTAGCTTAAGAAGGAAACACCCAACCCGTCTCACTAGTCTTGTGTAATTTAATCATATTGATTATTCATATATTAATTCATTTGATTGCTGCATGTAGAAATAGAATTTGAACCTGTATGGGTAGCTTAAGAAGGTAACTTCAATCCATTATACTACTCGTGCTTCATGTGTAATATTATTAGGGTAATTATCCTTATATTAATGTGATTGCTTAAAAAATCTGAATCATTGAAGTTAAAAAACTATGGAAGAAATTGCCAATTACTAACTTAGTATCGGCAAGGCAAATATTTTTAGAAGCTTACAATTAATTTCCAGCTTCAATTTTTTGTGACATTGTGGTTTGTAGTTGTTAACTTGTTATATTTAAAATTAACTTAGTCCCACTCCCACATAATTTTGTACAAATATTTATTTGTTTTTCCAAAAGAAGTTTCAATAATTTTACAAACTCTGGTACTGTTAAATCTTAACTATATAAAGTAACAACATTTTTTTTTGATAATATGCCTGTCTGTGTGTATATTTGTGTTAGAGCATTAAACCATAACCTGGTTTAATGATTGGTCTGATGCTCAAAACATTGGGCTTAAGTTCAGCATATTTGTGTCCATTAACCTGACCTCAACTTTTTTCCCCTTTTCTTAAAATAGGCAGGACTTTCCATGGCACTGGGAGCATTTTTGGCTGGGTTACTACTGGCAGAAACTGAATTTTCCTTACAGGTTGAATCTGATATTGCTCCATATCGTGGCCTTCTTTTAGGGCTCTTCTTTATGACGGTAGGTGCTGAATATCAAAATTCATAAATTTATTAACTGTTTTATTTTATTTATTCATGTAACAAACATCTGTTTTCATTTTTAACTATCTTTACAACTTCATTGTGATGCCAATAGTTGCAGACAGTTATTATTGATGTGACTACAATTGTGGCTGTTGAGTCCATGAGTAACCCAACATTGCACTTGTAATTGTGGTTGCAAACTGCAATTTAAAACCACCTCATCATTACCTGTGTGAATTATTCTTATAGGAATATTGAAAAGCAATGAATTGGCCACTTGAGGAATCATACATCAGATATGAAAAGGGAAGTGGTGGATAACTGGATACTAGATACATAACTTGGTGTGCTATCAGTCTGGTTGTCATTGGTTGACTTTGTGTTCCACGCCCTCTTCTGATAATACCCTAAATAATATTTCATTTTTTCACCAAATAGAGAAAATCTTTCATGCATTGAATGCAAGCTCTACAGTTCAACTCTGTTTTCATGTTTCCTTTCAAGATCCAAATTTGAAAGATTAACCTACTCCTTGAGTTTTCATCTTCATTAGTCACCATCAGTGGTTACAATCAAGATTTCATGCCACTAAGTTATATGGCCTGAACATGTTAAGAGCCCCACGTCGAACAATATATGGCATGAACATGTGTTTATAAGTGAGTAGAATCCTCACCCCACAAACCGGTTTTGCTAACTCAACCACAATACAATCCTTAAGAGTTCAAAATGGAAAATTAGAAGTTGGATCCTTCAATGTGGATAAAGTGAAAAACTATAGAGTTGAGAATTTTAGAGATCAAACTTTTGACTAGGTCCATACAAAGTAACTAGCTGCTGTAGAAAATTTTATATATTTAGTTTTGGATTTGACAGCTGTTTTGTGAAGAAGAAAGTTATTGAAGTATAACTTTTAGTTGGAAAGCAACTGAAATAAGAATTTGAGTAGAGTATTTGATAGTACTAAAACAAACAAATTGTAAATACTTCTTGTGGACTAATCGTGTCACTAAAGCAAAAACAATACTTACACTGATTATTTCGGTCGGTTATGAATTGAGCTTTACACCTCCCCAATGACATTAACCAATCTTTATCCCACTTACATGGGATTTGTGTTGGAGATAGAATTTTATATTACTAGAAAGAAAACTATACTTTCTAGAGCAAGCAGAAAGGATTTACAAACAGCATATTGAAACCTTTGTTAATCTAGAATCTAGATGTAACAACCATGTTTAATTCATCAGAAAATTTTGATTTTGTGCTGTTGATTTGTCTTTGGATTCTTAGTATTATTGTTGCAAATGACTTAAAGATCAAGCCAACTTCAATATGTTATTTGTGTAACTAATAGCAGTTATATTGTGACTTTTCAGGTTGGAATGTCAATCGATCCAAAACTTTTTGTTTCAAACTTCCCAGTCGTCACGGGGACACTGGCACTCTTAATATGTGGCAAGACTATCTTAGTTGCTTTGATGGGTAGAATCTTTGGGATTTCCCTCATTTCTGCATTAAGAGCTGGTCTTCTTCTTGCTCCTGGTGGTGAATTTGCATTTGTGGCTTTTGGTGAAGCTGTTAATCAGGTTTTTTGTTCTCGAATATTGTTTTCCTACCCAAGAATCTGTGCTTTATCCAATACTATTTTACTCTAGATCTTTATATTAGTGTGTAAAATAAGTCATTTTGCTGGAGTTAGTTTAACAAATGGATAAATAATAGGTGCTGGTCAGAATGCCCGACAAGTGCTGAAAAATAAAATTTGTATTTCTTGTTTGTTGCCTTTAGTTTTTAATCATCGGTCATCTTTGTAAGTAGAAAATACAAAATTGTTTCTGTATTAGTAGCTGCTAAGAAGTTTTGTTTTCTTTGGTAATCAGTAAAAAAAACTATTACTACTTGCTAATTGAGATTTCTGCAGGGCATAATGTCTTCCCAGCTATCTTCTTTGCTGTTTCTTGTTGTGGGCATTTCAATGGCCATCACTCCATGGCTAGCTGCAGGAGGTCAGCTGATTGCTTCCCGTTTCGAGCAGAATGATGTTAGAAGTTTATTACCTGTAGAAAGTGAGGTAAAATCTCTTACATTAGTTGCTGACCAGTAACTTTGTTAATTGCACATGGTCATAAAAATTTTACCTTAGAATATGTGAAACACTGACACGACAGTGTGACATTGCTAATGTCAAAAACACATGACACCAACACCGATGCATATACATAAAAATTTAGTTGACTTTTTTTTGTATGTCATCTTTTACAGACAGATGATCTGCAAGATCATATCATTATTTGTGGATTTGGACGAGTTGGCCAGGTAAATTCTCTATATTTTGGTTTGATTAATTAGTTTACATAAGTGTGAAGGAGTTTACCTATGTTATTTTTCAGATCATTGCTCAACTTCTTTCTGAGCGACTTATTCCATTTGTTGCACTAGATGTGAGAAGGTAACACAACATCCTAATTGAAATTTTTATCCTTTTCTTGTGATTGTTCTTATGGATGAACGCTTTGATGTATAGTTTTTAAGCTTAGAGTATCATACATTATCTCTTGGGATTAGTACTTTATTATGATTTTCCTATTTATTTAGGTTTGTGTTTATGTATCCCTATAAATAGGGATTGGCTAACCTTTTGTATATAGTTAGTATCAAGTTATTTTGCTAATATTTAGAGTTCTTTTAATTTTTCTCATCCTTTTATCTAAAACTCATATCTTCGAGTTCAAACACTTTTCAATGCTTGTATTATCTGAAATTTTCAATTTGTTTTATAATAGAAGTAATTTAGATAATAGATGCTCCTCTTTTGTATTAAGTCTGTTTGAGTTCAATTTAGGTCCTTGACGTCTGCAATTTTGGATAGAAAACAAAAGATGATGAACTAACCTACTATCCGTATATTAACAGTGATAGAGTGGCAGTTGGGCGAGCCCTGGATCTCCCTGTGTATTTTGGAGATGCTGGCAGTCGAGAGGTAGTACGCATGATTTAGGTACATGTGTCACATACTTCTTGTTACCTGATTTTCTTTTTAACGCGTGACTAGGTCCTACATAAGGTTGGGGCTGAACGAGCATGTGCTGCAGCTATAACTCTAGATACGCCTGGAGCAAATTATAGAACAGTTTGGGCTCTGAGCAAGTACTTCCCGAATGTGAAGACTTTTGTTCGTGCCCATGATGTTGATCATGGCTTGAATTTAGAAAAGGCTGGAGCTACTGCGGTAATAATCTCATACCTATATCTAGTATTCATGTTTTTGTGGCCTTATGGGACAATTTCAAAAATGTATGAAGGTCTTGCTCTTGATTCTTGTTTTTTCATAGCAAATTGAAAGCAAAACTGGCTATTAGTGGAATGCTCACCATAGAATTCTGTCATTTACAGGTGGTCCCAGAGACCTTGGAACCAAGTCTTCAATTAGCAGCCGCTGTGCTTGCTCAGGTAAATCAAATTTCATTGAATGCCCTAAACGTGCAGCCGGTACAGCCAAATCTCCCATTTGATCAAGATACTATTCAACAATGTGGATTTGGCTAAACGGGCTGTACAGCTGAAGAGGATCTGAATTGATTTTTATTGCCATAGAAATATTGACCAGTTGTTTTTTTTGTCTCGGTCTCTGATAATATTATATTTTAACACTTTTATTTGATTATGACATTATTAAGATATAAAAGATCACGGCCGTTTCTTCTTGTAATAAAATCTTGGTTACGTTAGCTGAAATATTCCCTTCTTATATTTAATTTACTAAGCATCAATAGCTGTACTTGCATAAGAAATATGAAAAAAAGGAAATGTATGTCAGGTAATTGTTTAATGTAGGCATTCAAAGAAAAAGTTTTGGCTATACTATTACCAGCTTATATGAATATATGAGACACTAATGTAGCATGGAGATTGTTGGCCTTCAATTTTCTAAGTATTCTTTTTTCTTTAGGCTAAACTCCCTGCAGCAGAGATTTCAGCAACTATAAATGAATTCAGATGCCGACATCTAGCTGAGCTTACAGAGGTATGCATTCCGGAGACCCGGTCCCTTATATAGTAGGGTGTGGTCAACTTGGTTCCTGAAACTTAAAAGAGTTTTTGAATGATCCCCAGATTAAAATTCTCAATCACATTAGCCCTGGCTAGACAGTTTCAATGTCTAAATTGACTGATCCAAAAGGACTAATATGACAGGAAATTTTAATATTAAGGACCATCTGAAAATTCTTATATATTATCAGGGACTAAACTGATAGCTCATCATTATTTTAAAGTAATTCAAAATCACACAATACTCAAATGACTCGTGTATAGTTGATGTATGAATGAATGTATTTGTTCTTGTTCTATTTATGCAGCTGTGTGAAGCAAGTGGAAGTTCTCTTGGTTATGGATTTACTAGAATTATGAGCAAATCCAAATCTCCATCCTCAGATTCATTAGATTTAGATGATACCCAAGTCTCTGAAGGGACACTGGCAGTATGAAGATTACCCCACGTATACAAAATAGAAGGCAGAAGAAAATAAATGTTAGGGAAAAAGGGGAAACAATTGTGGAAAAAAAGTGTATAGCAGATTGTAAGTTCCTTTATGTACAGAAATATAGCAGGATAAAACGAGATGCAATATAGTTTCATCTCATTGTCATGTTTTCTCTCTGGCCGGGAAATTTTGGCACCAAAGTTTGTCAAATTTCTGTGGAGAATAATCTCTGTTGCTGTTGTTTTATTTGCCTCGGTTTTTCGAGACTCATATTTGTAATTGTCTAATTCGCTAATTTCTTTATTTTTAATAAAGTCACCTCATCACTTCTCTATCAATTCCCCTTTTCTTCTGTCAGCCACTCACCTCCATGAACATAAATTCAACCCATTCTCCGGATACACCTCAGAATAAATCCGTAGATAGATATTCAAAGTCACTTTTGGTCTTTATTAAATCAAGCTGCCATCCAATTTCTTAAGAAATAAGTTTGGAGATGTATATTTGAACTATTAGAGTAAATTTGGATATACATCTTTGAATCATTGCTCGTGTTTGTGTTTCAATTCAAATTAATTTTAATTCAAGTAACGATTGATAAAAATGAATATTATAGAACTGAATAATGTGTTAAAAAAATAGAATATTATAGAAACGAATATCAAAGATTATACTAATACAATAATTATTCTCCAAGTTGATGAAAAATAAATAAAATATATTCAACATTATAGTCTTTTGAGTATGTCTAATTCTTCTAACACCCTGACTCCTCTGATGCTTATGGTAACCCAAGGCATTCTATGTCTCGACAAGAATGGAACGTGCTAGGATAATTGTTTCATCGCCACCATTCTCAAATAGTCCAGACTTGGTGACCTCTCATGTCATCCGCATAATGTTATGACATATCGACAACACATTAATGACATGATCATCTTTGAACTGTTCATTCTCTAAAATTTCCTCATGAGCATGCCTAGTTGCACGTTCAGGAGCATCACGTGTCATGTAAGGGTGTGACATGCTATAGAATCAAGTCATGTAATCATCAACATAACTCCACTGAGATGTGGCATCATGACTTCAATACTCCACTGGTACCAGATGACTCTCAAAATTTGATAGAATGTCATTCAGCTCTCTGCGAACAATATTGATCGGAGCAGCCTAAAGGAGGGACCTCAGAATGATCCGTACGTACCCAAATCGCTGCATGCACCGCTCGAGCAGATACCCACACATAATATTAGTCTCATATGCCATTTATCATAGTTTTTCTCATAAAAAAGAAAAATGAATCATAGAAGTAGCCATTGATCATAATCACTTTGCTAATGATAAAACCGACTCAATGCCACTTGTTAAAACAAAAGAATTATTAAATCAACACTATTTTTTTGAAAAGGCAAACAAAGAACTATTATTAATAAGAAGAGCACAAAGGATGCCACTTAGAGAAGTACATCAAGTTGTTGCAATATTCAACAGACTTAAAACACCACAATACACTACCAGCTCCCACGACATTTCAAAAAAAAAAACACCAGAACAAATAATACCATATCAATACATAAATTCATCACACTGACACTGCTAAGATACATAGACCACCCACTTTCCAGGACCAAAACTGTAGAGGAAAATATCAGTTCAGTCGGTGAGATTCAACAGGAAAAAACAAGCCAAAATGCTACCATTTCTTTGCACTGCGAGATCGAACTATTAACTTGAGTTAAAACTGGGTAAACTCCAACCACAACAGTGAACATGGGATGGATGAGACACTTATATATGTTGGTGCACAAAGACAAAGAGAAGGAACCATGAAATAAATGAGAAAAGTATGAAAATAAGGATTGCTGTTTATTAATGAAACAAGAGTATATATTTATACACAAAAAACCCAAAAATAAATATGCCCATAAACCTAATTAAAACCTAATCTTAGTGATCAAGTTAAACGATACTTGTTAGGCTACAAGGGTAGAAGATAATAACGATGGAAGTAAGAGAGAGAATAAAAGCAAAGAATAAATTGTATTGATTGAATTAAAAGTAAAGAAATACAAGTGACTATTTATAAGAGAAAATAGTAACAAACTAAAAACAAACCCCAACCCTACTCTTAAGCAATTAAAGATATATGATAATAATAAAATAACAAATACTAAATTATCCTAATAATTACTAAAGTGTCATTCTAACATGAATTATTCACAACACCATCCCTTAATTCATGTTCATCAAAACTGACAACACCGATTTCATTTCTCAAGTGAAGAAATTGGTCAATTTTTATAGCTTTTGTTAGAATGTACGCTCGCTTGCGGTGCTAATTGGATGTGAAGTCAACATTACGAATGGTCCTTACAAGAGGAGGTATCGTGTCACAACCTCCGGCCGTGAAAAATGAAGGGATGGTGTATAAATTGCACAAAGCTGTATGGATCCAAGCGCCGAGCTTGGAACCAAGATTGATTCTTTTTCCGCAAAACTTTGAAATGTGAAATGGATGGTGGTGAAGTTCGAAGCAATATAGTTACGGTATGTCTTTATGTTGATGACATACTACTTAGAAATCCGTAAGATATATCCAAATTCAAGAAAGTGATGATGAATGAGAGATGATTTAGGAAATATGACATATTTTCTAGGGAGGGAAGTTCTGTACTCAAAGGAAGGTATCATTCTGCATCAGCTGAAATATGAACTTGAACTTCTGAAGAGATTTAAGTTGTAGAAGTGTATTGTTGCTTGGCACCATCAAAAACTAATCATAAGTTGGACTCTGACTCTGATGGAGATTCCATGAATGCTACAACCTTCAAGCAGTTGGTTGGTTCTCTTAGGTATTTATGCAATATGAAACCTGACATTTGCTATGCAGTTGGAATGGTTAGCAGATTTATGAGTAATTCAAAGTGGTCCCATTATCAAGCTGCTGTCAGGATTCTGAGATACATAAAAGGGACTATGAAGTATGGAGTGTTATTTCCCTCTGGAAGGAAGTCAGAACCTAAACTAGTAGGCTATTCTAACTCTAACTGGTGTGGAGATAGAGTTGATAGAAGAAGCACTTCTGGCTATCTGTTTAAGTTTCTGGGAGGTCTTATCTCTTGGATTACCAAGAAACAACCTATTGTGGCTCTGTCAACATGTGAAGTTGAGTACATTGTAGGAGCTGTAGCTGCATGCCAAGCTGTTTGTCTTCTAAACCTATTGGAGGATTTGAAAATCGTGATAGAGAAACCTTTGAATCTGTTGATTGATAACAAGTATGCAATCAACCTTGCTAAAAACCCAGTGTTTCATGGAAGAAGCAAGCATATTGAGACAAAGTATCATTTTCTCAGAAGTCAAGTACAAAAGGGAGAATTAGAAGTTACGCAACACTCGAAGCGGCGCACATTCTAACAAAAGTTATAAAGAAACAAAACACGGGAGTTGAGAACTTCCAAAGAAGAAAGCCATTGTCGATGGGTTTTCAAGGTGAAACTAAAACCGATGGATAAATCAATTTTTAAAGCAATCACCAATCTAATTGTTTCATGCCTAGCTAGTCTAGCATGTTTGTGTTCGGTTTGTTTTTGAAAACCCATTTGACACTGATGGCTTTCTTCTTCTTTGGAAGTTTTGTCAATTCCCAGGTTTTGTTTCGTTTTATAGCTTCAAGTTCTTCTATCATGGAATCAAGCCAAACTTTCTTCTTGAGTGCTTCTTCTATACCCACTGGTTCAGAATCTACTAACATGATACAATGGGTAACTTCTCCTTCTGAGTCAACTTCAGTGTCTTGTAACATGTCACAATCTGCAAGCCTTTTAGGTATGGTTCTGACTCGTCGTGACCTTTGAACTTGTTCTTCAGAACCTGTCACAGAATCAACTTCTGGACCTTGTCCAGAAGCTCTATCGTCAGAAGTATCAAGGGAGCAATGTTAACTTTGTCCGAAGTTCGACTTCAGTTTATCTTCCAGAACCTTGGTCTCCAGAAGCTTGTCTTCTAGAACCTTGGTTTCCAGAAGCTTGTCTTCCAGAACCTTGGTCTTCAGAGGCTTGTCTTCGGTCTTCAGTATTTTCCCTTCCAAAAGCATTATGGTCTTTAGAATTTTCCCTTCCATAAGCATTATGGTCTTCATAATTTTCCCTTCCAGAAGCATTATCACCACCGACTCCTGGATCATCAGAATCTAGGTCAGAATCTCCATCTCCAGAGTCTTCTGAATCTTCTTCTGACTCTTTTCCAGAACCTTCAACTTCTGATTCGTCTTCAGAAGTTATCTTTGCGTCAGAAGTTGATTGAGACTTGTTCCAATCCCAAACTTCTGACTCTTTCACAATAACATCTCTGCTGACTTCAACTTTTTTGGTTTCTGGGCAATAGAGTTTGTATGCACCTGTATTGTGGTACCCAACCAACAACATTACCTTGCTTCTGTCATCCAACTTCTGTCTTCTAGCTTCTGGAACATGTTTGTAACATACAGAATCAAACACTCTAAGATGACCAACACTTTGCTTGTTCCCAGTCCACTTCTCTAAAGGAACAATTTCCTTCAGCTTCTTTGTTGGACACCTGTTGAGAATATATGTTGATGTGGCAACAACTTCACCCCATAGCATATGAGGTAATTTCTTCTCTTTCAGCATACTTCTGGACATATCAAGCAAAGTCCTGTTTCTTCTCTCAGCAAGACCATTGTGCTGAGGAGTGTATGGAGCAGTAACTTCATGTTCTATTCCATTCTCCTCACAGAAATTTTGGAACTCATCAGAGTTATATTCACCTCCACCATCTGTTCTCAGAATCTTCAACTTCTGATCACTCTACTTCTCAGCCCTCACCTTGAATTTCTGGAACTTAGTAAACACTTCATATTTGAACTTAATGAGTGTTACCCATGTCATCCTTGTGAACTCATCCACAAAGGACACAAAATATTTGTTTCCTCCAAGTGAAGGGACTGGGAATGGTCCACACACACCAGAATGTACTACTCCCAGAGCATGTTTTTCTCTTGGAGCAACTTCTGATGCAAATGACAATCTTGGTTGTTTTCCTTTCATGCACACTTCACATGATTTCTCAGGCTTCACAATTTCTGGAATGCCATGTACGAGCCTCTTAGAACTTAGATGCCCTAAGCTTCTATAGTTCATATTCCCCAACCTTCTGTGCCACAGCTTACTGTCACCTTTAGTATCTTCTGTACTAAGGCATTCTGCTTCAGTTGTACTAACATTCACCTTGAATGTTCTGTTGTTTCCTTGTTCCGACTTCATGATCAACTTCTGATGGGAATCATGTAACTTCAGAAGGTTACCTTTCATTACAACTGAGAAGCCTTTTTCAGTAAGCTGACCAACACTTATCAGATTGTTTCTGACTCCAGGAATGTACCAAACATCTTTAATCAGAATGTTTTTCCCATTCTTCACCTTTACTCTGACATTTCCCATACCTTCTGCAGTGAGGTATTTGTCATCAGCACATCTGATTTTTGTTTTCCTTCTGGGATTAAAGTCTACCAGTCAGTGTTTGTTCCCAGTTAGATGATTTGAACACCCAATGTCCATATACCACCAATCTTCTGACCACTTGCAGTCAGAGTCAGAAGCCATCAGTAGGATAGGATCTTCTAACCACTTGCAGTCAGAATCAGAATCCATTAATATTACAGGTTCATCATCAGAGTCTCCTCTGGCCATATTTGCTTCTTCTGATTCTCTTTCTTTGTTTGACCTACAATCTCTAGCAAAGTGGCCAAATTGTTTACAGCTGTAGCATTGTACCTTCCTTATATCATTCCCTTTCTGGTACCTTTTCTCACGTGAAGCTTCGGCTTCGTATCTGTCACCACGCTCTCGGTCCTTCTTGACAAAAGAAGCTTTCGTTCTACTTCCTCTCAAAGTTGCGCAATTCATGTGCTTCTAGACTGCTTTGTAGCTCTTCAATTCTCATGGTCTCTAGATCTTTGTTATGTTCAATAGAAACCATAATATAGTCAAACAGAGGGATAAGTGATCTCAGAACCTTTTCTATGATCACTTGTTCAGACAAAGTTTCTCCACAAGCCTTCATCTCATTAGTGATCAGAGTCACTCTTGATGTATACTCAGAAACTTTTTCACTATTCTTCATGTTGAGATTTTCGTATTGCTTTTTCAAGGACTGAAGCTTCACTTTCTTCACTGACGCGTCACCACCGTAACACCTGACTAGTGTGTCCCACGCCCCTTTGACGTCGTAGAGTCTGCAATTTTCTCGAACACTATCGCATCCACACACTGATGAATGCAGAATAGCGCCTTCTGATCCCTCATCCTCTGATTTCTCTGCGCCTCCTTCTCTTCTTTTGTTGCAGCTTCTGGAACTAGAACGTAGCCATCAGTAACAATTTCCAGAACGTCTTAAGCTCCAAATAACACATGCATTTGGATCATCCATCGATTCCAATTTTTCCATCAAAGACTGGAAGTTTGGTGCTCAGATTGCTGTTTCCATTCATCTTTCTTCCTTGCACGAATTCACACAGCAGACACGATTTTTTTGTTTTCCTGGTTTCTCAACCGGAAGCTCTAGATACCAATTTGTTAGGGCACAAGTGTAGAAGATAATATTAATGGAAGTAAGAGAGAGAGAATAAAAGCAAAGAATAAATTGTATTGATTGAATTAAAAGTAAAGAAATTCAAGTGACTATTTATAAGACAAAATAGTAACAAACTAAAAACAAACCCTAACCCTATTCTTAAGCAATCAAAGATATATGATAATAATAGAATAACAAATACTAAATTATCCTAATAATTACTAAAGTGTCATTCTAACATGAATTATTCACAACAATACTAACAGTACAAACTAACAAATACTAAAGAATCCTTAAACCTAAAATTAATAATTATAATAACGCCCTTAGAGGTTCAACAACTTCGACAAGAAACATCACCTTCGGACATCATTCCCGTAACTCGACATGAATTAATCTCAACACCATCCCTTAATTCGTGTCCATCTAAAACTGGCAACACCAATTCTATTTCTCAAATGAAGAAACTAGTATGTTTTGATAACCTTTGTCAGAATATCTACCAGCTACTTCTAGGTGCTGCACTGCAGAACTTCTAACACTCCTTTTTGTACTTGACTTCTAAGAAAATGATACTTTGTCTCAATATGCTTGCTTCTTCCATGCAACCCAGGATTCTTGGCAAGGTTGA
The DNA here is from genome assembly GCA_021764765.1 of Vicia sativa. Taxonomy (NCBI): domain Eukaryota; kingdom Viridiplantae; phylum Streptophyta; class Magnoliopsida; order Fabales; family Fabaceae; genus Vicia; species Vicia sativa. Next base: position 286,507,108 of record CM038793.1, on the reverse strand, counting down.
TTGCAGACTTGTTATCAATCAACAGCTTCAGAGGTTTCTCTATCACAATCTTCAAAGCTCCAGAAGATTCGGAAGTCAAACAACTTGACATGCAGCTACAGCGCCTGCAATATACTCAGCTTCACATGTTGAAAGAGCCACAATAGGTTGTTTCTTGGAACTCTAAGAAATAAGACCTCCCATAAACTTGAACAAGTAGCTAGGGTCAACTCTATCTCCACACATCGGATAGCGTTTTTTGAGGAAATAGCACTCCATATTTCAGAGTCCCCTTTATATACCTCAGAATCCTGAGAGCATCTTGGGAATGAGACCACTTTGGATTACTCATAAAACTGCTGACCATTCCAACTGCATAGCAAATGTCAAGTCTGGTATTGCACAAATACCTAAGAGAACTAACCAACTGCTTGAAGGTTGTAACATCCACAAAATCACCATCAGAGTCAGATTCCAATTTATGATTGGTTTCTGATGGTGTCACAACAACTGTACACTTCTGTAACTTAAATCTCTTTAGAAGCTCAAGTTCATACTTCAACTGATGCAAAATGATACCCTCATTTGAGTACAAAACCTCCATCCTTAGAAAATATACCATATTTCCTAGATCTGTCATCTCAAATTCATTCATCAGCACTTTCTTGAACTTGGATATATCTTCTGGACAAATCCCCGTAAGCAATATGTCATCAACATAAAGACACACTAGAATCATATTGCTTCTAGAATGTTTCACATATACGCCATACTCCATCTCACATTTCTGAAACCCTTGCTTCTGGAAAAACGAATCAATCTTCTGATTTAAAGCTCTGGGTGCTTGCTTCAATCTATACAGAGATTTGTGTAACTTATACACCATCCCTTCCTGATTATTTTTCACGAAGCCAGGAGGTTGTGACACGTATACCTCCTCTTGTAATGGACCATTCAAAAATGCTGACTTCACATCCAAATGCATCAGCGGCCAACTTCTATTCGCAGCTAAAGCAATCACCAATCTGATTGTTTCATGCCTAGCTACAGGAGCAAACACCTCAAAATAGCCTAGTCTAAGTTTCTGGAGAAAACCTCTGGTCACTAGCCTAGCTTTATGCTTGCCAACCGATCCATCTAGCTTAAACTTCACCTTGAAAACCCATCTAACACTGATGGCTTTCTTCTCCTTTGGAAGTTCTATCAACTCCCAAGTTTTGTTTCTCTTTATAGCCTCAAGTTCTTCTTTCATGGCATCAAGCCATACTTTCTTCTTGAGTGCTTCTTCTATACCCAATGGTTCATAATATGCTAACATGGCACACTGAATGACTTCTCCCTCTGAGTCAACTTCAGTGTCTTACAACATGTCACAATCTGCAAGCCTTCTAGGTATGGTTCTGACTCGTTGTGACCTCTAAACTTGTTCTCCAAAACCTGGAACAATATTAACTTCTAGACCTTGTCTAGAAGTTCTATCTTCAGAATTATCACCTTTAAAAACATGATCATCTTCTTGTCCTCCAACCTTGGTCTTGAGTTTTCCTTCCGTAAGCATAATCACCGGATTCGGATCATCATCATGGATCGAATCGATTCGTCATCTTCATCTTGAGTCTTGAATCATCATTTTTAGAACTTTTACTCCTAACTCGTCTTCAGAAGTTATCACTATGTTAGAGGTTGATTGAGTCTTGCTCCAATCCCAAACTTCTGACTCTTTCAAAACAACGTCTCTGCTGATTTCAACTTCGTTGGTTTCTGGACAATAGAGTTTATATGCACCTGTACCGTGGTACCCCACCAGCAACATTACCATGCTTTTATCATCCAACTTCTATCTTCTAACTTTTGGGACGTGTTTGTAACAAACAGAACCAAACACTCTCAGATGACCAACACTTTGCCTATCTCCAGTCCACTTCTCTAAAGGAACAATTTCCTTCAGCTTCTTTGTTGGACACTTGTTCAGAATATTGATGTGGCAACTTCTCCTATAACTTATGGGGTAACTTCTTCTTTATACATACTGCATATCAAGCAAAGTTTTTTCTCTCAACAAGACCATTATTGAGGAGTGTATGGAGTAGTAACCTCTTGTTATTCCATTCTCCTGAACTCGGAACTCTGCGAGTTATATTCGCCTCCATCATTCTCAAAATCTTCATCTTGACCACTTCTTTCACCTTGAACATCTGAAACTCAGTAAACACCTCATGTTTAAACTTAATGAGTGTTACCCACGTCATCCTTGTGAAATCATCCACAAAGGACACAAAATATTTGTTTCCTCCAAGTGAAGGTACTGGGAATGGTCCACACACATCAAAATGTACTACTCCCAAAGCATGTTTTGCTCTTGGAGAAACTTCTAATGCAAATGGAAATCTTGGTTGCTTGCCTTTCATGCACACCTCACATGACTTCTCAGGATTCACAATCTTTGGAATGCCACGTACGAGCTTCTTAGAACTTAGATGTTTATAGTTCGATGCCTGCCATTTTATCACCTTGACATATACTAAGGCCTCTTTTTGTACTAACATTTACCTTGAATGTTTTGTTGCTTCCCTGTTCAGACTTCATGATCAACTTCTGATGGGAATCATAAAACTTCAATGAGCTGACCTACACTTATCATATTGCTTCTAATTCCAGGAATATACCAAACATCTTTGATCATAATGTTTTTCCCATTCTTCACCTTGACTCTGACGTTTCCCATACCTTCTGCATTAAGGTACGTATCATCAGCACACCTGATCTTTGTTCTCCTTCTGGAGTCAAAGTCTATTAGCCATTGTTTGTTCCCAATCAAGTGGTTTGAGCACCCAGTGTCCATATACCACCAATATTCTGACCGCTTACAGTCACAGTCAGAAGCCATCAATAGCACAGGTTCATCGTTAGAGTCTCCTTTGGCTATATTCGCTTCTTTTGATTTCTTTTCTTTCTTTGACCGACAATCTCTTGCAAAGTGGCCAAACTGCTTACAACAATAGCATTGAACTTTCCTTCTGTCATTTCCCTTATGATATTTCTTATCACCAGAAGAAGAAGTTTCTGACTTCTGGAATCTGTCACCACGTCTATTCTACTTTTGGTCCTTCTTGACAAAAGAAGCTTTCAGAGCCTGCTTACTTCCTCTCGAAGTTTCACCAAACGCAACTCATGCGCTTCTAGACTACTTTGCAGCTCTTCAATTTTCATGGTCTCTAGATCTTTGGAATGTTCAATAGAAACAACAATGTAATCAAACTGAGGAGTAAGCGACCTCAGAACCTTCTCTATGATTACTTATTCAGAAAGAGTTTCTCCACAAGCCTTCATTTCATTAGTGATCAGAATCACTCTTGAAATGTACTCAGAAACCTTCTCACTGCTCTTCATGTTGAGATTTTCGTATTGCTTTCTCAAGGAATGAAGCTTCACCTTCTTCACTGATGCATCACCGCCGTAACATCTAACAGTGTGTCCCACACCCCCTTTGACATCATAGAATCTGCAATCTTCTCAAACACATTCGCATCCACACACTGATGGATGTAAAATGAGCTTCGATCTCCTCCTTTTATTTCTCGCTCTTTTTCATCTTCATTGCGACAGAATCGAAATATAACCATCGGTAACAAGCTCTAGAACATCTTGAGCTCCAAATAACACGCGCATCTGGATCATCCATCTATTCCAGTATTTGCCATAAAAACTGGAAGTTTGGTGTTCATGTTGCCATTTCCGTTCATCTTCTACTTTGTGCAAATACACTTAGAAATTAACTCACACAATATTTTCCAACCCACAAACAGAAAAACCGATTCTTGTTCTAGATTCAACGTGAAACCTAGAAACAAAAATCAAACACATAGGCAACTCACAGTCACTCGTGTTTCCCTGTATTCTTAACCGGAAGATCTGATACCAATTTGTTGGTGCACAAAGACAAAGAGAAGGAATGATGGAATAAATGAGAAAAGTATGAAAATAAGGATTATTGTTTATTAATGAAATAAGAGTACCCTTAAACTTAAAATTAACAATTACAATAACGCCCTCAGAGGTTCAACAACTTCTGACAACATCAGAACACCACCTTCTGGACAGCTCCAGAATATCACCTTCTGGACAGCGCCAGAACTTCTGACATGAATTATTCTCAATAATATATTGCCATGAGTTACGCACCAGTTAATTACGAGCTCAAAGATTTCACGACCTGAATGTCACAACAAATTTAGACTCAAAGACTCCAACCTTGCACATGATTTTGCCATCTAAAGAAATAGGGAGATAGAAAACCCATTTATTCTCGGGGGGAGGGGTAGAATGATGGATTGGGTCAGCCCGACGTTGGCCAGAACGAGTGCCATTCACCAGTATTGATATCATTGAACTTCTCAAACATTTCTCATGAAAATCCACCTTTTCCATCACCTTTTGGGACTTCCACTCTACTATATCATATACTTTTTTGAAATCCACCTTAAACATAACCACCTCTTTTTTCTTTCGTTTTGCTTCGTTCACCCTTTCCTAAATACTATTTCATATCCTTCATCAATACTATTTGATTGTATCTTACACTTTAGAGAGAAATTTTTTAAAAGGAATGAAATGTAGAAACGTATGAAACATTTAAATAAACATACTCGCCAAATCCCACATGAGTTGCAACAAATCTAACTTCTAATTCCGTCAGAGATACATATAAACATATCTAAAATAAGATTTTTTTAAGTGAAAAACACATACAAAAAGCAAAATAAATAAATAAATAAAAACTCCACCTTTTAAAATGTCACTATTGCTATAATAATAAGGAATTATTACTATTTGAAATATACTGTGCACGTGAAAATCTTCTATATACAAACAATTTCAAACATAGCAAAGTTACATGTATTATTACATGTAGTGTATGGTTGTAACTCAAGTAGTATAAATAGCATAGTTTAGATCTTTGTAAAGATAACAATTCTCTCTGAAATAAATTAATCCCACATTCTCTTCCATCTCTATATTTTCTCAGTTTGTCTCAAATATTCGCCTTATTTCAACACGTTATCAGCAAGATCGTTTTTATCAAAAGTTTTTACTACACTAGGTATATATTTTATACTCATTACTTTAATCTTTTTATTACTGTTATTATTATTATTATTATTATTATTATTATTATTATTATTATTATTATTATTATTATTATTATTATTTGCCCCGGTTATAAAAAATTGGCAACCAGTCAAATAATTTATAACTAGAGTGACTATTATTGTTATTATTATTTTACTTCTTATAGAAAACTGACAACTCGTCAAGTGATCTATAATAACTAAAATTATTCTTATTATATATTTTGTGTGGAGGTTTAAAACCCCATATTGTTACTAGTTTTTATATTTAGTGGAGGTTTAAAATCCCATGTTGTTATTGTCTTTTATATTTAGTGGAGATTTAAAATCTCATATTGTTACTAGCTTTTATATTTAATGGAGGTTTAAAACCCCCATGTTGTTACTGGTTTTTTTATTCAGTGGAGGTTTAAAATCCCATATGCAAATACGAACTTTTATATTTAATGAAATTGAACCCAGAAATGATAGTACCTATTTCGAGACTGCTGATATCGTTGAAGGAACAATGAATTAAGTGACTATTTGAATAATGAGTAATGTGCTTGTATTAATTTCATATTTGAACTACATATCATCTTAAGAATTTGTATGTGTATGTTATATTTGTATAATATAATGATGTTAAATATGTTATTGATTTACTCTATATTTAATCTTATTTTGATTTCAAAAGGGTTAGACATGGAACATGTCAAAGACATTTGATTTCTGGACATTGGAACTACCCATACAATCTTCAAAAGTAAGAAATATTTTACTAAAATCAATCCTACTAAAGGTGTAATAAATACAATCTCAGGTCCTGGAGATTTGATAGAAGGAAAAGGTAATGCTACGTTCATGTTACCAAATGAGACAAAGTTTGTCATTAATAATGTTTTATACTCTCCAAAATCAAAGAGAAATTTATTGAGTTTTAATGACATATATCTTCAAGGATATGATACCGAAACTGCAACTGAAGGTAACATGAAATACATTAATATCATTGCTAATGTTTTGGGAAAGAAGAAAATTTTAGAAAAACTACCAAAATTGCCTTCTGGATTACATTATACATATATACATGACATTGAATGCAATTTAGTAGTAAAAGAAGATCCCAAAATTGTGACTTTATGGAATGATCGTTTAGGTCACCCTGATTCAACAATGATGCGTAAAATAGTTGAAAGTACACATGATCATCCATTGAAAAGTTTAAAACTTACAAAATAAGAGAGATTATGTGAAGCCTGCTCTCTTGGAAAACTTATAACAAAGCATTCACCAGGAAAGATTCAGACATAATCACCTACATTTCAGAATTCAAGGTGATATGTGTGGACCTATTCATCCACCTTCAGGACCATTCATGTATTTTATGGTATTAATTGGTGCATCTAGTAGATGGTCGTATGTATGTTTACTGTCAAGTCGTGATATGGCTTTTGCAAAATTTCTTGCACAAATAATTAAACTAAGAGCTCAATTCCCTGATTATACTATAAAGAAAATCAGACTTGATAATGTTGAGCTGAATCATTTAATAACTATTGCATGTCAATCAGAATTGTTGTTGAACATCCTGTTCCTCGTGTGCATACACAAAATGGTTTAGCTGAGTCATTAATCAAACGTCTACAATATATTGCTAGACCATTAATAATGAGAACTAAAATACCTGTTATTGTTTGGGGTCATGCAATTCTATATGCTACAACACTCATACGTTTAAGACCAAGTGCAGATCATAAACATACCCCTTATCAACTTGCAATTGATAAGGAACCTAATATTTCACATTTAAAGATTTTTGGTTATGCAGTGTATGTTCCAATAGCTCCACCACAAAGAACAAAGATGGGACCTCAAAGAAGATTGGGAATATACGTCAGGTATGAATCACCATCTATTATTAGATATCTTGAACCTTTAACGGGTGATATTTTTCAGGCAAGATTTGCTGATTCTCATTTTGATGAAACAAAATTTCCAACATTAGGGGGAAAAACAAACAATCGGAAAATGAAATATCATGGTATGTATCACATTTATTACATTTGGACCCATATAATAAATCATGGGAAGAAAATGTAAAGAAAATTGTGCACTTACAGAATTTAGCAAATCCACTGCCAGATTCATTTAGTGATTTGAAAAGAGTTACAAAGTCACATATACTACTTGTAAATGTACCAGCTCGAATTGAGATTTCAAAATTAAATGATGTAGAAAGTACATCTAAGGCACACTTGAAGCGTGGCCGACCTATGGGATCCAAAGACAAAAATCTCTGAAAACGAAAAGGAATAGAAAAAGTGGGTTTTATTGAAAGTGATCTTAAAAAGACACTAGATGATAATAAATCCATGATTAGAAAACGTGCTTTCAAAGAGAAGCACAATATGATGATAATAAGATCATTGATGATGAAACTGAAAACAGGAATGATCTCGAGATTTCGGTTAATTATGTTAATACAGGAAATTTGTTGAACTGGAAAGGTATGAATATTGATGAGATATTTTCATTCTCAGTTGCATGCGAAGTTATGAATAAAAATGATGATCCCGAACCCCGAACTATGAATGAATGTCAAAATAGACATGATTGGAAAATTGGAAGGATGATATAGATACTGAGTTAAATTCTCTTAATAACCGAAAAGTATTTGGTCCTATTATAGCTATACCTAAAGGTGTAAAATGTAACACCCCAATATTTTCAGTTATTGAATAATTTGAATTTCAGTTATTTATTTAATTAAAATTGAATTATTAGTATTTTTGGGAATTATTGGGATTTTTGGAAATAAAGAAAAGGAGAAAATTGGAATTATGGTGTAACGAGTAGAAGTGAGGGGGTGTGTAGAGTAAAAGCCTATAACACGTTATTGTTATTATTATAATAAAAGGAATAATAAGATAAAAGAGGTTGGAAAGCCAATTTGGAGAAACTGTTTATACGTGAAAAGAGGTTGGAAAGCCAATTTGGAGAAACTGTTTATACGTGAAAAGAGAGAAGAGGCAGAAGGAAGAGAAGAACCAAAAGTTTAAGGATTCAAGCTATTGACTAAGGTAAAGGGTGATTTTATCTAGTTATTATGCGTTATAGATTTTGGGAATGATATGATTGATTGAGTAGTTAGGAATCCCAATTTAGGATTTTCTAGGTTTATGGAATTTGTCCCTAATATTGTCTAATTGCATGAAATTGAGTCAATCACATGTTATGGATATGTTAAGTGTTGTTGGATTATTTTCTTATGCCTTGAAACATTGTTTGATGGATGATTTTGATGATGAATTGGTGATTGATTCGTATTTGGAGGTCTGAATGAATTGAAAAAGGAAGTATGCTGTCAAAATGTATATTTCTGCTACAGGAGGTCGCAGGAACCGGTTCCATGGTGGGAGGAACCGAATTCCTGGTATATTTTCCAATAGAGGGAAAATTCTGTGTCTGAGGAACCGGTTCCCTGGTGGGAGGAACCGAGTTCCCAGTATATTTTCTAGGGGAATGATTTTCCATGAGTCTTGGGAACCGGTTCCCTGGTGGGAGGAACCGAGTTCCCAATACAAATTCCAAGAGCATGTTTTCACTATGAGAGAGGGAACCTGGTTCTCCCCTGGAGGAACCGGTTACCACTGTAACTTTTGAAAAATACTAAACTTTAAAAATTCATAACTTTCAAACTGTAAGTCCGTTTTAGTCGCCGTTTTGGACGTTGTTTCTTAAATTAAATACTATATTTTATAAAATGAAGAAAATAACAGTAACTTGATTTTATTTTGAAAAGCGTTGACTTTCCGATTATGCAGGTTATTATTATGTGCATATTTGATGTATATGCAATGGTGTATTCATGATAAATGATTGTATCATGTTTTGGTTGATGATGTGCATGTTTATGCTGTTTGATGATGTTCATGATAATTGATTGTATCATGTTTTGAGATTGATGGTGGTTTATGATGTGAGATGTGATCATAACCTGTGTTGAATGTTGCATGCTTTTATGATGTGCATGCATATACATTCTGGTGGTAGCTAATTCCCATTGTGTGGAATTAGTGAGTGTTGTCAATAACCGTTCTCGGGTGATTATGGATGGTGAGGCTGGATTCATGTCCGGGTGATTATGGACGAATCGATGTAACTGTATCTGGGTGATTATGGATCAGTGTGTGACTTAGTTCACTTTTGGTACCACATGCATAGAGTCTTGCATTGCATTTTGTGTGAATTATAACATGATATGATGGTTTCCAGTGTTATAATTTGGTTGTTGAGTTAATGCATGAATTGGGAAATTGTTTTGTGGAATGAATAATTGAATCTAATTATGCTAAATAGGGTGAAATAATAGCTTATGAAATTCTGTCGTTTTATGAATTTATAATGCATTTTAATTATGATGAAGTCTCACCTTTACTTTGATGATTTTATATTGAAGTTAGCAGCTTAGGAGTTGGTGTGGATGGCTCGTAGAGCTATGCTATTTACCTATTACATGTCGGTGTCATGCTCTGGTCTTGTAACACTGGGGAACGTTGTCTAGAGTTATTATTGAACTCAATTTTATTTGATGTTTAGTTGGATAATCGTTTTGATGGATTAAAGTGTTGACCTTTTGGTTTTTGTATTTATTTAGTTTTGGATTATCCAAGTTTTAAAGAAATAATTCTACTGTGTTAAACATGTGTTGGTTAATTATTGGTTTAATTATGTTCTTCAGTAAAGCATGACATTATATGGAATTTTATTTTAATAGAATTGTGATGCCCTTTTATACATGTTAACTCTGAATTTAATATATTAATCGCGGGGTATTTAGAAGGGTGTTACATAAAACCTATTGGGTATACGTGAGTTTTGTTAGAACAAAGTTTGTTTCTAATAATATATTAAAGTTTTGATGATAACAAGTATAATAAATTTTGTATAGAAGTTATGATCTTCTGATGAATATGATACTCTGACATGCATATGTTTGGTTTCAGAAGATGTTCTGACTCACGTGCTTAAAATGGATTATTATATACATCATACTGAGCAGAAGATGAAGTTAGAAGTTCTGAGTGAGAACTTCCAGAACACGCATACTATATATAATGGTACATGTTTAGTTTCAGAAGATGTTCTAACTCAAGTGCTAAATGGAATATATACTATGCTGAGCAGAAGATGAAGTTAGAAGTTCTGAGCAAGAACTTCTGGAACCCGCATGCTAGAAGCAACTTCTGATAGAAGCATGCAAGCGCAGACCTCTGATAAGAAGCACCAAAAGAATGTTATGATTATAAGATGTTTGCTTATAGAAGATCATGAAGTCTTAGAAGTTCTAATGAGAATAGAACTTCTGGTCACGCAAGCCAGAAGCAACTTCTGATAGAAGCATGCAAGCGTAAACTTCTGATAGAAGTAACTTCTGATAGAAGCAGACAAACACAATTATAATAGAAGGCACCAACAAAATGTTCTGATGAGAAGATATTCTAAAAAGGCTTACAGAAGATCGTTATCTATATGTACGTTATCTTCTACAAGACAAAACCTGCGACAATAACGTTAACCTACTGAGCGAAGAAGACAAAATACTTGAGTGGTTCAACCTCCAAGGATTATTTAGCAAGCAAATCACATGAAGATTATGCATCCTTAATTACTCTTCCCAGTATTCAAGACACGTTACCAAGTAACGTAAACTTTCTGGAAGCACTATATAAGGCATTCAAATTCAAAGGATAAAAATAATAATTTACAATAAATCATCTTGAGTAAACTTACACTGCAAAAATAAAAAGTCATTCTTCTAATTAGTTTACTGAAACTTTGAGCTTCATATTTTGTAAACTTCACTTTGTGAAGAAAAGATTTTTAGAAGCAAAATTGTACACAGTTGGTCAAAAATCATTTATTTGATAGTTGTTCCTTGAGAGATCAGTTGGGTCAGTATTCTCAAGAGGGCTACGACTAGTTGAGTCTTAGAGGTGTTAGTCACTTGCAGTTGGCTTGTGCAAAGTTGTTCCTTGAGAGACCAGTTCGGTCAGAATTCTCGAGAGGGCTAGGACTAGTGAGTCTTAGAGGAAGTTAGTCACAACAGTTGGTTGTGTAGTGTAATCGGTTGATTATAATGGATTAAGTCCTCGTTGAGAGAGACGAAATCACCTTGACGGGTGGACTGAAGTAGTTTGAGTTTCAAATGAATTAGGATAAAAATCCTTAAGTATTTTAGTATTTTTGTTTGAGTAAAAGAATTAAAAAGAAGAAAAACTTATTCAACCCCCCCTCTAAGTGTTTTTCCAAGCCTTCAGGTTTTTGTGAGAAAGCGAAATGAGAATAACGAGATTGCCAAATACAAAGCTCATCTTGTTGCACACGGTTTTTACCAAAGACTAGTGATCGATTATGAGGTAACATATTCTCCTGTAATGAATGTCATTAGTTGTAACTCAAGTAATATAAATAACATAGCTTGGGTCTTTGTAAAGATAACGATTCTCTCCGAAATAAATTACTCCCACAGTCTCTTCTATCTCTACATTTTCACGATTTGTCTCAAATATTCGCCTTATTTCAACAACTATATTTAATTATCTATAAATATTTTTATAATAATAATTCTTAATTTCGAACTAGTGTGATACCAGTGCGTTCACACGAGTACCCGTTCCAACCCTTTTATTTTTCTCAATATTGATATTATTGCAAAGACAAATATAATTAAAAAAATGATTTTAAATAAAATGAAAAAATGGTTTAATTTCTAGTAATTTATTTATATATTAAAAAAAAGTTAGGGAAAATAAAAGATTTTTTTAAGTTAGTTGTATAAAAATAAAACTGATGCTTATACAACAAACATAACTAAATTTTGATAACTTCATGTTCCCGTTAATATTTAATATTTTTATTAGTAATTTTATGTTCTCTTTAACATTTTAAAAAATAATCAGTACCTTAATTTTTCCGTTAATATTCAAGTAGCTTCGTGTTCTCGTTAATATCAATATGTTGATCAGTAACTTCGTGTTCTCGTTAATATTCAAAATTTGAATCAATAACTTCGTGTTCCCGTTGATATTCAATATTTTGATTAGTGATTTTATGTTTTTGTCAATATTCAATATTTTGCTCAATAATTTCATGTTCCCGTTATAATTATTGCACGGGTACTGATATGATACGTACATTTGTTCCCAAAATATTAAAAAAAATGATTTTTTTTTTAAATAGATAATAAATCAGTGCATATAATTGTTTCAATATATAAAAACGTCATGTTTCCGTTAATATTCAATAATTTAATTAATAAATATACTTTTCTGTTATTATTCAATATTTTGATCAATAACTTCATGTTCCCGTTAATATTCAATATTTTGATCAACAATTTAATATTCTCGTTAATATTCAGTATATTGATCAAATTTAATTGCCACATAGGCCCTAATAAAACTAATCTTGGTGACCAAGATAAAAGGTATTAACAATATAAACTAACAAATACTAAAGTATCCTTAAAACTAAACTTAATAGCTAAGTTAAGGTACCAGAAGTTAAGCACACTTCTGGACACAACCTCAAAAGTTCAACAACTTCTGAATACAACCTCAGAAGTTCTATAACTTCAGAGAAACAAAACTTCTGCTGTACCTCCGAAGTTCTGAATATGAATTATTCTCAACATCATCCCTTAATTCATATTCATCAGAAACTAACAACACCAATTCCATCCCTCAAACAGATAAGGTGTTCAGTCTTGACATCCTTCATCAGAACTTCTGCAAGTTTCTTCTGGTTGCTACACTGTGCAACTTCCAATACTCCATTTAGAAATGTAGATTTCTCCTTAAAAACCCATCTGACGCTGATAGTTTTCTTCTCCTTTGGAAGCTCAGTTAACTTCCAAGTCTTGTTTATTTCTGAAGCCTCAAGTTCTTCTTTCATGGCCTTCAACCACACTTTTTCTTGAGAACTTCTCCAATACCTATTTGTTCAGAATCTCCGTCTGATTTTGGACGTTGTCCAGATCCATCACCTTCAAAAGTTCCTCCTTCAGAATCATGACCACCACCAGAGGATGGACTACCTTTATAAGCTCCTCCTTCAGAAGGTCCACCTTTATAGTCATGATTACCACCAAAAATTTGATCACCTCCAGAAGCTTGTCCTCCAAAACCTACATCTTCAGAGTTTTCCCTTCCAGAAGCATGATCACCACCAGATTCTTGATCATCATCAAAATATGGATAAGAATCAGATTCACCATCTGAATCATCCTTAGAGTCTCCAGAAGATTCTTCATCTTTTGAGTCTAACTCTTCTTCAGAACTTTCAAGTCCTGACTCATCTTCGGAATCTTCATGTTCTGACTCATCTTCAGATGCAGAATCTCCTTGAGATTCTAACTCATCTTCTAATTCTTCTTCAAACTCATAATTACCTTCAGATTCTGATTTGCCTTTATCTTCAGAGTCATCTTCTAACTCTGACTCTTCTTCCGAAACCTCAGATACAAACTCATCTTTAGAATCTTCAATGTCATTTGCTGACTCTTCATAAGTCTCAACTTCTGTCTCTTCTTTAGAAGTTTAAACTTCTGACTCTTCTTCAGAAGTTTCAACTTCTGACTCATCTTCAGAAGTTAACTCTACATCAGAAGTTGGTTGGGACTTACTCCAATCGCAAACTTTTGACTCTTTCACAACAATGTCTCTGCTGATTTCAACTTTATTGGTTTCTGGACAATAGAGCTTATATGGACCTGTACTGTGGTACCCCACCAATAACATTACCTTGCTTCTGTCATCCAACTTTTGTCTTCTCGCTTCTGGACGTGTTTTTGGACGTCTTTGTAACATACAGAACTAAACACTCTAAGATGACCAACACTTTGCTTATCTCCAGTCCACTTCTCTAAAGGAACAATTTCCTTCAGCTTCTTTGTTAGACACTTGTTCAGAACATATGTTGATGTGGCAACAACTTCTCCCCATAACATATGAGGTAGCTTCTTCTCTTTCAGCATACTTCTGGACATATCAAGCAAAGTTCTGTTTCTTCTCTCGAGAAGACCATTGTGCTGAGGAGTATATGGAGCAGTAACCTCATGTTCTATTCCATTCTCCTCACAGAACTTTTGGAACTCTGTAGAGTTATACTCACCTCCACCATCTATTCTCAGAATCTTCATCTTCTGACCACTCTGCTTCTCAGCCTTCACCTTGAACTTCTGAAACTCAGTAAACACTTAACATCACGCAACCCCTAATTACCCTTACCCTTTTTATTCCATAATCTTCCACGTAGATAAAAAAGGGTAATTAGGGGTTTTTAAGAACACCTAATCTATCATACAAGACAATAAGGTATTTATAAAAATCCATAATTGCCCTTATTAATCCCAAATTCATCCACGTGGCTTACTTAATCTTTAAGCACCATGTTTTAGTGAAAAACCCAATGTTAAGTAAATTCCAATAATTCTAATTAATTTTAATAAATTTTAATAAATTCTAAATATATTGACAGTTTCTTCATTTTATTCTTCCATCTCCTTTCTATTAACAGTTTCACTTCCAATAAAGAAAACGGTTCCTACCTCATTACTCTACAATCGTTTCATCTTCCATCATCCTCTTTCATATTTCTGCTGCATCTCTCTTTCTTCTTCTAGGTTATTCTTTGAAAAACCACTCTCATCTCTCTTGCAAACAAAAATCAAAAGAATGGTTCAAAGTGAAATCAAGGAAGGGTTTCACGAATTAATAGGAATGGGGAAGACGGTGGCGACTATGACAGTTTCGGTGATTTTACGAAGATGTGCGGTATCACGATGGTAGATATGTGGCTTTCAAACCTAAATCTTAAAATGTATCCTCTTTTATTTTTTGGGTTTTCAATTTGTAATTCCTTTTGCAGTTCCAACCTTTTGAAACAATAGATGGATTCCTCTAATTCTTTGATGATTTTTTTTTATTTCATATTTTGGTTTCATGTTTCTGGAAGGGAAAACTCTGAAGATGTAGGTTCTGGAGGACAAGCCTCTGGAGGTGATCAAATTTTTGGTTGTAATCATGACTCTAAAGGTGGACCTTCTGAAGGAGGAGCTTCTAAAGGTAGTCCATCCTCTGGAGGTGGTCATGATTCTGAAGGGGGAACTTTTGAAGGTGATGGTTCTGGACAAGGTCCAGAAGTTAACAAAGGTGGAACTTCTGGTGGAAGTAAAACTTCTGAAGAAAGTCCAGAAGGAGATACAGAAGTTCTTTGGTATAAACTGATATTGGAAATAACATGTTAAATCAGAATATAATAAAGTGAAGGAACATATTGTACTATTATGGGGAGGGTATGTTTATTAAGAATTTTTAAGAAATTAAGTTTCTGTAAATTAATGTTTGTTATTGTAAATAAATGTTTCTTATAAATATGTACCGAAACATTATTTTTTTGGAAAAAAAATTATATTCTTGAAAAAAAAAGTGAAAATAATTTTTTTTAGAATATTTGTGAAAGAGTCAGAAGTTTGGGAATGTAGTAAGTCTCAACCAACTTCTGATGTAGAAATAACTTCTGAAGAAGAGTCAGAAGTTGAAACTTCTGAAGAATAATCAGAAGTTGAAACTTTTGAAGAAGAGTCTGAAGTTGAAACTTCAGAAGAAGAGTTAGAAGTTGAAACTTCTGAAGAAGAGTCAGAAGTTGAAACTTCGGAAGAAGAGTCAGAAGTTGAAACATCTGAAGAGTCAGAAAATGACATTGAATCTGGATACTATAAAGGTGGACCTTCTGAAGGAGGATATTCTAAAGGTAGTGATCAAGAATCTGGTGGTGATCATGCTTTTGGAAGGGAAAACTCTGAAGATGTAGGTTCTGGAGGACAAGCTTCTAGAGGTGATCAAATTTTTGGTTGTAATCATGATTCTAAAGGTGGACCTTCTGAAGGAGGAGCTTCTAAAGGTAGTCCAGCCTCTGGTGGTGGTCTTGATTCTGAAGGAGGAACTGGTATAAAGTGATATTGGAAATAACATGTTAAATCAGAATATAATAAAGTGAAGGAACATATTGTACTATTATGGATAGGGTATGTTTATTACGAATGTTTAAGAAATTAAGTTTCTGTAAATTAATGTTTCTTATAAATAAATTTACTAAAACATTTTTTTTTTGGAAAAAAAATTATATTCTCGAAAAAAAATTGAAAATATATTTTTTTTAATAATATTTGTGAAAGAGTCAGAAGTTTGAGATTGGAGTAATTCCCAACCAACTTTTGATGTAGAGATAACTTCTGAAGAAGAGTCAGAAGTTGAAACTTCTGAAGAAGAGTCAGAAGTTGAAACTTCTGAAGAAGAGTAAGAAGTTGAAACTTCTGAAGAAGAGCCAGAAGTTGAAACTTCTGAAGACAAGTGAGAAGTTGAAACTTTTGAAGAAGAGTCGAAAGTTGAAACTTCTGAAGAAGAATCAGAAGTTGAAACTTCTGAAGAAGAGTCAAAAGTTGAAACTTCTGAACAGTCGGAAAATGACATTGACTCTCGATAATATAAAGGTGGACCTTCTGAAGGAGGAGCTTCTAAAGGTAGTCAAGCCTCTGGTGGTTTTCATGATTCTGAAGGAGGAACTTTTGAAGGTGATGGTTCTGGAGAAGGTCCAGAAGTTAACAAAGGTGGAACTTCTGGTGGAAGTAAAACTTTTGGAGAAAGTCCAGAAGGAGATACGGTTCCAGAATCAGAAGGAGATTTTGAACATATAGGTATTGGAGAAGTTCTCAAGAAAAAGTGTGGTTGAAGGCCATGAAAGAAGAACTTGAGGCTTCAGAAAAAAACAAGGCATGGAAGTTAACTGAGCTTCCAAAGGAGAATAAAACCATCAGCGTCAGATGGGTTTTCAAGGAGAAATCTACATTTCTAAATGGAGTATTGGAAGTTGCACAGTGTAGCAACCAGAAGAAACTTGTAGAAGTTTTGATAAAGGATGTCAAGACTGAACACCTTATCTAATTGAGGGATGGAATTGGTGTTGTTAGTTTCTGATGAATATGTATGAATGAGTTAAGGGATGGTGTTGTGAATAATTTATATTCAGAACTTCTGAGGGTCAGCAGAAGTTCTGTTGCTCAAAAAATATAAAACTTCTGAGGTTGTATTTAGAAGTTGTAGAACTTCTGAGGTTGTGTCCAGAAGTGTGTTTAACTTCTGGTTCCTTAACTTAGCTATTAAGTTTAGTTTTAAAGGTACTTTAGTATTTGTTAGTTTGTATGGTTAGTACCTTTTATCTTGGTCACCAAGATTAGTTTTATTAGGGCCTATGTGGCAATTAAATCGGATCAATATACTCAATATTAACGAGAATATTAAATTGTTGATCAAAATATTGAATATTAACGGGAACATGAAGTTACTGATCAAAATATTGAATAATAACGGGAACACAAAGTTATTGATTCAAATTTTGAATATTAAAGAGAACACGAAGTTACTGATCAAAATATTGATATTAACGGGAACACGAAGCTACTCGAATATTAACGAAAACATTAAGTTACTGATAATTTTTTAAAATGTTAAAGAGAACATAAAATTACTAATAAAAATATTAAATATTAACGGGAACACGAAGTTATCAAAATTTTGTTAAGTTTGTTGTATAAGCCTCAGTTTTATTTTTATCAAAATTTTGTTAAGTTTGTTGTATAAGCCTCAGTTTTATTTTTATCAAAAATTTTACCTAACTTTTTTTTAATATATAAATAAATTACTATAAATCAAACCATTTTTTCATTTTATTTAAAATCATTTTTTTAATTATATTTGTCTTTACAATAATATCAATATTGAGAAAAATAAGAGGGCTGAAATGGGTACCCGTGCGAACCGACGAGTATCCCAATACTATTAAATGCAACATGGAATTATTAATCAAACTATTTAATATTAACGGGAATATGACGTTAATAATGAAACTATTGAATATTAACATGAAGTTACTAATCAAAATATTGAATATTAACGGAAACATAAAGTTATTATCAAAATATTATATATTAACGAAAATATAAAGTTACTTATCAAAATATTGAATATTAACTCGAATATGAAATTATCTATCAAACTATTAAACATTAACAGGAGTATGAAATTATTGATTAAAATATTGAATATTAACGAAAACATTTTTACCTTTTCAATAATATCAATATTGAACAAACTTTATCATTCCAACTCAATCGCACAACTCAAATACATTAAACATATTTTGTCATTTTCTACTGTAGCAACTTTTTTCTACTGTAGCAACCTTTCTAGGGACTGTTTTGGTAAAACTTACAATGTCTGGACAAAGTAAATCGTTTAGGTTTTACTATTGGACAACTTCAATTATGCGCCTTCTCAGATACAATAGCAGCACATTATATAATATATCAATGATTTATATGACCCAAATAATAATAACCATCTCTTATATTATTAATCTTGGATTCTTTGATATTTTATTAATACAATATGCAATGAAAAAGTTTTTTTAATTATTATATTGTATATTTTATTGAAATATATTTTTGTATGTTTATCAAATTTTATGTACCATTTATTTTTGTTTCATAAATTCTACATATTTTTTTATTTCAGACTACATTTTTATTTTTTAAATATTTTTTTTATAATATTAAATTTTACATAATATCAATATTAAATAAAATAACCAAACATTAACGGGCCCGTGGACGCAAGTTATCACATAGTTTTCTTATACGATAGATTTCCTTTAGTTGATACAATGTGAACACACAAAGTGCATAGCACATTAGAATTCCAATATGGCGCCAGAAATTTCGAAAACCCACGAAGCAGTTCGGAGCTCCGAAGATGAAGATTCGGATTCCGAGTTGGAGAAGTTAGAGTATGAATTGAAGAAAATGGCGCACAAGGTTCAAGATTTCCGCGAAACTCTTCCGGATCAGCTCAAATCCACGCTCATTTCGGTTCTCAATGATCAACGACCCTTTCTTCCTCAAATCAATCCCGGTACACTACACCCCCCCTTTCTATTTTCTAGGGTTTTATTTTCTAGAGAATTCAATCTTCTTTTGGGGAAAAATGGTACTAAAAAATTGATGTTTGGAATTTAATGTTGTCTAGGGTTAGGTAATTTCTAACTTATTGCGAGGCTCAGTTGGTCTTCAGTTTATTCATTTTTTAAATTATTACCGATGTCGACGTGTCAGTGTTGTATCAGTGCCTGTATAGGTGTTTTATATGTTTCTTGACTAGTAACAGATTTAAGTAGCTTATTATCTAAGAAATGATCTTGGTAATCTATGTTGGTAAGACTAAGATTTTTATTTTGGTTTGTTTTGGGTTTACTGATGGCTTACCCGACTTAGTGGGATTAGACTTGGTTGATGGTTGTTGTTGTTTTGGGTTTACGGCTTAAATATTTTGCTGGTCTTGGTGAGGCTAAGTTTTTTTAGTTATGTAAGGATTTCAGTGGCATGTGCTATTAACTTAGCTCTGCATTATGTGCAGAGGATGCTGCAATTTGTTTTGAAATGAACAGGACAACCTTAAGATACTGACTTAGCACTTAGTTGTATGCCTAATTAATGTGTTCCTGCCCTTTGTTTTTCAGAAGTAATATTTCTCACCTACTGTCTGCCTGATTTCAAAACTTTTCCATGAAAGTTTTGAGTGACACCGAGATGCAATTTGGAACTCTTCTCTATTCCAAACTAACACTAGCATCTAGGTTTCATGTGTTTTTCATGACTGTAGTAATGGTTCAAACTTGTATCATCGTTACATCTTTATAGTTGACTCCATCATGTTGGAAAATACTTTATTTGTTGTTGTTGTTGTAGTGATGGTTCAAAGTTCAAACACATTTTAAATTCAAATTTCGTTTTGAATATTTTTCAAGTAAGCAAAAAACATGTTTTGTTTTTAATGTACTTGGAGAGTTGGCTTATTTTTTACATCAAATTGTACATAAAACTTTTTTTTTCATGACTGATGTCCTTTTCATCTTCTCTGCTACCTTTTTTAACCTAGGTGCTTGCAATTGTTTACCTATATGCATATATATTGCATGTTATTATTATTATTATTATTACTGTGATTCACTGTATCTTATATCTGTATCTGAAAGAAATGATCCTTGTGCCATTTGGTAGTTAGGACTTAGGACTTGTTTTGTATGTGTTGACCTAATTTGAATTAAACACTGTACAGCTGCTTTGGAGCAAAACATATCCAGTGAGGAAGATCCAGAGACTTCTGAGAAACTAAAGTTACTTAATGAAAAGATCTCAAGCAATGGCTCTGCCGCACAAATAGTTTTGAAAAGGATGAAAGATTGTATGGCCAAATTTGACAAGTTAGATTCTGCAAACATACTTCCAGGCTTCAAAAGGATGTAGACCGAATAACGTCTTTGCTAGTGTAAATTTCATGACAAATCTCTATTTGATGAATGCAAAATTGCTACGACAAGGAAGATATGATGTCCCATGTTTCCCAAAGAATTTAAAATTTGGGATATACCAAAATGCATGGTCTTTAAGGTGGGACAAGTTGATATTTGCCGATTATGGTGAAGTTGTAATTTTCACCATTGATTTAATAATATTAATATTTAATGGCTAAGATTTATTACCAGCACTTTGCCAGTAACTTTTTGTTTTTGCTTATTTAAAACCTTTTTTTTTTATAATTATCATCTTCCTCTTTCATCATTCATAAAAATCCACTTCATTCATCATCTTCATCTTCCTCTTTCATCATTCATAAAAATCCACTTCATTCATCATCTTCATCTTCCATCATTTCTTAGGCCGAACTATATAAAGGTTTTGGCATAATGAAGTTAGGAGTTTCTAAACATTCTCGGATAGATCAAAGGTCCATACAAGGAATTGGTAGGATTAAGTAAATGGTAGGATTAAGTAAATGGTTGATGCAAAACAAAAGCTTGGAGTGAGATCTTTGGGTCTAGCAAGAATTTTGGATCAATATTAAGTGAAGATCTTGAAAGATTGACAGTTTCAGTGTTCTGCCAAAACAAAAGGAAAAATCAATTTAAATATGTGTTTGGATAAAACAATTTGCTAGCTTGTAATGTCTACCACTGCTGATCATTTGTTGTACCAAGAAGTGATCTAAAATGGTAAAAGAAGTGATCTAAAATGGTAAAGTTTATGTATACCAAGTATGCAAGTCAACCAGTAGCTGTTTAGTTTTGATGACGACAACAATTGAAGTCAGACAACAACTGTTAAAGATAGACAAGTGCTCAAAGATGCATATGATGGTTGATCAATATATCCTCTCAAATCAAGCTATATATTTGTTTAAAGTCAAGACTATAGTCCAACAACTCTCAAGTGAAGATTTAGGGTTAATTACCACCAGTGGTTTAAACTTTCAACCTCGTAGATGGTGGTAATCAACATGTAGATATATCAAGCATCATCATGAAGATTCAAGGTTCTTGTGTGATGCTAAAATCAAAGATAGTGATGTCAAAATCTGAAGCTTTAAAGTATGAAAGAAAGGATGTGAGTAAGCTCGTCTAACCGTGTCCGTTTGAGTGGTTAGTGTCTTGTAAAGACTCAATGACATTTTTGAAAACATAATTGCTAAATTACACACTCAAACTAAAGTCATTGATAAGCCTCTAATGTTTTAATTAAAATCACCAAAAAATATATTTGGAGTCTAGCCATTTGATTAGAAAATTATTCAATTAACTAAGAGAATTTTTTTCAATTGTTTAATAAATTAGATATCGACAATTGATTATACAATTGTTTGTGATAGTCTCGTAGAGATTGGTAACATCTCTATATCTAAACCTTTTATTTTGGACCACAACAATAGATTATTTGCATAGCCGATTCTAATCGGCTAGATCATTAATTTGACTTTTGAATTATATCCAGATTTACACCATATCTTGGCCTATAAATAGAGAGTTTCTCTATCATTTTTATCATCCAGAAAAGATGAGCAACCTCACTTTTCACTTATCTCATCACCTCTCTAAATCATTCTTATTTTTCTCACATATTTTATCATATCGCTTTGAGAGAGTTCTTAGGTCTTAATGAGGATATTGCTATGGGTGAATGGTATAATAAGAAATCTACCAAGAGTATATTTTATCTTCAGTACTAATCCTTCTTTCGGAAGTTATTATTTTGGTTGGAAGGTATGCAATTTAAAATGGTTCTTATTTGTATTTTAAGGGATTAGTCTTAGTCACTGTTTGGTTTGTGATCTCTGCTATTGAAAAAACTTTATTTTGATTCGTGAAGATCAACCGTTAAAAATATTCTCAATGGTGCTTGAGCTCAACCTAATTAAAAGTTCTATTAGTTCAAAATCATCCTGGTGTAAATTTCACTTGATTTCTGAGTTCATCCTAGTATTAAATCTCAGTGGATTCGAGATCATCTCGATATAAGTCTCATTTGGGTTTGTATATAATATCATGGTTCGATTCATAAGATAACCAACTCAAAATTGTGTCTTAGTTTGAGATCAACCCGTGCAAAATCTTAGTTTGATGTGAATACGAACCACTTCAATTCATGTTCGTTGTTTGGGTAGAAGTTAGAATGAAACTCCATTTTATTGTATAAGGGGGTTTGTGGGCATAATTTTATAAAAGATCGCATAAATACTCTCAAGATCAATTCTTATAAAGTATTAGGTTTCATATTAACTAGGACAGGAATTGAGGCAAATCCTGACATGTATGAGGCAATCATTAGCAAGAGAAGTCTGACCTCCATAAAAGAATTTCAACAATAGAATGGTAGGATAATGACATTATTTGGTTTCCTATCATGCTCGGATGAAAAATTTATTCATTTGTTTACAACCTTAAGGATATAAGAGACATTCTAGTGAATAAAAGAGTGCAAATAGGTGTTGTAAGAGATGAAGAGATTTTTGGAAGCCCCTCTAGTGAGTACCCTCCCAAGTAGGGGGATCCCTTATATTTGTACCTATAACCCACCAATACAACGATAAGCTCGACCATTGTAAAAGATGAAGATGCATAAGAAAATCCAATTTATTTCTTCAGCGAGCGTAACCTCTAAAGGCTAAACATTATGTAACTTTTATTTTATTGATAAATCAATAACCCTTAGGGTGTAATTCTTTTTCTTTATAAGGGCACGGGTTTTCAACGAAAGCTCTTTATGTGTTTTAATCAGTAACCCTTTATCCAAATCATCATTAAGTGTTTTAACCAAGCTTATTTTTAGTCAACCTTTACAAAATACATCGTCTAACCAACATGTTTTATATGCATAACGTGTTAGATATTAATCTTTGGAAGCACCAACCCATGACTCAAAATTAACCTAATATAACCAACATACTTTGTATGTAAGGTGTCTCCGGATATTAATATTTGGTTTCACCCTTACTCAAAACTAACATAGTATAGCCAATATGCTTTGTACGTAGGGTGTGAGCGAATATTATTATACAAAAAAAAACCTGACTCAAAATTAACATCTTCTGACCAACATCATATGTATACACGGTTTCTATAGATAGTGATTGTCAAATACACCCCATGCTCAAAATTAACATACTCTAGCAAACATACTTTGTACTCAAAGCGTGTATGGATTTTAATCTTTGGAAACACCTCTAATTAAAAAATAACTGCCTAAACAACATACTATGTACGCATGATGTCTCTAAATATTACTATCTAGACACACCCCTGACTCAAAAATACACTTATTTAATATTCATATGTTAGGTTGAAATAACATTGCTTATTCTATTAACACCAATATATAATAACGAGTAAGCAGTGCAATCAAGTTGTGTAAACACTTAAAACAAGTTATCATACACAAGTTGATTGACAATCATATATCCATACAATAAACGTCATAAATTACAACTTAAAAGGTTTACAAAAATGAAAGGTT
The DNA here is from genome assembly GCA_021764765.1 of Vicia sativa. Lineage (NCBI taxonomy): Eukaryota > Viridiplantae > Streptophyta > Magnoliopsida > Fabales > Fabaceae > Vicia > Vicia sativa. The sequence goes on along the minus strand of CM038793.1, from coordinate 286,483,057 downwards.
TATAGAAGAGTCTAATTTCCGAGTTTGTCGCACACCTTTATTCCTCATATGCTTCATATATTGAAGAACAACATGTGTCTTTTCTATGCCATAGGTATTGAGTCCCAGATATGGGTACCTTCCCGTACCTTTCCTCTATCCATGGTACCATCAAGTATATGACAAGTTCTAGGCAAGACATCCACGACACGGTCCTTTCTAGCCTATTTTCCTCTAAGATCTTATAATTAGTTTGCCTTTGGGGATCTCCTTCTTAAGCGAACATTATATATAGGTGAAAACTCTATAATACCATTGAATATAGATGTCTGCTCCATGGAATAGTAGTTGGCACACTTTGTACATCATCTGATATCAAATGTTCATGGTACTCTACAAGTATCTTTTTAATATCTCTATGATACATTATGTGGGATACATATAGTGTGGGATCCTTATGGATACCTAAAAATACTCAAAATTAAAATGCTTGCACGACTTATTCTTCCTATGTGGATTAATCTAGGAAGTACGAGGCAATTATTTGTTATAATCATTAATAATATTTCACTTGAAAATTTAAGGAACATGCTATAAAATTAATAGACTAATGTATGCATATCACTTGAAATATATAGTTTCCCTTCCAATTTTATGACCTTTAAGTGACTTGATTCATCTAGCTTAAAGTACAAGTAAAATATAAAAGATGCTAAATAATTATACTCTTGAATCTTCTCAAGGTCTATGAAGTGATTAAAATAGAAAACCCCAATATAGGTCATAACTTTCTCTATAAAAACGATTGGATTTGAAGGTGAGAAAAACACAAGAAAGGGAGTTAAATTATGTTAACTTTTTCTTTCTTATGTAAAAATCTCTTATTAGATTATGAACTCAAAATCTAAAATCTGATACAGAGTCAAGTGTTTGCAACAGATAGAAACAAGTTTAGAGGTAGAGAGTTAAATAAAGAGAAACACAAGTAAGCTTATACTGGTTACTCCCACAAAACGAGAGTAGTCCAGTCCATATGCACTTCTAGAGGATTTCGCTATAATCAAAATTGATTACAAATGCTCAAGCACACAAGCAAGAGACTTTCAATGCTCAAACACACAAGTAAGAGACTTCTAATGCTCAAGCACACAAACAAGATATTTTAGATCCTCAAGCACACAAGCAAGATATTTGAGATGCTAAAGCGCACGAAAAATGGTTTATAACAATCAAACTTAATCATATAAAAGATTGTTTGAATATTACACTTGATATACAATCAGAGGTGTAAACGTATTACAACTCAAAAAGACTCTTAAGACTAATAAATTTATAATATATACAAATGATAAGAAATTATAAGTTAAACTTATGCTTTTGATTTGACAGAGTAACAACTCTTTTGATTGTCAAGGATTATTTATCTTTCTTCAAGTCTTCCAACCCTTATATAGAGAGATGACAAAGAGTCATTGAAGAGAAGAGCTAGCACAAGCGATTTTTGGAGAATGTTGATGATAAATGTTGGAATGTTACTTGATATGGTTAATGTATTTGAAAAAACATTTGAATTCCCTTTACTTCAAGAGGAATTATGTGTTACATCCTCGATGTTTGTGTAAATTTTTGTTTGGATATACTTGTGATCAGAAGAAGACAAATTACTCTATGAGTCTGGTAGTGACCTATCAGAGTTTTTTTAATCCTTACATTAATTAATCCGAGTCTAATACCTTCAGAGTCTTAGTCTTCATAGGTTGAATATTTTCAAAGTCTAGTCTTCAAAAGTTGACCTCTTTAGAGTCTAAGTCTTTAGAGTCTAGTCTCATATTCTAATCCTTTAGATTCTGGATCTTTTTACTTTTTTTTAAATGTTCGTTTTCAATACCAATACTAAATTTATATCAGAAGATTTAATCTATTTGGTCATGCACACTTGAATATTTATTAATATATTTAATTATTTTTTTAAATACTTTGTTATCATCAAAATTAGAGGTGGCAACCAGACATGCCGTCCCATTTAGACCCGTCCCGCAAAAGTCCGCAAAAAATTGGGGCGGGACGGGACGAACTTTGTTGAGTATGAGGGCCTAAAAATCTATCACCGCCCCGAAAAAGTAAGGGCGGGACGATGAAAGCCTGCGGACACTACACTTTTTAAGCCTAAAAATATAAAATTTTATATAAATACACATGCCCGCAAAAATCCACATAAAAACGGAGCGGAACGGGGCAGACACATTTTAAGATGATGACCTATACTCTTGGCCCGATCCATACTAAAGTACGAGAAAAACGAACATAACCAATTAACGGACCCATTTTGACACCCCTAAATTCAAAACCTTAGAAATGTGATTAAAAAAAAAAGTATTTTGACTTTAAAAAAACATACACCCAACACACGTGTGCGTTCCAAACCAATGAATGTCATGTTATTTTCTCCTTAAACCCTATCGTTCCTATTTCATAGAAAACAAACAAACAAACACAGCGTTAATCTTCCGAAAAATAATAAGAACATACATGTCTTTTCGCAACAACTAAAATTCTTCTTCTTGTTTGCAGAAAACATTGCACGACCAATCAAACCCTATACATTATTATCACTACTCAATCACTCTTTCAGGAGAAAGACGAATCACCCAATAATGGCTTCTTCTATTTCCAATCCTCCCTCTTCCACCACCTCTCTCCTCCTCCGCCGCCGCCACCCCGTTCACGTGGGTCCCACCTCTCTCCGCTTCCTCGCCATTCGCTCCCCTCCTCCTTCATCCCGTGTTCTCTCCGTTGGTATAAACCTCTCACCTTTTAGCTTCTGGGTAATCTTGTTATTCTCTTTATTGTTTTGATAGAGTTTATGCTATTACTTCTACATCAACAAAAAATGTATTTTTTTTCTTGTTTTTATTTTGCATTTGTTTTAGCCTCACTTGAATTAAATTGCTGTTTGGCTGGACTTGAATCTATCTTTGTTGCTTTTATAGTGATCTTCTTTTGCATGCATTCTCTTGGATCTGCCCACATCAATCGCATTGATTACTTTTTTTAATTTGTGCATTTCTTGAATTAATATTTGTGTTCTTCTCTTAGCGTAAGTTTGAATCTATAAATTGATTTTGACATGTTTGATTGTTCTCGAGTAGAATTGATTATGCTTTCAAAATGGATTCCACTTAAAGTTAGGATAAGTAACTTTTGAGTTTGAACGGCATTTTAACTAAAATTTACTATTTCAACTTCCAAACATAAATCACTTTACCTTCAACTCACTTTTAGCAATAATCAATTCACTCAAAATCAAATATTTTCACTTTAAAACCAAACACACTCCTAGTGTATGTTAGGCTCCACATTTTGAGCACCTAAAATTGGTTTTTACATGTGTAGTTGCTCTCAAGTAGAATTGATTATGTGTTTCAGAATTGATTTTACTTGAAGATAGAATTTGTAGCTTTTGAGTTTAAACATAATTTTTATATTTAAATTTATTTTCCAAGATTGTGAGTGATACTAGTAAGCAGGAAGTGCTTGATTAAATGGCAAAAAAGGGCTTGATTTATTTAGTTTCAAAAATTGAAATTATTAGTTTGGATGACTTCAGGGCTTTCTTGTTTTTATTTTCTGGAGTTATAATTCATGCTTGCTCTAGTTTGTTTTTGGAATGCTGCATCTATGCTGGTTTGGCTGTGGTTGGTGTTGGTTTAAAATGTTCTTTGTCCAAAATTTAGGACTTCTTAATTGGTTGGAATCAAGATATTAGACATAATTGTCTTAAGTTTTTTTTTTTACCTGTTCGCAATTTTTATTTAGATAGGTTTGTTAATCTGTTTCCATATGACTCTATGCAGTTGCTAGTGCTACCGAGTCATCTGCACAGGTGATTGATGGAAAAGCGGTGGCAAAACAAATCAGGGAGGAGATAGCAGTTGAAGTCTCCAAGATGAAAGAAGCCGTGGGTGTGATTCCTGGGTTAGCTGTTATTCTTGTTGGAGATAGAAAGGATTCGGCAACTTATGTGCGGAACAAGAAGAAGGCTTGTGAATCTGTCGGAATAAATTCTTTAGAAGTAAATTTGCCTGAGGATACAACAGAAGAAGAAGTTTTGAACTATATTTCTGGATACAATGATGATCCTGCTGTTCACGGCATTCTTGTTCAGCTACCTTTACCATCTGTATGCTTCTCAATCTCTAACTTATATGATTAGCCTATTTGTATATTTATGTCAAGCATTCAAATGTATCATAGATAACATTAATAACTATTGAAGTTTGTGTTGGGTCGGGTCTAACTCAACCCTACCCGACCAAATGAAGTATGCCTTTCACTATAACTGTAGTTCATAACCTAAAGATTTGCTTGTGGAAGTTTGATTGATTTTTCGATGATCTCGTGACAGCATATGAATGAACAAAATGTGTTGAATGCTGTTAGAATTGAGAAGGATGTAGATGGGTTTCATCCATTGAATATTGGCCGACTTGCCATGCGAGGTAGAGATCCCTTGTTTGTTCCATGTACACCAAAGGGATGCATTGAACTGCTCCACAGATATGGCATTTCTATTAAAGGAAAGAGGGCTGTTGTGATCGGTCGGAGTAATATTGTCGGGATGCCAGCTGCTCTCTTGCTGCAAGTAAATATCTCATTACTCCAAACTTTAAAAAGACTGATTAACAGTTCAAAACTAGTTTTATTTGAGTATATGAATGTCTGCTAATTTCTTTTCTTTTTTTCAAACGAATACATTTCGACTCCCTTCTTTATATCTCTCTTTTGTTATTAGAGGGAAGATGCTACTGTCAGTGTCGTCCATTCCAGAACTAGTAACCCCGAAGAGATCACAAGACAAGCAGATATCATAATCTCTGCTGTTGGACAACCAAACATGGTTAGGAAAAGCTGGATAAAGCCTGGTGCAGTCATTATCGATGTTGGAATCAATCCGGTAGATGTAAGTAGATTTATTTCAAGTTGTTGTTTATTGTATGCTATTAGACTCTATTTCAGTTTTGGGGTAGACAAACTTCATATTTAGTGCTTAAATTTTGGTATGAAGGTTGTTTCTTGTTTGACATTGCCTTTTTGTGACAGGATCCAAGTAGCTCTCGGGGTTATAGATTGGTTGGAGATGTTTGTTATGAAGAGGCCATACAAGTTGCCTCTGCTATTACACCTGTTCCTGGTGGAGTTGGTCCAATGACCATTGCGATGCTTCTACAAAACACGCTCATCTCTGCAAAGAGAATTCACGGTTTTGAGTAATCTATTGAAATGATGTATACCATTATGAGCCAACAATTTTTGCTTAGGAGAGTCTTGAATTTTGCTCTACTTTTTTATTTTATTCTACTTTGATAAAAAGTGGGGAAAAAAGGACAATATTTCATGCCATGATGCCATGATGATATAAAATTCCCCCTTTCATGTGTACTTGAAAGTAAACAACTCATTAGTATTTAGGTAATAATGTGAGTGCTAAAGTAGACGTGAATGTGGAAAACAAGTTGGATTTAATGAAAAATTTTATTGCTCAAATCAATATTATTAATCTAGTTACTTTGGTTACTTTGGTTTGTAATGTTAACATAAGTGTATGCTCAACCATTTGTTTAGTATGTATTCTGAGATTTACTTGATACACCTTCTTAGCTGTCAATGTGTGATGATACAAATTAAAGCAACTGACATGAATGGATAATCAATCAATATACAATTAAAATTACAATGACTGGTTAAAAATTCAAAAAAGAAAGTTTAAAACTAAAAATAAGGATATTGTAATTGTTGGGAAACCAAATATGGTTAGATGAGACTGGTTATTGAAACTCATGTTTACAGCTTGCTAATGAACTATTTTTTAGAAATAAATTCACATTCAATACTTTGTAATCTATCTTCGTATGTACTGCTTTTGAGAAATAAATTTCACATTCAATACTTGAATTTCAATAAAGCCATTTAACAAACAAATGTTTGAGTGTTTCAGTTCCTATAGGAAACTGGTAGAGATGTTTGTGATGAAGAAGCAATAGATGTTTGTTACCACAGTTCCTAAAGGAGTATGTTCAATGACCATTGCATTGCTTCTGCAAAATACACTTGCAGAGGAAGCACAATTTTGAACAACCTAATGAAATGATATTATTATGGCAATATTTGTTTTTAAAGTTAGACCACATGCTTGAGTATTCTCAAAATATTTAGAGGTCAAATTTATTGAATGATAAGCGTCTTAATATATCCAAAATTTAAAGCGCGAATATAAATTACAATCAGAATAAATTATACATCTAAATCCAGTGATCCTCTCCTCTGTAAACCATTGCTCCATGTTGTTTTCAATATCGGTATTGATATGCTGCTGCAAAATGTTAATTTTCCAGAAACAGAGATTTACACTGCTTTATTGTATCTTCTGGGCTGGTAACTGAAAAAAGAAGATATCAACACATAAGGTTCACATAGACATAAGATTTTAACTTGCATTGATTTGGTTTTTAGTTTAATATTACAAACAAATAATTTTTTTCTCCATATGATGGTACAATTTAAAGCAGCGCATACCTGTGTGCCCAATAGTGCGATCAGATTCATAGATTTCATGATCATTTCCACCCTGCTCAGTTAAAATGAAAAAGTAGGTAATTAATTAACTAATGTATTTTGTCATATATCCATATACAAATGCTAATGGAAGCTATAGGAATCAAGCATCGAAACAAAACTGGTAAATGTCTTGCAAAGTGAAGGACCATTCATTGATTGATTTGAGATAACTAAATTAAGTTTCCAAATACACTTATGTTACAACATTTCAGCTCTAACTCATTTGTTGCAGGGTTTACATGAAAATGGCTGTAATTGTATGTCAAACCAGTGAATGAAAGGCAAAAGCACAAAAATAAGACTTAGCATACAAATGCAGGGAGGTAGAAAATGTAACAAAAATTATGTAGTTGATACACCAAATGAAAACTGCACATTAAAGACTTATGAACTAACCTTGTAAGTTTTGTCACCAAAAAAGTGGATTTCATTGAAATCATCAAGGTATCTCAAGCAGTATGTTTTATCCCAGCCTTGAGGGAAAACCTGTAGAGTATAATATATAACGAAATTGAGACCTGTTGGCTTATCACTTGACCGATAAATAATGTAACTACATCACTATGAAGATCATGACTTACATCAAAGCTTATCTGTCCTCCAATGGAAAATGTCAAGTTAAGATGAGCAAACTTCTCCCGAAGTATAGAAACCATTTTTGAGCGTATGTTCTGAACCTGAGAACTCACATCGCAAATTTTCAGGATAAAATTATACCCTTACCATGCAAAAGTTCTTATATGATAAAAACTAAAGTATTATCACCTTGTCATACTTCTCAAACTCATCTCTTTCTTCTTGACTGCAGTTTCGCCCAATCGGTGACACATTCAGCATCCCACTACGGAACTCTATAAATGTTCCCCTGCAAGTTTTCTCAGAGCTATTAGGATTAAACACTTTGCAATAACAATACAATTAACCACTGAATCTCACTAACCTCTTAATAGGGATATCCAAGTCAGCAATGTAATGAAGCGTAAAATTAATAAATTCCTGCAAAATAACTTCTACTATTATTTAATAAACAATATTAACAACTTCCTGAATTTTACTATAGAACACAACTATATTCTTCCTCATTCATTCACATATCCTAAGTTTTATAATGAACTTTATTTTATGCTTCATTAAATTTACAGCATGCCTAGCATGACAGTCTCATATAGGTAAGATTTCTTAATGCCTTGAATAGGAATATAAATATGTAGGCTTTACCTTGAGACTTTCATCTCCAACGAATGTCTTCAAGCTCTGAAAAAGAGTGAAATTCACAACTCATCACGGTGTATTACACAAAAAGTTACAACATAGGGGGTTGATCGAATCTATTGGAAGAAATCCCTGGTCATGATGGCGATTTTATTCAATCATGAATTGAGTTAGTATTGGGTACCTGAGTTCCAATAAGCTTTCCTTGCTTATGAGCCACAAGACCATTCTCAGAAAATACATAATCATAGTCATCGTTAACTGCAACAAGCAAATAGGGACATGCCATTAGAAACTCAAGATAAAAGATCATTTAAGATCAGTATACTTTTTCATAGATGGGAAAGGGATAAGGTAGGGAGTGTAAAAGATAAATGTAACAATAATTATCATCTTAGATTAGCGCACATAATTTCAATTAATTAGTACAGTAATGAAAAGAAACACCAAGATGAATTTTCAAAAAGTAACTTCCTAATTCTCTACATGTTTTAAACAGTGCAGCAATAGCATCAGAAACAATGGTAATACTAATACTTATAGCTAACCTGTCTGGCCAAGTTGCTCAGATATCTTGACTAGATCAGAACCCCCAACGACTCCAACTGTTACAATCTGTGTGACCAAACAATGCAAGATTCAATAGCATTAACAACAACAAAAAACAAAGAACTTTAAGAACAAGTTTACGCATAATTGGGCGGATGGATATAGGAAAAAAATAACATCAACAGACACAATGCAGGTAATGAAAGAAAACATTACAAACCACATACCTTTCTTAGTTCTTGTATGAACTTCAACATCTCTGGAGGAGCCACCTAGCAATTGAGTAGAAAACAGTAAATAGATGTAAGAGTCAACATTAGGATCTGCTACATTGCTACATTGATTGAAACAAATACCTTTCTAGGAGCTGTAAGAGTCCCATCAACATCAAACAAAGCAATCACACCTGGTTTCAGGGCAGCCATTATAACTGGTTGTTAATCAAGCACCCCAAACCTGCAAAATTTTGAACCTTTTTCATCAACCTTCAAGGAAAAACATGTCCACTCAATTAGTTCAACTTGGAAATGAGATTGTAGAATTGAAAGGTGAGAGTTACCTGGGTGAAGAGTGTGGAAATGGGAGAAGCAGGTTGAGATTGAAGAAGATGGATCTTCAAAGAGGTTTATATAAATTGGATGAGATCTGTGAATGAATCAGTGGAAAAGAAGCTTCAAGTGGGACCCAAAACTGACTCCTATCGTATCAGTCAATGAAAAGGAAATTCATACAACGGTTTGGATTTTAAACCAAATAATAAAAATAAAACCGGTTACAGATAAATTAATCCGGTTTTAAAACCGGTTGTTACGTTAATCAGAAAAAACAATAAGCGCTAGTGGAGAAATATTAGGACAAAAAGTTTCTAAGCGTGCGGTTACCACCACCTGCATAGATCTAATATTTTTATGTATTAGATCTGGATCTTTAAGTGTGATCTATTGAGAAAGAAATTGTACTGAGTTCTATACTATTTTGGTTTATTCTGAAGATAGCAATTTCCAAATACATTAGCGTTCGGAAGTTTTTGGACATTAACTATATAATCGGTTTTAAGATTTTGGATAATCCAAATCCAATTAAATGGTTTAACCAAACCAAAACATTTTGACATAAATTCGGTTCGGTTTTTTAATATGGTTTTAGATATTAATGTGAGATTAACGATAAAAATGGTTAATTTGTGCACCCGTGCCGTTTTGTTTCATGCAGAGGATATTCGGGGAAGAAAATTAGGATATCCTATATTTTGCAATAACATCTTTCCTTTATTTATTTTTTTGACACTGAAACACGCTTAGAGAAAGAAATGATTTTCTCAAGAATAAATTTTATTATTTTAAAGTGTTGTAACCTCTACCTTGAAATCTCTTGTTTTTTATAAATTTTTTCAAATTAATGTACATAAATTATTATTTATCTTTTTACCAAAAAGTAATTGTTCTCTATTTATAAAGTGTACACGCCTCTCCAAAGTGACAAATCATTATTTTAGACATCAATACTTCTACAAATAGAAAAATGACACTTTTTATAAGAAAAAAAACATGATTCAATGAATATAATTATAGTAATAATATCCTATATATTTTGAACGAGAATCATGACATCATCTCCTTTCTTGGGCTATGCCTATGGTTCATAGTTGCATAAGGACAAATAAAAGAGAAAATAACCAAACAAAATTAGGAAAGTGCTTGCCAATTGCCATTATTCTAAACTAGATTATGAAAAGTAGTTGTACCATTTAGAAGGATTTTCAAAAGCCAAACGTTGCGTGCATTAGACCAAAAAGTTTTGATGAATCACCACGCCAATAATAAGCATTTAAGCTACACTTTTACATTAACAAGCACTTTTGACTTTAAGTAGGAAGAAAGAAACTTCTTAGCAACTTCACTTCATTGTCTCTCGTTCACAATAATTTTTTTACAACTGTGAAAATTCATAATGCTCATACACTATGACACAAGTTTTTTTTTTTTAAGGCAAACAAAACTATTAATTCACCACTGGGCATAAGTCATGCCAATACAATCATGTACAAGCACTCATCTTTCTCACGACATTCAAGTTACAAACCACACACTCTCTTGATATATTACACAACTAATACTTACTGGCATCTAGCCTATTAACATAATACAAATAGAATTATGACAGAGGCACCAATTGCTAGCACCCACACTCCACCAACTCCTGCATAAGCAAATGGAGACCTCAAAGCAACATTAACCAGTAAAAAACCAGAAAGCATGGAACAACAACCAGAAGCCACATATAAAATTTCACGGATGCAAAAATTTCTATTAAGCTTCTCCTACCAAACCATGTCACACGTCTACTCCTAACTCCACCTCCAACACTTCTGTGACACCCCAAATAATTCAATTATTAAATAATTAGAATTTTAATTATTAATTTAATTAGAAGATTAATTATTGATATTTTTGAATTATCGGAATTAATTAATTAATTAAATAAAGTGAAGTGTTGGTGGTGTGAAGTGTAAAGTGGAGGGTGTGAGGAGTAAAAGACTCTACTCATACTAATTATTCTATTATTATTATTATTATTATTATTATTATTATTATTATTATTATTGTGAGATATTGGGTCGAACTCTATTGTGTCGAAGGATGCTAGAATTGTTAGCATCGAATTGGGCCTGTTTGTTATGTCCAATTGGTTAAGTTAGCTTGTACCCTAAGTTAGCTTGTAATGGGTATTTGTGATAAAAGCCCATTAGTTTAGTATGTTAGGTTTATTATAAATAGCATACTAGTCTCTCATCATTGCATTTTTGCAAATCCTAATTTAGGGTGAGAGGGTTATTTGTTATTCTTGTATACTTGTAATCTTGGTTTTAAGATAAAGGAAAGAATAATAAATTAATAACCAATCCTTGTGTTCATCGTGTTCTTTATTCTTTTTCCTACAAGCTTATATATATTTGTTTTAAGGCATCCGATTCACAACAAATTGGTGCGTGAGCGTGGAGAAGATGCCTCGACAAAGTATGAGATTGAAAAGTTCACCGGAGTGAACGATTTCTGCGCTTGAAGATGAAAGCCCCACCGGTTCAGCAGGTTGTTTGGAAGCTGAGGGAGAGTCACCATGAACGAAGAGTTGACGGCAATGAGAAGAAGGCAATGATAGAGAAGGCCCACACCGCAATTTTGTTGAGCCTTGGTGATAAGGTTCTTCGACGTATCAAAGAGAGACGGCGGTAGGGTTATGGGTGAAACTTGAAAGTTTGTACATGACTAAATCGTTGGTGAATCGACCAGCAAGCTTTGTATTCATTCAAGATGATTGAAGACAAAGTGTTGGTGAAAGCATTGATATGTTCAATGTCGATTCTTCATCTTGAAAATATTGATGTGAAGATTGATGATGAAGATCAGCGTTGTCAGCGCTGCCGGATCACATGCCCACTTCAAAGAAACTCTTGTATGGAAGGAGTCCCGACCTTTGAAGAGGTTCAATCACCTTGTATTCAAGGACTTGAATGAACGAAGGAGCATAAACCTTCGACGGTTGGTGAAGGTTTGGCGAAGGAAAATTCTTGAAAGGATAATAAGTTCGACAAGAAGAAAGGTAAAAGTCGCAGGTTTTACATGGTGAAGCATCCGTATTCGATGCTATCATTGAAGGAGGGTCACACAAGAAAAGTGTGTGCCCCTGAAAGATCATGGAGGAAAGGATAATGGCAATGCATTATTGTTCAAGATGATTTCGACTCATCCGATGTTCTTGTGGTTTCAAGCAAAGAACTCGTCAAGGAATGGATTATGGATTCGGTGCACTTGGCACATGACTCCAAACAAAGACTTGTTCGAGGAATTATGTGATCAAGATGGTGGATCCGTATTGGTTGGAAACAACAAAGCTTGCAAGATGCGTATTGGATCCGTGAGATTCAACTCCATGATGAGTCAATAAGGTTATTGATCAAGTCGTATGTACTGATTCAAGAGAAATTTGATTTCTCTTGGTGAATTCGACAAGAAAGGATATGTTTTCAAGGAGAGAAAAGTATCCTAAGAGTCATGAAGGGTCAAGGAAGTCTTGAGAGGCGTGAAGAAACAAGGCTTGTATATTGTATCGGTTGTAAGTGGTTCGACAAATGTTGCATCCACGAAACCGTTGTCGAAGATGTAACCGCACATGAAATTATGTCGTTGAAAGGGTCCGTCGAATTGGGAAACAAAATTTGCTTGGTGGAGACAAAGTCGAAAAGTCAAGTTTTGTGAACCCCTGTACTTGGAAAATCTTGTAGAGTGAAGTTCAACAAAGGCAAACAAAGAACACATGGATCCCTTGATTACATCCATGCCGATCTTTGGGGCCGCAAGGTGTCCATCACATTCGTGAGCAAGGTATTTTCTATCTATAGTAGATGACTATTCCGAAAGTTATGGGTATTCATTCGTAAGACTAAGGATGAAACTTTTGAGAATTTCAAAGGTTGGAAGACTCGGTCGAAACCAAACCGCGTAAAGGTCAAGAGGTCGAGAATGCATAATGGTCTTGAATTTTGCAATGAGGAATTCGACAACTTTTGTGTCTCCGTGTTGCAAGACACGTAACCATCGCAGCACTCCACAACAAAATGGTTTGCCGAAAGGTTTAATCGAACCATCTTGAGAGAGTTAGATGCATGTTGACTAGTGCCGGCTTAAAGAAGGTGTTTCAATGAAAGCTTCGACAAAGAACATATCCGATAAACAGATGTCCTTCGACCGTTAGATATGAAGACACCAAGAAGTTTGGTCGGACATCCACCAAATCTCGACAAACCGAGAGTATTTTGTCAGAGCCTATGCTCACATTAGGCAAGACAAGGTCGAACCTAGAGCTCTTAAATGCATGTTCCTCGGATACCCGAGGAGTCAAAGCTTATAGGCTATGGTGCCTAGAGTCGTCACGTAGGATTATCACGAGTCGAGATGTTGTTTTCAATGAAGTCGAAATGGCTTTCAAGAAAACGGATGATATTGGTCAAGTGCGTAAGTATCCGACGAAGAGTCGGAAGTAGATATTCCCGCTGAGGTGGAGCATGTTGATGTTGAATTGCATATCCCATAAAGTCAAGAAGCAGATGATGTGATGAAGTTGAGGAAACTGCTGATGACTATCTATTGGCAAGAGATAGGACACTAAGAGTCATCAAACCACCTCAAAGAGTTTGGGTATGCGATCTTATAGCTTATGCCTTAATCTCTGCAAGTGAGGTTCGGACGAAGAACCAAGAGACCATAAGGAAGTTATGAGGAGTCGAATAAGACCGAATGGTCAATGCCATGGATGATGAGATGAAGTCTCTTCATGATAACAACACTTGGGAATTGATCAAGAAACTGCTAGAGCCAAAGTCACCGTAAATGGATTTTCAAAGTTAAGGAAGGAATCAAGGAGTGGCCGAAAAGATACAAGGCAAGGTTGGTTGCAAGGGTTTCACTCGAAGAAGGTATAGATTTCAATGATGTGTTTTCTCCTGCTGAAGCATAGGTCCATTCGAATGTTGCTTGCCATGGTGGCACTCGATCTTGAATCGAACAGATGGATGTGAAGACGCTTGTATGGTGATCTAGATGAAACAATCCTGATGAGGCAACAAGGGTATGTCGAAAAGGAAAGGAAGATTATGTGTGCAAGTTGAATAGATCCTTATATGGATGAAACAATCTCGAGTGGAATAAGAGATTCGACAAATTCATGACACGCATAAGTTTCGTTAGAAGTCAGTTCGACCACTGTGTTTACTTCAGATTTCGTCCTGGTAATTCATTTGTTATTTTGTTGCTTTATGTTGATGATATTCTCATAGCAAGTAACAATGTCGAAGAGGTATTGAGGGTGAAGGCTGAACTCAATAAGGAGTTCGAAATGAAGGATCTAGGAGCAGCTTCCAGGATTCTTGGAATTGACATTCGAAGAGATAGAAAACAGTCGAAGTTATGCTTATCTCAAGAGGCATATTTACGAAAGATTCTCGAAAAGTTTGGTATGTCGAATCCGAAGCCTGCTGTGACTCCAACAAACCCTCAATTCAAGTTGAGTATTGATCAATGTCCCAGTACTGAGGTCGAAAGAACTTATATGAATAGCATCCCATATGCTAATGTAGTAGGTTCTTTGATGTATGCTATGGTTTGTACTAGACCCGACATAGCATATGCAGTAAGTCTTGTAAGCAGGTACATGGCGAATCTTGGAAAGCCTCACCGCAAGCATTGAAGTGGATTCTAAGGTACATAAATGGGTCTCGAATGAGTCTTAATTTATGGTGGAGCTTTTGGTGAAGATGGTAAAGCAAAGAATCGAAGGATATGTTGACTCGATTATGCAGTTGTATGGATTCCGTAAAATCTATTTCGGATATGTTTTCACTATGTTTGTACAGCTATTAGTTGAGCAACACTTCGAAGGTTGTTGCATTATCAACCACCAAGCGTAATATATTGCTTTAATCAAGCCGTGAAAGAAGCATTGTGGCTTGAAGGTTTTGCTAAGGAACCGAAAATTCAAGGGAAGTTATCACCGTTAAATGTGATAGTCAGTGCAATACACCGTCAAGAATTCAGCCTATCATGAGCGAACCAAGCACATTGATGTGAGGTTGCATTTCGCCGAGGGTAATCGAGCGTGAGAAGTCCAAGTGTCAAGGTTTCGACAGATCATAATGCCGATATGATCACCAAGACATTGCCTAGTTGCAAGTTTTTCCACCGTATGCTTGATAAAGTCGCATGAAGAAAACTAATTCGTTAGTTGATAATAGAGTTTGTTCCAAGGTGGAGATTTGTGAGATATTGGGTCGAACTCTATTGTGTCGAAGGATGCTAGAATTGTTAGCATCGAATTGGGCCTGTTTGTTATGTCCAATTGGTTAAGTTAGCTTGTACCCTAAGTTAGCTTGTAATGGGTATTTGTGATAAAAGCCCATTAGTTTAGTATGTTAGGTTTATTATAAATAGCATACTAGTCTCTCATCATTGCATTTTTGCAAATCCTAATTTAGGGTGAGAGGGTTATTTGTTATTCTTGTATACTTGTAATCTTGGTTTTAAGATAAAGGAAAGAATAACAGTTAATAACCAATCCTTGTGTTCATCGTGTTCTTCATTCTTTTTCCCTACAAGCTTATATATATTTGTTTTAAGGCATCCGATTCACAACAATTATTATTTTAGAATAATAAAAAAGAATAAAAGAAAGAAAAAGAGAAAAAGAGAGAAGAATTGGAGGTTTCATTCAACGTACATTAGAGAAGAGAAGAGAAAGAGGGAAAAAGTCAAAGGCGTCGGAATTTGAAGAATCATCGCAAGGTAAGGGGTGATTTTGTCTGGTTAATATGCCTCATGGGTTTTGATAATCAATAGGATTGAATAATACGTTAGGAATCCCGAATTAGAATTTTCTAGGTTATGCCCTAACGATGTGATCCGACGTAAAAATCTCAAATTGGAATATGTGATCTTGTATTTTGTGTATATTGTTGCCATTGATTGTGCCAATTCTGTGTATATGTTATGTTGTTGTCAATTGTATGAAAGGAATGCACAAATTTTACTGCTTCTGTTGTACTGTGGCTGTTGGTGATGAATGGTATCGATTGGAATTGCATAACAGTGGAAAAACCAGGTTTTTGGTGAAAAAACGCAGCATGAGTCGGCCCAAGAGGTTATGTGTCGATACAAGCTGCGTTGATTTAAGAAAATGGAAAACTGCTTGTGTCGACACATACATCCTTGCATCGACTCATGTGGCGAATTTGGAAGTCTTGTATCGACTCATACGTGGTATGTATCGATACAAGACAGTTTTGTGTCGATACAAAAGGAGCTTGCATCGACTCATACTGAAGAAAAACAGAAAAATAGAATTTTGCAGAACGTATGAGTCGACTCATACGATGCTTGTGTCGATACAAGCTGTGTATGGATCAACACATGAGATTTTGTATTGACTCATACTGTGCTGGAAGTGAAAAATAATTTCTGAAAATTGTTTCGGTCATATCTTTAACCGAATCTGATTTAGTCGTAGTTGGAACCGTTGGAAAGCTGGAAGCATGTACTTTCCTATAAAAACATTCTTAACACCTAGTAAGTGAATCTTATTGGATTAATATGACTTTCCGTATGAGGAATTCGTTGTTATTCGTGGTTGTACGTCGTGATGTTGTAAATACTTGATAGATGTCATATCATGTGTTGTGGTGGACGTTATATATGCATGATTATGCTGTGCTGTTTGATGGTGTTAACCATGTATGGAATGATGTTGTGATCATATTTCGTTATTTGAATGATGCATGCTTCATGATGTGCATGCATATGCATTATGGTGGTGGTTAATTCCCATTGTGTGGAATTGGACCTGCAGAGCCAATACCCGTACCCAGTGGTTTAGTGGTGGTGAGGCTAGATTCGTGTCCCAGTGGTGTATGGGTGAATCGTTGATTAACACTGTTTCCGGGGTGTAAACAGAACAGGGTGTGAATTTAGTTCATGTTTGGTACCACATGCATTGAGTCTGCATTGCATATGGAGTTATAACATGATAGGATGGTTTCCAGTGTTATAATTTCATTGTTGTTATCGTGCATATTGATCTGTGTGAATTGTAACCGTGTACTGCAATCTGATTATGCTAATGAGGGTGAAATAATGTATTGAACTGTTTTATTGTTTTTAGAAACATATAAGGCATTTTAATTGTTGATGAAATCTCACCCTTACTTTGATGGTTTCAGATTGAAGTGTTAGCCGCTTAGGAGCTGGTGAGGATAGCTTTGAGTTGTGCTATTTAGTTTATCCGCGTGTTAGTGTCATGCTATGGTAGTTGTAACACTGAGGAACGATTGTTTTAGAGTTATAGTTTTAAACTTTGTTTCCTTTTGGTTTATGTTGGAATAATTATGAATTAAATTTATTCCGGTTTTGATGCTATTTTCCGCTGTGTAGAACATATTATTAGTTTTGAATTATTTTAATCAAGTTCTTCAGTGAAGCATGACATTTTGAATGAGATTTTCTATTTAAATAAATTGTAATGCCCTTTCATTTATGTTAGCTCTGATTTAATTATTAATTCGTGGGATATTTTAGAAGGGGTGTTACATCTTCCCTCCATAAGAAGCTGCTACACCATTAAAACCTTACTGCTAAGTAGACTTAGCCTTCCGTTATGCCGATACTTGCTTGCGGGTGAGTTATCCAAAGACCTAGCTCTTGGCTAAACCCTTTAACCTTTGCCTCCAACCATATCCAGGAAATTACCTGCACCTCTCCTGATATGCTTGTCTTAACACTCTCACTTGGTTGAAATATTTTTGCATTCCTTCTTCTCCAAATAAGCCAAATACACGCGAACCAAATTGTTGCAAATCTCTCCTTTACGACTCTTCCTCCATATATTAGACTAGAAAAATGTTCAAAGTTAATCGAAACATCACTATGAATAACCAAAGATAGACAGAGCCACCCTAGGACCTCGCTCCATGCTAACCAAGCTATTGGACATTCGAAGAAAATATGGGAAATATTCTCTTCATTCCCACAACCAAACGGGCATGAATTGTGAGGTTCTACTAGAATACCCCTTCTAACTAGATTATCTAAATTCGGTATTCTATTTTAACGAATTCTCCACACCAGCATCGAAACTTTGAGCGGAACAATTTTATTCCATGCCTCTACTAATTCCAAATTCTCCTCCTCCTTCGCATTCCATCCCTCCATAATCTCCGCATAAGCCTCCTTAACCGAATACCCCCTACACCCTCATCACCACACGTCTTCTCTTCCTTCAATTAGGTTAATCCCACTTAACATCTCCGTAACCTCTACCACCTCTTTACCGTTGACATCGTCCAACTCGCTCTCCCAACTTCCACTCCAGTGCCTGCCCGAGACCATCCCATCCACAACTGTGCATACTTCAACACTTTTATCTCCTGCCAGCCTAAATAAATCGGGATAAATATCCTTAAGAACCCTTCCTCCTCCTAACCAAGGATCACACCAAAAGGACGTACCTCTCCCGCTACCAACGACTTTACAAACTTTTTCAGTAAACCAACCCTCAACTTTTCCATCACCCTTATCTAAGAATTGCAATTCCAGTCTACATCCTCCAATACGATCTCGTCTAATATCAACAAGAGATTAAGGGTGATCAGTCCCTCAATTTGTCAATAGATATCCGAAAATCATAATGGATTTATAAACCATCGTTACTAACTATGATAATGTTCCTTTCTAACTTGTACTCAAGCACCATACTCCATAGGGAATCTTCATTCCAATCACTAAGAGGTAACAATCAACTTCTGAAAATCTTTGCAGAAATCACACAGTACGCGTCGCGAGCAATCCTTGGCGCCGCGATCCTTGTAGAAAAACATAGTTCGCGCCGCGTCCACATGTTGGCGCCGCGAACTGAACAGAACAGAAAGGTTTTCTATGTGAACAACATTCCTCCAACACCATTAAGACCAGACTTCTATTCGATTCCATCTCTGATCGGAAACCAACTATCACAACTTATGACAATGATTACCACAAGGTTATTCAACGTAACATCACGACGAAATCATTCAACCTTCTATAACAGCTTATTTAGCATCACAAGAATTCCACGACACCATCCACGACAATCTATTACTCTATCACTGTTCCAACATCGCATCTTACGCAAGGCTACATCAACTGACAACTTCGCAGTCCACCGGCAACACTAAAACATCACAACCTTATAAATTCCATCCGCTAAAAGTTTTATCCCTTTTTACTTAACAATCCACCTTCAAAAAACAGCAGGAGTTCTCATTCTACTTGTATACCAACAACCGCTATATTACTTCTCATCCTTCGAGAAATAAACATCAACAACGTCTGACCATGCTCTACCAAGGCCTTCCAATTTGATCCACAAACAAAATCTTGAATTCATGTCACCATCGGGAAATAACATAACTTAGACAATACTTGCACTGTTGCTACTAGTAACATACGACACCAACATCTCACAATCGAAACATTTTCTGAGAAGCAAAGCTTCTCCCCCACTTAGCTTCAAACCAACCCTGTAACAAGCAATCAAAAAAGAAACAAGTACCGACAGTGTTTCACACACTTATCGCGTACAAAGGAACAATTAAATTAGACAACACTGGCCGGACGAACCGACCTGCTATGATACCACTAATGTAACACCCCATTTCTACCCAATAATTATAAGGGAAATCAGAGTGCAAAAATTTAAACAACAAAATGAGATGCCACATTTTCAACTTAAAACAACTTCATGTAATCACAATTAATTAAGATACATAGCACTGGTTCGGATAAACTGATAACTATCTAATTTATTCTTTTGAAAGTAAAACAACTTTTATTATAACAACTATTTAATAACAACAACTTTAAAATTCAACTACTAAAACAATAACAACAATTAAACAACAATTGTTCATCCCCCCGAGTGCTACGTATCAGAGCAACTAAACCAACTTGGACTAACAACAACTAAATCCTTTAATCTCGAATACCTGCACGTTACCAGTATAAAGGCAACGACGAAACAAATAAAAAGGGTGAGATATCTACCAATATAATTGAATTCATGATAAATAATATATTAGAACGTATATCATATAATTCGCCGCTTCACATAATCCAAACAACATAAATAATACCAACAACAACAACAACATAAATACCAACAATTAGCAATGACAACAACATTTTTAACACAACATAACAACTATTTCACAACTGTGAACAACAACAACAACATAAATAAACCGACACATCAACATAACAACTATAATTATGCGACTTCGAAATGCGACTCAACTGTGCATATGCATGTGGTACCATTTGGAGTAAAACTCCCAACTTAGAACATTGCCAGTAATTCCGAGGCACAAGGCATAAGCCTTCAACATTTTGCCAATCCAGGCCAACATTTTGAGCATTCGCTCCAACATTTTGCCATTAAGGCCAAGGCATAAGCCTTCAATATTTTGCCAATCCAGGCCAACTTAATAATGCAATGTATGCCATGCGACCTCAACATCAACAACAAAATCACGCCAACGCAACAACAACAACACACAACAACAACAACATAACAACTAGTCAACCGCAATTCGACATTGGCTAAAAGCCTACAACGAAATCAACACAACATTGGCCAAAGGCCTACAACTAAATCAACTCAACATTGGCTAAAAGCCTACACTTAGTAACAACTCGACATTGGCTAAGAGCCTACCACTCATTATCTCAACAACAACACAACACTGACTACAAGCCTACAACAAAATATCATTGCTTACTACTTTCATCCAATTCATAATCCACTACTAGTTACTACATTAATCGTTGAGTAACTTATTCTACAATTCAACTTACAATCATTCAGATTGTTTCCATCCAATTCTAGTCTTTAAGTATACTACTAGTCCACAATATGGAAACTAACCGACTTTTACTATTTCAACGCTACTACAGTACCTTAGCTAACCAAAACACCATTTGTTATCCTCAATCATTTTGCTCTTGTCGGTATTCGCATAATGTACATAATCCAACTAAACCAACTTAACACCATACAACCATACTGTCACTTCATCAACAAACTTTCTACCAATTTAATCACTTATCTTAGTTAATTATAATAGCACACCATTTCCATTCCTTCGAATTCCGATCAATTCACTACATCGCTTACATCCACCAACACAACTAAACGAAACTATTTCCAATCGATTATGGTATCATTCCTTATTAATTATTAACAACAACTTTCAACAGCAACTACTTCCAACATAGATTCAACAAAACGACATGCCACGATCACATACTAGCGTATACGAGCCATTTCCAATTTCGATTAATCGGCTAAACCACTTACTTTTACCAACATTTAAGTTCGAAACTTACTTTTACCAACATTTACAAATCATTCTAAGGCATTAGCAACATGGGGAATCAAACAAAACAACATTTACCAACTCATTCAACAAGTTTAGTGGATTTTCAACAACAACAACAAACCACCAAAGCAAGCAAATCATAAACCCCATCCCACATATCATTCATCATGCATTCCGTTATAGAGTTAGAACTCCACCCTTACCTCTTTGAAGGAAGCTCCAAGCTTGGCTCTAGCTCTCGATCCTTCTCCAAACTCTAGCCTCTTTCTCTTCTCCTTTCTATTTCCTCTTCTCTTCTTTCTTTCTCTTCTACTCATAAAACACTTATTTCGTTTCTTTTATAATCTTTTCCAATAATAATAATAATAATAATACTATTGTGTTATATATCTTACTAACTTGTCACAATGGGTCTATCAAATACACCCCCTCATTACTTTTCGATACCACAATAAAAGCCTAACTCAAATAATAGAATATTCCATTATTAATAATAATAATATTCCTAATATTATTTCTTCAACGTAACAACTTAATTAATTCTCCGACTAACCGAATAAAATCCAACTTCAAATTAATAATCCAAATATGTTTCCCAAAATAATACCGACAAATCTGATTGATTTCTTGAACTTCGAGTAAATCCAATAATCAAATCCTTAAATAATTCAATTAACCAATTAATTAAATCCGGGTGTTACACCTCACACATACCTTAATCCATTTCCTCCACTTGTCTCAGAATCCCATTTTTTCCATCATGTGATCCAGAAAATTCCAGTTAACTGAATCATACGCTTTTTCAAAATCAGCTTTAAACAATTTTGCTTCGCGTTTCCTCCTCTTCACTTCGTCCACCAGCTCGTTAGTTATAATGATACAATCACCTATTTGTCTTCCTCCAGAACGCAAACCGATTTTCCAAATTACCTTATGGAGCACTTTCTTCAATCTATTTGCCAGTACCTTGGCAAGGATTTTTTATATACATCAAACCAAAGAGATGGGCCTATAATCTGCTAGTTTTACCGGATTCTCCACTTCTAAGATTAGCGTAATAAAAGAGTCATTTATACCTTTGACCAGTTTACCAGTATAGTAGAATTCGGGAAAAAAATCGAATAAAGTCCACTTTAATAACCTCCTGAATTCCTTCAAATCCCATATTTACCCCGTCGCCCGGGCTCGAACTTTCACACTCTCAAATCGCACCTCTGATTTCTTCTTCAGAAAACTCTCCTGAAAGATATTGATTATCCACATCATCTACCCTCCTTGATTCAATGTCCTTCAAAGTTGGTCTCCATTCACAACTTCCCCAATACACCCCAGAAAATAACTCAAAAATATCTTTCTTAACCATTTGCACTTCCTCCAGAATCAAACCCTCCTTTTCTAACCATAATATATTATTCCTCTTTCTTCTATAATTCACACAATGATGGAAAACTTCGTGTTTGCATCCTCTTCCCGAAGCCATTTAATCCTTGATTTTTTCCACTGCATACTAGCCTGTAAACCTGACAGCGAATAAATTAGATCTGATGCTGCTCTCATTTGTTCAATCTCCTCCTTTGTTAGTGAATTAGTTTCTCCTTTGCATTCCAGATCATCGAGCTTCCTTTTCGCCTAACTTATTTTTCCATCCAAGTTTTCCACATGGTTTCTACTCCACTCCTTCAATACTTCTTTAACCAACTTAAATTTTTCTCTTAGCACAAAACCACCCCATCCTTGTATATCTGCCGAAACCCAGCAATCTTCAACCACCTTATGATACCCTTCTAGCTTCCTCCAACAATCAAACATTCGAAAAGGTTTCGGACCCCAATTCACTACTTTATCATATATCATCACCGGGCAATGGTCGGACAAACTCTTCTCAAGGTACTTTGAACGGTATTTGGTCAATGGAGCATCCACTTTTCGGAAAGTAGAAATCTATCGATCCGACTTGTCGAGGAACCTTCTAAATTACACCAGGTGAACCTCCTCCCTCTAAGAGGTAGACCCACCAGATCAGTGCCAGTAATAAACTCATCAAACCCTTCCATTTCAGCCCTCCTTTGGAAAACACCAACCCCTTTCCTCTCTGATTCATACCTTACACAATTGAAATCACCAAATATACACCAACACGCCTCTTCATCCGCTAGTATCATGTTCTGTAACTCACTCCACAACCTTCTTTTTCCAATAGAATCACAAGGTGAATATACATTAACTATAGTTACTGGGATCTTCTCTACCCCCTACACCTTTCACCCCAACAAAACATTCACCAGAAAATTCACCTTGTTTACTGAATGACAATTCATTCCACATTAATAGTAAGCCACCAGATCGACCTACTGATGCTTTAAAGCAGACTCCACATTCTTTTCCACCCCAGATTGTTTCTTTACTCATGTTTGACATTTCCTTTAGTTTAGTCTCTTGTATCCCAATAACATCCGGAATATGCTTCCTCACTAATTTGGCCAATTCTTTCTTCTTCAGCAGACCCCCTAACCCCCTAATATTGTAACTTATCAACTTCATAATTACTAGCTTTTACCCCCAACTCCTGACTGCTCTGAGCACCTTTCTTCATCTTGTTGAACCTCCTCCTCTACCCTTCTTACACGCCTTCTTATCTCTACACTCATTGTCTGCGACTCTTCCTACTACGACCTCTTCCTTCTCTTCCACATCCATCCCCAATTCTTTAGCAAACTCTACTACATCATTCGCCATCTCTCTAACTTCTTCATGAACCAGATTCCAAGCTTTTAATTCCTGACCCTCAGACTATAAATTCGAGCCTGCCGATTTAACCTTCCTCCTTTTCCGCAGTTTTCCCTCGCCGCTTCCCCTTGACTTCTCTTTATTTTTGCCCACTTTTCTCTTTTGGCTAATGATCTTTATTCTTCTCCTCCTTCTTTCCTTACAACTTGGATCTTCCAATTGAACTTTCCTTACCTTTACTGCCTGAGTCTTCATTCTACCGACTTCCTCTATATCTTTGCCCTGGTCAACTTCTATCCTTAGCGAAATATTTTCCTCTTGAACCAACTCTTGGTTAGACTTGGAACTGGGAAAATATGCCACGTTGTTCCTTGACTCCACCGCTAGGACTGCATTTTCAATCCTTCCGCTCCCCATGTTGATTTTCCCTCCAGCCTCATTATTAATTGGACAAGCCGTAGTTGGCCCATTATCAGGGCCCACCAGACTCTCTTCCACTCTTGTCTCCATCTGGGCCAATAATTGTGTAAGTGGCCCAACTACCTTATATGCAGCCTAATTGCCTTCTGTGCTTAAGTGATTCGGTGGGTCCCCATATTATATTGACTCCCCACCACATGCTCCAAATCCCCAGTGTCCTCTAATCTCTTCACTAGACCATTATTCAGATTATGTTCACCGTGTTGTGGTTGTTCTCCCTCATCCACGTGTCCCGGATTCTGCCAGTCTTTAAGAATAATCTCCTCTGAGCCTCGAGCTAATGATTGCGCCGTCTCTGCATTTAATATTTCTTCAAAATTATTTTCGAGTGACGTCAGAATTTCTGCCCCTTCTTCTTCCACCAACCCTTTCAAAAAATTCTCTTCGTCTTCCATATCTGCACCGTCTTCTTCGTCCTCGCTCGACTCCATGCATTGCGCCAAAATGAGTTTTGGCAGCACCACATAGACAGCGCTTATGCCTAAAGCGTTGCTATAGGTATTTAGAAAAATTAAAAAATAAAAATTTAAATACTTTAGACAATGCTTCTTATAAGCGCTGCTAGGCCTTATCATAGACAGCGCTTTTTTTCCATAAGCGCTGCTATAGGGTTTTAGTAAAATAAAAAATTAAAATATTAGCATAAGCGCTGCTAAAGGTTATACTTTAGACAACACTTACTAAAAGCGCTGCTAAAGCCATTACTCTAAAAGCGCTGCTAAGTCTAAAGCGCTGCTAAAGGTAATACCTTTAGCAGCGTTTCTTGAAAGCGCTGCCTTTGGTAATTAATAAATTTCTTAATCACTGAATTAACAAAAAGATGTTTCTAAACGAACGAAACGAAACCCAGAAATTGCTCGCTCCTGTTCATCTTCTTCTCCAACTCGTCTCCTCCCATTCAAGCTCGGTATCAACTCGCCTCATCACTCACAAACCTCTCTTCATCCTAACGTTAAATATATGGAACAGACCGAAAAAGTATGCTCTTCGTTTGCTTCTCGGAGTCGCTTTTGGATAAGCGGCTTTTCTAAATCACCTTTGAGAAGTGTTTTCATTTTCATTCCAAGATCACTTGTTTCCAAGCACCATTCTCTCTGCTCTCATGAAACTATACTAATAAAACTCTAACAACTTGATTCACAAACAAACGAAAGATTACTGGTGAAACTGAATGCAATGGCGGCGTAATTCTGGTGGGAAGTGTGTCCGGTGGCGTGCTCGGTTGGTAGAGGAACGGTGGTCGAGACGAAGAGACGCGCGGATCTTGGCGTGGTGTACTCACAGTAGCAGCGGAGATGGCTCCGTTTCCGGTTGTTCTCGCGTGTTTTGGTGAGTTCTCCTTTTCTTGCCAGTTTTCCTCTTCTATTCTTGCTTGATTTGCGTAATTGTTGTTGTGTTAGTATTATTGTTGATTAATTCTCTGTTATTGATACCAATTGCTTTCAAAGTAAAGGGTTTTCATCTTGCACACAAGGTGTTTGATGAAAAGTACTACCTCCGTTCCTATATATAAGAGACAATTCAATTTTTAGATTCATTGAATAATCAATGTACCTAGTCTATAAATTGACCAAATACATTGATTATTCAATGAATATAAAAAATGAATTGTCTCTTATATATAGGAACAGATGTAGTATTAACCAAGTTCTTTCACTTTTTTCTGTTTCAGTTTGGCTTTTGCTTTTCCTGTTCTTGTTGTTGCAAGGTTAAACGATAAACTAAGTAAATGTTTAATGATTGTTTATAAAGACGACAATTTGAACTATTTGCTACAAGATACGACGATGTGGGCATAACATAATTTATAAACTAAATGTGTAATCGATGAAACAACTTATGGTAATCTGATTAGTGTATTTTCTTTTTGAGGAGCTGATGTTTTAATTTATAACTGGTGTTATGCATGTATCTAGAACTGTACCGAATAGCAGTAGTATTCTTCATTGTTTTTTACCTTACAGTACAACTAAATGTTCACATAGCAAGGTTGATTTCTTCTGTTAGTTTTGTGAGTAAAATTTAAAAATATTTGTGATAGCTCCGAAATAAACAAATGTAGGACTAAGGTTGAATACAAAATATTTTGTGGAGTCTAAAAAATGGTGACGGCTAGACATGTTAAAAGTGGATTTTATGATTGCAGTGTGCAGATAAGCAATGAACTAATGTATAATGCGATGGAAGAAACACAAGGTGAGTATTGTGTTTCGGATCTACATGAGTATGAACGGGTACTATTGATGTTCCTTGATATTTTGAATGTATCTCACAAATCTCTGTTTTCTGTTGATGGTCTGGCATATCACATGTTTCTTCAAAAACTAAACTGGGTATATGTCTTTTATTTGGAATTTGCAGTCTGCTTGTAAAGCTGCTGCTACCTATTGCAAAGAAAAAACAAAAAACATTTCAAAGTTAGCACTGCAATACAACTTGTTAAATAAAGAAATGACATCAGTGCTTGTTGGCATGAAATCTGTTGAACATGTTCTATTTTATCTTCATAAACTGTCATATTCCATTTCATGTTCATAAATTGTCATATTTAATTGCATACATCTATTTTATGGAAGTTTGCTATTTGGTGGATAATGCATTAAGCCTTGCTCCAAAGCTTTTGTCACTGTATAGCTTGGTTTATCATATAATTGTTACCTCTCTCTTTGATAGTTTCAATAAAGCATATATGGGGACTTTCCTCAGTAAAATATGTACATATTTTTTCTTATATCTTCTTCGTACTCATTAATCACGTGTTAAAAAATATATGCTAGTGCAATATTTGTGACAACATTTTATTTCATATAAATTTATATTCTTTGGTTTCCTTGACATTTTCTTAATCATAAATACCTCTTCCCAGTCATTTACTATACTAAATAATAAAAAAAATTATGTTTAAAGATATAATCCACTTAATAATTTTATATAAATTAAAAAATATTTAGTTAACTTTTTATATGAAAAAGAAAAATTATAAATTGTTTTATAAAACTATCATCTATTTATCACTCAAATTAGTTAAAGACATCATTCAAAAAAATATTTATTTTAATGTTTATCAATAGTTTTACAATAGTCCAACTGCAAATTTCTTTTATTCAACTGATTACATAGAAAATAGAATTTTTTGTGCTTACTTCTTCCTTGACTCACAAGGTTTTTGCAAAATCAAATGTTGGTTTATTGTCTACAATTCTTCGAGCAACATATTAAATGGATTGTTTTTTTTAATAATATATTTTTATATTAGTATTTTAATAATTATGTGGTCAAATATATTTATTTAATTATATTAGCTATTTTATCAAATAAAGTGCGTTAAATGATTATATGATTAAATAATGTTAAAAGGATATTTAGATTTCATTTAGAAATTATTTGATTAATTAAATGATTAAATAATTGGTATAGACTCAAATATGAGTGGATGATCCATTTGAGAATAATGGGAACCCTAATTTCCCATCACACTATATAAAGGCTATGGTCCTCAATATACCGTACACAAGAAAATTATCTCTTCTCCCCATTTGAAGAGTATTCAAGACATTAGGAGTACCGGTTGAGGAACATCCACAAGCCAAAAAGTGTCGTCGGTCACTTGTCTTTTCACTTGTCTAAAATATTCCTGTGTATATTTAATTATTTATGTGCGATAGTTCTGAATATTCGTTATTATCTTATTATAGCATTCTACAAAGTTTTCGAGCACAAAGAGATATTCAAGTACCAAGGAGTAGAGTCAACAATATTTCTTGGATCAAAGTGGAGGTATATATTTTCACAAATTTGATTATATAGTGATGATACTTGATAAAACAAGTTAAGGTGTATATCTTGATGTATATCTGTATTTTCTTTCCATGTGTAGTGTCTTCGCCAACGCAATTGTGTAGATTGCGGTTATTATATGTTGAGGTTTATGAAAGAAACTCTTCTTTTGGACCGATTAGAGATTCCATCCACGGTATAAATTTCTAACTTAGGTATTATTTTAATATTTCTCATAAAATGACTTAGTATTTTAAGTAAATCATACTATGTTATATTATTATGTAGTACTTTGATGAATTCAAGTGTGCTTATTACTCAAAAGATCAATTGGATGAACTTATAGAGGATTAGTGTCAATTTGTTATGGAGTTGAGAGTTTTATTATAAGGTATAACTTTGAGTTTTGAGAATATAATATATGTCGTTATAGTTGTGTTACGATAGAGTTATTTTGTAATTCATTGTTGATTTTGTTTCATTATTATATATATTAATGTTGTTGTTGTGTATATTGTGCAAAAAAGGATTGAAGATGTATATTGACGTATATTGATGTTGTTATAATATTGTTATAATATTGTTGTATATTGATGTTGTTGTTGTTGTTTAAAATGTTATATTGAAGCTATAAATTCTGGTGAAAAAATGGTGAGATTATATTAAATGAAAAAAAAATTATATTAAAAAAATAATAAGGAAAAATGATGCTAAAGGGGGTGATTGAAAAAAAATATTAAAAAATAATAAGGAAAAGCACTGCTAAAGAGGGGGAATAGACAGCGCTTTTAAAAAGCGCTGTCTAAAGTTCCACATTAAAAGCGCTGCCTAATGTGTAAGCGCTGCTAAAGGTGGTACCTATAGCAGCGCTTTTTCCTGAAAAGCGCTGCTAAAGGAGGTACCTATAGCAGCGCTTTTGAAATTACATAAGTGCTGTCTATACCTTTAGTAGCGGTGGTTTTAGCAGCGCTGTTAAAGGCCTAAAAAAACGTTGTCTAATTCCTTGTTTGGCATAGTGATGCTTGTCTTCCGGGAATAGAAATTAACTGGACATCAAAATGCTTCTTCTTCCACCTTAATACTGAATAGCTGGTCATTAATCATTACTTTGACCACTTTGTCTATAGTCTCCATTGAAGAAGTTCTCAACAGACATATTGCTACGTCCAATCTATGCTTATTCACTGTATCCTCGTCCATTTTTAAGACCGTTCCTTTACTCAAACGAATCTTCTCAAAGAATTTGCGATTCCAGGCATTGCCTCGGAACACCATACAATCTAACCCGCGTCTCTCTATCCTTCACCCATGCCTTTGGATACCACTTGTCTATTCTCAAATACCAAACTTGAAAGAAATCCTTAACATCGCTCACCAGAGATTCAAAATCTTCCTCATCATTGACTTTAATAAAGACTTTATTCCCTCCTATTGGGATTATTTCCAGAGAAAGAATGCCCACATCCATAATCTTTTGCTGCAGGAGTGAAACTTTCTCCGGATTATGGACTACCCCTACATATCCTACCTTAGCCCACCTCAAGTCCTCCTCCTCCGCTGTATATCTCAACCCACTCCATCTAACTTCTTCAGCTTCTTCTGACATGCCATAAACGAATTTCACTACTTGAGCAAAACTCCTGTCTGGGCTTCGGAAGCTTTGTATTTTCTGCCTCTCCTCCCTTACTTGTGGACTGCTTTCTTCGCTACTACCTCCATCTGTGAGTTTGGCTTAGCCTTCAATGCCCCGTCGAAGTCTCTTTTGAATCTTGAAACGTTGGCCTACACTTTATACGAATCGAACCAAATGCTCCTCAGTTGCCCCTCTATTCTCTGTTTGTTCCTTACGTTTGCAAACCTCGCAAAACCAACAATTTCCCCATCTTACTCCTTTTACGAGGAATAAAAATGTCCACCACTTCTCCATATCGAGCAAACTCCCTCTTAATGGCCCCCTCCTTAATCTCCTATGGGAAGTTCGTGAAGAAGAAAGTCGTATTATCCTTACCAACCTTCCCTCTGTCTCTTGCACTGCGTCGTTTCTATGACACATATATCCATCCCTGTTCAATTTCCTCCTTTCTTGTTGTCTGCTCCCTTGCTCTCCACATGGTAGGTGTTTGAGTCTCTTAACTACTTGTTCTAAAATTCGATCTCTAATTAGTACGTACGAAGAAAAAAACATTTGATTGCAAGATGTCAGCTACTTAAATGGATCTCAATTATCTTAAATGATCACTGATTAGTCTTCTCAATTATGCGCGAGAGAAATTTGAAACATTTTGCCATAC
Source organism: Vicia sativa (assembly GCA_021764765.1). NCBI lineage: Eukaryota > Viridiplantae > Streptophyta > Magnoliopsida > Fabales > Fabaceae > Vicia > Vicia sativa. The sequence continues at coordinate 286,452,472 of CM038793.1, read as the reverse complement.
ATTATTCTTGTTATTCAAGGTTCAAATTTGATTTCCTAAGACATGGTCTGTTATTCCTTCTTTTAATACATAAAATACTTTTGATCAAAAGGTTCTAGAAAAGAAGATCATTATTTGGATAATCAAACAATGATCAAAAGCTTATCACTTCACCCTTAGTAAAGAAACAACCAGAAACACCACCATTTGGCAAAAGTGCCAACATTACAGGAGTCTCAACACCTTCATCAATGCTCAAGTTTCCCATATTCTGATTAATATCAGTTTTGACAAAGCCAGGGCACACCGAGTTTATGTAAAAATGAGGATATTTCTTGGCCATTATCCTTGTGTAAGCATTTAAAGCTACTTTTGACATAGTATACGCAGAAGCAAAAGTTGGCCAACCATTGATCTTTAATAACCCTTCTTTGTAATCTTTCTCAAACTCCTTAAGCACTTCATCTATTTTCTCCTTTGTTAAGTTGTCAATGTCATCATTAAGCACTTTTCTAGCATACTCATTTGATATATACTGAAATAGTAAAAGATGATGCCATTGAGATTATTGTAAGAAAAGTATCAAAATCACTTCTAGAAAAAAGTTGTATTGTAGTACCTTCAAGAGTCCTGCTCTAGAGGAAATGTTAACAATGGTTGGAGAAGTGGATAGTTGGAGAAGAGGAAGAAGAGCTTCGGTTACTCTTTCTACTCCATAGAAGTTTGTTTTCAAACAACTTTGAGCTAGCTCATAGGTTTCATATCCTACTTCTTTCCAATCAATATCTTCTCCATTTCTCTACAATAAATTAATATGGTATTATTCACTCATTAGACCTTCATCTAATAAATAAAATTTGTTCCGTTAAAGGAACCACAAATGATGCATATGAGGTCTTGAAGTCAACTGGTGCGGTGGAGAATATTGTTAATTGGAACGAAAGCAAACTAACCTTTCTAAGTAGAGCATCACCATTTAATATTTTCCCTCCACTAACACCTGCATTATTCACCTGCATTAATAAAAATTATGAAAATTTTACACTTTTGGCCGACACTAACAGGTCGTTATGTTCTATGTAGCACCAACACCTCTGAAAAAAAAGCATATTTGTGTCTGCGTCGGGGTCGACACCTGCACCGACACTTGTAATTACGTTTAATTTATTCATTTTTCAAATTATTATCAGTGTCGTTGTGTCTTTGCTTCATAGATTATGTTTAATAATTATATTTTTGTTTTGACATAACAATGTTGTGTCTGATGTTCATGTTTACGCCGGTATTTCAAAAAATTCATTTCTACATTAAAAATGCTTATCTAATTTTGTTTGTTAAAAGTAAGAAACTATGATGAATTCATACCAAGATATCAAGTTTCCCAAACATGGTTTTAATGAAAAGAGCTAAGCTTGCTACACTTGTAGAATCATCCACATCAAGCTGATGAAAAACCACAAGGTCATAGAGACCTATCTCTTTTTTGAGCCTTTCTACAGCCTCCAAACCCCTCTCTTCATTTCTTGCTGTTAAAACAACCACAACACCACTCAAAACCAATTTCTTACATATTCCATAACCAATTCCCTTATTTGCTCCTGTCACAACAGCATACCTGACAACAAATTTCATTAAAGTAATCAACAAACAACTATGTTGTTACAAAGTGTGTGTTTTTTATGTATACAAAAATATGTACCTTTTTGCTTCTTCACCCATTATGCAACAATTAGTAGCTGATAGTTTTCAAAAGATATAGATGAATTTAATGTTTTTTTTTTTTGGTAATATCACATTTTATTTCAAGCTTGTCCCTTATATAGTATCATCACAATGTGGAACATTATTTCAAAACATAATTGTGTGTTAGTTGGTTACAGTGTCATATGTTATTATGGTTTTTAAAATTATATAACTGGAATCAATTGCCGTTTGCATTAATCTTGGTTAAGAAAATTAATTAACTATTATCATATTACTCTCATACTCATTATTCCAAAGTCTTATTTGGTCTTGTTCATCATTTTCCTTTTGGATTTGGATATTTTAGACGGCAATTCTCTTCTAAATAGTACTCGTCATTCAAATTTGAAGGCTTAAATATTTTTTTTGTTTCGTGCGAGTTGGATTTGTCAATGCATATTGGTCAGTCAATTTAAAAAAATTTAAGCAAGGGGCACATTATGTGATGTTTATTATTTTATCTGCATGATTGCAATAAACTTACAACCATTCAAAAACTTGACAATTGTTCTCTAATAAAGAAGAGACCAGAAGGAGAACCATGAGGAAGCAATGCTAATCTGACAACATTAGCAGCACCTTGATCAACAGATAACATGCCAGTGTTTCTGTTGATGTCTGTTTTCACAAAACCAGGACACACACAATTGCTGCACAAGTTTGGATACTTCTTAGCTACAACCCTTGTGTAGGAATTCATGGCTGCTTTTGAGACAGTATATGCAGACATGATGGTTGGCCACCCTTTGTTTTCTAGTGAACCTTCTTTGAAGTCTTTAATGAACTCTTTTAGTACCTCATCTATTCTCTCTTCTGTAAGATTCTCAACATCATCTAACACCTCTTTAGCCCATTGGTTTTGTATATTCTGAAACATCACCACAATTTTTCAAATGTTGAAGAGGTAATATAAAAAATTAGTATATCTTAAAAGGACTGATAAAAAATTATTTTTGGAGTGAATCGCCAATATAGCCCTCGAAGCTGTAAGTCGTTGTCAATTGAAGAAGCATTTTTTGGCAAGGCCAAACCGCTAGCTTATAACATATAGCTTAATATCATTCTCTCACGAGCATATTCGGCTATAAGTTCATCTGCTATCATCTAACTTATCTGCTATCCGTTATTTATACCAAATCAATAATTACAATATCGGGAACAAAAATAATGAATCACTAAAAAAAAGCGTCAATCTTCTTTGTACCTTTAATAATCCGGCTTGGGAGGAAACATTAACAATCTTAGGAGAATTTGATAACTTGAGAAGGGGAAGAAATGCCTCAGTTGTTTCCTTGACACCAAAGTAGTTTGTTCTTAAGCACTTTTCAACCATCTCATAAGTTTGAGTCAATTTCTCCCAATCAACTGTTGATCCCACCTGCATTGATGTTGAATAAATTCAATTCTTCAACATCACCATTCTATAAACCAATGGTAGAAACAAAATACGAACACATACCGTTTCATAGGGATTGACACCACTGACTCCTGCATTGTTCACCTACACCATAATTTAGAATATACTAAGATTCTATGCAGAATTCACCAAACATAAGATCATCTCATGTGTTCAAAATACTAGCCATACAATTGATGAAAATTTGCTATATGTGCCTTCTTACCAAGATATCAAGTCTTCCAAAGTGAGTCTTAACAAAGTCTACTAGTGAAGTAATACTAGTAGAGTCAGTGACATCAAGTTGGTGAAACAAAACATGTTCAGAGAGACCAAACTCTTTCAATTTTTCAATGGCTTCATTTCCTTTTTTCTCATCTCTAGCTGTTAGTATCACCTTGATTCCATTTGAGGCCAATATTTTGACAGTCTCAAATCCTATCCCTTTGTTTGACCCGGTAACAACAGCATATCTGAAAAGCACAAACCATAAGCAATTCCTTATGATGCTACAAGTTATGCAAAAAAAATTAACCACAGAAAATATTATGAATGCAGTTCTCAGTGATGTAATAGTAAATTAGTAATATTATAACCTTAGTTTTGCTTCTTCCATGGATGCTGAAGCTCAATGGATGCGTGTGAAGGAGAGGGGTGGGTAATGTATTATAAATAGAATTAAAGGTATAGATTTCTCAAAACTTTAGTGGTTGGCAACTGTTAGTCAAATGGTTTATGACACCCGCATGACACACTCACACACGCCAGAAAGGAAAATTTTATCCTATACCCCTACATTTATTCCGATACCCCTACAATTTTTTTAATATTTCAATTTTATTCTTTTACTTTTTTTATTTTTATATGGATTTTTTTTTTTATTTTCACTATTTTCTGAAAGCGTACGGAAAAGACAAGGAACCAGAAATTTAACAAACCGGATAACTCAAAATGGATAAATCCGGTACGTATTTTTTCACAAACCGGATAACATGGCATAGCTAAATCCGGAATGCATTTTTCCCCGGAAAACCAAGCCATAAGTTATCTGGTTAACAATATTAACAAACCGGATAACCTTGAGTTGTGTGTTCCAGTTTGTAGTATATTGCCAACTGGATAACATGTTGTGTAGTTATCTGGTTCGGTTTTTTTTAATAATTTTTTTTAATTTTGTTAAACAGGTGTTATTCCTCAGATATGCGGTAAAAATCAGACATGCGTAGATACCACTAATCTGTTTACATCTGCAGAACGTTTTGCCACAAGAGAAGAGGCGATAAGATGAGTTAAGGAGATTGAAATCAGGAATAAAGTGACCGTTATAATAACACTTTCAGATACCAAAACAGGCAAGAGAGGAAGAAGTGATAAAGTAATATTTGGTTGTGATAAATGTGGAAAATACAAAGAAGAAGAAAGTGAAACACAGAGTGCTAGTAAGAAATGTGGTTGTCCGTTCAAAATTAGATCCACACCGTCAAAAGATGGTTCCGGATGGAAGATTGATGTAAAATGTGGAGTTCACAATCATGGGTTACCTGATACATTTGAAGGACATCCGTTTGTAAGTCGACTTAATGCAGAAGAACAACAACATATTGTTGATTTGACAAAACGTCATGTTCCACCAAGACACATACTTTTGTCATTGCAGGAGCGAGATCCAGAAAATGTCACTCGGATCACGCAAATATATAAGCACAAGAGTAAAATACAGAAAGATATAAGGGGGCCTAGAACAGAAATGCAACATTTGTTTAAGCTGGTAGAGGAATCAGATTATGTATACTGGAGTAGGAAAAAAGATGATTCAGAAGTTGTGAGGGATATTTTCTGGGCTCATCCAGAATCAGTGAAGTTGTTGAATATGTTTTCTGTTGTGTTGATTATGGATAGCACATACAAGACAAATAAGTATAGACAACCTCTGTTTGAAATAGTTGGTGTGACATCCACTCAGTTGACATTTGTTGTTGCATTTGCATATATGGAACCAGAGCAGACTGAAAATTTTTGTTGGGTTTTGGATAAGTTGAAACAGTTATTTACTAAGGACGGGTTTTGGCCACAAGTGGTGTTGACTGGTAGAGATCTTGAAACAGTATTTCCTAAAACAACCAATTTGCGTTGTCGATTTCACATCAACAAAAATGTGAAAGCGAAGTGTAAGGAATATGTTGTGGATGACATGCGGGAGTCGATATAGAGAAAATGTGGTATGAACTTGTAAGGGCTAGTGATGAGGTGGAGTATCAACAACGGTTGCAACAACTTGAGCATGCATGTGTTGACTTTACAGCATTTATTGATTATGTGAAAGATACATGGTTGTCTCCGCATAGACATAGATTCGTCGAAGCATGGATTAATCAAGTGTTGCATTTGGGAAACACCACGACCAATAGGTATGCATATGTTAATATATCTTGATTTTAGTCAATGTTTTTTATATTAATTTTATTGTCGACTTACTTGTTTTTAATTTATTTAAAGGGTTGAATCCGCACATTGGAAATTGAAGCAAATGTTGGAGAATAGTTTAGGTGATATGTGCAAATGCTGGGAGGCTATGAATGGAAATCTTAAGATACAATTGGGAAACATTAGAGCTTCATTTCAGAAGAGTTTTTATGAAGTTGAACATGCACACACTAGCCCATTTTATGGAAATTTGCGTGAATCAGATCTAGAGTCGCTTTGAGGTATATTGTGAAGAGTGGGTGAGGTTGATATTGTTGGTACATAACCCAAAAGTGCGGTGTACTCATAGAAAAGTGTATGGGTTACCTTGTGCTTGTGAGTTAGGGAGATATACACTGAGTGGTGATCCAATACCAATAGAGGCTATTCACATTCATTGGAGAAAGCTAAGTATGGAAGGCAAACAAGAGTTGGATGCAGATGATGGATCAGAGGTGGACATGACCATGCAATTGAGGAAATTTGGAAAAAGTACAGGGCAGCAAATGTTGTCGGGAAAAGAGCCTTAAAGAGTAGGGTGTGTGAAATTTCTTATCCCACTACATCAAAAATGTTGCCACCGCCTGAAAAAATAAAAACCAAGGGAGGAGTGAAGAAGAATTGGAAGAGACCTGCGGGATATGATGTTTATCGTGATCCTTCATATCACGAGTATGTTGATCGAGCGCACTTGAACTCCCAAAAGTATTCAAAGAGGGTATGGTCAAAGTTATCCCAAACCTCTGAGAAGAAACCATGTAGTAAATACATTACACAATTTCCAGCACATATCAGACCATTTATTGATGACATTGTTGATGTGATGAAGGATGGAAATTGTGGGTTTAGAGTCATTGCATTGTTTCATGGTTATGGATCGGATGGATGGTCAATTGTTCGTCGTGATTTGGATAATGAACTTAAAGGTCCTAGAAGCAAGTTGTATGAAAAGTTATTTGGACCTCGTTTTTCGATAGTGAGAGATTCGTTGATGATATCAAAGTTAGGTCCTCAACCACTAGAGAAATGGATGACATTACCTGAAATGGCTTATGTAATAGCTAATCGGTATAATGTCATTGTTGTCTCTTTGGGTTTTCCTTCTTTAACGTTCTTTCCTATGACGACTTCACATTCACCTAATGTGTCCATTTACTGCATTGGATTTGTAGATGGAAATCATTGGGTACAGGTAATTATTTTTTAAGTTACGCTTATACTTATTTTTTAAGTTACATATATACTAATTTTACTTATTTGTTTTATTACGCATATACTTATTTGTTCAATTACTTATAACCAGGTAAACATGAACGAAGGATTTCCGTTACCACCCGTCACATTGGCTTGGAAACAATTCCGCACAAAAGAGGCGACTTCTTGGATGATAGGATTTGGCGGACGACTACAACATTGGCAGCGTCTTACACCTGTAGTAGCGCCACATATTATTAAACTATAATTGTTATGTCTTGTTTTGTTTTGTATTCATTTGACATTTTTATTTCACGCTAGATTTTGGATTCAGATGTCTTTGTTTTGTTTTATATTCATTTGACATATGACTTTCATGCTAGATTTTGGATTAAGTTGACATATATCTTTCATGCTATATTTTAGATTTTATTTTAATTTTTATATTTAGGATTGTGGAAAGTAGAAATATTAAAAGAGTGCACAAAACAATAGATAAGTCTGACAGAAATACATAAATCGTAGGATAATACATGTCACAAAATACAATATAAGTCTAAAAACAATAAACAAGGCAAATCATGGAGATGGATAAGGTATCGGTCCTCCCTGAGGTAATGGTCCTCCCTGAGCTACACGTAATGATCGAAAAATCTCAATGAACTCATTGTCCTCCTCATTTGCACCGTGACACTGCAAGTAGCGATGAAGCTCACCTGATATATAGGCTAACCTCTCGTCTTCTGGCCCCTCATCATAAACAGGCACTGGGATCTCTCTCACCTCATTTTGTGGCGGTGCTACCAATCGAGGATGTGACACCATATAATACCAACCCAGATACTTATCAACTACATCATATGGTCGAACAACAAAAACTGCATCACGAATAACATCCAAAACCCCCTGAACATAGCTTAACCAGTCTACATCCACATCAAGAGACTCAACAGCAGGAGGATGGTGGGGTGTGTATTGTTTGTATCCAAACTGACACAAACATCTGTCGGATAGATATAACATTATTGTACCATACCATTTCAGACCACCCTTGTATAGACATATATCATCAAATGGACGTATATGTCGGTGATCCTCAAAAGGACGCCAAATGACATCATTCGGTGTCAATGCATCTAACTGCACCCTATGTTGCTCGACCTTTGTAGTGGATTTCCTGTAACACCACTTCATCGCCCTCGGAAGTGGACTACCTACACCGCAAATCCCAGATAGACCTCTTTTCCCAATAGAGGGAAAATACTCGTGGATCCAGCACTGTTACACACCATGAATAATATAAATAAAATTCATAAATAACTAAAGATAAAATATATATATATATATATATATATATATATATATATATATATATATATATATTGTACCTGTAATTGAGAGGCATATCCACCCAACTGTTTGCAAGAATAGAAAGAAGCATCACCTAAATAGCAGTAAAGATTAACCAGTGCCGCCGCTCCCCAACAATATCTACCACATCCATCCAAATCCCTAAATAGTGATAAATATTTTGCCTCCACCAAAGTAAAGGTCTTATCAGTCAGAATGGTGCAACCCAATAACAGCATCATGTACGCTCTGGCAGCACAATCAAACTTGTTAGCAGTCCGCTGACGCTCAAAAATAATATTTAACCAATCCAATCTGTAGTAAGGATCTCTACAAAATTGGACCTCCTCAGCAATCTCCTCCAACGAAACTCCCATAAGATCAATCGCCAGTCTAATAACGTCATTATTAGTAAACCCTTCTGTAGGGTCAACCAAGTCACCCCTAACCGGCACGTGGAGAAGACATGAAACATCGTCTAAAGTAATGGTCATTTCACCAAATGGCATGTGAAATGACGATGTTTCAGGATGCCATCGCTCTACAGATGCCGATACCAGATGTTGGTCAATCCTCGACAAACTGGTTCTTTGAAGAGATGATAGACCAGAATTCAACAACCAATGCTCTATAATAGGAGGAAGCATATGTGGAACCCAACCGATCAATTTGCTTCCATGTGCAGCAACCTTTAACTCTTTTTTAGGATGTCTCTCCTGAAAATAATTTATACCAAACATGTTATAAAATATATAAATTTTAACAAATAAAAATTATTCAAAATAAAATGATAAATATTAAGTTACCTCGTCAAACCAAAGATGACGAGCAACGTGACCATCATATCTGATTAAAAGAGAAGTATCGGTGGGTCCTCCTGGAAAAGGTGGATGCACCTGATCCCCTGAAAGCGACTGATGTCCCTCTGCATTGTCTGCTTCACGGCGGCGTTATCGCTCCTCTATTCTTCTACGTACATTATTGTCACCCGCTCCTCGTTTGCGAACCACTGGAAAAAAAGTCAAAAAACGGATAACCCAACGGGGAAAATTTTACGAAATACGCAGGAACAACCCGGATAACCGAAGCAGTGGTTATCCGGGGTGAACGGAAGCAAACCGGATAACCCTGGGACGTGACTTCCGGAGTGTAAAACCCAAACCGGATAACCCACTCACGTGACTTCCGGTGTGTGTTAAAATTTCCAAAAACACACCAGATAACTTCTTACCATGTTATCCGGTTTGTAAAAATTCATCAATGCATAAACCGGAAAACTTACTCTTGTGTCTTCCGGAGTGAAAAATAAAGACCTGATGTAGGCTTCTTGGGTACTCCGGTTTGTCAAAAAATTATCTTTCTCTCTCGTTTTTCAGAAGTTAAAATGGTAAAAGTGAAAAAAATTAGGTAATTAGTATTTATACAAGGGCAATTTCGTCCAGATGTCAAAATTGTAGGGGTATGAGAATAAATGTAGGGGTACGTGGTAAAATTTTCTCCAGAAAGGTTAAACAAGATTTGGTAAAGTAAGATAAATTTCTTCAAATAAATGATTTATTTTCTTTGCTTTGATATTTTTTCAATCGATGTCCAACACACATTTGACACTCATACAATACCTCTCCAAAACTCAAATTCGAATCCCTAAAAAACCTTCATTCCGCACCCCAAACCTAAACGAAAATGGAGAATTAAAACTCAAATCCGTTCCAAACGGGTTCGAGTTGGGTTTAGGTATCTTCGTCCCAAAATAAAATTACGTTATAAATAATAACGTAAAACAATATCAAATAATTGCATATATACATTTCAAATATTTTAAATAATAAACAAAAATCAAATTATCAAAATATTGACCACATATTCAATATTATAAATTATCATATAAATAATAATATACATAATAAAATAAATGAGACGGGTTCGGGGTGGGTACTAGTGTCCCCATTATCCGACCCATCCCCATATTTTACAATCGGGGAAAATCTAAACCTAGTCAAAACGGGGTTTTCCCATCAATTTATGGGCGAGTTCAGATGGATACCTGCGGGTATGAGTTTTGTTGTCATGCCTACATGACACACAATTTAAACAAATGTTTAAAAACAGATTTATTTTTTCTTTGCTTCAACACACCTTATACATTTTTTAAGGATAATAACACACATCTAAAAGAGTTAACATGTATTGAAGTAATGTTATCAATACACAAATACACAATCAAAATAAAAATTTTGATTAGGAATTTTTAACTCTTATAATAATCGATGAATAAATGAAGTTCAAATATTATCGTATATGTAGAAGTGTCGATGTTCTATTTTTTGACATTATTCGTGTTCGAGTGTTCGTGTTGTGTCGTGCCCTAGTGTTTGTGTCAAAGTTTGGGCTTCATAGTATATATATCCGCGCGAGAACAAGAATTAATGTTGATTGATGATGTTGAACTCTTGAATCTGTGAAAATGATCTCCGATACGGTGGCAAGAGGTGAACCTGCAAGATTAGCATTCCGATGCCCAAGTCAGATGCAAAAAGTCCAAGATGAATGAAGTAAAAAATGAAGATTACAAGAATGTCCCTTCAATCTCACGTGTGTCGGATATATACATCGAATAATTTCTATTGGGCTCTACATGGATGGTATCCCACGTTGGACCTTTGGTTGGGTCAGAACAATTGCCTCAAGCTTGCATAGTGTTTGCCAACCAAAAAGTCTTTCAAAGTCGCGATTGACATCTTATTATCACAAATACGACCATAAGAAGAAATGGAAAATTCGTTGAGCAGTTACATAAGTAATGGGGAATAAGTAGATTAAATATCATTCCCATTGATGAAACACTTCAATGATTTTTTAGGCGCATGGCTTTAGACTGCAAGTTAGGGCATGACATTCTTCTATATGGAATTCGAGTGCATTTGAGTTTACTTGTATTTATAAGGCATAATATCTCTATTGATTTGTAACTTTTTGTTTTCCTTTGATATGACTTGTTGCTTGTTTTCCTCTGTATAAAGACCACTTGACTTTTTGGGAGAACTTTTCGTCATTTCTGAGAGTTAGTTTCCCTTTGCGAGAGAAATTTTATTTCTTATTATTGGGCATTTTATTGAGTGTTCATCTTCTTCGAAACAAAGCTTTCCATTTATGCCATTAATTTATACATTCTTCACCAAATTTCTCTCTATATGTACCCTTCTTACTATCAGCTTATTTCTTAGCATATAATATTTATTTTGTCATGACTCGTATAAATGACCATTCCGTAAGTTTATCTAATGATTATGAGAGTACTGGTTCTTCCCCTTTAGTTAGAGTAGAAATACCTTTTAATTGAGACTTTCATTGCTTAGTTAATAATCGTTTAGTTTTTGTCATTATAATTGTGTCTGATAATTCTGAGTCTGAGAGATTTTCTAGTGGTTCTCTGGGTATAGAAACTTCCTTTGACGAGTCTTATTTCAACATTCTCATCTTATGGCGATGTTGGAGGTGATTGTGTAGTCAGTTACCCGTCCACTTCATCCACAATTGTAGGAGATTTAGATTTCATTGATTTTTCCATACTAGAGATGGAAGTCGTCACCTTGAACTTGGAGGAGGCTTGAAATTTTATCAAGACTTACCATACCACTTATGGAAAGGATCCAAGTGATGTCGAGATCAAAGATCATATGGCATGTGGGACTCATCTTGAGGGTGTCGATTGGATAAAGCCTTTACATATTTTGTTAGTTTTATTATTTGGCAGCAATTTGGTAAAACATTCTGCTCAAAAAAATGCCATGAAGTTTATTGAAGTAGCAGATGTCATAGCAGATGTCCTGACATGTGAAACTGCCAGAACTGGTTTAAGTTCAGATTTTTTAGGAAGTCAGTTTATTTTTTGTGTGTGCTTAGATTAAGAAAGCATGTGTAACGCCTTCAACAATATTTTTGGAGATCTTATGTCCCGCTTTCATGGAGAAAGGATAGGAAACGCTGAAGACTTTTGAGTAAAGCAACCCTAGTTGTTGTTACTCTATTTAAGGACTGCAAACCTTGTTTTGCAGTTTGGCCGCTCCAGATTTAGAACTTAGTATTTTTATTGTTGGTTGTTTATTGTGTTGGTTGTTAATTATGAGCCTCTCTTGTATTAATTGATACTTGAGTAGGACGTTTGTTGAGTTGTAATTTGTCAATCACCATAAGCTTTGAAGCAAGTGTGATTGTGTGTCTTTGAAAAGTATCTTCAGTTTCTGTTTTTGTTGATAGTTAACTTTTCATACCATTTCCTTCTATACTGTCTAAGACCATAGATGCTCTTAAGAAGCTTACAAACCTGATTAGGTTTATTGCAACTCAAATATGCAACAATGAGATGCAACAACTTATTGAAATGCACATGCATGTGGTACCAACAGGGCTTCATCCCCCATCACAGAATTTCCAATTAATAGAGGCATCAACAAAGGCATAAGCCTTCTTCATCATCGTGTTTGCCATCAAGGCCAAGGCATAAGCCTTTGTCGCTAGTTTTGCCAATCCAGGCCAACGTGGTGCCAATCCAGAATGTTGCAAAGTATGCAACAAGATTATAACACTGGAAACCATCCTATCATGTTATAATCCATATGCAATGCAAGACCCTATGCATGTGGTACCGACAATGAACTAAATTCACATATTGTTCCATTCTAACTCGGACACAGCATTAACATCTATTCCATTCCAACTCGGACATAGATAAAACCTCACCGCCCATTCTAAATCGGCAATAGATGTTGGTCAACTCACTAATTCCACACAATGGGAATTATCTACCACCAATGTATATGCATGCACAATCAACAGCATGCAACATCAACAAATGGAACATGATATCAACAACAGCATACCATGAATAACAACATTGACAACAACACATGATATCAATAGAATCATGGATAAACAACAGGAAAACAGCATACAAGCATCAATCCACGTTCAACCTGTCAGAACAATCTTATACCAGTTCATCCACCATTTCTACTAATCACCATTATTCAAAATTTAGGGAAAATGACTCCTTTCAAAATAAAATCTGTTAATTAACATTTTCTTCATTTCATAAAATAGATTATTTAATTTAGAGAATACTGCCCAAAACGGCACCCAAAACGGAGTTACAGTTTAGAAAATACGATTTTTCAAAGTTTTAAGATTTCTCAAAATAACACAGTGGTAACCGGTTCCTCCCAGGGAGAACCTGGTTCCCACAAGCATGAAATTCACGCTCTCTGGAAAATTGTATGGGGAATGCGGTTCCTCCAAACAGGGAACCGATTCCTGCAAAAAATGTCATTTTCTTTGTAAAATTTGCACTGGGAACCCGGTTCCTCCCCAGGAGTAACCGGTTCCCACATACTTAGAGTTACTCCTCCCCTGGAATTTGTACCAGGAACCCGGTTTCTCCCACTAGGGAACCGGTTCCTGCGACTTGCAGTAGCAGAAACTGCAGTTTGACAACATCTCACAATTCGAATTCCATCCAATCCAAACCCACACGAATTTACACATCCAATTGCATCAAAATCAACCAAACAACAATTACACAATGCAATATAACACATACCAATCATACCCAACGTTCCTATAATCTTAATTCGGTCGAATTTGCGCAATTTAAACAGTTTAGGGACAATCCTACAACCTAGAAAATCCTAATTTGGGATTCCTAACATGCTCAAATCATTCTATCGATTCCCAAAACCCATAAGGCATAGTAATTATGAGAAATCACCCCTTACCTTAAGGATTTGTCGGATTCTGACACTCTTGGTTCTTCTCCTTCCTTTTGCTCTTCTCACTTTCACGTACGATGAATATTTCCAATTGCTTTCTCACTTTCTCTTTTCCTTCTTTTATTCCTTTTATTATTATTATTTAACAATAATAATAAACCAATAATCCAAATCTTATTATTTAATTAAATAATTCCGAAAAATTAATAAAACTCCATTTTAATTAAATAAATAATTAAAATTCCATTTATTTAATATTTTGGAAATATTGGGGTGTTACAACTCTCCCCTACTAAAAGAGTTTTCGTCCTCAAAAACATACCTTAGACGAAAAGTTCGGGATAAGAGTCCTTCATCTGACTCTCCAGCTGCCAAGTAACATTACCACCTGCTAGTCCTCCCCAAGCTACTTTCACCAGAGCTATCTCTTTACCCCGCAACTGCTTCAACTTCCGATCCTCAATTCTCGCAGGCAATGTTTCAACAGTCAGATTATCTCGTACCTGTATATCATTTACCTGAATCTCATGAGACGGATCTGAAATGTACTTCCTCAACTGAGATACATGGAAGACATCATGCAAATTTGCAAGCGACGACGGTAAAGCAATCTGATAAGCAACTTTTCCAACCTTCTTTGTAATCTGAAATGGACCAATAAAACGTGGAGTTAACTTCTTTGACTTCAAAGCTCGACCAATACCAGTCATCGGAGTAACTCGCATAAACACATTATCTCCTTGACTAAACTCGAGGTTTTTCCTTCTCTTATCATGATAACTCTTCTGACGACTCTGAGAAGCTCTCATCTTCTCCTGAATCATCTTAATCTTTTCTGAAGTCTGTTGGACAATTTCCGGTCCAATCACAACACTTTCTCCAAATTCATACCAACACAATGGTGTCCTACACCTCCTACCATACAATGCCTCAAACGGAGCCATACCAATACTCGAACGAAAACTATTGTTGTAGGTAAACTCAATCAATGGTAAGTAACTATCCCAAGTTCCACCTTTCTCCAACACACAAGCTCGCAACAAATCCTCTAACGACTGAATCGTTCTCTCCATCTGACCATCTGTCTGTAGATGATAAGCAGAACTCAACCTCAACTTAGTACCCAAGGCTTCTTGCAACCCTGTCCAGAACTTCGACATAAACCTCGGATCTCTATCCGATACAATACTAGAAGGAATACCGCGCAAACTCACGATCCTCTCGACATACAACTGAGCCAACTTCTCCATCGGATAATCCATTTTCATTGGTATAAAATGAGCGGACTTCGTCAATCGATCAATAATGACCCAAATAGAATCACAATTCTTCGCTGTCCTCGGCAGATCAGATACAAAATCCATAGAAATGCCATCCCATTTCCAATCCGGTACAAAAAACGGTTCCATCAATCTTGATGGTTTCTGATGTTCAATTTTTGACTTTTGACAAAACAAACAAGTATAGACGAACTCAGCAATTTCCTTTTTCATTCCAGGCCACCAAAACAACCTTTTCAAGTCATGATACATCTTAGTAGCACCAGGATGAATACTCAAAATCCACTACGATCTCCTTCTTTCAAAATACTCTTCCTAATCTCGGCAATATCTGAAACACAAACTATGTCACCAAACCTCTTAACACCATTCTCGTCAATTCAGAATTCACCTCCTTGACCTTGGTTGATCAACGTCAATTTATCAACTAAATCGACGTCAGATTTCTGCCCAATTCAAATCTCATCAAGAATACCACTAGTCAACTTCAACGTACCCAACTTAACACTATCAGGAGTAGTCTCACATACCAAACTCAAGTCTCTGAATTGCTCAACTAAATCCAATTCACGCACTATCAACATATACATATGCAAAGACTTCCTACTCAACGCATCTGCAACAACGTTTGCCTTACCGGGATGGTAATTCAAACCAAAATCATAATCTTTTAGAAATTCTAGCCACCTTCTTTGCCTCATATTGAGCTCTTTCTGATCGAAGAGATACTTCAGACTCTTATGATCGCTGAATACCTTGAATCGAGAACCATACAAGTAATGCCTCCACAATTTCAAAACAAACACTACAGCTGCCAACTCCAAATCATGAGTCGGATAATTCCTTTCATGAATCTTCAATTTTCTTGAAGCATATGCTACTACCTGCTTATCCTGCATCAAAACACCACTTAAACCCATCAGTGAAGCATCACAATACACAACAAAAGACTTTGTCGGATTCGGAAAAATCAAAATCGGAGTAATAGTCAACCTCCTCTTCAACTCTTGAAAACCTTCTTCACACTCAGAATCCCAAACAAATACTTGCCCTTTCCTAGTCAACTTAGTTAATGGCAAAGCTAACTTTGAAAATCCTTCAATAAACTTTCTATAGTAACCCGCAAGACCAAGAAAGCTACGGATTTCAGAAGCATTCTTCGGCGCTTCCCATTGAGATACTGCTTCTACCTTCGTAGGATCCACAACAATACCATTCTTGGAAATCACATGACCAAGAAAACTTACTTCACTCAACCAGAATTCACACTTGGACAACTTTGCATAGAGCTTCTTTTCTTTCAACAACTCCAACACAATCCTAAGATGTTATGCATGCTCGTCATCATTCTTTGAGTAGATTAGAATGTCATCAATAAAAACCACTACGAACTTGTCAAGATACGGATGAAATATTCTGTTCATATACTCCATGAAAACACCAGGTGCATTAGTAACTCCAAACGACATAACAGAATACTCACAATGTCCATACCTCGTTCTAAATGCAGTCTTCTGAATATCTTCTGTCTTCACACGGATCTGATGATATCCAGACCTCAAATCAATCTTACTGAATACGCAAGCCCCAAACAGTTGATCTATCAAATCATCAATCCTCGACAATGGATACCGATTCTTGATCGTGACTTTATTCAATTGTCTGTAATCAACACACAGTCTCATCGAACCTTCTTTCTGCTTAACCAACAACACAGGAGCACCCCACGGTGAAACACTCGGACGAATAAACTTCTTCTCAAGTAAATCTTCTAGCTTCTTCTTCAATTTAGAAAATTCGGATGCCGACATGCGATAAGGCGCCATCGACATCGGACTAGTTCTAGGAATCAAATCTATAGCAAATTCCACTTCTCTCTCAGGTGGCAATTCACTAACATCTTCCAAAAAAACTTCTGGGAATTCACTCACAACAGGTAATTCATTACTCTTAGCTTTTACTTTCGCTTCTGTCGAAGAATACAACATAAACACCACTGCACTATCATTAACCTCTAAATTCATATGCTTAATGGATATGGTCACATCTTCGACACTGACAACTTCAGGAAAACTAACC
Source organism: Vicia sativa (assembly GCA_021764765.1). Taxonomy (NCBI): domain Eukaryota; kingdom Viridiplantae; phylum Streptophyta; class Magnoliopsida; order Fabales; family Fabaceae; genus Vicia; species Vicia sativa. The sequence continues at coordinate 286,435,223 of CM038793.1, read as the reverse complement.
GTCTTCTCAAAACAGTTTATATGAACCTGGTTTAATTCTAACCAGTTCATTCCAAGGATGATATCAAGTTTTTCTAACGGTAGGCACACTAAATGCGTACCGAAACCTCTACCAAAAATCACAATAGGACAATTCCTACAAACAAATGAAGTAGTCATTGAACCCGACGCAGGAGTGTCAATAACCATACTTCTATCCATATTAGATATATCCAATTTGAATCTTTTAGCACAATCCAAAGCAATAAAATAATGAATCGCTTAAGTGTCAATAATCGCAATCAAAGGTGTGCCATTAATAAAACGCGTACCTTTAATCAATCGATCATCTGGCTTAGTCTCTGACCCAGATAAAGCGAACACCTTACCACCAGACTGCTCTTTCTTGGGTTTAGTACATTGCGGACGAGTACGACCCTCTTCACCACAGTTGTAACAAGTTACCTTCCTTGCTCTGCAATCATTAGCTACATGTCAAGGTTTCCCACAATTGTAACACTTCTTCGCATCACTCTTGCATTCCTGAACTCGATGTCCAAACTCACCACACTTATAGCACCTAATAGGAGCATTAGAATCTCCCCCACTAGGCCTCTTCCAACCACCGGACTTTTGATTATTCCTTTTATATGGTTTGCCACAACCCATCTGTTGCTTTCCTTTTCTATCAGCAAACCTACTAGAATTAGACCTAGTGTTAGCAAGATCCTCTTCCAGAATCCTACTACAATCCACCAAATCAGAAAACCTGTGAATACGCTGATATCTGATACCCTGCTTAATCTCATCACGGAGACCATTCTCAAACTTGATACATTTGGAAAATTCTCCTTCTTCATCATTGTTGTAGTGAGCATAATACTTAGCTAACTCAGTGAACTTGGAAGCATACTCATTTACAGTCTTGTTGCCATGCTTGAGCTCTAGAAACTCAATCTCTTTCTTTATCTGAATGTCTTCAGGAAAATACCTCCTCAGAAAAGCCCTCCTGAACACAGCCCAAGTCAGCACAACACCATCTTGCTCCATCTCAGTCTTGGTAGCAACCCACCAGTCATCAACTTCCTCTGCCAACATATAGGTACCATACCTCACTTTCAACTCTTCAGCACAATCAATCACTCGGAAGATCCTTTCAATCTCCTTCAGCCACCTCTAAGCACCTTCAGTCATGCGTGCCTTTGAACAACGAAGGATTATTCCTCTGAAAATTCCCCAATTGTCTGTCAGCACCAATACCAGCTCCCAGCTGATTTCCTCCAAGCACACCAACAAGCATTCCTAAAGCCTCAGCAATTGCAACATCGTCTCTTCCGTTACCTCTTCCAGCCATTGTTCTGTGAATCACAAAAGAATCTCATTAGAACACAAGTATCGACAGTGTTACCTTGCACTAGTCGCATACAAAAAGGGATAACGACACTAAGACACTGGTCACAACAACCAACTATGCTCTGATACCACTATTATAACACCCTTCTAAAATACCCTGCGGTTATTAATATTTTCAGAGCTAAAATGTAATAAAAGGGCATTGCAATTCAATTAAAAGAAAATTCCATTAAAATGTCATGCTTTACTGAAGAACATTATTAAAATAACAATTCAAGCAACATGTTCTACACAACAGAAATTATCATCAAAACCGGAATAATTCAATCAATAATTATCCCAAAATAAATCAAAATGAAAAACAGAGTTTAAATATAACTCTAAACCAAACATTCCCCAGTGTTACAAATCAGAGCATGACACCAACACGTAAATAGTAAATGCACAGCTCAATAAGTCATCTTCACCAGCTCCTAAGCTGCTAAACTTCAATCTGAAATCATCAAAGTAAGGGTGAGACTTCATCGAAATTAAAATGCATTATAAGTTTCTAAAAACAATAAAATAGCGCAAGTATATTATTCCACCCTCCTTAGCATAATCAGATTCAACACACAACCCAAGTCACAAAAACATATTATGTACAACGATAACAACAACAAGATTATAACACTAGAAACCATCCTATCATGTTATAATCCTTATGCAACGCAAGACCCTATGCATGTGGTACCGTTAGTGAACTAAATTCACATACTGTTCCATTCCAACTCGGACACAGCATTAACATTTATTCCATTCTAACTCGGACATAGATAAAACCTCACCGCCCATTCCAACTCGGCAATAGATGTTGGTGTGAGATATTGGGTCGAACTCTATTGTGTCGAAGGATGCTAGAATTGTTAGCATCGAATTGGGCCTGTTTGTTATGTCCAATTGGTTAAGTTAGCTTGTACCCTAAGTTAGCTTGTAATGGGTATTTGTGATAAAAGCCCATTAGTTTAGTATGTTAGGTTTATTATAAATAGCATACTAGTCTCTCATCATTGCATACTGCAAATCCTAATTTAGGGTGAGAGGGTTATTTGTTATTCTTGTATACTTGTAATCTTGTTTTGAAGATAAAGGAAAGAATAGCAGTTAATAACCAATCCTTGTGTTCATCGTGTTCCTCATTCTTTTTCCTTACATTGAGCAACAAAGTTATATTTTGTTTCCAAGGCATCCGATTCACAACAAATTGGTGCGGTGAGCGTGGAGAAGATGCCTTCGACAAAGTATGAGATTGAAAAATTCACCGGAGTGAACGATTTCGGTCTGTGGCGTTTGAAGATGAAAGCCCTACTGGTTCAGCAGGGTTGTTTGGAAGCGTTGAGGGGAGAGTCAGCCATGAACGAAGAGTTGACGGCAGCTGAGAAGAAGGCAATGATAGAGAAGGCCCACAGCGCAATTTTGTTAAGCTTTGGTGATAAGGTTCTTCGACAGGTATCAAAGGAGACGACGGCGGTAGGGTTATGGGTGAAACTTGAAAGTTTGTACATGACTAAATCGTTGGTGAATCGACTTACACCGAAGCAAGCTTTATATTCATTCAAGATGATTGAAGACAAAGTGTTGGGAAAGCAGTTGGATATGTTCAACAAGCGATTCTTGATCTTGAAAATATTGATGTGAAGATTGATGATGAAGATCAAGCTGTTGTTGCTGGCGCTTCCCGATCACATGCCCACTTCAAAGAAACTCTCTTGTATGGAAGGGAGTCCCGACCTTTGAAGAGGTTCAATCACCTTGTATTCAAGGACTTGAATGAACGAAGGAGCATAAACCTTCGACGGTTGGTGAAGGTTTGGCCGTTAAAGGAAAATTCTTGAAAGGATAATAAGTTCGACAAGAAGAAAGGTAAAAGTCAGCAAGTTTTATAAAGGTGAAGCATCCGTATTCGATGCTATCATTGTAGAAGGAGGGTCACACAAGAAAAGTGTGCCCCGCTGAAAGATCATGGAGGAAAGGATAATGGCAATGCAGCTATTGTTCAAGATGATTTCGACTCATCCGATGTTCTTGTGGTTTCAAGCAAGAACTCGTCAAGGAATGGATTATGGATTCGTGCACTTGGCACATGACTCCAAACAAAGACTTGTTCGAGGAATTATGTGATCAAGATGGTGGATCTGTATTGTGGAAACAACAAAGCTTGCAAGATTGCGGTATTGATCCGTGAGATTCAACTCCATGATGAGTCAATAAGGTTATTGACCAAGTCGTATGTACTGATTTGAAGAGAAATTTGATTTCTCTTGGTGAATTCGACAAGAAAGGATATGTTTTCAAGGAGAAAAGTATCCTAAGAGTCATGAAGGGTCAAGGAAGTCTTGAGAGGCGTGAAGAAACAAGGCTTGTATACCCTTGTGGCTGAAGTTGTAAGTGGTTCGACAAATGTTGCATCCACGAAACCGTTGTCGAAGACAGAAATCTGGCACATGAGATTAGGCCATGTCAGTGAAAGGGGTCTGGTCGAATTGGGGAAACAAAATTTGCTTGGTGGAGACAAAGTCGAAAAGCTTAAGTTTTGTGAACCTTGTGTACTTGGAAAATCTTGCAGAGTGAAGTTCAACAAAGGCAAACAAAGAACACATGGATCCCTTGATTACATCCATGCTGATCTTTGGGGGCCTGCAAGGTGTCCATCACATTCAGGAGCAAGGTATTTTCTATCCATAGTAGATGACTATTCCAGAAAGTTATGGGTATTCATTCAGAAGACTAAGGATGAAACTTTTGAGAATTTCAAAGGTTGGAAGACTCTGGTCGAAAACCAAACTGGCAGAAAGGTTAAGAGGTTGAGAACAGACAATGGTCTTGAATTTTGCAATGAGGTATTCGACAACTTTTGTGCTGCCTCTGGTATTGCAAGACACAGAACTACTGCAGGCACTCCACAACAAAATGGTTTGGCTGAAAGGTTTAATCGAACCATCTTGGAGAGAGTTAGATGCATGTTGACTAGTGCTGGATTAAAGAAGGTGTTTTGGGCTGAGGCTGTTTCGACAACAACATATCTAATAAATAGATGTCCTTCGACTGCGTTAGATATGAAGACACCTGAAGAAGTTTGGTCGGGACATCCACCAAATCTCGACAAACTGAGAGTATTTGGTTGCGTAGCCTATGCTCACATTAGGCAAGACAAGGTCGAACCTAGAGCTCTTAAATGCATGTTCCTGGGATACCCTGAGGGAGTCAAAGCTTATAGGCTATGGTGCCTAGAGTCAGGTCACATAAGGATTATCACCAGTCGAGATGTTGTTTTCAATGAAGCTGAAATGGCTTTCAAGAAAACGGATGATGTTGGTCAAGTGCGTATCTCGACGAAGAGCAGTAGATATTCTGCTGAGGTGGAGCATGTTGATGCCGAATTGCATATCCCGATAAAGTCGAAGAAGCGATGATGCGATGAAGTTGAGGAAACTGTTGATGACTATCTATTGGCAAGAGATAGGACACGAAGAGTCATCAAACCACCTCAAGAGTTTGGGTATGCGATCTTATAGCTTATGCCTTAATCTCGCAAGTGAGGTTGGACGAAGAACCAAGAGACCATAAGGAAGTTATGAGGAGTCGAATAAGACTGAATGGTCAAGGCCATGGATGATGAGATGAAGTCTCTTCATGATAACAACACTTGGGAATTGATCAAGAAACCTGCTAGAGCCAGTTAGTCATTGTAAATGGATTTTTAAAGTTAAGGAAGGAATCAAGGAGTGGCGCGAAAAGATACAAGGCAAGGTTGGTTGCAAGGGGTTTCACCGAAAGAAGGTATAGATTTCAATGATGTGTTTTCTCTGTTGTGAAGCATAGGTCCATTCGAATGTTGCTTGCCATGGTGGCACAGTTCGATCTTGAACGAACAGATGGATGTGACTGCGTCTTGTATGGTGATCTAGATGAAACAATCCGATGAGGCAACCTCAAGGGTATGTCGAAAAGGAAAGGAAGATTATGTGTGCAAGTTGAATAGATCCTTATATGGGCTGAAACAATCTCCTCGACGTGGAATAGAGATTCGACAAATTCATGGCACGATAAGTTTCGTTAGAAGTCGGTCGACCACCGTGTTTACTTGATTTCGTCCTGTAATTCATTTGTTATTTTGTTACTTTATGTTGATGATATTCTCATAGCAAGTAACAATGTCGAAGAGGTAATGAGGGTGAAGGCAGAACTCAATAAGGAGTTCGAAATGAAGGATCTAGGAGCAGCTTCCAGGATTCTTGGAATTGACATTCGAAGAGATAGAAAGCAGTCAAAATTATGCTTATCTCAAGAGGCATATTTACGAAAGATTCTCGAAAAGTTTGGTATGTCGAATTCGAAGCCTGTTGTGACTCCAACAAACCCTCAATTCAAGTTGAGTATTGATCAATGTCCCAGTACTGAGGTCGAAAGAACTTATATGAATAGCATCCCATATGCTAATGTAGTAGGTTCTTTGATGTATGTTATGGTTTGTACTAGACCCGACATAGCATATGCAGTAAGTCTTGTAAGCAGGTACATGGCGAATCCTGGAAAGGCTCACTGGCAAGCATTGAAGTGGATTCTAAGGTACATAAATGGGTCTCGAAGTAGTCTTAATTTATGGTGGAGCCTTTGGTGAAGATAGTAAAGCAGCAATCGAAGGATATGTCGACTCTGATTATGCAGGTTGTATGGATTCTAGAAAATCTATTTCTGGATATGTTTTCACTATGTTTGGTACAGCTATTAGTTGGAAAGCAACACTTCAGAAGGTTGTTGCATTATCAACCACTGAAGCGGAATATATTGCTTTAAGCGTGAAAGAAGCATTGTGGCTTGAAGGTTTTGCTAAGGAGCTGAAAATTCAAGGGGAAGTTATCACGTTAAATGTGATAGTCAAAGTGCAATACACCGTCAAGAATTCAGCCTATCATGAGCGAACCAAGCACATTGATGTGAGGTTGCATTTTGTCGAGGGGTAATCGAGCGGAGAAGTCCAAGTGTCAAGGTTTCGACCGATCATAATGTGCCGATATGATCACCAAGACATTGCCTAGTTGCAAGTTTTTCCACCATGCGCTTGATAAAGCGCATGAAGAAAACTAATTCGTTAGTTGATAATAGAGTTTGTTCCAAGGTGGAGATTTGTGAGATATTGGGTCGAACTCTATTATGTCGAAGGATGCTAGAATTGTTAGCATCGAATTGGGCCTGTTTGTTATGTCCAATTGGTTAAGTTAGCTTGTAACCTAAGTTAGCTTGTAATGGGTATTTGTGATAAAAGCCCATTAGTTTAGTATGTTAGGTTTATTATAAATAGCATACTAGTCTCTCATCATTGCATACTGCAAATCCTAATTTAGGGTGAGAGGGTTATTTGTTATTCTTGTATACTTGTAATCTTGTTTTGAAGATAAAGGAAAGAATAGCAGTTAATAACCAATCCTTGTGTTCATCGTGTTCCTCATTCTTTTTCCTTACATTGAGCAACAAAGTTATATTTTGTTTCCAAGGCATCCAATTCACAACAGTTGGTCAACTCACTAATTCCACACAATGGGAATTAGCTACCACCAATGTATATGCATGCACAATCAACAGCATGCAACATCAACAACGGAACATGATATCAACAACAACATACCATGAATAACAACATCGACAACGACATATGATATCAATACAATCATGGATAAACAACAGGAAAACAACATACAAGCATCAATCCATGTTCAACCTGTCAAAACCAACTTATACTAGTTCATCCACCATTTCTACTAATCACCATTATTCACAATTTGGGAAAAACGACTCATTTCAAAATAAAATCTGTTAATTAACATTTTCTTCATTTCATAAAATAGGTTATTTAATTTAGAGAATACTGCCCAAAACGGCACCCAAAACGGAGTTACAGTTTAAAAAATACAACTTTTCAAAGTTTTAAGATTTCTCAAAATAACACAGTGGTAACCGGTTCCTCCCAGGGAGAATCCGGTTCCCACAAGTCTGAAATTCACGCTCTCTGGAAAATTGTATGGGGAACTCGGTTCCTCCAAATAGGGAACCGGTTCCTACAAAAAATGTCATTTTCTTTGTAAAATTTGCACTGGGTACCCGGTTCCTCCCCAGGAGTAACTGGTTCCCACAGACTCAAAATTACTCCTCCCCTGGAATTTGTACCAGAAACCCGGTTCCTCCCACCAGGGAACCGGTTCCTGCGACTTACAATAGCAGAAACTACAGTTTGACATCATCTCACCATTCCAATTCCATCCAATCCAAACCCACACTAATTTACACATCCAATTGCATCAAAATCAACCAAACAACAATTACACAATGCAATATAACACATACCAATCATACCCAATGTTCCTATAACCTTAATTCGGTCGAATTCGCACAATTTAAACGGTTTAGGGACAATCCTACAACCTAGAAAATCCTAATTTGGGATTCCTAACATGCTCAAATCATTCTATCGATTCCCAAAATTCATAAGGCATAGTAATTACGAGAAATCACCCCTTACCTTAAGGATTCGTCGGATTCTGACACACTCGGTTCTTCTCCTTCCTTCTGCTCTTCTCACTTTCACGTACGACGAATATTTCCAATTGTTTTCTCACTTTCTCTTTTCCTTCTTTTATTCCTTTTATTATTATTATTCTACAATAATAATAAACCAATAATCCAACTCTTATTATTTAATTAAATAATTTCTAAAAATTACTAAAACTCCATTTTAATTAAATAAATAATTAAAATTCTATTTATTTAATATTTTAGAAATATTGGAGAGTTACATCACTACTACAATAAGCAACATATATACTTGTAAGAATGCATACCAAGATGCTAACAAGGAAGTTATTTAACAATTCATATTATAGTTAATAACTAAAATAATATATATTAGCAACTTGAAACACTATAATGATTTTTTTAATGACTTAAAATGTCACTACAGTATAAAATAAAATAAGCTATCAATTCTACGCAATTATCATATTTTTTGCTACAGTAGTAACTTAATCAAATTGTTATACCCAACAAGAGATGCTGCTACAATGATATACATATGTCAACTGAAATCGCTATTGTACATGAATTTATTTATTTTCTTCTCTTATCAAATCAATCCGTATAAAATAAATAAGAACTCTACGATATATAATAAGTTGGATCCCCAATCATCTCTCAATTTCACCAATATATCAATTCCAAACACAATTAATTATCATATATTAAAAATTACTCAAACCTAACAATTTCAAAACCATAAAAATTAGGGATTTCAAAATAGTGACATCAAACAATTTCTCACCAAACAGAACAACCACAAATGCATAATAAACCTCGTTACCCTAATTCCCACATACTACTCATCATACAATCTATACTACTCATCATACAATCTATTAGAAAATTAGAACTCCACCCTTACCTTAAATTGAAGGTCGCTCTACGGAGTTCCGGTCGAATTTTAGTTTGGCTTTCGGTCTACATTTTTTTCCGACGACAGTTTTTTCCAAACCTTGTTCCTCATTCTTCTTCCTCTTTCACGTATGGTTCCTTTTTCCTGGTTTTCCAATAACTTCTCCAAAAACCTAATTCCTTATTATTTGTAACTAACAATTATATTTCTAATATCGGGTCTGCTTCTATGCACCTCCAATTTACTTCATACTACCATCAAAACAAGCCCAACACAATTATTCTATTAATTCTAATATTATTAATACTATTAATAATAACCAACTAATATTATTATTATTATTATCAATAACCAATTAATATTATTATTAATATTAATTCTACCGACCATTCAACAATTTAAACAACTAATTCAAATAATCACCCGTCAACTTAAATCCGAAATAATTCATAAATATTTAATTAACTAATTAATTAAATAATCGGGCGTTACAACTCTCCCCCACTTAGAATATTTTCGTCTTTGAAAAATATAATAGCTAGTACCATTCTTAACGCGAACTTCGCATATAACTCCTTGATCTCCAATTCACATTCCACTACACTTCGACCACTACTTCCCGGAATAACAATAACGCAATACGATTTAAATCAACTAAACACATGCTAAACGCTAAACACTTCCGCAATATAATCCGTTAATAACGTACCAACCACTTCAACATTACTCCAACATATCAACATCCTAAACAATAACAATTATATCATACTTACTCTTGGATATCCAACATCGTATTATCATCTTAACAACATCTTCCACACAACCAGCAGCAATTGCAACATCATTCCTTCCAGCCATATAAACTTATTACTACAACACAGACAATGGTTAGAAAAACTAATTAACAATACTCGATTGTTAAACGACTCACCAACTTTGGTCGGACGGACTAACCAGACTTTGATACCAACTTGTAACACCTCAATTCTATCCCGGTAATTATTATGATAATAAGAGTTATAAAATTCTTTTCAACAAACGATTGGAATATTACCGTTCAACTTAAACAACTACTATCAATACAGATACATAACACTTCTTCTAAATTCAGATGAACCGAAACAACATGAAACAACTTTGTTAATATTAAGCAGCAGAACTACATTAATCAACTTGGATGGCATATCATCTTTTCAACTTAAAACAATTTAAAAATCACAAATACTTTGCATATATCAACATAGTTATTCAACGACAAATTCAAAATAACAAAACAACTAGCGTTCATCTCCCCGAGTGTTACGTATCAGAGCGACAACACCGACACAAACTAACAGCAACTAGATCTTTATTCTTCATTACTTGCATGTTGCCCATGTAACACCCCTTCTAAAATACCCCGAATAATATTAATTATATCAACGATTTAAGTCATAATTCATCAGAGTTAACACGGAACAGGGATGCCACAATTATTAAATAAAATAAAACCTCCAAATAAACAGTAGCCATGCTACACTGAGGATCATTATCCAAAATAATTTGATCAATTTAAGACCATGTCTTACACAGCGGAAATACCAAAACCAAAATTGAATAAACCATAATTATTCTCAATGAAATCCAAAGAAACAATTGAAAACGATAACTAATTTCTCAACTAAACGTTCCCCAGTGTTACAATCTAATCAGAGCATGACACTGACACGCGGACTTAAAGATAAGCTCTAGAGCCATCCTCACCAACTCCTCAGCTGCTAACTTTAATCTGAAATTGTAAAGTAAGGGTGAGACTTCTCATAATTAAAGCATATTATAAGCTTCTCATTCAGCAATATATTACAAGCATATTAATCCACCCATTTCAACATAACTTCAGATTTAATACACCATTACAACCATATAATCAACATGCGCAACAATCAGCAATCAGAGAATAGTAATACTGGAAGACATCCTAACATGTTACAATTCCATGCAAATAAAATGCAGACACAATGCATGTGGTACCAACACGTGACCAAGTCACCCAACACTGATTCATCCTCAACCGGATACAGTAACCATCGATTCGTCCATAAACACCCGGACACGAATCCAGCCTAACCACCCATCCTCACTCGGGTATCTATTCTCGGCAATACAAGTCAAATTCCACACAATGGGAATTAACTTCACCAAACAATGCATATGCATGCACAACACCAGCATGCAATATTCAACACAGGTTATGACCACATCAGACATCATAAACCATCATCAACCACAACATGATATCATCAACTATCATGAAATAAATCATCACAAAGCATAATATGCCAAACACTTACCCTTCAATTGGTAAGACTACTCACCAGTATATACCACAACAACAACAACTAAGATCAATAACTATCAGGCATATACAACACCAACAAAACACATGGTATCAATACAATCATGAACACACTGATTATCATTAATCGAATCAAAACCAAAACATGATATCTCAACGATCATGCACACCATCATTAGCAACATAAACATGCTTTTCATTCACGAAATGAATACATCCATTCCTCACGCTTCCCGCTACATACACACCCATGTGCATCAGCCAATAATCACTTACTTCGGAAATTCGACTCATTTTCAAAATAATTTCAAGTTTTAGAAAATCTTTTCATTTTATAAAATAGAGCATTAAATTTAAGAAATAACGTCCAAAATGGCGCTCAAAACGGACTTACGGTTTGAAAGTTATGAATTTTCAAAGTTTGATATTTTTCAAAAAGTTGCTGCAGAACCCAGTTCCTGCCTATGTACAACCCGGTTCCTGTGGTCAAAATTCACGCTTCGGAAAATGTATGGAACCCGTTCGACACATACAGGAACCGGTTCCTGAGTGTATTTTTGCCTGTTTTCATAATTTTTCACTGTGGAACCCGATTCCTACCCACTGGGAACCGGTTCCTACTTCCTAAAAAGTCAAATTCTGCACTTTTGACAGCATTTATTCATTCTCAACCAAAACCAAACATACTCATACAAATTGCAACATGAGAAACACCAAAATAAATCTATTTTGCACCATTATAACATCAAACCACAATATTCCATCATTCCTATTCATCAACTGACACTCTAATTGTTTTCGATCTATAATCCGACACAATAGGGATAATTCTACGGAACCCTAACATTCTAAACCGGGATTCCCTAACATACTATGATCATACCATTGAATATCTAAACCGATAATATGCATTAACTAATCAAAATCACCCCTTACCTTGTGAGTTCTTCGAATTCTGACACTTTAGGTTTTCTTCCTTCCTTTTCCTCTTCTCAACTTCACGTATTCTTGTTTTCTCCAAAATGACTCTTTCTTTTCTCTTTTCCTTATTTTATTCCTTTTATTCCTTTAACATAAATAAAATGAATTAAATAATATGAGTAGAGTCTTTTACTCCTCACACCTTCACTTTACTCAACCCACCTCTGATAATTCCATTCTTTTATTCCATAATTAATCCCAATAAATCCAATATATTAATAAATTATATTCTCAATTAAATTAATAATTAAAAATCATAATTATTTAATTATCGAATTATTTGGGGTGTCACAGCCCACGTAGAGGTAATATCATAACAAAAGGGGTGAGATATCTAACAATCAATAAATCGTATGATAAATAATATATGACAGAATTTAGATAATGTAAATCACCGTTTCGCAAATTATTCACACAACAAACAATCACAATATAATCATCAATGTAATACAACAACAACAATTTATCAACACAACAACTCAAATATGCAACAATGAGATGCAACAACTTATTCAAATGCACGTGCATGTGGTACCAACAGGACTTCATCCCCATCGCCAAATTGCCAATTAATAGAGGCATCAACAAGGCATAAGTCTTCATCATCATCGTGTTTGCCATCAAGACCAAGGCATAAGCCTTCGTCGCTAATTTTGCCAATCCAGGTCAACATGGTGCAAATCCAGGCCATCGCAAAATATGAAAATGTATGTGACTCAATGAATGAAACATCACACACAACAACAACAATTAATTAACATCGCAATCAACATCGAAATTAACATCTTAATTAACACCGTAATTAATATCGCAATTAACATCGCAATTAACATCGTAATTAACATCGTAATTAACATCACAATTAACATCGCAATTAACATCACAAATAACACCACACAATTTTATCACCTGCAAAGTCATAATTTACAGCAAGTATATAATTTATTCTCTACTCTTAACTCATAAAAATGTCATAATAATATATAATTACAACTTGACATAATTCTCAATGAATTATAAATCACTCTACCACAATCCCTACAATTCTAAAATAACTGCTCAAATTTGCTCTACCGACAACTCTGGTGTATAAAATAAAAACTCGAAAACAATGCTGACAACTCTAAACATGTCAGAATTATCCAAAATAATTAAAGTATGACTTGTAATTACTCAAAATAACTCTGACAACTCTATTGACAATTTTATTAAAATTGAAATTAACAAAAGTTAACTATTTATCCAGGTGCTTATCTCTAATTCAAAACTTCTACAAAACTAAATTATATTAATAATTCTAAATTATTTTATTGTTATTATTATTATAAATGTTATAATAATTTACTAATAAATCATTATATATAAATTTGAAACAAGATTTTCAATTTAATCCATCATATATCGATACAGTAGTTAGAAATCTCATCATGTCCTTTTTCACTAATAGCACTACTATAATAAACAACATATATACTTGTAAGAATGCATACCAAGATGTATATATGTAAGAATGCATACCAAGATGTATATATGTAAGAATGCATACCAAGATGCTAACAAAGAAGCTATTTAACATTTCATATTATAGTTATTAACTAAAATAATATGTATTAGTAACTTGAAACACTATAATGGTTTTTTTTCAATAACTTAAAATGTCGCTACAGTATAAAATAAAATTAGCTATCTATTCTACGTAATTATCAAATTTTCTGCTACAGCAGTAACTAAATCAAATTGTTATATCCAACAAGAGATGCTGCTACAATGATATACATATATCAACTGAAATCGCTATTGTACATGAATTTATTTATTTTCTTCTATTATCAAATCAATCTGTATAAAATAAATAAAAACTCTACGATATATAATAAGTTGGATCTCCAATCATCTCTCAATTAATCATTATATATTAAAAATTACTCATCAAACCTAACAATTTCAAAATCATAAAAATTAGGGATTTCAACGGAGTGACATCAAATAATTTTTCACCAAACAGAACAACCACAAATACATAGTAAATTTCTCATTACCCTAATTCTCACACACTACTTATCATACAACCCATTAAAAAATTAGAACTCCACCCTTACGTTAAATTGAAAGTCGTTCTACATAGTTCCGGTCGAATTTTGGTTTGGCTTCAAGTCTACAATTTTCTCCCAACAACAGTTTTCTCCAAACCTTGTTCCTCATTCTTCTTCCTCTTTCACGTATGGTTCCTTTTTCCTGGTTTTCCAATAACTTCTACAAAAACCTAATTCCTTATTATTTATAACTAATAATTATATTTCTCTTATTGAGGCTACTTCTCTGCACCTCCAATTTACTTCATACTACCATCAAAACAATTCCAACACAATTATTCTATTAATTCTAATATTATTATTACTATTAATAATAACCAACTAATATTATTATTATTATTATTATCAATAACCAATTAATATTATTATTAATATTAATTCTACCGACCATTCAACAATTTAAACAATTAATTCAAATAATCACTCGTCAACTTAAATCCAAAATAATTTAAAATATTTAATTAACTAATTAATTAAATAATCAGGCGTTCCATAGACAAGTGAACCAAAGGATATGTAAGTCAAGTAATGTTTTATGGAATATGAAATAGGGTGATTTATTATTGAGGATGGGGCTATCTACTCTATTCATAATGAAAACAGCGTGAGAGACAACATAGCTCCAAAAATATTTGGGTAAATTTACATGAAACAAAAGGGCTCTCCCCATATTTAGGATTTGTTGATGGTTTCTCTCCACTCTTCCATTTTGTTGTGGAGATTCAATACAACTGGTTTGGTGTATGATTCTCTTTGAAGCATAAAATTGTGGCATGTAAAACTCTTGACCATTGTCAGTCCTAATGATCTTGACCATGGTATTGTGTTGTGTGTGTATCAAATTTACAAAATTTATTATGTGTTGTCTAGCTTCTGATTTATATTTCATAAGTATTAGTCAAGTATATCTACTATGACAGCAGTGAAGAAATAGGAAAACCCATGAATATACTTTATAGAAAGAGGTCCCCATATATCAAAATGTATCGAATAAAAAGAATTAAGAGCTTTATTGAAACTTCTTTGATATGGTAAATTCCCATGCTTAGATAAGTGACAGATATCACAAGCTCCTTTTGGATCAACAACAATAAAAGGAAAATCAGATTGAAGTAAATTCATTCTAGAGCTAGAAAGGGGGCCTAGTCTAAAGTTCCACAAAGCTTGGTCAGGTATGGTAGTGGTATGTGAAACAGAAATACCAGGTCTAAAGGGTATCTTCTCATTTTGCAGATTGAGGTAGTACAAGCCTTCAATGAAATCAGCTGAACCAATCATCTTCAGTGACTGAGGATCCTGAAGCAAACATTTTGAATTGGTGAAATTGGCAATACAGGGTAACTCAAGGCAAAGCTTAGACACAAAGATTAAATTCAAAGAGAATTAGGGAACATACAAGACATGTTTGATACTAAATTGAGAAGTAAAACTGATGGTCGCTAGCTCTAGAATCTATAATTCAAGGACTGAAAATAGAATTATTCAAACAAAATGAAGTTGTTATGTTACCTGTGACGGCAGTGGAATGTAATGTTTTCACCTGATTTGAAGAGCTAGATTGTTTATTGCCATTGGCTCCTTAAAGGATAGTCATCAATGCTTGGTACTGTTCAGATGTGAGTTGTGGTGGGGACTAATAATCAACATCACAAGGAGTTTCTGAACTAGGATTATCAGCAGATGGTTCGGCAGTAGAATTGTGAGCATTGGAATTGGCATTGCGCTGCAAATGCGGAGGGACACTATGTTTGCGATAACATGTGTCTATTTTATGGCCAGATTTTCCACAGAATGTGCAAATTCTTTGTCCATGCTTCTTGAATGCTGGTTTTCTACTATCTGTAGCATTAATCAATGCTTTGGGGTCATCATCCGGTGCAACAGAAAGATGTTGAAGATGTAGAAATCGGTGACGGACCATCGCTTGGATGCACGTAATAAGGGCTTGTAGGATCAAGAATAGGATCGAGAGAATTGGAGGCGGAAGCATTGTTACGAGGAGGAGCCATGGATGCACATGCTCACTGATACCATGTGAAAATTGTGATAATGGAAGCCATGGATGAAGCTTGGTTAAAGAAGATGAAGAAATAACAGAAAAATGTAAGAGAATGTAACAGAAAGAAGATAGAGAAAGAATAAGATTGATCTCAAAATGTATTGGATTTTGTTATTTCATTTTGGATAAAAATACAACAAGTGGCACTAATGGCTTATATACACTAATACAATATGTAAAAATGATATGAGCCGTTAGATCCTTCAACAGTTGATGTGAATATTTGGTTAGAAGTTATAGGAATTTTGGTAAAAATTGGTATTAGTGGTGGAAAAGAGGTTTTGTGTTACTGTAAAAATATTGGTGTTGAAAAAATTGAACCTTGCAAATTATTGTTGAAGGTGAATCTCCCCCTTTGTGTGGATGAAGAGATATCTTTTATAGACAAATGAACCAAATTGAGAGGGAGATTTGAATACACCCTTCTCCCTTATGTTTTCTGCATTGAGTGTCCTATTTTTTATTTTTCTTGAACAGGATTTTGTAAGAGCAATTTTGTGAAATCTTTGGAGTGTTTTGTAGCTGGAAAATAGCATTGGTAAGTGACAAAATATGCAGATTTTGTTTGTTTATGAACAGTAGCAAAGTTGCAGGGTGGACTGGATTTGTAACAGAAAAATTGCATGAAAATAGTTTTTTTGTGATGTTGGTGTAAACCGTGAACTTGGTGGTTCCAACAATTACAATTTTTTTTTTTCTTTTCTAAATTGATCAAAAGAAAATAACAACATAATAGTAATTATAATATAAAAAAATAACTGAAAAGTGGTTAGTAAAATTAAAACAATAATAATAGAAATATTAAATTAAATTAAATTAACAGGGAACCAAACTTAATATTTTTAATTAATTTTTTTTGGATAAAAATAAATAAAAAATAGTGTAATTAAAAAATATATATTTTAAAAAGTACAAGTGAAAAAATATATATATATATATATATATATATATATATATATATATATATATATTTGAGATTCTTGACTAAAGATGATGCAATAACATAAATTTAAAATGAAACTCACAAAGGATATGATTTTTTTGATATTTTTAATAAAGAAATAAAAATTATAAAAATAATATAATGCTAAGTACATTTTTTTGTGATTTTAATAAAACAGAAATCATGAATAAAACACAACCGAAATCAAATTTCGTCAAATTCACAAAACTTCTAACATTTTTATTTTTTTTATTTTTTTTCAAAGCATAATCAACTCTTGACTTGTGAGAAAAAGTTGTGGATGATGTCAAGGAGAATCATATGCAAGAAAAACCGATCAAAAATACCTAAATTCGAAGAAGTTGTGAATTTTTGAAATTTGACTCGAGAATTTGCAAAGATAAGTCAAACAACTTGTGAACACTTGCTATGCAATGACGCAGATAGAAGGTGTGATCTTAGATTAAAAAATTAGGGTATGACAACAGCCAGCAGGCCAGACATTGCCTTTGTTGTTAGAGTCTGTGCCAGATATCAAGCTGAATCGAAAATAAGCCATATCAATCAAGTAAAGAGAATACTAAAATATGTCAATGGAACATCTAACTATGACATGCTATACTTTCATGGATCCAGTTGTGCTCTAAGTGGATATTGTGATGCTGACTGGGCAGGAAGTGCAGATGATAGAAAAAGTACATCTGGAGGATGCTTCTTCTTGGGCAACAATCTTATTTCATGGTTCAGCAAGAAACAAAATTGTGTCTCTCTCTCTCAACTACTAAAGATGAATACATAGCTGCAGGTGTCATACCCCAATTTTTGACCTAATATACCACCTTACATTTGCATTACTGCATCACTAACAGTTCAGAACAGAATTAATGGGTGTAGCTTCTACAGGTCAAAATTAGGGTTTCATCAATTTTTCATCTGATTCAAGAGGTAATCAATTAGGGTTTGAGTTTCACTCACCTCAATTGATCTATCTTAATCAAATCATCAACCTCTGATCTTCAGATATCCAATTTTTTCTCATAATCTATCGAGGATTGACCAATTAGGGTTTTTATCGAGGATAAGCAATCACTGATTTTTTGATCAATGAATGAATTTTTTGCCTAGAGATTGATCTTCATATCTTCAATACAACATGTTGACCTAATTTCTGGATTCAAAACATCACAAAAGTTCACATTTTTCATCAGTCAATTTCTGGATCATCTGAGGAAATTGCATCTGCACTGAAAAGTCAAACTCTGACTTTTGGTCAACTTTTTCAAGACAAAACTTTTTCAATCATCAAAATACTTCAAATGATCCATCATGATCATAAAAAATCAAGAAATTTGGAAAAGTCAACAAAAAGTCAAAATTTTCAACACTTAGAAAAAATTTTAAGTGTTAAAATTTCACATTTTTTCCTACTTTCATGGCAATGTTTCACATAGTTCCATTTGGAATTAGGAAAAACTCAAAACATGAAAGTTGTAGCCCTTGAAACAAGCTTTCCAAAATGTCCAAGAACTTGCAAATCCATGGTGTCTAGCTATACTTTTGATTTTGAAACATAGAGCTCCAAAAGTCATGATTTTCAAGTACAACCTTCAAAATTACAAGTCATTTTTTGAGTTTTCTCCTTCTAGAAGCCTTGCCACCTAGCCAAGAAGGATAGAGCTGATAAAAATCAGATGGAAAGTAATTATGATGAGATAAGATCAAGTTGAGATTTAACCATGGTTAAAAGGAAGGTTCCTTTTGCATTTATGGCAAAAAATGACGTTCTTGCCCTCTAAGGCAAGTTGTCCAAATCCAAGCCAATCTTCCTTGCTTGCTAATCTGATTTTTTGACCTATAAATAGAGGTCATGTTTGCCATTTGAGAACACACCAAAGCTATGCCAAAACAAGCTTTCTCTTTTCTTTCTTAAATTTCAAGTAACATAGTTCAAAGTGAGAATTCTTGTATTTTCAAAACTTGTGAAAAACCATGAGAGATTTGGTGTCTAACATGTCTTAAAATCAATATGTAACTGGTTTGAAACTTAAAATCAACACAAGAATCACTAAAAACCAAAATTGCTTTTCATATTTCTAAACTTGTAAAAACTGCCTTAAACTTCAAACTGTCAGCTTGGCTCGAGCAAGTTGTGTTTTTTTGATTCAAACATCATCAACATACTCCATATGGATGATATAAACCATCACTTTTGATCTGTAACACCTCCAAGCACGGATTCGAGTTTCATTTCAAGCATATGCAAGTGGACTTGGTTGGAATGATCCAGGCAATTTCAGAGCAAGCAGACCATCCTCACACCTTCCATAAGGTTCACCGGTGCTCAATGAATCCTTAAACATCAAGCAATGACTCCTTTGAATATTTCGATCTCAGCTTCAAGAGGTAAGTGACTCAACTTTGAACTTCTTGATTTCTTATTTCCAGTTCAAAAAACTCTTGGCCGTTTTGTTTCTGCACCTTCACTGATCATTAACCCTAAACCAATTGCTTAATTCCATGATCATACACGATTTCAATTTGATTTTAAAGAACTAGGGTTCTTCGTGTATTATGGAAATTTAATCATGTTAAACTAAAAATAAATGAAATTAAACCACATCATCATGTTCCTGGTTCAATTTCGATCAAGTTTGATGTTTACATCATCCATTTTCATTGAGAAACGAAGGATCTGGGCTTGAAGAAGGATCGAGGAAGAAGAACAAGCGAGCAGCGTTTTCAAATTCAAATAAAAAGTTTATAATATTATAACATGGTTTGAGATAAATACACGGATGTATTGCCGCCCCAGCGGTTTCCAGCTCACTCTTAACACTTTGCCTTGCCACGCCTTGCCCAATGGTCCCAGGTTCGAGTAGCCTTGGGACCATTTTTGCCAAACTTTTTTGTTTTGTCTTCATATTTTTTTCAAACTTTGACTTCTTCAAAACCCAATCAAAACTCCTCATTTTGAGGTGATTTTTTGCACACGTGTCATTTAACATATATATTTTAGGATAGTGTCAAAAAAATTCAAAAATACTTTCGTTTGATTACATTTTTATCGAGCCGAAAACGATACGTTTTGAGTACTTTTCAAAGCACTTTCAAAGACGTTTCTTTCAAACTTTCGAAGCCCGAAACTTTTTCAAACTTCTTGTAAGTATATTTCATCTTTCAAAAACACTTTCAAGATCTTTTCAAAGCTTTTCAACAAACTTACACTCTTTTTTCCATGATCGATCCGATTTGAAGATAAAACCGAACTCGTTTTTCCTCAGATTTCTTAACCGATCATGGGCCTCCCTCACGGTGTAAGTCCCAAAATTATTTTATGTACATAATTATTTCCTTGTACATATCCAATTATGTTATGTACATACCAATTTTTACTTGTACATTATACAGATACCTTTGTAAATACTCACATGCACAAACTTACGTTGTTTTCGTTTCTTATATACTGAATACCATTGGTATTAAAAGGAGCATTATTCCCGGTGAAACTGCTTTTAAACCAATGGGCCTCCCTTACGGTGTAAGTCCCAACCCTCCTATGTACATACTCATTCTCTCGTACATAAATACTCGTTCGTGTACATATTCATTCCTTCGTACACCTTCAAACTTGTAAATAATCAAGTTACGCTCGTTTCAAATGATCGTTTCACACACACTTGTTTACATTTATTTCATAAACTCTTGTAAATAAACATCATGCACTTGTTTATATTTCCTTCATAAACTCCTGTGAATAAACGTTATACACTTGTTTATACAACTAGTCTAACAAATAAGTTCCCCACAAGTGTTAGCCTCCTCTTGGGCTTTGTACAAGGTAACTCATTCATCTGAGTTTAGCCTCCTCTTAGGCTTCATATAAGAAAACTCATTCATTTGAGTTTAGCCTCCGCTTACGCTTCATATAAGACAACACTCCCCTGTTGAGTCATCCTCCTCTTGGGCTTCGTTCAAAAGAACTCCTCATTGAGTTTAGCCTTCTCTTGGGCATCAAACAAAGAAAGAGACCAGGAAATATCTTAACAGCCTCCTATTGGGCTTCCAATACAAAGAATCACCAGCGCTAAGATAGAACCCTGAGAGTATGATTTCCCGGTGAAATCGCTCTTGAAATCCTAAGAGGATGGCTTCCCGGTGAAACCACTCTTAAAGCCAAAGCCAGCCATACCCTATAGCTTCCTCTTGAGCTTCATACAAGGACCCTCGATGACCCTCGGAATGCCTCCTCTTGGGCTAACAATACAAGGACCCATGGGCTTCTTAAAAGCATCCCCTTAATCCAATCAATTTCTCCTAGAGGTTTAGACATCTATCATCTCTATGGAAGAAGTACCTCACCTATCACATCACATACAATCAAAAACTTTTCAAACTCTTTTCAAACAAAAACATCTCTTAATCGTAAGTGGTAACGCTTGTACACTCAAGCAAAACACCCAATGCTTACAATTAAAAGATTCAATCATTTTTCAAACATCTTTCTAAAACTCGTAAGTGGTAACGCTTGTACACTCAAGCAAAACACCTATAACTTACGACGAAAGATTCAATCAATCAAACATTTCAAAATGTATGTGATGAAATAGATTAGATACATTTTTCATTAAGATGACATTTGTCTGTGTCTCTTAAATAACTTCCCGTTGCTTCCATTAGCATAAGTGGAAACTACGATTGCTCTGACTTTCTCAACATCCTTTTGAGAATACGTAGGCACAAGGTCTCATCCTTGGCGAGCAAATTTCTTTCTCCCTCAAACCAAACAAAACCATAGATCCCTTTAGATCCGAGCTACAAATGCTCTGATTCCCATTAAGGGATATGTATGCAGAGGATCCCAATGATCTTTGCGAGCACAATAATAACAAAACCTAGGATCCCACATAATCTACTCTTTCTTAAAATCCAAAGGAGAAACTTTCCCAATCATAGAAATAGCAATTTAAAACACACAAACATATCAAACGTATTCATATATAAAGCTATAGATAACCATATATATTTAGGGTGCTCCATCTATTCCCTTTATATAACAAACCCCCTTGCCCGGAATCTCCCCAATGCGTTACGTCTAGTTCGCGCTAGTCGTAATGCATATGATATCAATTGAGGGTATTAACAGCTTTCCCCTTTTTCATAATCATTTTTCTTGTGCTGAAAATAATAAAGCTTGATGCTCGCGGCATCTTTATAAACAAACCAAAAGAGTAAATCATTTCGAGCTAGAGAATACGAATTCAGATTTGATTCCCTCGCGCGTCACTTTTTAACGCGAACAGCAGGAAGTAGCTGCTCTCAACTAGTCTGGATGAAACAAATGCTGACAGAATACAGTGTCAAACAAGATGTCATGATATTATACTGTGATAACTTAAGTGCTATCAACATATCCAAAAATCTTATTCAACACAGCAGAACCAAGCACATTGACATTCGCCACCACTTTATTATAGACCTAGTTGAAGACAAAACAGTTACATTGGAACATGTAACTACTGACAGACAACTAACAAATATCTTCACCAAAGCATTAGATGCAAACCAATTTGAAACCTTAAGAGGCAAACTTGGTATCTGCATCCATGAAGATACATAACAATTACTGATTTCTCTCCTCAACTTTGGCAGATTATGGCTAAAAAGGGGGAGTAAGTATTCTGGTGCTCCAGATGACTAGGGTGGACCAAAGAAATAATGTGTGTTTCCATGTGTGAGGAGTTATGAGTTGTGATGGAGATGTGATGATGTATTGAGGGGGAGCAGCTACTATATGTGTTAATTATGTGTTTATGTGTGCATCTGTGTGATATGTTGCTATGTAGGGGAAGCAAGAGGTTGTCAATTGTGCATCTGTGAAAACTGATGCTATGTGCTTCCAAATGTTGTTGATGCTGTGTGCAAGGGAGTAAAATGTTGCATCTGTAAATGTTCTAAATGATGTTTGAACATCTTTTTCTGCTGCTATATTTTTGTTATGTGTGTGATGATGATTTTACTACGCTACTTTGCTATGTGTGCTTACCTGTCTATGTTAATTGTGATGCTGTAATTTTTGTATGGCCTGTACCCCAAATAATGTTTTAGCCAAAATTTGCCAAAGGGGGGTTGTTAGTTCTATTGATTGACAACAATTTTGGTAAAACATTCTGTTTAGAAAAATTCTATGAAGTTTATTGATGTAGAAGATGTCACAACAGATGTCCTGACATGTGAAACTGATAGAACTGGTATAAGCTCAGATTTTTAGGAAGTCAGATTGTTTGTTTTTGTGTGCTTCGATTAAGGAAGCCTGTGTAACGCCTTCAACAATATTTTTGGAGATCTTATGTCCTGCTTTCATGGAGAAAGGATAGGAAGCTCTGAAGACTTGTGAGTAAAACAACCCTAGTTGTTGTTACTCTATTTAAGGACTGCAAACCTTGTTTTGCAGTTTGGCCGCTCCAGATTTAGAACTTAGTATTTTTATTGTTGGTTGTTGTGATACGGTGAACTGACTTTGTAGGATTTTTGTATCCAAATGTGCGGATAGCAAGAGTCGCCACCGACTTTTATTTTTATCCAATTAAGGGAAGGTAAAAGTATCAGAAAAAGACCTTCGTTAGATTTCGAGTTCGGGAGAATGGTTATGAAAAGGGAAGGTATTAGCACCCCTTTCCATCCGCAGTTTATTCTACGGGCTCTTAGTTGCTCTAGATTACCTTTTTAAAATTGCTTTCTGTGTGTTTGAAAAAATGTTTTGAAAGAGGCATTTCGCTTTGACTTTGTAATGACTCATGTAGGAGTGTATACAAAGTGTTCGGAAATGTTTCGTTTTGAAAAGAATTTGAACTTTGAAAAAGAGTGTGGTGTGAAAAGCATTTGATAGAGCAAGCAACTAAGAGACTTATTTACCCACTCGAATTGGTCATTTTGTTGTACTTCTACATTCCTTTAGAATAGCTAGCCATACCATTAGTTAGTAGGTAGCTCCATTCTGGATGTAAGGGACATCGAAGGACATCGGATGGTCATAGAAGGCAACTCAGTAGGAAGTATCCTAGCACATTCTCGGGACTATCATCATTTTCGTGGCGACAATCGAGGGTCAAGATCATGTATTCGGAGGCGACATCGTGGGTCTTATGATCTTTGTATCGAAGGGACTATGATGATTTGTTTGGAAGGCAACGGTGCTAGAATACCTCTACGTTCGAGGGACATGACCATTTTGAATCGAAAGGCATCGAGAGAGAATTACCCTAAGGGGTGCGTGTGTGAGAGAGGTGTGTCAAATTCAGATATTTTATCTTGAAGATTAGTGTGAGCTATGTCCAATTATTATCTTGCCATACACGCCTAATTACTAGCAATTGATAAGGGTGCGGAAAGTAAAATGCGGAATGTAAAGTGCGGAAAGGTAAACCTACGCTATT
Source organism: Vicia sativa (assembly GCA_021764765.1). Classification (NCBI taxonomy): domain Eukaryota; kingdom Viridiplantae; phylum Streptophyta; class Magnoliopsida; order Fabales; family Fabaceae; genus Vicia; species Vicia sativa. The sequence goes on along the minus strand of CM038793.1, from coordinate 286,410,586 downwards.
ACATGGCTTTGGGGCAGATACATAATTTAAACTTGCGGAAAGTAAAACCCTAGATTAAACTATTACAACCCATGAGCAGTTACATTATTGAAAAAAAATAAAACGATAAAAGAAAAACGTCCGAATCGGTGCAACCTGTGAAAGAATAAGAAAATCGGGAAATATGATGAAATTGAAATAAGAGAAAATGTTAGAAAAAATGCAATTTTTAATGTGAGAAAATTAACATAGGCTGGAAATAAGATAAATAAGTTAAAATAATTTTTTGGGATTTTTTAGAAAAGATTTAATAATTAAAATGCAATTAATAATGATTTAAATGCAAAAATATAAATAAAATAAATATGCATGCAAAAATTATATTTTTTAATTTATTAAATTAAATAAAGATTTTTATGAAAATAATGTAAAAAGAAAATATTTTTTTGGTAATTTTTTAATGCAGAATAAAAATATGAAAAGAATTAAAATATAATGCAAATATTAAAATATGAAAATAGTTAGAAAATGCAAGTTTGTAAAAAGAAACTTAGAACCGGTGCCAGTGGGAATCGAACTGGAGTCTTGGAGGAGGATCTACCAACAGCGAATGCTTTTACCACTACGCCAGCTTGCACGTTGTGTTATGAATGGAAAACGTGGGATCATGGATGAACACGCGTCGCTGTCTGGATGAGTCAATACACGATCAGCATGGTGGGGTCCTCGCTGGATGGATGAACGAATCGAGCTTGAAAAGGCCACGCGCCCATGCCGGTCGGCCGGTCAACGACAGCCGGAGCCTAGTTCAAATTGTCTTCTCGGCGACGATGATCTTAAAACCGCAAAATACGAAATTTAAAGAAAGAAGGACCTTGTCCCCTAAACCGAACCTCCTGAATCCATTGGTGACCTTAGTTTTGGCTAAAACAAGCTGTATGAACCAGTTCGAATCAAACAGTCAGAAACAACCTAACCATGGTGATTCGTGATTTCCACGTGAAACCTCACATGTAAAGCGTCAAATACGTTCTAATGGACACCCTGAATTCAAACAAGCAAGCAAAAACGGTTAATGATGCATGGATTATAAAAATCGAAAATCAAACAAATACCAAATCGGAGTAAGCTGTGGATCGCGTTCTGGGCAGTCCTGGCTTCAAGTAATGGGTGATTTTGCTTGCTGGGAACCACCTGAGGAGGATTGGATGGTTAGATTGGCTTGGAACCTGCTGGTTTTTGAAATTCGAATTTCAAGAATGTATGAAAATTTTTGGCAAAGTAAGGACTCTCTCTTGGGCTAGGGTTTCGTGTCGTTTGCTGGCTGCATTGCTTGGTATTTATAGGAGTTTTTGGAAGAGAAAAAACAAGGAAAAAAGATTGGAAATTGAATATGCAAATATTTTCCAATAAATACAAATCAAATTTTCTTTAAAACTTGATTTTTCCTTCATATGCATGAGCCACGAATTTGGTAATGGTTGTGGGCTTTCTTGGACATTAAGAACATATAAAATCGACTTTTGGAAAAAATGATTTTCATATTTTATATATAATTTTGAATTAAATGTTCTAAAATTCAAAATAAAATCAATAAAATAGAAAATTGCCAGCCAAGCATTTATAGGTCAAAATATTGTCATGAACAAGTTTGGATCAAAGATTATAGGCCGTTTGGAAAAATTTTGCATTTACCAAATGTCCTTTTGTGCAATTGTCCAAAATTTCCAACTTCTGAATAGTGTATCTTGCTCAATTTTCCACATTTTGAGTGTTCTTGGACTTTTGGAAAGCTCTAAGAGTCCTCTAACCAATGTCTTTGGTCTCATCTCAATTGGAGTTACCATGCTCAAAATATCTTCAAAGCAAAAGTTGACTTTTGTTGACTTTGAAAGGACATGTGTTTTGAGCTATACCTCTCAAATGAAGCATTTTTTGGACATTCTTGTGAGACATGAAGTTGTAGAGAATTGAATTTCCTTCAAAACAAGAGGTGGTGGAAAAATTTCTGAGAAGGTATGAGAAAGTTATGATCAGTCAAAGTTCAGTTGACTTTTCATCTAGAAACCCTAATTTAGAAAGTTTGCCTTTTGGGCAAATCTTGAGTTTTCTTGATGAATCATGATCAACCCTTGATCAAATGATGAATGTAACTTCAAAATGAGGATGTTGACCAAAAATCAGAAGTTTTGACTGTATGTTGACCACAGTTGACTTTTTGTCCAATACACCCGATTTTCAACCATCTGAACCATTGTCTGAGGAGACTTGACTTGTGAGGCTTGAAACTTGACATGGAGAATCTTTGAAGCATATGAGGAGGCATGAAGGCCATTGAAGATGTTGGAAATCCATCTTGACTTGAGAGATACCAAACCCTAGTTTGAGTTGATTGTCTAGGAGAGAGTTTGTCTGATCAACTCTTGAGGAATCCTTGAGTATGGATGTATGAAATCTCTTGAGATGGAGGGCAAATTTTGGGGTATGACAGCTGCCTGTTCAATCTTCTTGTCTGGAAGGTTAGATTGACATGCTTGTCTTCGTGACTGGAGGTAGAAGATGATTGAACACCAGTACGGAACACTCGCTGTTGGTGGATGATGCGGGAATGGGCTTACAGATGCCATTTGGAAGTTGGAACTTGCTGGGGAGCAGGTAAATGCGCTATCGGTCGTTAAATAGGAGAGTGACGGAGATGGGCTTAGATGCCATCTGGAAAGGTCGATCTTTGGGGAGTGAGGTCGTCGTTAGACTCTGGATGTTCCTGGAATGGAGAGGAGATGGGCTTAAGATGCCATCGAAGAAGTCGTCACGTTAGACTTCGTGTTCACCTTGAATGAGGTTATTGGTTTGTATTGATTTTTAACCATATATGCGACATTCGAAAGTGAAGAGATGTTGACAAATAGTCGGGATGGGCTTAAGATGCCATCCAAGGCAACCGAGTCGTCACGCTAGACTACATGATTCTTTGTTGATAATCGAGAATAAATCTTAGCGATTACTCGGGAGAGTGGTAGTTGGCGAAATGTGGATAGCTTCCCTGTTGTGCATCGGTGTTGATCCATTGCCTGTTATCGGAGGATAACCAAGGTGGTCTTCGGATAGTTTTCCGTCGGTTCGGGGCTTAATCTGACGGATCCGTCGTGGGCGGTCTTTCGAGATAGTTTTCGTCGGCTCGGGGCTTAATCTGGACTTTGTTGGCGGTCTTCGAATAGTTTTCCGTCGGCTCGGGCTTAATCCTGGACCTTTGCGTCAGAGTAGTACGTACCTGCTTTGGAGAAAACAAGAAATCTTGATAGAATATTTGTTAGTCTTATGCAAAGTATGATGCATGGCAGATGTATATGAATGACATATGCATGAGTTATGACTTTATGAGAAATGTATGAATGATGAATGTTGTGATATTTCAAAACATATCCATCTTGAAGATGCGGATATTCATTTGAAGATTTCTAACCGCTGGGGTGGTGAGTGAGAACCACCTTTTGAAGGAGAAGAAAGATATCTTGGATTCCTCCGATGCACTATCGACCAAGTCTTGGGCCTAGACGTTGTTGAGGAAGGTAGAGATTTGAGAGGCTCGTTGTCGGAGATCTCATATATAGACCTTCTTGAGGGAGAGTCGGGAGGCGATCTGTTGAGGACCTTGTATGTAGATCTCTTGAGGAAATTTAAGAGGCTCTTGGGGGATTGGTGTAGATCTCATTGAGAGCATTTGATAGTTGCCAGGAGACCGGGTTGGAAGAGTCGAGACCGTTGTAATCTCTGGCTGGGGAATGAAGATGTAGGTTCCTCCGATGCACTATCTGACCAAGTTTCAGGTCTGGATACTGCTGTTGGGGAGAAGGGGGAGGATTGAGAAATATCCGCTGGGGATGAAGTGTTACTGCTTGGAGACTGATGTAACGTTGCTCGATTGAGTGGATTTGCTGCTCGTGGATTCCCTTATACTCCGCTGGGGAAGGTGTGTTGTGGGTGACACCTTTATGCTCTGTGGGGAATTGTATGGGTGACTTTCGTCGTCGTCCCAAATCCTAGAGCCTGTAGTAAGTACTTTTGCATGTCCACTTTTCGTATGTTTGCAAAGAAATTTTTATTGTCAAATGCGTATAGTCATTCAAAGCAAACGTTGGACTTATTGCAAATAACAATAACAGAAATTGTAAAGAGAAAGAATTTTGCGTTTATTTGAAAGGTGGCGTATGGCCAAGTAGTTTTGTACACAAGAAAGGTAAAAAGCTATGCGGAAACAATCTCGTTAAGTTCAACTATGCTAGTACTCATATATTTCAACTATCTCATCTCCTTGCATCGTTAGAAAGTGAGTAGGCGATCTTCGCCATTTGAATCTTGAATCTTTGATAGAAGTGCAGGCGGTGATCTGGAAGAGACATAGTCGTGCGCTTTCCCTAACTTTTGCCTAGACCGCCCTTTCGGGTTTAGGTCTACCGGGATACCCTTTTTGCCAAACCGCCTTTTGGGTTTTCGACTTGCGTGTACATGTTTTGTATATATCCTTAATTTTGCCCGAACCTTTTGGTTCGCCGGGATGCCCTTATTTTTGCCTAGGCTCGTCGACCTAGCGGGTCTCTTTTATGCGTAGTATTTTTGACTATATCTGCGTTCGCGGTGTGGAAATCTTCACCATCCATGGTGCTAAGTATCATAGCTCCGCCGGAAAATCTGTCTTGACTACAAACGGTCCCTCATAGTGGGGTCCATTTGCCCCTGGATCACCTTGTGGAAGAATGATGCGCTTGACTACTAGATCACCGACTTGGTAGACTCGGTGCTTGACCTTCTTGTTAAATGCTCGATCATTCGTTTCGATAAATCATCCATGGCGGATGGATGCAGTCGTTCTCATCAACAAATTAATCGGTCAAGCGAGTCCGGACCCAATCGCTCTTCGCCTAACTTTGCTTCCTGGGACTCGGTTGAGGGTATACGAACCTCGATGGGTAAGGCGACTTCCATACCATATACAAGAGAGAAGGGGTTGCCCTGTTGATGTTCGTCTTGTAGTCAAGATAACCATGAAGAGCAAATGGTAACATCTCATGCCAATCTTTGTAAGTAACTGTCATCTTCGCATAATCTTCTTAATGTTCTTGTTGGCGGCTTCCAACTGCGCCATTCATCTTAGGCCGATATGGAAAGAGTTGTGATGTTTGATCTTGAGCTGCGTGTGAGTTCGGTGATCATCTTGTTGTTGAGATTGGAACCGTTATCTGTGATAATCCTTTCAGAATTACCGACAGATAAGATTATGCTTGATGAATCGAGCCACTACATTCTTGGTAACAGATGCATCGGTGCTTCTACCCATTTGGTGAAATATCGATGCACGGGATGAAACGATGTCCATTGGAAGGCTGGGCTTAATCTCTCAATCATGTCAATGCCCCACATTGCGAAGGCCACGGAGAAGTTAAAACATTCAGAGGTACTGGAGGTACGTGCTTTGTCGGCATAATCGGCATTTGTGACAAGATCGAGCATAACGGTGACAATCGACTTCCATGGTGGACCAATAGTAACTTTGTTCTCAAAATCTTCTTAGCCATAGTGTGTCACTGGAGTGGGTACCAAATTCGCCTTCGTAACTCTTCCATGATACGTATTGCTGTTTCTGGTCTACAGTGGAGTAAGCACAAGTCGTGGTTGCGTTTGTATAAGATATGTTCTTGAGAAGAATTTGGATGCAAATCTTCTTGATCTTATCGAGATGCCCTCTTACAGGATATTCCCGAGTCTCGAGATACCTTTTCACGTCATAGTACCAAGGTTTCTCTTCTGCGTCAAGCTCATAACAATCGTTGGTTCGTCGAACTTTTCAATGATGATCAGGGAGCCTCGTTGTCCCATCGACCTTGAACATAGACGACATAGTAGCCAATCGTCTGCCAGTGATTCTCTTCTCGTGGAATGTGATCAAAGTAATCTCTTGAGTAAGGAATCAAACTCAGAACATGCTCGATATGGAATGAGATTCGGATGCTTAAGTATCCCATATAATCGACTGATCACTAAAAGTGAGTCTCCATACACTTGTAAGAACTTGATTCTTAAGTCAATAGCACTTTGATACACCCATGATGCCGCTTCGTGCTTGCCATGTTGTTAGTGCAACTGAAACATAATCTGGCGGTGAAAGGGTATGTCCGCTGCGGGGCGTAATGATGGCGCCAATGCCATTGCCAAGTGCGTTTGAGGCTCATCAAAGACCATAGTCCATCGGGATCCTTGTTGAGGTCCTTAAATGCGGGCTGGTTCTTATGTCTGTAACTAGTAGAAACATCTTCATCTGGAAATTCAGCTGCATAGATTGATAGTCGTCTACGGCTTGATGAGCCAAATGATCGGCTACTACACTTCCTTTGATCGCTTTCGGAAGTGTCTGGATGTCATATTCGGTCAAGATCATTTGCCATCTTGCTATTCTTCGGAGAGATGGTTTCTCAAAGATGTATTTTATCGGATCCATCTTAGAAATCAACAAGGTAGTGTGAGTCAACATATCTTGTCTTAGTCGTGAGCAGCCAAGCAAAAGCGTTGCAAGTTTTCTCGATTTGCAGTATCTTGTTTCACGTCGGTAAACTTTTGCTAAGGTAGTATATTGCATGCTCTTTTCGACGAGACTCGTCATGTTGCCCCAACACACACCCATTGACTTTTCTAACATTGTCAAGTACATGATAAGAGGTCTTCCTTGCGGGACGGCATCAGGATAGGAGGATTCTGTGGTATTCCTGATTTTGTCCAAAAGCGATCTGTAATCCCTTGATTAACTGAATACGGCAATGAAGTTGCAATGCATTTGAAATCTGCGACCTCGGCTTCTCGGTGCGGGGAGCTGGCATCTCTTGAATAGCTTTAACCTTGGCCGGATCAACCTCAATACCTCTTCCACGACTACAAACCATAGGAGTTTCGGGATCGACTCCAAGGTGCACTTGTTAGGATTAAGTCTAATCATGCTTCTTCAACACATCGAACATTTACGCAAATGACCAAGATGTTCTTCTTGATCGTGATCAGGCTATCATGTCGTCGACGTAGACCTCTATCTCGTGATGAATCATGTCATGAAATAATGTTACCATAGCCGCGCTGATAAGTGGCGCCCGCGTTCTTGATCGAGCAGCATAACCTGCAGAAAGTGCCCCGTGTAACAAAAGTAGTCTTCTCCATGTCTTGAGAACCATTTGATCGATTGTAAGAGAAACCATCCATGAAGGAGAAAACCTTATCTGAGCGGTATTGTCAACGAAAACATCAATATGAGGAAGTGGAAATCGTCTTTCGGACTCGCTTTGTTGAGATCTACGTAATCCACACATTAGTACCTTACCATCCTTCTTGGCACGGTACCACATTTGCAACCCAGGGGATAGGAGTAACGGCTAGAAACCAGTTGAACTGCTTCATAACTTCGGCTTTGATTTTCTCGACATCTCGGGGACGCATCGACAGAACATACATTCCTTTGGGAGAAAACCTTCCTTTGTCGGCAATCGATGTACCACAATATCAATGTCTAAACCGGCATGTCTTCGTATGACCAAGCAAAAACCTCAACATAATCTCGTAGCATCGAACCAATCTCTCTTTAACATTGTTCTCAAGACCCGCTCTATCTTGATCTCTTTTATGTCTTTATCGGTACCCAAATTCACATCTCAACCTGCTCTTGTGGCGTTTGTAACTCGCTCTCTTCTTCAGCATGGCGCAGCAAGTTCTCACACTTCACAATCTTCCTCACTTTCGTCTTGGCTTGGTAGATCGGATTATCGAAGTCATATTTAGCACTAGCATAGCTGTTATTAACGAGATTCGAGTGATTAGCGGTGTATCACGTGGGTGTGTAAGAACACATAGCAGCCTTTTGAAGGGGTGATAAAGTAAAAGAAAACAAACAATTGAATGCAAAAGTCCAACGATTTATTGAATGAAAATACATAAGCACGACAGATAATATGAAGCGAGCCATGATGCCGGGCAAGGCACTAGGCTTTCAAAGTTTATTGTTCAAAACATAAAAAATCGAAAAGCAAAAACAAAACAAAGCAATTACTCGACTAAAGGAGATTGGTATAGCGTCTTGATCTTCAATTCTGAGCCCATGATCTGAGTTGAGGAGATCCACTGCTGATGTCGAAGCCGTTGTCGTCGTCTTCTATAGCATGGATTCCACTCGGCCGATCACGGAAAGGAAGTTGGCGGCGTTCGCGGCGTATCATCTTGACCACTTGATAGTGAAGCCTAAACCGGTCTTGTCAGTTTGAAAGGAAGATCGGGGCTGACCCCAAACAGTGCTACCTCCTTGTTCAACAGAACAGCGTCTTTCAGGGAGGCCATCCGGAAGCTTGTGTAACCCTCGGGAGGTGAGGGGAGAGTCAGCAGGGCATGACTGGGTATTGTTCAAAAGCTGAGGTCTCGAAGAATTCACCTTCCATCTCGAGGTATCAGAATGACTGTGATGGTGACCATATACTCTTCTTCACCACATCTGTAACAACCTTCCCTTTCACGGTATTTCAACCGATGTAAGGTAGAGATGACGCCTACCCCATGTATCAAGGCGTCCGGTAGGCAAGAGAGTAGGCTGGACGGATGTCCATGACAAAAAAGTAAGTCAAAGTGCGGGAACCGACTTTAACAGGCGAAGTAAGTTCTCCAAGTGCGGTGCGCTTAGAACCATCAAAAGCTCTCACAATAATGTCACTGGGTCTCGAGACCAACCCCGACATCAAGTCGATCAAAGCGATCTTCGGAAGGATATTCGAGCGGAACGGTATCTACCAAAACATGAGATAAGGTAGTACCCTTGCATTCAACGAGATGTGCAAGGCTTTGTTATGTTTCTTTCGGAAGAGTCAAATCGACATCGCGAGCCTAGGCGTTGTTGGCAGCCGGGCTAGCAATACAAACGAATTGATCGTAGTAGTGTCTTGCGGCACATGAGCATTCTTGAAAACTTCACCAAGGCGTTGGCATGAGCCTCGGAGCATAAAGCGAGCAGCATGGAAATCTTGGGCCAGTCATCCCAGCTATTCCACAACATTGTAGTCACTCTTCTTGATAATCTTAATTTCCTCCATTTCTTGTTTGGAGGTGTCTTGATAACTTCCTTTGGTACTTGGTTGGCGGGATGAGTCCTTTGGTTCTTTCCCTCTAGTGAGGGATATTGATTGAGTAGGTGGAATGCGGTGGAGTCGATGTCTTTGGAGGAGATCTACGGAGAGAATACCTTCCGGTTACGGTCACCTTCTTGGATCCGGTGATGTTGTCAATGTGAGAATAGGAACTTGCGGTAAGATCTTCAATTGTCGGAGGATCTTGCTTGACACCATGATAGTAAACATCGACTCCATAATTCCAAGGATAGCCTTGAGGAATATGGAACTGGCCACGGAGAAGTGATAATGAGGTGCTGCTCTAGGCGAGGAATCGGCGAGAGGAAATCCTTATAGTGTTAACATCGGCATAGTCTTACGGAAATCGTCACCCCATCCGGTCGCCTAACATCTTCAATAGGAATCTTGTAACTATCGGGGACGATGTACTTCACCATGTAATCGTATTTTCCACTTAGCTGCCCCAAGGTATCCCACATAGATAATCTGATTTCATTCGCATTGTCAATCCTTAACTTAGACATTTCTTCACTAACCTGCGCAGGTGGTTTGAAATAGTATCTCACGGTTATCCATCATGCCGAACCGTCTTCTCAACCAAGCACAACATCGAGTGCGAGCGAGCACCAACGACAACTCTCTGGGCATCACGGATTGACAGAGCTTGCAACAAATTCTTCTTAATAGTCATCGAGGAATGGTCAAGTCATCTATGTTGAAAATAAGTATCGTCACAACAACATTGGAACCCTTGTCATGATTAGGCATGGCGCATTGATCACATGGTCTCAGCGGGAGGGTCAAACTCAATCGCCAGCAGATCATATCCACGAATCTTGTTTTGAGCCCGACAATTGTCGATTAATAGTGCCTACGGGCTGTTGGAATGGTAAGCACACTTAGCATTAGGATTGTACTTTGGAGAGGAAGTGTTGACATTTGTGGAGGATCCTCAAGGTAATCAGCTCTGCGTTCAACATGTGTTGCAAGGCTTGCGACAATGGCATGTTGATCTTAAGTAAACTGTCTTGAGTGGCGCGTTCACGACTACTTGTCTCTCGAGGTTGTCTTGATGTAGGATTGGAATTACAACTGCTTTGCATTGATAGCGGTCGGTCTTGGCTCGGCTTTTCGACCATACGGCGTGCTTCTTTCTTAGCACGAAAGGATCTCTTGCGCATTCGAAGATGTCTCTATATGAATCTTCCCCTTGATACCGGCTTCATGCGCTGCTTTGTCAATATCAGCTCGGTGAATCCGGATGAAGAATTTCCAATCGGATGATTGAAGAATGGGCCCTCGGTGTTCCCATGAACATATCAACCAACTCCACTATTGGACAAGGGTGGTTGAACTCACTGCTAGATCTCTCCATTCGAGCATACTCCTTGAACTTCTCGTCACGACCCATAGACATGCTTTGTAGTTGCATGCGAGTGGGTGTCAATTCAACATTATACTCATATGCGTAGAAAGCATCACTAAGTCACTCCAAGTACGGATCGGTCATTCTCTGGCGATAGTACCATTCCAGCGAGTTCGGACAAACTCTCTTGAAAATAGTGCATCCTGACTTTCTGTCATCGGTGTGGGGATTGATCTTACGAACATAGGACTTCAAAGCTTAGGCAAGACATGCCGTCATACTGCAAAAGTTGGAATTTTGAACTTGGGAGGAATCACCACACCGGGAACAAGACTCGGGTCATCAAAATCAGCCGGACATTTCAGGTTTCCACAGCATTCAGATCTTCAAGTTGCTTGTACTTGTCATCTTCATCAGTGTTGGCTATAATCATGGTCCTCCTCCTTTCTTTGGTTCCACGCTGCTCACCTTCATCACCACGGTACTCCCCGGTATGGACACTTCCTTGGAGAGCTCAATCGGTGACCACTTTAGGACCCCCTTTGAAGCGTCTACCCATGTTGAGGACCAACAACCTTCTTCTTCTTGTTGATGAGCTTCTTGAGATCTTCTTGGCCTTGGACCAAGCTGGTAATCTGCTGGCCGGGCATTACGAGCACAGGGATCTTTGGCGGTCGTTCAAGAGCCATTTTAAATAAATAAGCGAGCAAATGGGAAACCAATCTCAATGTACACGATGCAATGTTATGCTATGATATGCAATGTTTATGCAGATGCAATCAATGTTTTCAAGGACCTAAGAGATTTAAATTTGTTAAACAAGTAATGAACAAACATTTATTACTTCTCATTATTATTCTTTTTTTTCTTTTTAAGTACAAGAGATAGTTCAAAACAATAAAAGAAAACAAAAACATCCTAAAGCTCTAAGTCTCCATGGGCTTCCTCGGTGCCCGATATAGCGTTGATGTTTCGCTCCTCGTGAAGTAGCTTGGTCAACTCTAGACTTTCTTCTCTACATAGCATTGAGCTTCAAAGGTATCCCTTTCTTCTTTTAGTTGGATCGAGGATCTCTTCAAGTCTTCAAAATCAGTAGGCATGTCGGGATGGAGAACAGTATAGAATGCGTCACCTATAGCAAGGAGTTCCATAATTCTTGGTAGAACAGTGATGAATGGCATCATGAGGTTTTGATCGAGCTCGCACCATTTGAGGTAAGGTTCCCAAGGAATGGAGTTGGTGCCCCAAAGTCTTGGTATCGTCTTCTTTACCATGCCCCAACATGTATAAACCTTCGTCGGTAATTCGGAGATCGTTGTAGTCGAACACACATCTTGGAGAAGCATATCATGTGGACCATCTCTTGAGCAAAACCAGCCGGCGTAGAGCTAGAAGGGTTGTAAGTAATACCTCCTCTTATACCAAGTAGTGGTACATTAGAATTCTCCACAACGCTCAATGAATGTGAAGTCCTTTTGAGAAAAGGTTCCAACGGATATCCGAATGAAGAGTGACATCAATCTTTGAGACCATCTCAACCTTTGTTCATTCTTCAAAACTGATGGAGGAAGGTGCGAAATAAACCACCTTGAAAGCAACGGTACACAACACATGAGAGTTCCTTGTCGCTTAGTAAATGCAGTGTGGAGAATGTAGAATGTCTCCAAGTAAGGTAGGCACTGGATTGGAGTGAAACAACTTGATGGCATTGACATCTATGAATTGATCAGTTAGGAATAGAACAAACCATAAATTAGCAAGGCCACAATGTTCTCAAATGCATGGAAACTCATAACTTTGAGGATTCTCGGGCTTTCTTGATTAGAACTTGGAAAGTAAACCCTTAACTCCACTTCAGTTTCCCAATTGGCTTCAATGTCGAGCACTTAAGATGTAAGGCGGATGCGATGTCTTTGAACTTAGGAACCTTTTCAAACGGTGAATGGCATTTGGTCAAGAATAGGTACCCAGTAAGCTTAGAAACTCTTCTAAGGTAGGAACCAACTGATAATGAAAATGTAAAGCAATGGTGTTTCGGATCAAAGAACTGAATAGGACATGCATCATATCTTCTTCAAAACCGAGAATAACCAAATCAAGTAGATAACCATGTCTTTTGATGAGCGAGCATGGTGGAATTTCAAACCAATTCTTTGAGCTGAGAGGGATACCCATGAAGTTGATTCGGATAGTCTTTCTAGAAGCCATAATCCTACAAAACGAGAGCAAGATAAATCCTAGGTCCTTGAAATAGTTAGAAATGATATGCAATGCGAATGATGTCATGATGTCATGTTTAGCACACACAAACAATTCACACAATGAGCCTAGGTTTAAGGCTTGCATGAGGTATAGGTGATTACCCACCAAAAGTTTGAGTTGGTTCATCTGTCCTATAATAGTAACCGGGTTCTAGGAATCTCACATCACAGATCTTTCTCGTAGGCGCTTATTTCAATAAGGCGGCCAAGTGGTCGATCGAAAATGTCCCAAAAGTCTGATCTCAATGAGCGTGGCATCGGTATCAACCAACCTCGGTCTACATCAAAGCCGGCCATCTCACTACCTTCTAATGGCCAAGATGGGTCAATTAAGGTTCTAAAAGTTTAGTTAGCATTGACACCACGACCAAATACTTTCTTCCTTGGAATGAAGAGTATCGAGGCAACCAAAGTGTCCGCTAACGTAGCCATCATGTTGACCGTTAGTTATCGTCTAACGGTCGCGATGATCTAATGCCACTTACCTAAAACCCGGATCGGGTGTAGGATCCCCAACAATATAATACCAAGCAACCCTTAAAGATAAAGCATACAAGTCAAACAAAAGCAATAAAGGTTATCTAGAAATCCCTAAGGCAATTCTCTCTTTTGGGTGTGTCCCCAGCAGAGTCGTGAGTTCTGTGATACGGTGAACTGACTTTGTAGGATTTTTGTATCCAAATGTGCGGATAGCAAGAGTCGCCACCGACTTTTATTTTTATCCAATTAAGGGAAGGTAAAATAACAGAAAAAGACCTTCGTTAGATTCGAGTTCGGAGAATGGTTATGAAAAGGGAAGGTATTAGCACTTTTCCATCCGCAGTTATTCTACAGGCTCTTAGTTGCTCTAGATCACCTTTTAAAATTGCTTTCTGTGTGTTTGAAAAAATGTTTTGAAAGAGGCATTTCGCTTTTGACTTTGTAATGACTCATGTAGGAGTGTATACAAAGTGTTGAAATGTTTTGTTTTGAAAAAAAGAATTTGAACTTTGAAAAGAGTGTGTGGTGTGAAAAGCATTTGATAGGTGTCATACCCAAAATTTGCCCTCCATCTACTCAAGAGATTTCATACATCCATACTCAAGGATTCCTCAAGAGTTGATCAGGACAAACTCTCTCGAACAATCAACAAACTAGGGTTTGGTATCTCTCAAGTCAAGATGGTTCCAACATCTCCAATGGCCTTCATGCCTCCTCATATGCTTCAAAGATTCTCCATGTCAAGTTTCAAGCCTCACAAGTCAAGTTTCCTCAGACAATTGCTCGGATGGTTGAAAATCAGAGTTATTGGACAAAAGTCAAGCGTGGTCAACATACAGTCAAAACTTCGATTTTGGTCAACATCCTCATTTGAAGTTACATTCATCATTTGATCAAGGGTTGATCATGATTCATCAAAAGAAAACTCAAGATTTGCTCAAAGTCAAACTTTCTAAATTAGGGTTTCTAGATGAAAAGTCAACTGAACTTTGTTGATCATAACTTTCTCATACTTTCTCAGAAATTTTCCACCACCTCTTGTTTTGAAGAAATTCAATTCTCTACAACTTCATGTCTCACAAGAATGTCCAAAAATGCTTCATTTGAGAGGAATAGCTCAAAACATTACGGTCATTTTCAAAGTCAACAAAAAGTCAACTTTTTGTTTTGAAGATATTTGAGCATGGTAACTCAATTGAGATGAGACCAAAGACATTGGTTAGAGGACTCTTAGAGCTTTCAAAAGTCCAGAACTCTCAAAAATGTGGAAGATTGAGCAAGTTGCACCATTCACAAGTTGGGCAATTTTGGAAGAATGCACAAAGAGAGATACTTCAAAAATCAAATCTTTTGCAAATGGGCCTACTTTTCTTCATCCTAACTTGTTCCTCAAGCAATTAGGAATGTCAAGCCCAAAGCCACGAATTTTTGGTTTATTTTTCTATTTAATTTGTAATTTATTCATTTAAATGCAAATTAAATCTTAAAATAAATTATAAAATCAAAATTAATTGAAAGATTGATTTTTATTCTTTCCTTGATGTCAATTAACTCCAAATGCTAGCCAAATCGAAATTGAAGCAAAAAGGCAAGATTGAATTGAAATTGATCAAATTTGAAAATTTGATTTTCATGAAAAATCAAATTTGATTATCATTGATTATTGATCAAATCTTTCCAAATTCAATCTCAAATCCTTCGATATATATACATGATGCATATCAATCAAAAAGCGAGAAAAAATTGGCTCGAGAAACCTATTCTCAAATTGAAAAACCGTGGTGCACAAGCAAGTACAAACCTAGTTCCAGCCGTTTTCAATCGATTCAGGTGTCCATTGCATTCTTGATACTCGAGGCGAATCCAGATACTTACATTGCCAAAAACTATCCGAATCAAGGAATCCGAGTTTGGTTTGTTCTTACAAAATCGAAATCGTATTTTAATTCTCATGCATTTTAACATGTTTCGTGGTTTGTTTTGTGTTTAGATGGAAGTTTGCAAGCTTTACGCATAGTGGATTGCATTTCCATGGCGGAATCGAAGCTTGCCATGGCTGGGGTTTCATGGACCGAATTGGGATTCCACGAAATAGGACAAATTGGCCAAAGCGAATGCTACCATTGTGTTTAGAATGACAAATCAATCGAACCATGCCTTTAAACTGAATTTATATTGCGTGTACTTTGGATTTTGGAATTTGCGAGGACTATAGCGTTGCTCGAGGCCCGGCGCAAATGCCAATTCAAAATGAAAGAGAGATGAAGTTCTTGGCGCGGGAACGATGCAATCGGAGGGTGAGCGTGCATGTATCCACTCGCGTTTTCAAACACCGATGCAACGTGGTAGCACGGTCAGCGTGCGTTAGTCCTCAGGTTTCGACCTCGGTCACGAGTTCGATCCACTTTGGGGCGGTTTGCATTTTCTCAAACTCTGCATATTTTTCATACTTTTTTCTATTTTAATATTTTCCATATTATTTTAATTGCTTTTCACAATTTTTATTCTGCATTAAAAAATACCAAAAACATTTTTTCTTTTTACATTATTTTCATAAAAACCTTTATTTAATTTAATAAATTAAAATATGTAAATTTTTGCATGCATATTTATTTTATTTATATTTTTGCATTTAAATCACTTTTAATTGCATTTTAATTATTAAATCTTTTCTAAAAAATCCCCAAAAATTATTTTAGCTTATTTATCTTATTTCCAGCACATATTAATTTTCTCATATTAAAACTTGCATTTTTCTAACATTTTTCTCTTATTCGATTCATATGCATTTTCCGATTTTCTTATTCTTTCACAGGTTGATCCGATTCAGACGATTCTTCCGTTTTTATTTTATTTTTCAATAATGTAACTGCTCATGGGTTGTAATAGTTTAATCTAGGCTTTTATTTTCCGCAAGTTTAAATTATGTATACGCTAAAGCCATGTAATAGCGTAGGACATTTACCTTTCTGCACTTTACATTCCGCATTTTACTTTCCGCACCCTTATCAATTGCTAGTAATTAGGCGTGTATGGCAAGATAATAATTGGACATAGCTCACTCTAATTTCAAGATAAAATATCTGAATTTGACACACTTCTCTCACCTGCGCACCTTAGGGTAATTCTCTCTCGATGCCTTTCGATTTCAAAATGGTCATGTCCCTCGAGCGTAGGGTATTCTAGCACCGTTGCCTTCAAACAAATCATCATAGTCCCTTCGATACAAGATCATAGACCCACGATGTCGCCTCCGGATACATGATCTTGACCCTCGATTGCCTACCCTGAAAAATGATGATAGTCCGCCGAATGTGCTGGATACTTCCTACAAGTTGCCTTCTATGACCATCCGGTCCTCCAATGTCCGATTTACATCCAACGAATGGAGCTACCTACTAACTAATGGTATGGCTAGCGCTATTCTAAAGGAATATAAGTACAACAAAGCGACCAATTAAAGGTGGGTAAATAAGTCTCTTAGTTGCTTGCTCTAAACAAATGCTTTTCACACCACACACCAAAATTCAAACTCTTTTCAAAACAAACATTTCGAACACTTGTATACACTCCTACATGAGTCATTACAAAGTCAAAGTGAAATGCCTTTTCAAAACATTTTGTCAAACACCGAAAGCAATTTTAAAAGTGATCTAGAGGCAACTAAGAGCCCGTAGAATAACTACGGATGGAAAGGGTGCTAATACCTTCCCTTTTCATAACCATTCTCCAGAACTCAGAAATCTAACGAAGTCTTTTATTACTTTTACCTTCCCTTAATTGGATAAAAATAAAAGTCGGTGGCGACTCTTGCTATCCGCACATTTGGATACAAAAATCCTACAAAGTCAGTTCACCGTATCACAGAACTGGCGACTCTGCTGGGGAGAACACCCAAAAGAGAGAATTGCCTTAAGGATTTCTAGATCAGTTTTACTGCTTTTTGTTTGACTTGTATGCTTCATCTTTAAGGGTTGCTTGGGTATTATATTGTTGGGGGATCCTACACCCGGATCCGGGTTTCCTTTTAGGTAAGTAGCATTAGATCATCGCGACCGTTAGGCGTATAACTACGGTCAACATGATGGCTACGTTAGCGTTTAGTTTGTCCGATACTCTTCATTCCCAAGTTGAAGAAGTATTTGGCTTCGTGGTGTCATCAAGCGCTAACTAAACTTTTAGAACCTTAATTGACCCATCTTGGCCATTAGAAGGTAGTGAGATGGCGGCTTTAGTGTAGACCGAGGTTGGTTGATACTCGATGCTAACGCTCATTGAGATCAGACTTTTGGGACATTTTCGATCGACCACTTGGCCGTCGTATTGAAATAAGCGCCTCGAGAAAGATCGTGATATGAGATTCCTAGAACGGTTACTATTATGGGACGGGATGAACCAACTCAAACTTTTGGTGGGTAATCACACTATACCTCATGCAAGCCTTAAACCTAGGCTCGTTGTGTGAATTGTTTGTGTGTGCTAAACATGACATCATTCGCATTGCATATCATTTCTAACTATTTCAAGGACCTAGGGATTTATCTTTGCTCTGTTTTGTAGGGATTATGCTTCTAGAAAGACTATCCGAATCAACTTCATGGGTATCCCTTCTCAACTCAAAGATTGGTTTACGAAATTCCGACCATGCTCGGTTCATCAAAGACATGGTTATCTACTTGATTTGGTTATCTCGGTTTTGAAGAAGATATGATGCATGTCCTATTCCGATTCTTTGATCCGAAACACCATTGCTTTACATTTCAGTTATCGGTTGGTTCCTACCTTAGAAGAGTTCTCTAAGCTACTTGGGGTACCTATTCTTGATCAAATGCCATTCACCGGTCTAGAAAAGGTTCCTAAGTATCGAAGACATGCATCGACCTTACATCTTAGCGCTCGGACATTGAAGCCAATTGGAAACAAGCGGAGTTAAAGGTTTACTTGCAAGTTCTAATTAAAGAAAGCCGAGAATTCCTCAAAGTTATGAGTTTCCATGCATTTGAGAACATTGTGGCCTTGCTAATTTATGGTTTGGTTCTATTCTAACTCGGATCAATTCATAGATATCAATGCCATCAAATTGTTTCTTACCCGCAATCTGTGCCTACCTTACTTGGAGATATCCTACATTCTCTCACACACTCGTACTACTAGAGACAAGGAACTCTCATGTGTTGTATACCGTTACTTTCAAGGTGGTTTATTTCACCTTCCTCCATCGGTTTTGAAGAATGAACAAAGGTTGAGATGGTCTCAAAGATTGATGTCACTCTCACTTCGGATATTCGTTGGAGTCTTTTCTCTCAAAGGACTTCACATTCATCGAATGTTATGGAGGAATTCCCTAATGTACCGCTACTTGGTATAAGGGGAGGTATCATAACCCTTCTTTAGCTCTACGTCAGTTTGGTTTTGCCGAAGATGGTCCACATGATATGCTTCTCCAAGATGTTGTGTTCGACTACAATCACGATCTCGAATACCGGCGAAGGTTTATACATGCTGGGGCATGGTAAGAGGCGATACAAGACTTTGGGGCACCGAACTCCATTCCTTGGGAACCTTACCTCAAATGGGTGCGAGCAGGAGCAAAACCTCATGATGCCATTCACGCATTTTACCCGTAATTATGGAACTGTTGCTATGGGTGGCGTACCTATGTTCTCTCGACATGTCTGATTTTGAAGACTTGAAGAGATCTGGATTCGGAAGAAGGGATACTGAAGCTTCGGTGGCGGAAGAAAGTGTTAGGTTGACAGAAACTACTTGAGGAG